>CAWUFW010008078.1:0-600000 GCA_963921515.1 Calotriton arnoldi | reverse complement strand
CTACCATCACACCTACACAAGCACAAATCAATCAGCACGGCCAGTAAGCCAAGGCCAACATGGAGGCAGGGGTCTAGCCGGGCAACAACTCTCATCTGCACACACTCAACACCACACACCTCGACCTCCAACAATGTGCAGCAGTGAAGCACACATGCACTGGTGACATTGCACATGCACCCATGACAATCCCAGGGTGGTGGGTGGGAACCAAGGTGCAGAAACACATCACACATGGCCACTCAACAAGACTCCTGAATGTCTGACACACTGCACACTACGCTGTACATGGACATGACGGCAATACCACACCAACCAATGGGATCCCAGCCACAGTCACACACCAATGAAGAAGCCAAGGACACCCACTAAGAACACACATAGACAACTACCAACATTGCAGCCCGGACCCTGAGGAGTGCCAGCAGTCACACACACAACGTATCACAATCACTGAAAGATAACACAAACTGGAAATCACATGACAGGTGTAAACAACAAGTGCCAAGGGGAATCCTGACTGTGACCCATCTGCGTCTGCACACAAACTCAGCCCTGACAGCAAACACACCTATGGGTGACACCCTGATGACCAGTAATGTGCCATGCACCCACATCACAGAGAATCCAGGGAGAAGACTTGGGGGGTACATAGGTCAACTCAGCAAGCATCACAAACAGGTACAACACTAGGGATCCCAGCATGCACAGCTAAACGGAAGTGAACACACAGACATGCTCATATAACACACACCTTGGGCGCAGGCAATGTCACAGGAGTACACACTGCCATGAGGGGACTCCACTCCTGTGTGAGGAAAGCTGTGCCATATGTTGCCACAGTAGGGCTCCATCATGTCAGCTGAGCACTTGGTCACACACTCAACAATTAGCACCAAATGAATGCTCCCGTCACATCAGCCTGGTCATGGGAGTGCCAACGAAATCATCAGCACTGATCCAACACACTTGTATAGCAATGTTGCACTGACAACACAGATGAGTCCTTCCCCATTGATGCCCAAACCTGCATGTCCAGTGGAGATGGCCACACGGTCAGGCTAGTAGACGAATTGAACAATGGCAGGCACAACAGATGTGCAGGGGTGGAAGCCACAGATGTGAAATTGCTAATGTAAGTAGGAAATCCCATTGCCAAATATTGAACACATGACACCCTCAGATGCTGCTAAGGATGACATGGATACACCACAGGATAGGACACATTCCCCCTGGACCACATGTGTTCCTGCACAGTAACACTTCATTATAATGAGACCAAATATCACCATCACTGCAGCAAGGGCATGGTTAGCATCATCAACAACATGTACATCAGAAGCAAAAGCACTAGAGAACAGAAAGGTGCTTTATTCAGCATATGTGGGTCTAACAGTTGATGTCCAGCACAAATGTTAACAAAGGCCAATGGCCAGTCCAACTTGAATGTCAAAACAGGGTGACAGTGGCAGATGTCACCCAACGCATGCCTGCACTGAGGAAAGCCAGGGACAATCCCCTCGGAGGGGCATACGGGGGGGCAGGCCAGGCACCGCAGTGACAGGATCAGGGCTCACCAGAAGGAGGCAGGGAAGGGGTGGTGGGTGCTGGAGAGCCACTGACAACTGCAGTGGAGGTGTCTGACATGGTGTGTGCCGGCACAAGTGGGGGGCATGACTCTGATGGTGTGGGTGCCGGCAAGACTGCAGGGGACCGTGCAGATGGAGTGGACAGGTTCCCCACTGCAGTGCCCAAGTCAGACAGGGTGGTAGTGGACTCCACTGCAGTGCCTACCTCCAGGGGAGGAGAATGGGGATCAGGTAAGGTGGGCAGGACAGAGGGGAGGACACCGTCTCCACACCAGTGGCACAGACAAGCGCAGCGGGGTGTGTGGGGCCGGAAGAGCAAGTGGCAGGGGAGAAGGCCTGATCCTTTTGGGGATGGTGTATCTGTGGGTGGGGGAACCTGGGGCAGGGTGTGGTGGGGGCACCTGTGGATTGGGGGCCTGAGGGATGGAGGAAGGAGACTTGGTGCCTGAGCTGCAGGGCGGCGGCAGGGTCTTGCTCTTCCGGGTCCGGGGGGACTTGCGGATGGGTGCGTCAGTCGGTCTGCGCCTGGGGGAGGGTGTCTGGTGGCGAGGGGCACTCTGCTCCGTGTGGGTGGGCTTCCTCTTCCCCCTGAATGCTGTATCAGCTGGATCGGAGGGGAAGAGGCCGAGGTCACTGAGGAAGAGCCGCTGGGTCTTTGGGGTTGCAGGTGAGGCAACGGAGGGGGCTTTGGAGGGAGAGGCAACTGTGGACTGCGCAGTGCTCGTGGATGCGTGTGTGTGAGACTGGGCCCCATCCCCTGTGAGTGTGGTTTCAGTCCCCTGACTGTGCGTGCGTGTGCGTCGTGTCTGTGGCGTGTGTGTGTGTGTGCTGCTCGTGTCTGTGCTGGTGTGTGCCTGTGTGTGTGTGCTTGGGACAGGTAAGGTGCTGGGGAGTGTGGATGGGGCAGAGGCAGGAGGGGTGAGGGACTGTTGGAGGAGGGACACTGCTGCCGTCAGGGAGGAGTCCATGGACCTATTGCCCCTCTGTAGGGCAGACATGCCCGATGAGATGCCCTCCATGAACGACACCAGCTGAGTCAACAGAGTGGTGTGGGCATGGAGGACACTCAGCATCACTGTCTGCCCTACATGGAGCTGGCGAAGGAGGTACACAGACTCCTCACTCAGGGCAGCAGGAGACACAGGGGCAGGGGGTGCGGTGCCTGGCCCGAAGGAGACACGCTCCTGAACATGGGAGCCTCCACGGAACTCGGAAATGGGAGCCGATGGGAGGGCGGTGGTGGTGGCGGGGACAGCAACACTAGCTGGGGTGTGGTGGCTGCTGACACCCGCCTCCATAAGGGAGTCATCCTCCGAGCTGCTGTGGTCCTCAGCTGAGGTGGATGGTGCTGAGGACTCCTCGGTGTGGCTCCCCTCGCCCTCCGTGCCACTGGGTCCCTCCGACCACTCCTCGGCTGTTGACCCAGTCTAGCTCTGCGGCTCCTCCTGGTCCGTGGAGCTGTCCCCTCCTGTGGCCGTGGATGTATCTGCAAACAATAGGGAAACAGACAGACATCAGTCACCTGCACCGAACGCACACACCACAGTAAGTACAGCACAATACAGAGCAAGGCCTGGCATCCTTATTTGGACATTGCTAAAATTGCCTAAACAGAATAGGAGAAGCCAATTGTCAGTCTGATCGTCAACCATGGCACTCACATCCCACCTGGCCTTGCACCCATCTGTCTGGCGTCCGTTGGCTGGCAATACCCCAGTGTGGACACATGCACCACCTACACAGTAGTTGGACGGTGCAGAGAACACGGTGAAGCATGTGAACATGCACACATCACAACTCTTGCCACTGAGTCAGTACAGGTGCCCGGATGAAAGTGATGCCCAGAGTCAGATATATGAAATGCATGTGATGCATACCAGCAACAGACACCACGAGGCACACATGTGCTGATAGCCATTGCCACTATGGTGTGCATGTAGCACATGTCACTCCCCTGCAGGATCACCCATAGGAAGTCACATGCCATGGCACATGCATGCCTGCTAAGTCATACATCACTGTCTCCAGTCACATGGGCAGGGCAGCCACACAACAACAGTCTGCACTGTGTCACAATAGTAGGTCATGGGGAATGCAAGTCCTGGAGCTGAACAAGTGCACATGTACATCCCCCACACACCACATCATCTGAACCCTTATCTGTCCAGGTCATACCGATTGGACATATGGGAGACCTGTAACACAACCCTCTGAACCTGAGCACCTCACAATCTGCTGTGAATGGGAAACAGCTGCATGGACTTCACATTCGCGCATACCCCAGTCAGCACGGTCAGGTGTTCAAACACCTATGTGTCACACAAGTATCGTCTCCTATGGTCACATCTCCGGTGGCATGCTGAGCCCCAACCAAGAAACACCCCAGCAGTCCTGACAAGGAAGCCACAGCACACTGACACAGAGGCAGACACCTGAGGGGACATATCACTGAGCACAACGTGTCAGCTGATACACGGGAGTGGGAGTGCAGAGTGTATTGTATGGCCTGGAGTAGGCATGACTGTCCTGCCCCACATGAATGAGGGATGAGCCCTGGACAGTAGGCAGCTGGCTAAGTATGTGTGACACACGTAATATACACACTCCAGGGGCCCAAACATTGTTCCCACCCGCAGCATGGGTGTGTGCCAGACACCCCAGGCACATGTGGTGGATCAGCTCAGCAATTGGACCACATATCAAAGTGACACGCAGATTACATGTCAGAACACAGGCATTGTGTAAGCAATGGACCCACCCATGATGCCCACCACAGAGTTAGGGGAACAGATGCTGTCCCCCACCTTGAGTCAAGCAAACTGCAAGGACACAGTACCCAAGTGACACAATTCCCTGACTGCAAGGGCCACACCTGGGTATCAGATGAGGAGTGGGCAGTGCACAATTGAGGGACATGGATCCTGGACCACATGACTGATGTACTGTGGAAGTTTAACCAGGCCAGAGGAGGGCACATAGCATGGCAGACAAAGTTCACAATGCAGTTATGGACTCACCCCTCCTTGCTGCTCTCTGGCCTTCAGCTGCCCATCCAGATCAGGGAAGACCACCGCCAGGATCCTGAGCATGTGGGGGTCAGGGTCCGGTGTCCGCCCCTCCTGCGAGGATGCGACAGCTTCAGCTGGACCCGTGCGATCCTCCGGGTCCAGCCCGAAGGTCCTGCCACCTCTTCTGGCAGTTGCGGATCCGGCGCTTGTAGTCCCCCACGGATCTCACTGCCCGGACGATGGTCAGCCATATCTTCTGCTTCTGGTGGGCATCAACCTGTGAGGATGACAAAGTGAGAATGCTATTACTACACATGCAACATATCCGTGCATTACACAGTTGTGTATACATGTCTCAATCACAGAGGCACATGATGTACACAGGCAGTGCAAAGATGGGCATGGACAGTATGCCAGCAGTAACTACATGGTATCATTGCTTGGGAAGTAAAACCTTGTTTAAATGCACTGTCACTGCACCATACCTGTCCAGTGCATGTAACTACACACTATGGGGGTGATAACAACTCAGTGAGCCTGCTAGCCAGTGGCGTGCAGACTGTTAGCCTTGCTAGTCAGACAACATGCACATTTAGGAAGGCAGTGGACAGAACCCTCACCTGCTCCCCTGCTTTCCCATACAGCTTGCTGTACTGTGGAAGGAGGCTGTCCAGCAGGGCCTGGTTCTCCTCAGTGCTGAAGGCTGGGGCTCTCTCCACAGTACGTGCCATTGCAGGGTCCAGAGGGTGCAGATTCAGCAGCAGTGGTGGTGGCAGATGTCGTCCTGGAGCATGTAGTGCAGGCAAGTGAGCTCTCAGGGGAACAGCCAGCATTATATGTGTGCTGCAGAGGCAGTTACTGTCCCATGTGTCCAAAGTGATAGGTCCAAGTAGTTAGCATCTTCTGAATCTGGCCAATCCATGGAATTGCACCACTTACACACGCCCACAGCATCCTTCAAAAGTTCAACTTCATGACACCCATGAATTTGCAACATTGTTGTGGGTGACCAACTGAATTTCCAGCATCAGACTCGTTCAAAATTTGAAAACGCGTCCGTTGCCAGGCCAGGCCATAGCCAATGGGTGCACACTGATCGGTCCATTGCTGTTCAAGGCGTACCCGGGATACAACGCGTACCCGCACACATTGAATGCAATGGCCAATGTGTGCGCACTGATCGGTCCATTGCTGTCCAACGCGTATTGCGAATACAACGCGTACCAGCACACATTGAATGCAATGCCCAATGTGTGCGCACCGATCGGTCCATTGCTGTCCAACGCGTATTACGAATACAACGCGTACCAGCACACATTGAATGCAATGGCCAATGTGTGCGCACCGATCGGTCCATTGCTGTTCAACGCGTACCCGGGATACAACGCGTACCCGCACACATTGATTGCAATGGGCCGGCCAGGCACACCGATCGGTCCATTGCTGTTCAAGGCGTACCCGGGATACAACACGTACCCGCACACATTGATTGCAATGGGCCGGCCGGGCACACCGATCGGTCCATTGCTGTTCAACGCGTACCCGGGATACAACGCGTACCAGCACACATTGAATGCAATGGCCAATGTGTGCGCACCGATCGGTCCATTGCTGTCCAACGCGTATTGCGAATACAACGCGTACCAGCACACATTGAATGCAATGGCCAATGTGTGCGCACCGATCGGTCCATTGCTGTCCAACGCGTATTGCGAATACAACGCGTACCAGCACACATTGAATGCAATGGCCAATGTGTGCGCACCGATCGGTCCATTGCTGTCCAACGCGTATTGCGAATACAACGCGTACCAGCACACATTGAATGCAATGGCCAATGTGTGCGCACCGATCGGTCCATTGCTGTCCAACGCGTATTGCGAATACAACGCGTACCAGCAAACATTTAATGCAATGGTCAATGTGTGCGCACCGATCGGTCCATTGCTGTCCAACGCGTATTGCGAATACAACGCGTACCAGCACACATTGAATGCAATGGCCAATGTGTGCGCACCGATCGGTCCATTGCTGTCCAACGCGTATTGCGAATACAACGCGTACCAGCACACATTGAATGCAATGGCCAATGTGTGCGCACCGATCGGTCCATTGCTGTCCAACTCGTCCCTGTACATGTCACTGGCATATGTCACCATGCCTGTCACAGGTGGACATATGCCAGCCACATATACTTCCCAGGGAGTGAGGGGCACACCTACAACACCACAGCCTGTCCGAACTGTATCCTAAGGCATGTAAGGCTGCATTACCTATTCCGTGTATGGGGGTGAACATGTAGTTCTGTGGGTGTCACTTGGGGCAGCCACCCCCAGGCTGTGCATGTGTTCATGGGGACAGTATCCTTGGTGTTTCGTGTACATGAACACTGTGATGTGCAACTGTTCATATCTGAGCATGTGGCATGGTCACATTTCACGGTGTTGAATGTGTATGTCATGTCACATGCCCCCCGAGTCCCATGTGGGACGGTATGTTTAACCCAGGCTGACCCATTGGCACAATAGTGATGGTCCTCCGCAGTCTGTGTGCATGTTGTGTTTACAATGTCTCTGACTTCATGTGCACAATGGGAGACAGTCTCCACATCCACGTTGTTTGTGCATGGACTTTGATGTTGTGCGTGTGTGTGTCACAGACCTCCATGTCTGTCCTGCCGAGGCAACAGGGACCACTACCTGTGGGGGTCATGGTTGTTTTGCTGTGGTGTATACATGATACGCCATGTCATGCCAGTGTCCATGTGGCAATACAGGGTCCCTGGGAATCTACCTGTCGTTGGGCTGTGATGCCTGGGGCACATCTGTCCTCACATGTCACTGTGGGGTGTGTTTGTAACGTGGAAGCAGGAGATGGGAAATGTGACACGTCCTCATGATACCCAATGGCCCAACCTGGGACTTATTGATGCCACTTGTTGAACTGTGATGTTGGATGTTGGCCATGTATGTGCCATACATGTCCTTACGGAACTGCACACATCATGTACTTGTGCCTCATAATGATGTATCATGTGATATTGAGTGTGTTCAATGCCACATATGTGGGGTGACTGACAATCTTTCTTTCTTCACCTATGCACTGCAGGGCACCAGCTGTCCATAGACCATTCCCTGACCTGGCAACGATGGTGGAACGTGACAGCATCCGAAGGTACCGCTTCACCAGGCAGCTGATTGAAGATTTGGCAGTGCGCTTGGCACCACACCTGCAACCTGGCCGGCCGTATCCTACAGCGCTGACCCCCAAGGTGAAGGTGATGGTAGCCCTACACTTCTTTGCCACCGGTACCTTTCAACACACTCTGGCGACTGCTGGTGGGATGTCACAGACCATGTTCAGCCGTGTGCTCCGTGATGTATTGGAGGCTATGTTGATATACCTGAACCAGTACATCTATTTCCCTAGACTCCAGCAACTGACTGGCGTGAAGAGTGACTTCTATGCCCTGGGGAGGATGCCGCATGTCATTGGCTCCATTGATGGGACACATGTGGCTTTGGTACCACACAGGCCCAGGAGCAGGCATACAGGAACCGCAAGCACTACCACTCGGTCAATGCACTGGTGGTCTGTCTTGCAGATATGACCATCACACACGTGTGTGCCCGTTTCCCCGGTTCTGCACACGATGCCTACGTGATGAGGAGTAGTCGCATCCCGAGGATGATGTCACAGACGCGGAACCAGCGTGCCTGGCTTGTTGGTGTGTACTGACTTTGTACCATTGTGTGTGTTCTGCAATGTAGTGTCCCACCCTCTTTTCCAACTCAGCTAATGTGCAATTGTCTGTATGTAGGTGACTCCGGATATCCCAACATGCCGTGGTTGCTGACGCCCCTCAGGAACCCTGTGACACCAGCCCAGATGCGCTACAATGAGGCACATGGTCGGACGAGGAGAGTTATTGAGCGGACATTTGGTCTCCTGAAGAGCCGCTTCCGCTGCCTGGACAAGACAGGAGGGTCCCTCCCATATGCCCCGGCAAAGGTGTGCAAGATTGTCATCGTCTGCTGCATGCTACACAACCTGGCAGTGCGGAAGGAGTTGCCTCTCATCCTGGATGACGATGACCAACGTCCGCCACCTGTGGAGGATCCTGGCCTGGACCATGATGCCAGTGATGATGATGATGATGATGGTGATGTCCACACACAGCTCATCACCAACTTCTTCAGCTGAATGTAAGTATCCAGAGATGTCATGTAACTGATGTGAGTTTGCATGATATGTGTTGGTGGTGCTCTGGTGCTGTTTGAGTGTGTGCATGTGCTACATGACTGTATGCGTGTAGCGATGTGTCCTTACAGGTAGTCTGTACTCCCCAACAGTGTTGACATGCTAACTTGGTTCTGGGTGGGTATCTTGTGACATGTATTGGGCATGAGTATTGCAGTTCTGTCCTGTTCTTCAGTGCTTTTGACTGTGTGTCATTTCTGTCCTTCACAGGGTACTTTCAGAGTCGTTTGGTCAACTGTGATCCCGACACCGTGATTCGACTTCCAGGGTGGTACCTGTCGTGACCACACCCATGGACTTCCTTCCTTCTACACTTGTTGACTGTGTGCCCGCTGCCAGGTGGGATTACCTTGCATCTGTGGTGGTTACAACATGTTGCAAATGTGTAATAAACCTGTGCTTCACTTTGTGATGTGCGTTGTCAGTGGTCACACATCTGACTGACATTTGCTTACTGCACCAGTGGGCTAGTTAACACAGACTGTGAATAGGTGTTGGGTCTGTGCAATGCAACGTATTTCCTGGCAACATCAGTGTAGGCGATGAGTCAGATGGCCATGGTGTGTATGTGTTGTGTAGCCCTGGTGGTGTGCCTCCCTCATATGTGTGATGTCGCCATGACTCACATGCCGGTGTTGTACTTGCTGTAGCAGTTAGCATGCACAGTGTCATTTCCCAGATCATCATCGCCACTTCAGAGACAACGTAGGAATCACAACAGAGGCAAGTATGGTGTATTAGTGAGTTTATTGACATACATGTGTGAGTATAGTGCACAGGATGGTGGGTGCTGTACATTGTGATTGTAATCCAAAGTTCCTAGATGATTTGGAAGTCCTGGTAGCATAAATGTCCAGAGTAAAGTCCACAGTCATCTGAGACATTGGTCCAACTTGAGCTCCCCATGTCATGTGGGAGAGTTGTGTTGCAGTCAACAGGGTGAACAGTTTGCGCACAAAGGTGATTATCCAGAACAGGTTTAGGCTTCCTGGGGGTTGCACATGGCCATCGGCCTCTCACTTGCCCCTCCTCGGATGGCCCCTCTTCTTTGGGGGGACCCTCAAGTGCAGGCTGCTGCGGTGCAGGGGACTCTCCGCCAGAGTCATCCTCCCTCCCTGTGGCAGTTGCAGTTGTTTCAGCAGCAGATGTTGTGGGCACACATGGAGGTGTTGACTGGTTGCTGCTCATCTGGCGGAGGCATTGTAGTATGTCCCTATGCACCGCCGTCATCTCTTGCAGTGTGTCCCACTTGGACTCCACGCGGGACATGTGTGAGTCCAAGCGGGCATGATGGGAAGCCTGCTGCTGTTTAATGTCCCTGAGGAGCCCCACTACCTGGCTGAGCTCTCCGGTGCTGGACTGGTACGCATCGGCTATGCATGCCAGTTGTGGGTCATCATGCAGTCCAGACCCCTCTGCAATCAGTGACCTGTGTCTCCCACCCCTCCCACCACCCCTGGCGACACGTGCAGTACCTGAGGTGGCACGCACAGGTGACCCTAGGCCCCCTTGGGGGTTGTTGGTGGTGTTGGTGTCCATGGCCCCACGTTGGACCAGGGTCCCTGTGCGGGTGGTGGTGGTGCTCCTTGGTCTTTCCATGTCGGCAGGGGTGGTATGTGTGTTGACAGTCGTTGGAGGGGTGGGTGCAGGGGGTGCAGCTGGTGGTCCTGCTGGTGCTGCATGATGACTTGCTCCAGAGGTGCCAGGTTGGTCTTCTTCATCCGAGGAGGGCAGTGGCTGTTCCACACCAGTGAGCACCGTATCCTCTTGAGCCTGGGACGGGGACTCCTCAGCGTCTGCTGCTGTGTCCCCATCATCACCTGTTTTAGGGAGACACACACAATGTATGTTATGTTTCTGCAGGCATCAATGGTTGACACACCTGACAGTTGTGACTGTGCCTCTGGATGCGGGCCTGTACATTGCATTGTCCTAAGTTGTCACAGTCAGGGGTTGATATTGGTGTAGCACATTGTCCTGCATTATTTGGGCATTTCCATGTGAATGTTGGGGTGTGTACATGGTCTGCATTGGTTGTATTGGGTTGACATCCGGCCCTCCTTCCCACCCAGCCAGATATCCCACCATGGAACTTGCTTCCATTGCAGGGAGTGCAATTTGTCTTTCAGGATGTCAGTCAGTGGTGTCCTGCTGTTGGTTGGTGCACAGTTGCCAGCAGGGCCTTGTGCTCCCCACAGCAGTACCCAGTGTCAGCCATCTTGTGAGTCCTTTTCCACTCCCTGTGATGTGAGCATGGTTCAGGGTGGTGTTGATGGGCCAATTGTGAGGCTGACCAATATCTGTGACTACCACTGCCATCATGCTATTGCCTGCACCCCCTTCCCAGCATGCCCATACTTCCTTCCTTTTGAGTGTACTTCACTGTGTGTGGGTGTGACAGCAATGGCAAGATGGCTGACAGTGGTGTCCTGCTGTTGGTTGTTGGCCAGTTCCCAGCATGGCCTTGTGCTCCCCACAACAGATCAGCAGTGTCAGACATCTTTGATGGGGCTTTCCACTCTCTGTGAGGTGTGCATACTTCAGTGTGAGCTTGCTGGGCCATGTGTGGGGGGATGTTGAGCTGTGACTACCACTCCCATCATGCTATTGCCTCCACCCCCTTCCCAGCATGCCCATACTTCCTTCCTTTTGAGTGTACTTCACTGTGTGTGGGTGTGTCAGCAATGGCAAGATGGCTGACAGTGGTGTCCTGCTGTTGGTTGTTGGCCAGTTCCCAGCATGGCCTTGTGCTCCCCACAACAGAGCACCAGTGTCAGACATCTTTGAAGTGGCTTTTGACTCCCTGTGAGGTGTGCATGCTTGGGTGTGTTCTTGCTGGGCCATGTGGGTGGGGGATGTTGGGCTGTGACTACCACTCCCATCATGCTTTTGCCTCCACCCCCTTCCCAGCATGCCCATGTTTCCTTCCTTTTGACTCAGCTTCCCTGTGGGGTTGTTTGCCTGTGCTGACAAGATGGCTGACAGTGTTATCCTGGGGTTTGTTTTGCTACAAGTCCCATGTGTGTCCCTGTGCTTCACACTGCATGACCCAGGGTTGTGGTTCTTTGTGGGATATTTGATTGGTGTGTGAGGCAATGCTTTCTCCCAGGTGAGTTGTGTGTAGTTTGTGTTAGGGGGTGTGTGGGTGGAGCTGCTGGTGACTATGGTCAGTGCTGTGAGTCCTCCTTCCCACCCAGCCAGATATCCCACCATGGAACGTGCTTGCATTGCAGAGAGTGCAAGTTGGCTTTCAGGATGTCAGGCAGTGGTGTTGTGCTGTTTGTTGGTGCACAGTTCCCAGCAGGGCCTTGTGCTCCCCACAGCAGTAGCCAGTGTCATCCATCTTGTCAGTCCTTATCCACTCCCTGTGATATGAGCATGGTTCAGAGTGGTGTTGATGGGCCAATTGTGAGGGTGAGCAGTATCTGTGACTCCAACTCCCATCATGCTATTGCCTACACCCCCCTTCCCAGCATGCCCATACTTCCTTCCTTTTGACTCTGCTTCCCTGTGGGGTAGTGTGCCTGTGCTGACAGGAAGGCTGACAGTGTTGTCCTTGCGTTTGTTTGGCTACAAGTCCCAGGTGTGTCCCTGTGCTTCACACAGCATTACCCAGGGTGGTGGGTCTTTGTGGAATCTTCATTTGGTATGTGAGGCATTGCATTCTCCCAGGTGGGTTATGTGGAGTTTGTGTTGAGGGGGTGTGTGAGGTGAGCTGCTTGTAACTATGGTCAGTGCTGTGAGTCCTCCTTCCCACCCAGCCAGATATCCCACCATGCAACGTGCTTGCATTGCAGAGAGTGCAAGTTGGCTTTCAGGATGTCAGGCAGTGGTGTTGTGCTGTTTGTTGGTGCACAGTTGCCAGCAGGGCCTTGTGCTCCCCACAGCAGTAGCCAGTGTCAGCCATCTTGTCAGTTATTTTGCACTGCCTGTGATGTGTGCATGGTTCATGGTGGTGTTGATGTGCGCATTGTGAGGGTGGGCAATTTCTGTGACTACGACTCCCATGATGCTATTGGCTGCACTGACTTGCCCAGCATACACAGTATTCCTTCCTTTCAGTGAGCTTCCCTGTGCGGTGGTGTTGTGGTGGTGGCTACATGTCTGACTGTGTTTGTTGGTTATATTTGTGCCACTGCCTAGCTGTATTTGTTGTTAGGTTTGTACATGTCATGACACAGTTACATTTCACTATGAGCTGGCGTGTATTGTGTTTATCTGGCTGACATACACATTTTGGGATGATCTGTTTTGGTTGGTGTGTATTTGCTAAGGGTGCATGGTTTGACTCTCACCTTGACAGTGATGTGTGTGTATTGTGGCACAATATTGTGTACATTAGTTGTGTACTCACCAGGCTCTGGGATGTTTTCTAGTCCATAGACGCTCACTGGTGGTAGGATGGCCCGCACCTTCTCCTCCCAGGGCCTGAGGTATACTGGTTTGGCAGGAGGGCCACTGCCGGTGTGTTGGCTCAAGATGTAGTCCTTCTTCAACAGCTCCTTGACCCTCCTGCGCACGTCATACCACCTGTTCTGGATGTCTACCTTTGTGCGCAAACATGGTGATTGTGCGTTGACCCTGTCGACGATCCTCTCCCACATCTTGGTTTTCTGCGCCATGGGTGTCTGTTGGACCAATGTGCCAAACAGCTGTGGCTCTACCCTGAGGATCTCATCTACCAGGACTTCCAATTCACTATCTAGGAACTTGTGATTCTTCTTTGGGGGCATGGTGTTGGGTGGTGCTGGTGAGTGATGTGTGTGTTGGTGTGCAAGTGAGGGTGTGTGAGTGTGTGTTTTGCTGGGTGTATGTGAGGGTGCTATTTGTTGTGGTGCTGCTGGTGTGTGGCTTGTGTGATGGATGAGCTGTGAGTGTGTGTGTGGTTGCTGTCTGTTGGTGTTGAGTGCTGGCAGGTAATTAGAATTTGCAAAGGATCATGGTAGGGATTTGTGTCCTTTATATAGGTGGAGTTGTGGGTGTGTCTTTGTTCCCTGTTTCCCCCCCCAGTATTTATTTGCTTTGTGGTAGCTTGTTTGGCCTTTTTTTGTGTCTTTTTTTTCCTTGGTTATTTTTGTGCATGTAGGAGACGTTCTTGTGACCGAGTCGGACCCTCCAGTTGTCTCGTGCGAGCCTCTCCTATTCGTTCACGCTGTGTTTGTGCTGTTTTCTGTGCTGCGTACGCGTCGGTCGCGGGGTTTTGGTTTGCTTCGGCTCGCAGTTTTGAATGTGTGTCGGTCGTGCGGCTTGTGCTCCGTGCGACTCGGTCGTGTTTTCCACGCGTTGCATCGTACTTGGCGGGTCGACGTTCGCGGGTACGTTTCGTTCGGGATTCTTCCTGGTGCGTGTCGGTCGGTTCGTTTCGCATGCTTTTCCGGCCGGATGGCTGTTTTCCGCGCGGCTCGGTCGGTCGGCTTGTGTTCCGTACGAGTCGGTCGGATTTAGCACGCTTTTCGTCGTACTTTGCGGGTCGGGCTGCACTGGTATGTGTCGGTCGGTATTTATTCCGGCTCTGAGTCGGTCGGTACGTTTTCCGGCCCGAATCGGAATCGGCCCCATAGATTTATACTGCTAAGGTTTAGATTAAATTTTATTCCCTGTTTGTTAGGTTATCCATCAGGGACCTATTCAGTAAATGAATTTCCAGTTTGTCCCTGTGATCAAATATCTACACAATCGAACTTACATCTGTTATTTTTTTGCAAATTTTATTCATGTATTCGGAAAAAGTATATTCGCCCGCTGTTGCTAAAATATCATTTTATCCAATGCCGACCTGCCCTGTTTTTCCTCCAAATGCTCCCCAATCCATATGTCAACTACTGTGTAGCATCGTACTTATGTTCGGCTTTATCAAAAAGGAAGTTAGTGAGGTATTAGACTGTCCAAAATTCCAAACTGCACTAATTAGCACTTTAAAATAATTGTCTGTGTGGAGTCTATCTTGATAAGTATTCAAAATATTTTTAGATTTTAGATATTCGTTATTGCAATGTATTTTATTAATTTAATGGTATTGTTCATGAGAGGCACTGTGAGCACTTTAAGCGCTATGCACTTTACTGATAATTCAGTTTGAAAAACTTAATGGATGGTATTACTATTTTAAATGGTTCCTATCTGGTTTTTTATTGTCTGTACACTTTTGTGAACTTTTAACTAAACTGCTTGTGATATATTGTCTTTTAAAAAAAAATTTAATAATGTATGATCTGTATACTTTTATGACCTTATCAATTAAGATTGAATAAAGTTATTAATCAATCAATCAATCAACTTAATACCAGGAAAAAGCAGGTGTATAATTCCCTGCTGCTAACGCACCTTATCGCATGTTGTGTGCTCTTCTCGCCGATCTGGCAGAACGTTGAGAATGTTGCGGAGTGGTTTTTCGCGGCTTTTTACACAGGAACGCCTACTCTGCATCTCATTAGCATTAGTTGCCGGTGTCATCCGTGGCGATGTTTTTTGCGCCTGCTATCGCGGGAAAACTGGCGGTATCGGCTGTTCGCACCAGCTTGTGAATAGGGAGATAAATCTATCCCCACTTTGGCTGCGATAAAGTGCCGCTAACTCGGCGATAAGTCCTTGAGAATATGCCCCTAAGATATTTGGAAGCTGTGCTAATTTCAGAGTTGGGTCCACCAGTGCAAGTTCCTCCACTATAAAATCCCCACGATGGAGGAAATTCCACTCATGGGGTCACCTCCCTTAGCATTGCTTTTTTCATTTCATTCTCATTTTTAGATTATGTAGTCAAATAATTAATTTTACTGAAGCAGTTGGGGATGTTCTCCCAAAGTGTTTCACAGCAAAAGAGGCAAATACTTTTTATTCAGGCAGTAACACAGGAAAATAATCTCTGTCTGCTTGCTGCGATATGCCTCCTGCAGGCTTATATCCAGATGAGAATACCTATACTTCCTACTGGCTTGGGCCAAATCTAGAAGATTGTAATCTCTTAGACATCAGCCAGACTCAATAATCTGAATGAGCCTGCAGGCTATAGACAGCGATCCTGATGGGAAAAATACTTTCTTGCATTGCGCTTCAATGTTTATGTATTTTTGGGAACACCCCAAACACTGATGTCCACACACTTGTTCAGGTGCACCAGCCTCTAATGACATCACTGGCCACTATTGTCCCTAGGTTCTCCTCCTGAGTTGCTAGGTCCTTGACTTTCCACCTGCCTGCTACTTTCTTTAAAGACATGGCTGCTTCCTTTTCATGCGGCCATGTGTGTCATGTCATGAAGCGTAGTGCTTAACTTCTCCTGGGGCTGTGACAATGAGATAGTTGAGCATAGCAGTCTCGCACAGACTGAGAGAAAAAAACGTCCTGGTCAGTACATTAGGTGTTGAAGACTTGTGATATATGTTTATGTATGTGTAAATATTCTGTGTTAATTGTCCCTTATATATATTCTGTTTATTTGATATTTTTTATGTATGTGTAACACAGTGAATTTTTTTGTGTATGGTTAATTCGTTTGACAAAACTTGAGAACCCAGGTATTCACTGCAGGAGTGAATGATTATATGCTTAATTGAATTGTCCAAAATAAATTTGCAGAAATCGTGCAGAGATTGCCAGTGATTAATTAGTGTAATCATTGGACAAACAACGTTATACGTATTCATTCCCGCATTACAATCCCCTTTCATTTACATACACCCAATCAGGATGGGCGGACATATAGCCCTTTTTTTACTGTCCGTCCCTGTCACGCAAACCTTGACGGTGAGGAACAGACAAATGCTAATAATGCTCCTCTGCCATGAGAGATAACTCCCATAACGGGGGGAGCATTGCATTTTTCATTTTCAAAAAGAAAATCTCGCTTAAAGAAAGAAAACAGTTTGGTGCAGGGCTGTGTCATGCTGACGGAGACCTGCACCAAACAGAGATATGCATTGTCAAGAACCGCCATGACAGCGGTTCCTGCCAATGCATTATAAATGACTGCCTCCTTGGCGGTCATTTATAAATTTGGCAGATGGTCTTTCCGCAATGGGGATGATGTAATTTACTCCATCCCCTCCGGCAGCATAGCAGGCCATCTGCCAAATAATAAATCTGCCCTATGCTGGAAATGAAGAAAGATTAGGCCTGTTGACCACATGCGTAACCTTTCTATGCCTTGTTGTGAGCAGAGGACGGCCATGGAGTGTTGTAAGACATTACTACCCTTTTCATGATGGAATGGATAGAGAATCTAGCACTACACCTGATGCAAGACTTTAGTCCTTCTGCCTCTTTAACTCCTGACCCCATCCCCGCTTTAGATAAAATGCCTTTAAAGACCAGTAGAGCCAAGGCAAAGGATCCATAATGCTATTAGAACATTCGACCCACAGAAAGTATAATTTTCTAAATTAAACTGGGAAAAATTGAAATTCAGCAGACAATGGAATGCTGGAGCAGAAGGCTAGGTCCAGCCTATAAAGGTCCTCAGCCCATGTCATTCCCCTGCTCCCTGGTGTCTGCTTGGGTCTACCCATAACTGCAGTTACTGAACCCAATTGTCGTGTAGTTCCTATAAGACCTATATAGGATCTGGCGTTTAGACAACATACACTGCGGGAATGGTGTCCAGACTGATTCCAGACACCCCCACCGGGTATGTTAGCCTGGTTACCAGCTAGCTTGCAATGCCACTATAACCTCCTCTTACCAAGGAGAGAATAGTTCTTGGCAATTATCGAACATGACAACCCTGATCCCTCAGGACCGTGGAAACAGTAACTTACTTTTCGCTCAGTCACTCGTGCTCACTTGTTCTCAGAGAGATACACAGAATAAACGGTTGGGACGTTTTCAATAAGTATTTATTGAACAGTCGTTATTCTAGCGTAAAATAAGTGCACTGAAATCACCAGTAGATAGTAGCATAAATAAATGAGTAGAAGCACTAAGAAAGTAAACAGGTGGTAAGTTTTTACCATTTTGCTAAAATCATAAATACAGGCAAGTATATAGAATACATGGCAATAAAATGCATACTCCTACGATGCACCCTAACTAGATGTACCTAAGTGTACCTAGCATGTGAGTAGGTGTAAAGCCAAGAATCCCTCTAGGATAAAGCCAACCCCATTACCTGATATGAGACTGCGGGACCCCGTTCTGGTCTCGAGCTGAACACCCCGCAAGGGATGTCAGACCACTGCGAGCTGGAGTATCTACATGCAGGAACCTCAGCGTCTTGCGTGAGTGTGTCGGCCAGGAAGTCCTGATCTCCTCTGACTATCTCAGCAAGATGTGGTGTTTATATACCCTAAGGTATCCCCAGGGGTTCTACCTTGCTGTGCCAGTGTCGGACTTAGGATGACATCGGGAATGAACTTTATACACAGTTATTATGCAGGAGATGATGGTCCTGCTGTGATTCCAAGAAACTAAGAATCCTCATGCATAATTTCTGAGGCCAGTGTCCAGGGAAAAACCCTACGTACTTGTGTGTAGTATTGTAACTGGGTAAAAGGTCAGTCCTTCAAATCCATTATGTATGTAGTATAGGAGAGAATGTAGGTGAAGGGTTAGGATGTTACCTAGACCTATATCGGGGTACATATATGAAATATAACACCCACTCCTCATCCATCTGGACGACATTACTAAAATCTAGCGTACTACCAAGGCATCTAGAGGTTTGTACGCAACAAATTAAAACATTTTTAATAGAAGTTAAAAACCGTTAAAAAACCCTTTAAAAGTGTTCTACTAAAAGAATCATTCAAGTAGTGGCTCTAAAGTGTCCATTTATATAGTCCGAACAACTACAAGCATTTGAAAGCCATGCAGGTCAAAAGGTTTCAATTTGGAATTTCGAGAAGAAGACAAAAATTAAAAACTAAGTCTATTCAGCGTGCGATATGCCAAATGTTTATGTGTCCTTGCTGGTAGACGCAACATTGCTGCTGCCTGCATACGCGGCTGATGATCCCTGTAACACCTCACAAAGAATGTCAATTGAGCACAGATGATCTTCCGTACTCCCTGCAGCAGGTGCTGGGCAGCCTGTGCCGCATCCAAGGCCTGAGTGTTGGAGGAGCCAGTGTCCATACCAACAGGAGCAGAAACTACCTGTGGTGGCTCTAAGAATGCTGCCAACAACATGGGAATGCGCTGAGGACACTGCAGAACATGGGCCATTATCGGGTCCAGTAAGGCATCAACATTCAGTGGCGCAACCAATGGAAGTGTCAGACAGAGGTCCAACATGCATTCTTCTCCGCAGAACAGCCATCGGAGAACAGGTAGGACACAGTCCATCCGGTCTGGTCTAAATGACAGGAACCAAGAGGCGCTCAGTTCCCGTAGGCGAGGTGTGCCCAGATGTACCATGCGATCATGGTATTTACGCTCCAGAAGAGCTGTTGCTATCTCCTTGGTGGCTGGGACGTCCATTGCATAGCGGAAAGGTAACAATCAGGATTCCTGCTATTAGAAACAGGATCAGCGGAAGCCCTCCAAAAATGCATCCAAAGACAGAGTGTATAAAGTTCGGTATAACTCCGAGGACCGTCTGACAGGTGCTTAACAGTCCGGAACCTATGGTCTTAAATAGGTGTACAATACTCGTCATATCAGACATGTTAAAGATACGACTTACCATTTCTGTGAAATGGAAGGGGCAGTTTGTACGTATAAGTGCCTGTATCTCAGCCGAGGACCTTGCGATCTGGAGATCAAAAGTCTCCCGGGTGGAGGTTAAGGGCACGGTTCGTTGCAAAAGCATGGCTTTCATTCTGCTCAGAGTATCAAACCGTATAAAGGAAACATTTAGCGAAGGCCATAACGGCGCCTCCCTGACTGTATCTGTTGGTGTAAACAATACTTGCATACAGCAAGTAACCCTGGAGCTCACAGTGACTAGATATGCGACGCCCGGAAGCATCCCACAACAACCTTGATCATTCAGCATCAATTAACTCCCATTCGAGAGAAGCATGAATACCAGATTAATCACAGCTGCCAGGGTACCCCTTAAATGACAGGACAAGTTCGCCACAGACCCATTACAAGCCCTGTGTAGCATAATATCCTGGCATATGAGAGACAAACTTAAAGCGTTCTCGCAGCTAGTTCCGCTTAAAAACACTTCCAGATCCCCACTCCTGCATCGAAATCTGTATGGTAAATCTCAGGATTCCCTGATGAATCCCTTACCCATCTTCTCATATCTGCCTGCCTGTTGTTGTTCTGGGCAATATTGAAACTGGAAAGTTGCGACCGGTAATGTTATGTGGCCGTGGATTAACCACTCTGTGGACGGTGACTCGGCCACAGTAAAGGGTAACCTATCCAGTTTTTCAATACGCAGCATTGTATATTTTGCTCCCCTCTGTGCCGTTTTCATCTGTTTTTCTGTTAGATTGTATGCAGAAAATAATGACGTAATGTTGATAAAACGTCAAGGCACATAACCGGTGCGCAATGACTGCAGCGAAAAGCTTAATAAAATAATAGAACGTAACTGCGACTGTCCATGTTGCAATATGGACAAATCCTGTTCTATTACATCGACAGCAGTAGATACAATGTTGCCCAGTGAATATATCCTGGATGTTAATGTAGTCATACCATTGTCAACTACAGCTAACGCCTTTTCTAGGTTAACTCTATCTATTTCTCTTAATCTCTCTGCAGCTTCTTGTTGGGAGATTTTCCAGATTTCGTTATAGACAGCATACAAAAAACGCTTCTGACTTGGTTTTTTGGGACCTAACAAAAAATCCCGTAGGTCCACATCCTCTGTGAGTAAGGACAAGTGTTGTTTTACCTGGGGTAGTGTTGAGGTTTTTAGCCAGTCAATGCACAACTTCCCAACACTGTATGATGTCACTACCCCCGGATGTTCTCGTTGTACATAACATGGTAATGGCCTATGAATACTAAATCCTTTGGTGGTACCCCTGAATCTTTCCTGACATCTGTTCATGTCTGTGGGCCAAACCAACCATCCCTTCCAATTGGGGTCTGATCTATTGTATTGCAATATGTTATCCAACTTAGCCCCTCTTTCTGATGTAAAATTCCCCTCGGTGTTTAAAGGTGTTGGAATTTGAGGCGTGTTCAAGTCCTTATTCTTGGCTAATCCAAGACAGGAAGTCTGTTGCACAGTGTCATTCAGAAAAATCATCTGCTGTGGAATGAGGCATGCTCTAAATAGTGCTTCTGTTCCCTGTACTTGCCAGTCCCTAGAACCCCAGATCGATTTTAAATCTACAGTGTCCATCCATAAGTCAAAACCCTGTTCAGACAGCTGGGTTATAAAGGAAGCAGAGTAAATCTGTTTGGTCTTTGTTAACATATTTTTCTGTGCAGATATGGATGCAACCTTATAATAGTACAAAGTTGGGTCAGAAGTGTTAAACCCTGAAAAATATGAGAATTTCTGTGCAAATGTTTTTGGACTACCTGTCAGTGGTGTAGGGTAATGTTCCCACTGGTGGTATGTGAAAACATTTCTGGATTTGCTAGATTTATGCAAGAAATGATGACCATAATGTTGGTAACAATACATTTTGTCAAAATCTGATGTGTCCTCTAACATTTCAGTGCTAGAAAATGCAGCAGATTGTTCCAAATCAGACAATAAGTTATTAACAGTTTCAAAATCCCAATCATCAGAAAATGTACTGGAGGTAATGATATCGTTCAGTGACATTTTAAACAAATGTGGAATTTTTAAAAGCTCGGTCGGTCCAAATATATCATAATTCACTTTGTCCCACACTATACCATCCGGTATAGGAACGGCTGAAATGTTCACGAAGGACAAGTCTCTTTGTTCACGATGAGATGAAACATGAGGTTTTAAAATTAAGTTTACTTTTGACGTTGCAGAGTTCTGTTGAAGATAAGTTCCATTGATGAGCAAGTGGAAAGTGATTACTAATCCTAACCAGAAAAGAAAAAAGAAAATACCAGTGATTTTCCAAAGTTCTAGCCAAGGTGATACTAAATAAGTCTTCCTAAGAAAGTTAAAAAAGTCTTTGATCCGTTGTTTGGGAGAAATTTGGGCTGGCGTCGTTTCAGGTGCACTTGGATCCAATGAAAAAGTATCGAAGTCGATGAAATAGCCAGATGCAGTTCGATCTATTTTTGCTACCTCAGCAGATTTGTTGAACTTGTAGATTGCTCTTGAAGAGGCAGTTTGATGTAGACATCCTTGTTAGGTTGAATTGAAGTTTGTCTTTCACTTTGATTTTGAAAGTTCGTGTCAAGGGGAACTAGTTCCATTGCATTGTTATCGATTCCATTGCTTTGTAGAGGTGACTCTTCAAATGTTATCAGTCTTTCAGTTTGAACTTCCTGTATTGTATCGAGAGGAGGACGTCGGCTACTCAGGAGCCCACGAGGCCTACTATTTAGTATCGGCCACATAGTGTGGTTTGATCAGATCGATTGAGACGAATCTCTTATCTTTTCCGGCAAGAGGTGGTAGAAGTACAGTTCTTGATCCTTCAACGGCCAGGACAGGTACAGGCTTTCGATAGGATGGCCCGAATTCTTTCTTGTCCACAATCTTTTCTCTGACCAGATCCCCAACTTTAGGAATCCAGGCAGGTCTTGCCGTGGCTGACTTGACTTCCCCAGTGGCGATTCTCTTTGTTTCGACGTTACTTAAGGAGGCTCTGGATTCATTCAGATCCTGTAAAACAGCCTAACGTTTATTGATGTCAAATTGTTTTTCATCCACCACTGTGCCTTCACAATCGAGGTCAGGTACCCACATTCTTGTCCCAAACAGGACCTCGTAAGGAGTGGCACCCCCTAGAGAGCTTCTTGGCTTGTTATTAAGGGCTCGCTGGACCCCACTATTGACCCAACTACCACCCAAGCCTAATACCCTAGCTGTTAAAGATTTCTTTAAGTCCCGGTTTTTCCTCTCCACAACCGAATTTCCCTTGGGATGGTACGGAGAGGAGTACTGCAATGCTACACCCAAACTTCCCATGGCTTCCTTGTAAGCCCTAGAGCTGAACGCGGGGCCACGGTTAGAATGTAATGTGCCAACTGCGTATGTCCCTATGAAGACTGGCAAATCTTTTATAACAGTTCGGGCATCAGCCGAGCGCTGAGGCCATACCCGTAAGAGTCTTGAACAGGAATCCACTGCCACCATGATATACTTGTATGCCCCATCAGATTGTAAGGGGCCGCAGTGGTCCAGGTAAATGCACGAGAGCGGTCTGTCTGATATTAACAATGGTGTCTGCGCTGGGCGAGCTACGGTGGACCCTTTTATCTGTTGACAGATATCGCACTTTAAGACAAAGTCTTTGGTCTGCTTTGTTAACCCTGGCCACCAATAGCGTTGTTTCAGTAAAGAAACTGTTGCCGTAACTCCTGTATGAGCAGAACCCAGACCCTCGTGTGCAGCCAAGATTAAACCTAACCTGCGATCCATGTTTGGTATTACTCTATCCACCTCTCCAGGAATCTGAGCAAATGGAACGCTGTTTGCATCTAACTTATAGGAGTACTTGAGTGGTAAACCTTTAGGTAGTGCTTTCCTGTTATTGCGCGAAGCAATCACAGCTACCATTGTGCTACCGTCCACCCTCGTTTTTGAACGGGTGATTGCAGCTACGGACGCAGTGCGTACTGCCCCCTTCGTGGCTTCATCAGCCAATGAATTCCCTTCAACATGAACGCCATCACGTTGATGACTCAGCGTGTGTATCACGTGAGCTCTTGGTAGTTCGTTCTTCAACTCTGCTACCTGTTCCCATAGTTTCCTATGTTTGATTGTGCCACCTTTTGAATCTCTGAACCCATTTTGTCCCCAATAGTGGAGGTATTCATTGTACGACTGGACACAGTAAAAGGAATCACACACTATTAGTGTGGGGAATTCTGGATCCGTATTTATCAGTGCCAGTAGTAGTGCTTTTAATTCTGCCAACTGAGCCAGGCAGTCTCCTAGAGACTGCGTTTTTGTACAGCTTGGACGGAACTTGCCGTCCTGCATCCTACCTTTTACAATAGCGCATGCTGCACTGTATTGTTGCTTACTCCCTATAGCCGGTTGAGCAGATCCGTCAGTATAAATAATGTATTCATACCGATATAGAGGCATTATTTCATTTGGTAGAGGATATTCCTGTTCATATTGCAGGAATGCTTGTGTTTTTAGACTATGGTCATATCTGTATTCTACATCTATTGCAGTGAGAGAATTAGCCCATTGTATCCATCTTGGATGTAACGCTTTTGCATTTGAGACGCTTGCCTTTGTGGCAGCCTTTAAGGCCGGTACCGGGGTCACAACAATTATTTGTTTCCCCTGAGCCAGTGCTCTTTCTCTCACTACAGCAGTCTGTACTGCTGTCAGAATTTTTTCCGTGGGTGCAAAACGCATTTCAGCGCTAGTGTACAAATGCGATTTATATGCAATCTGTACTGTTTCACCTTCATTAAAGGTTAAGTAAGTATACACTGATTGACCTGCGACTACGCGGATCACCAGGTTGCGTACGGTTACCCGTGTCTGTAAGTGTTTTGATGATATCATATCAGCTTGTAGGGAACGAAGGATATTTGTGTGTTCCTGTGTCCATTGTCTAACTGAAAAGTCAGGTCTTATTAGGTCATAGAAAGGTTTTACTCGCTCTGCATAATCCAAAATGTATGTTCTGCCAAAATTCAAAAATCCGAGTATGGACTGTAAAGTTTTTAATGATTTTGGAGGTTGTAGCAGTGCGCACTTTTCTAAAAAGTGGGCTGCCAGGCTTTTACCTTCACTTGAAAGCTCATATCCCAAAAATAGGACATTGAGGTGGGCTATTTTCGATTTTTTTAAATTAAACTTGTAGCCCTCAAAGGCGAAACCCAAAATGATGGTGCTCACCCTGGTCAAGTGTTCCTCTAAGTCATCATCCGTCAGATAAATATCATCTACATAGGATAATGCTTCTTCATCCAAATTCTGTAGTAACTCTGTTACCCTCCTTGAGAATAACCCCGGGCTATTCTTATACCCTTGGGGGAGTCGACAAAATTGACGATTGGGACCCTAGCGCTGAGAAGGCTGTCAAATATCTGCTTTCAGGCGCTATGTTTTGGCAGAAAAATCCATTTGAGATATCTAACGTTGTTTTGTATTTTTTCCGCACAATGTTATTCATTAATGCGGCACTATGTGCATTCTGGACTGCAAATGTTTTCGTACATGAGTTCAGGTGTCTATAGTCTAAAACTAGACAATATGAATTGTCGGGTTTCATTACGGGAAACAAAGGATTATTCATTGATGAGTTGCATGGTTTAATTACACCTTGGTATTCAAGTTGATCTAGGATCTCCCTGAGCTGTTTTTTAGCTTCCTGTTTTATTGGATACTGTCTTTGTGGAGTTGGGTTTGTTTTTATTGGAATTACGTGGTGGAGTGGCGCTTCATCTCACCCTACGTGGTTGCGGTATAATGCTGGAGCAAGGGCTACCGCCCACTCCTGCGCGTATGTATGTCTTAGGTGTGCTGGGACTAGGTCGGAGAAAGCTGGAAAAATTACAGTTTCCCCTTTGGGCATTCCATAACAATAGTAGGCGCCAATCTCTTTCTGCTAATAGTATGTCGGAGCCAGAAGTCAGGTTCTCCCAAAAGAGACCCTTAACTTGTCTCGGCTTGTCCCCCTCCATTTGGGTGTTATTTCATGTAACTTTTGTGGACACTCACCCTAGTATCAGGTGTTTCCACCGTAATATACTCACTCAACTCCGCTGTCACCAGAAATTCCATCAGGTTCCGGCGAGCTATTGTTACTTCTGCTGCGCTGTCTAGCATCGTCAGAGCCCATTCCCTGTTCAGTAGTTGAGTCCTCAGAATTCTGGGCATGTCTAACTTTGAGACCTGCTACCTTCTTCTTTTTAAATTGAGGTTTTGCTGTGGGATTTTCTTCTTTCTTTGAAGCGTAGTCTGAAGTGCGTTGCCTGTCTCTGGGCTTTGTAGGCTCTTCTTGTCTTTGTTCTGACCGTCCTTCCCTCTCTGATTTTTTTGATGAACCCTGAAAGGAACGAGAGGAACGTGTATCAGTGTCCTGATACCTGTCAGGTTTTTTAATGTTATCTCTATTCCTAAGATTATATCTCCTTTCTGGGGGCTCCTGTTGAAGAGACTTTCCCCTGGAGTGAGATCTGTTCTTTTGCTGTTTATTATTGTAACAAGAAGTAGGTATTAGAACACGCACTACTGGGTGAACGAAATGACTGGGTTGTCGCATGCCTCAGAGGTATCACTCTCTGGTCGTTGAGTGTGGCAGATATAGAAAAAAGGTAGCGTTTCCTAAATTAGGAGACGTCCCCCTGAGCACAGCAGAAGCATCGCTTGACGCGATATATTGAGTCTGTTTAGAATTTGAACCAAAATGTAAACTTAGGTCTTCATGTAGGTTGAAAAAGCTTTTATTATTGAAACGATATTCAACTTTTCATATCGCAACTCGGTGGAGCCGTCTTAAATGCATCTGTAATACATTTCCATGACTTCTCCCAAGTCATGGAAATGTATTACAGATGCATTTAAGTCGGCTCCACCGAGTTGCGATATGAAAAGTTGAATATTGTTTCAATAATAAAAGCTTTTTCAACCTACATTAAGACCTAAGTTTACATTTAGGTTCAAATTCTAAACAGACTCAATATATCGCGTCAAGCGATGCTTCTGCTGTGCTCAGGGGGACGTCTCCTAATTTAGGAAACGCTACCTTTTTTCTGTTTATTATTGTCCCATTTCTTTTTGGAAGAAACGGGTGTTTGCTTTGCCTGTTCTTTATCTGTACCTCCCACTAGTTGAGGTTTTACAGGTCTAGCTCCCAGACAGTCTCTACCTAATTCCGCATAAACAGTTTCAATTATTTTAGGTAGGTCTGTCTCCTGTTGTGATGGAGTGAAATCTCTCAGACATTGGCGTATTGCCACTGACGCTGCTTCCCCTTTAATATTTGCTAATATTATTGCAGATACCTGGGCAAAGTTATTTAACAACTTCATCCCTAAGTTTAAAGCAGTTTCTGCTCCATACTCGTTCTGTATTTGTCTTAACACATCTGGTATTACTGCTAAAGAAGGGATACCATGAGTCCTGGTATATATTGCAGCGAAAACTGTACCCCAAGAAGTACAATCTTCTATAGAGGGAGCTATCCCCATCGGCAAGCAAATTGTCAGTATTCTATGCTTTTCCTTAGGACCAGTGTGTGGAAACACTGCCTCCAGCTGTGTTATTTTTTGTGCTATCCAGAAGGGCATTTGTTCACGTTTAGTGGGCATTTTACCCATCACTGCGTGCAGTGTTTGTGGTGTAATTTTGGTTCTATTTTTTTGGACTGGTCCTGGTTGTGTAGCCGGTGTTGGCTGAAGTGTGAGTGTTCTCATCACAAACTGTGTCATGTTTCTGTAAAGTCTTATTAATTCTTTATGCTGTACTAGTAAGTCTCCTCCTGGCATGTGTCAATGTCAGGATGTGGTGTGTAGGCCGCTAGCACCAGCCAAGTTGCTCTGTCTCTTCCGAGCGTGCCGAGTCTTACTCTATTTCTTGTATGGGGGAGGGCGCCTTTAAACCATTAAAAATGTTCGTGGTAAAGTTAGTGGAATTTCAATGTCCTCATATGGACTATATTCGTTTGGTATGTCATCTTCGACATAGGAGTGAAATGTTTTTGTCAAAGCATTTGCCTGCGGGAATCTAATCCATGAGTAGAAAACCTCTGTTCTAAATGATTCGTGTGCCTCAATCACGAAAGTCACTTGCCCACCCCTAATTGTAACACCATATGCTACTAGTTTTAGGGTTACGGCATTTCTAACATTCTCTGCAATATATATTGCATCTGCATAATTTTCTTCTGTTGTGAAGTTTAGTGCATTCCCTTCATCTACGTCTCCCTGCTAGGTCATTATTTTTAGAAAGGAGAGCGTTTCAAGGGAACTGAGATAACGTGTTATGCACAATTAGGAACGCTGTATCCTTCAAGCTTGATTAAACCAACAGCCAATACATAGGAATTTTCCTACTCAGCTGCGGCGGATTTTGTCCCCTCCCACTCCAGACGTCTCTGGGGAAATGTGAGTAGGGGTCTCTGAGAATAGCACGACTGAACTACTCAGATTTGACTGTTAAATATGTGCCAATACCAATGTTGGCGGCTCCATGTCGTGTAGTTCCTATAAGACCAATATAGGATCTGCGCGTTTAGACAACATACACTGCGGGACTGGTGTCCAGACTGATTCCAGACACCCCCACCGGGTATGTTGGCCTGTGTACCAGCTAGCTCGCAATGCCACTATAACCTCCTCTTACCAAGGAGAGAATAGTTCTTGGCAACTATCGAACATGACAACCCTGATCCCTCAGGACCATGGAAACAGTAACTTACTTTTCGCTCAGTCACTCGTGCTCATTTGTTCTCAGAGAGATACACAGAATAAACGTTTGGGACGTTTTCAATAAGTATTTATTGAACAGTCGTTATTCTAGCGTAAAATAACTGCACTGAAATCACCAGTAGACAGTAGCATAAATAAATGAGTAGAAGCACTAAGAAAGTAAACAGGTGGTAGGTTTCTACCATTTTGCTAAAATCATAAATACAGGCACGTATATAGAATACATGGCAATAAAATGCGTACTCCTACGATGCACCCTAACTAGATGTACCTAAGTGTACCTAGCATGTGAGTAGGTGTAAAGCCAAGAATCCCCCTAGGATAAAGCCAACCCCATTACCTGATGTGAGACTGCGGGTCCCCGTTCTGGTCTCGAGCTGAACACCCTGCAAGGGATGACAGACCACTGCGAGCTGGAGTATCTGCATGCAGGAACCTCAGCGTCTTGCATCAGTGTGTCGGCAAAGAGTCCTGATCTCCTCTGACTATCTCAGCAAGATGTGGTGTTTATATACCCTAAGGTATCCCCAGGGGTTCTACCTTGCTGTGCCAGTGTCGGACTTAGGATGACATCGGGAATGAACTTTATACACAGTTATTATGCAGGAGATGATGGTCCTGCTGTGATTCCAAGAAACTAAGAATCCTCATGCATAATTTATGAGGCCAGTGTCCAGGGAAAAACCCTACGTACTTGTGTGTAGTATTGTAACTGGGTAAAAGGTCAGTCCTTCAAATCCGTTATGTATGTAGTATAGGAGAGAATGTAGGTGAAGGATTATGATGTTACCTAGACCTATATCGGGGTACCTATATGAAATATAACACAATAGTCCATGTGGAAGTCCATGCAGTAGATGTAACATGGAGACAGAGCTAGCTCATACATAGGTTACAGTGTTTTTCAGGTCGGACTGGCCGTAGCGGGCACCGGGCATTTCCCCGGTGTGCCGGAGGGGTGGGGGGAGGTTTTGTGCACATGGGGGCCGGTTTTGTCACTGGGGGCCGGTTTTGCAGCAATGCTGCAATATCGGCCCCCTGTAACAAAAGTGCTTCTTGCTAGCACCGACCTCCCTCCCCCCCACTCCGCCCACCAAGAGCCGGTCGAGCAGCAATCTGCCAGGGCTGGTTGCTGTTCCCAGTCCGGCCCTGGTGGTTTTGTTATCAGTGTATGCTTTTAGGGACTGATTCACAAAGCCATTTGCAAACTTGGCGTGGAATTAGCCTTTCAAATGGCCTATGTTACGGTTGTAAATTCATGTTTTGTATCTACAAAGATGAATTTGGACATGCAATGCTATTTTACTCACATGTAATATTGCACATGTATGGTGTAATATTTCTTAGGAGCAAATTACACAGGATCGAGCCCTGGGTGTTCCGGGACAGGGGTAAAAACTTGCAAGTTAGTGGATATTCACCAACTTTTGCATGGCATCTTGCCACCTTGCATACTGTCGGAGACCTACTCCTGTTGAAAGCAGGAGAAAGTCAGTAGTCAGGATCTGAATCAGGAGAGAGCACCGCCAAGACAGGTGGTGAGGGAGGGGAAGAACTGTCTTTATGAGCACAAGTTTCTCTGATGGGGAAGAAAATCGCAGTTTTAAAGTGCAACTGCAAATAAAAAAGTTAAATTAGATTATCATTTTTTTTTTTTATTTGAAAACGAGCGCTTGCACTTTGGTGTTATATTTTCCCATCAGTACATGCACACAATGGGCATTTACACAGCCATAAATGGTAACAAATGTGAGTACATGGAATGTAAAGTCAATCAATCAATCAGGGAATTGTAAGCGCACTACTCACCCGTGAGGGCCTCAAGGCGCTGGGGGAGAGGGGGTCAGCAGTTCCGTTCAGCCGAAGAGCCAGGTCTTGAGAGCCTTCCTGCAGGTGTTCAGGGACGGGGCGCATCTGATGTCGATCATGAGCTCATTCCAGGTCTTGGCTGCGATGTGGGAGAAGGATCTTCCCCCTGCTTTGGCATTGTGGAAGCGAAGGGTTCCGGCGAGGACGAGAGGGGCGGATCGGAGGTTCATTTTGGGTACGTGGAGGGTGATTCTGTCATTGAGGTATTGGGGTCCGGTGTTGTGTAGGTATTTGTAGTCGTGGATTAGTATCTTGAAGGTGACTCTCTTCTCGATGGGTAGCCAGTGGAGCTTTCGTAGGTGTTGGCTGATGTGCTCATGTCGAGGGATACCGAGGACTAGTCTAGCGGCGGTGTTCTGTATCGTCTGGAGCTTGCGGGGTAGAGACTGGTTTATGCCGGCGTAGAGGGCATTTCCGTAGTCCAACCTGCTGGTGATGAGTGCGTGGGTGACTGTCTTCCTTGACTCGAGGGGGATCCATTTGAAGGTCTTACGGAGGATGCGGAGGGTGTTGAAGCAGCTGAGGTGACGGCGTTGACCTGACGGTTCATGGAGAGGGAGGAGTTGAGTATGATGCCGAGGTTTCTGGCGTAGTCCGTGGGGGTCGGGGGTGCCGAGGGCGGTGGGCCACCAGGTGTTGTTTCATGCCGATGGGGTGGTTCTGAGGATGAGGACTTCTGTCTTCTCCGAGTTGAGCTTTAGGAAGCTGTTGCTCATCCATGCTGCGACGTCCTGCATTCCTTCCTGGAAGTTGAGTCTGGTGGTGGCGGGGTCCTTGGTGAGGGAGAGGATGAGCTGGGTGTCATCCCCATAGGATACTATGTTGAGGCCGTGCTGACGGACGATGGCGGCGAGGGGGGCCATGTAGATGTTGAAGAGGGTTGGGCTGAGCGATGATCCCTGTGGGACTCCGCAGCTGATTTCCGTGGGTGCGGAGAGGAAGGGTGGTCTGTTCCTTTGGCTTCTGCCGGTGAGGAACGATCGGATCCAGTCGAGGGCGGTTCCTAGTATGCCGGCATTGTGTAGTCTGGCTGTGAGTGTGCGGTGGGAGACGGTGTTGAATGCTGCTGACAGGTCGAGTAGAATCAGGGCTGCAGGGTGGCCTTGGTCTAGGAGGGTGCGGAAGTCATCTGTGGCGGCGAGCAGGGCGGTCTCGGTGCTGTGGTTGCTGCGGAATCCAGACTGGGAAGGGTCGAGGATGGGGTTGTCGAGGATGGGGTTGTCTCCGATGAACCTAGTTAGTTCTACGTTGACTGTCTTTTCTGCGACTTTCGCCGCAAAGGGGGGGAGCGAGATGGGCCAGTAGTGCTTAAGGTCCGACGGGTCTGCTGAGGGCTTCTTGAGCAGGGGCCTGACTTCTACCCGTTTCCAGTCATCGGGGAAGGTGCCGGTCTTGAAGGTGGTGCTGATGGTGCGTTGTAGTTCGGGTACGATGGTGGTGGCTGCTCTGTGGTAGATGTGTGGTGGGCAGGGGTCTGTGGGGGCCCCTGAGTGGATGCCTTTCATGGATGAGGCGGTCTCTTCGGTCGTGATCGGTGTACAGGAGGATATGGTGGGCTGGCTGGTGTTGGCGGCGGTCGGGTTGGCTGCGGAGTCGGGCGTATGGTCGTTGAAATTGCCCTAGAGGTTTGGTTGTTGGAAATCTACTCCAAACATCATGGTTGTTGGAAATCTACTCCAAACGTAAGATCAGATCTAATGAAGCAAATTTCGGACTACTTTTTTGTGAATCTGGCCTACGTAGGGTAAGGTAGCTCGGTTATTTGAGCACTCACTTGTAATCTGTGTGACCTCTGAAGTACAAAGATTTTAAAAAGCAGAACTGAGAACTCCGTCAATCATCCTTTCTAGGTTACTAAAATGAACAGCATCATTTCTTACAGTGCTGCTGTAAAGCTAACTTGCAATAGAACAATAATGGGTATAGCTCTAATCAGTAAGGCTGAGCCCCTTTAACAACAAGAACAAACCACCTGCCAATACTGATAATAATAAATTCCAAATCGAAGTCAACACGGCGCAAGAACACTAGATCAATGCACGCCGTCACTATTCAATAGTATTTATTTTGGAACATCATTTAGTTCACTATTATACTTTTTTACAAAACAATGCTTTATGTACAAAGATACACAGAAACACCACAAAAATATTTACCAAAGAAGACTTGGAAAAAGTTTAAGAAAAATCTAAGAAAAATCACACAATGACCACAAAAGGTCATTGTGTGATTTTTCTTAAACTTTTTCCAAGTCTTCTTTGGTAAATATTTTTGTGGTGTTTCTGTGTATCTTTGTACATAAAGCATTGTTTTGTAAAAAAAAGTATAATAGTGAACTAAATGATGTTCCAAAAATAAATACTATTGAATAGTGACGGCGTGCATTGATCTAGTGTTCTTGCGCCGTGTTGACTTCGATTTGGAATTTATTATCAGTATTGGCAGGTGGTAAAGCTAACTTGCAGCATCGACTGAAAATTTAAAAAAATTGTTCTTATGTAAGCAATTTTATAAACCTTACCCGATTCTGCTATTTAAATGAATAAATGGAATCTAGGCTTCCCTTTATTTATTTAGTATTTTTTGTGTAAACAAGCCTCATAGTGCATGCTCTACGTTTTATATGCAATATTGTATTCGTTAAAACTGAGAGTGTTCTGTACCACTGACTTGTCATGTACAGATGTGAAATGGCCATTTGAGCAGTTTTTGAAATATTATGCCTGAATATGGCAGCACACTAGGATGCCACTTTAATAATGCAAAGCTCACAGGTGGTGTGCTCGATTCCTTTTGCCAAATTATACTGGTGTGAGTAAACGAAGATAAATGGAGGGACAATTATATGTTCTGTAATGGGAGGCGAACAGTTTGCAGATATAACACATTAAGCGAAAAAGTAAACGTGGTTAGTTTATTGCAAGCTTTGAATGTAATCAGCTCGCTGATATGAGGAAGATAGCGAGGAGGCGTTTAAAATGTAGAACAAGACAAAACAATTAGTAGGTGAGACACTGAGGTGTCCACACTAAATAGGAATAAAAAAGAGAACTAATAGGGAAAAATAAAGCAAAATGAAAAAGGATAAGGGGTGAAAATGTATCAAAGTAAACAAATACACAGTAGTTCCCTTCTCTGGCTCATCTCCCTCATGAATGTGACTGCCGGGCAGACAGAGGAAAAATTCAGGGCTTCATTTATGAGGTTTTGCCATAGGGGAGCGCCCCAGGCATTCCTGCTGCGCTTCCCTATGGCAAAAGAAAAGGGCAGGAATGCGCCGTATCCATAAGATACGGCGCATTCCTGTCCATTTCCCCTGCGCCGGCGCAATATGGGCTGCCGTGCGCCAACGCAGGCACCTTTGCACCATGGTGCAAGGGTGCCTGCGTTGCGGGGATGATTATTTTTGACAAGGAAGGGAAACCTTTCTGTACAAAAATAATCACAAGAGGCTTCTTCCTCTTTCTATGCGTGCTGCAGAATGCAGCACGCATAGAAAAAGGAAAAACGAGGAGAAATACAGATGTTTCTCCTCGTTGTGCCTCCCTTACACATCCCGTGAAGAGGCATAAGCTTTTGGCGCTGCCTCAGATTTACGATTTCTCGTAAATCTGGGGCAGTGTCAAAAGGCCATGGGTGTTGCTGGGAACGCCCCCAGCAACACCCATTGCACGCCACTTTAACGCAGAACACTGTGTTAAAGGGACTGATATTTGTCAGGCAGCATTAAGCCAAAAAAAGTGGTTTAGTGCTACCTGAAAAATATCACGCAGGCTTCTGCGCCACGAAATGTAAAAAAAAGTGACGTTCCGGAGGCGCAAGGAGTCTCATAAATGAGGCCCTTAGTCTCTATCTATGCCAAAAATAAATGAAGATGAATATGAGTGACACCTAGCCATTACTAAGACTTTTGTGTCTTTGGTGCGGTCATCCAAATCCCTGCACTCCAACACCAATTTAAGAAAATCAAGTGGCAGGTTATGGGGCAGAGGCGTCAAAGACTATGGGCTTGATTATGAGTCTGGCGCGGCAGTGGTGCTCCAGCCAACACCGCACCAGTGGTCCAACCGCCGCATTACGAGTGGGGCGGTTGGACCACCCTAGGACTTCCACCGCTGCCGGGGAACCGCCGTTCCCTGGAGGTGGCATGGCGGTCAGAGGTCGCAATATGCTTAGCGGGACCGCCGGGGTCCTGCCAAGGCATTTTACGAGTTTCCTCTCCACCGGTGATGACATGGAAGTTCCTCCTCCATGTCAAGCCTGGTGGAGAGGAAACAAAAGGGGCCCTGGAGGGACCCCTATGCCTTCTCTGCTTTTGCATGCACACAGGGGGGCATAACATGTGCCCCCGTGTACATGCACAAGAGTTCCTGCATGGCATGGACTTTTGAGTCCATGCCATGCAGAAACTTTGTGAGGCGTTCCCATTTTCAAAGGCACCACAGCCTTTAAAAGAGGCACTGCTCTGCGAATGTCACGCCTCTCGCCAGACTACAAATAACTTGTATTCTGGCAGGCGGCAGCCAGTCTCGACGGTGCGGGGCGCAGCGGTGGAGTACTGCCCGTCCTCGCACTGCCCAAACTCCTGATCAGCAGCATCGGATTGGAAAGGCGGGCAGTCGGGCATTGGCCGATGGGCTGGTGCCTAAGGGTCACCAGTAGGCCGGTTTTTGTCAACAGGCCCACAGAGCCTTATTGTTTTACCCACCAGGCCACTGTAAAGGGCGGGGGCAGCATCATGAGCAAGGAGGCTCTGAGGGGGTTACTTTCAGCAGCGTCTCTAGGCCAATATTATTCTGTCCACTGCAGACTTTATCTTGGCCTCCCGTGGGGCCGGCGCAGACGCCCAGAAGCAATGTTCTACTCCCCTGCTGTGGGCCATTATCACCTCGGCTCCCCTGGAGCAGCAGCAGCTCTGTGCTTTTCTTCACCCCTCCCCTGCCAGGCCATCACCCTGAGGCTACAGTTGGCTGGGCTAGGGTGAGTAAGTGTATGACCTTGCTGAGGGCCTGTTGTTGGCACCTCGGCTACAGTGTCTTTCAGGCCTTGATGATGGGGGGGGGGCATGTTTGCATAAACCTCCCTGTGAAGCACCTTTCCCAGAGCAGAAAATGTAGATAATGTAATGTTAGAGTCAGAGCTGCCGAATATGGAACTATGGAAATAGGTTCACGTCCCAGCCTCACCTCAACATCCTGTGATTCTGGGCAAATGACTTAATTGTGCAAGGCCTAAAATAAAAATGAATTGTATCTTCTGTAATGTAACTGGTGCTCATATAATTGCGCCCTTTGGCCAAGTATACGCTATATAAAACAGCGATAGAAAAACATAACCTTCTGTTTGCTCATTCTTTAAGAATCTGCAAAGGCTGGAACTTAATAATGAGAGAGGATTCTTTATTCAATAATAAAAAAGTCTGTATTCCTTCTTAACATGGCTTTTCTTCCTTTGTTTAGTTTTAACTATCAGTCACGGATCATTAAAGAAGCTTTAGACCACATTTTAAACTGCTTTCACCTTACGTTTACTGTTCAAACTTCAAAGTACATATCGATCAGGGGTGAAAATACCAGCTTTAGGTGTTGTGCTTCATTTTCGTACTGGCAAGGGCATTAAAATACTGGTAATGCTGGTTAAAAAACAGCCAGGTGGCAAACATAGCCATATCAGGAGTTGTGGCCTTTGGGCCACTTTATTTCACTTCGCCCGCCCCGCCAAAATGCAGTGCTTCTAGTTTTCACCAATGTTTCTGGCTCTATGAGCTTTAAAATACATAATTTATCAAACATTTCTCTAAAAATGAGCCCGATGAGACTAGCCAAATGCTGTTTCGTGAATGGGCGTGATCCAGGAATATGGGCCACTTTTTTGGGAGTCCCCGGGCCGAATTGTGATCCCAATCCGACCCTGCTGATCAGGCCCCATGTGTAAACTTCTGCTTGTACTAGACGAAGGATTCCATGGAGGTAAACTGCTTTCAGTAAGGAAAACATTGGCAGTTGGACATAAGAGGCAATGTAATCTCCAAACCAAAGAAAATGCCTAAAGAGTACCTACTTCAAAAGCATATATCCAAAAAGTCTTCTATCGAATATGACCACTGTATGGGGGAAATCGCCAAGAATGTTTACCAAGGGAATTTTAGCAAAACAGTGTTTCAAGAGTGGAAGCGGATGTCAGTTACCTGGGTTCTGCAGGCTGCATTTTAGGTCTTGGCTAAAGCCTTTGATTTTACTAAAATTATATGTATAATATACTTATTTAAAGCAGCTTTCACCCGCTTCTCTTCATCCACTTGTCTGTTGTTATGTCATTCACATCTAGCTTCCGTCTATTACAGCATACAACAATGGGCAATAGTCAGCCTACTCCGGCCACTGGTTAACTTCACTTTGCTCTATCACAATGAGCACATCTGGACACAAGGTAGTTCCGTTCAGTGCCAGTGTTTTTGTTTTTATTTGATAATTTAGTGTTGTCTTTGAGTTTAGAGCCTGAGGAGAAAGTAGGACTTTTCTACCAGATGTGAGCAGATGCCACATTCCATGCTTTATCAGCTCCTGTCTCCTGCCAGTGCTGCTGTGAATTCCTTTTGAAGTGTCCTTTGTTTATCTGACTCCTAGTGTTTCACAGCATAACAGACTGCACCCATTTGAAACTATTCAATATCAAGTGATCCTTTTTTAGGTCTCGCATAGGCAGCGCATGCGCTGCCTCTACGAGGCATCAAGTAATCTGTATGTTGGGTGTGAAACCGCCTATTGCCGGTAATTTCTTCTGCCGCTTGCCATTCGTTAACTCTGGCATTTATTTTGTTAGCGGGCTTATCGTTGGCTTGCGATCCAATGCGGCACTTCCGTTTTGCTCCCGTTTTGCAGGAAGCAGCACCGACCAACTACAGTTTTGTTCCGCTGCTCGGCGTTATGTACTCATGTAGGGACTACTTCCTTGTTTCCATACTGCAGGCAGGACGACGTGTGCTGCCAGGCAATGGCGGTCGCTTGTTTCAATTGTGAACAGACTACACTCGAGCAGCACTCGCGCTCAGCTGCCATTTGCTCCTTTTCTCGGCTGCCTCTTCCTTCCCCACTGCTTACATTTCACGTGCTTTACTTAATCTTTTTAACACAGCAGTCCGCGCGGCCACTGAGGGCTTCAGACACGCTACAATTCTTAGCTCATTATCGCCCAACCCCCTACCCTGTCCTTGCATGAATATGGCAGCGAGGACGTTTGTGCCAGCAGCGAACACCAGGCAGTGTCACGTATTTTGTTAGAAAGGGTATCGTTAGAAAATATTTTTTTTCTCCTACCTTGTTATGGTTACAAAATTCTAATTAAGTAGCGGAAGTACTTTTACTGTTTTAGCCAGGCTTCTCTTTGAGTGGGACTTTGGACAGCTGTTGAACGGGTTTTGGCACTTTACAGACCGCTCTAAATTTGGCAGATCGGGACTGTAAATTGCGCTTAAAAGCATGGCACTACAACCCCCGCCCACCTTTCCGGCTTCTAGTGTAGTAACAACCCATCGAATGAAAGGTCTATGGTCCCTCATTTGACCACTTTGGATTTAAAGGATAGCTGTTAAAAACCTGCGTTTAGTATATCTTACTCGTCAGCATGTTTCATGTGATTTTTGCAGCGCCCCGACGCCCACCGGCGGTGCTTGTTCATAGATATTGTAATAGGTGCGTTGGGGTCAAATGAGGTCGTTCAGAGTCGGAGCTACACACTTTCCTTTAACACACCCTCTCGCGGTTTGTTCGTGTGCTGATCCTTTTATATAGAAAATGCTCCTAAAGTGCGAATGTTAACACCTGGAGGCTGCTTGTCAAAGTCATAGGTGCTATAGATGTTCGGTCCAAGCAGTATTAGAAACAGCAGGAAGGGATCTTTGGGTGGGATATAAAATCCACGTTAGCCTCTACATCCCCTAGTGGGCAGGCCAGCTCCGGGGCTCCAGTGCTTGGCCTGACTTCTAGGCGCTGCCCCAATGATGATAGGGAACGCTCCCCCGGCAGCAGGGCAAAATGTATTCAGCTAATCAGACCTTCAGAGTTAATAAAAGGTGAGGCGTGTCACCCCTCGGGGTCTCATTCGAACATCCTAGCCTCTCCCTGCTAGCTTCAGCTACTCCAGCTCTTCACTCCTACTTCTGTCCACAGCTCCCCGATGTCTGCTGCACACGTTTCAGCCTCTGTCCTCTGTTCCCTTCCCCTCTGCACCAAAGTCTGATCCAGTCTCTGAACAAAATTGAAATATTGGCGTACACATACGCAAATATATGCAAATGCTCTATAGGCAAACTTATCCGAGGCTATTCATAATTTACACGTCATTTGCTGCTTCATATTGTGTGAAATTTAATTACACAGCTTAAGTTGTCGCCAGTGCTTGTTTATACTTGAAAAGGAGCCGTTTATAAAAGTGACCTTATTTTTTATTTTAAGTTATAGCCTAACCAAACAAGCATTTGCCATGCAAAAGGTCTCGCATTTTAGAAACGTTATCCTATTGGCATTGTAAAACACAATACTTTTTATTTATGTGCACTTTGAACTTATAGTCGTTCCTTGCAGGTTTTCAAAACACATAAATAAAAGGCATTGCCATTTACAATACCAATAGCTCAAAATTTCGCAAATGCGAGACCTGTTGCATTGCAAATGCTTGTTTTACTTTACACGCAGTACACAAACTAAAGCTTCAGTGTTATACATGTGAATTCATAAGTGACAATTCTTCAGAACACGCTTATTCTGGACTCAATTTATTAATAATTTATTTTATTTATTTATAAAGTTTTATATAGCGCGAACATGACCCCGAAGGGTATCAGAGCGCTTCACATTTTGGAAGGGAAGAACATAGTACAGGGAAAATGGCAAAGGGGGTAACAGGTAATAACATATTTAGCTAATACCATAATGTACCAGGATAAGAACAAACATTACTTAATAGGGTATAACAGACAACCCTGAAGTTTACAGTTGGTAGACCAAAAAGAATGTAGTCAGAGGGTCATTGAGAAAGCAGACGAGCCATGACCATTTAAGGCAAGAACTTGTTCATTAGGATTATTTTTACTTCATATTTGAAGGCAGCCATGGAGGGGATTCTGCGGACTTCCAATGGGAGAGAGTTCCAGATCTTCGGTGCCGAGCTAGAGAAAGCTCTGAGCCTCGTTCTCTTTTTGCGAAAGGGCTGAGGATTCAATAGGAGAGAATTTGCACTTCTTGATGGTCTACCCCCTCCAGATAGTTCTAGCTTTTGAGCCAGGTAAACAGGGGTTTTGAAATGGAGGGCTTTGTGCGTCAAACAGGCAATCTTTAGCTGTATTCTTGCTTCGTAGGGTAACCAGTTTAGAGATCTTAGGGCTGGGGAAATGTGGGCATTTCTTTTTGTACCGGTAATCAATCTGGCAGCGGCATTCAAGGAAGCCCTGAATGGGGCCAAGGTATATTTGGGGAGGCCACAGAGCGTAGCGCTACCATAATCTAGCCTCGGCAGGAGAAGCGCTTGAACCACCTGCTTGAAGTCCTCTTGTGGAAGGAATGGTTTTAGATTTCTAAGAATCCTCATTTGGTGGTTAGAACCCTTGCACATCTTACTAATATGATTCTTCATGTTCAAGTGCGTGTCCAGGGTGATTCCGAGAGATTTAGCTGCATCAATGATATGAGGGGAGCAGTTGAAGGCAGTGAGGTGTTTTAACCAGAGGTCTATCTTGGGGGTGTGATTAGGAGGAGATATGAGAAGGAATTCTGTTTTGGCGGTGTTGAGCAGGAGGTGGTTCTCAGTTAGCCAGTTTTGGGTATTCATCAGGGTAGAGTTGAGTGAAGGGAAGTCCTCAGAGGAGGTGATTTTCAGGTAAAGTTGCGTGTCATCCGCATACATATGAAAAATAATGTTCATGGAGTTTAGTGCATTTGCTAACGGTTCCAGGAAAATATTCAAGAGTATGGAAGAAAGGGCAGACCCTTGAGGGACCCCCATGTAGACTGTAGATGGCTGGGATAGGGATTAATTCACCTTGACTCTTTGGGATCTATTGTGAAGGAAGGACGAGAACCATTGCAATACCAGACCGGAATGGCCCATCCTGTGTTCCAGAATGGCTAAGAGGTTGTCGTGATTAACCGTGTCGAATGCAGAAGAAAGGTCAAGGAGGATTAGGAGGCAGGATTAGTTTTGGTCTAGCATTTTTAAAATGTCATCCATAATGTGAGTGAGTGCCGATTCAGTGCTGTGACCGCTCCGAAAACCAGATTGATGTTGATCCAATAGTTTGAAATTCTCAATGACAATTTCACCAATGGTTCTTTAATAAACTTTACCCATCAGCCTTTATTGTATTTAATTAGCAGTACTTGTAAAAAAAACATTTATTTTCTTCACTCTTTCTTTCTGTATTTATTCCTTCTTTCCTTTGTTTCTTTTCCTCTTTTTTGCTTTCTTTCTCTCTTGTCATTTTTTCTTTCATTTATTCCTTCCTTCTTTTCATCTTCTATTGTCCCTGTCCTTTTTTATCTATCTTTCTCTCCTATCTTTTTTCTTTAATTTATTCCTTCCTTCCTTCTTTCTTTCTCTTTTTCTTTCTTTCTTGCCTTTCTTTCTTTGTTTCATTTTTCCTACTTTTGTTACTTCCTTTTTTATTTCTTTCCCTTTTTTTGCTTAATTTCCTTCTTCCTTTCTTGCTTTCTTTGTTTCTCTTTTTCTTTGTTTCCTACCTTCTCTTCTTTCCTTCCTTGTTTCTGTCTTTCTGTCCTTCTTTCATTCATTCTTTCTTGCTTTCTTTCCTTTTTTTTTTTAAATTTTTTTTTTATTGATTCAATCCATGTCATAAACATATAACATAGCAATTATGGTCAAAACTAAAAAGATTATCGATAAATGCCATTAACAATCATAGGATAGATTTGCAAGGGAAGCAGCACTGAGACAGATTATAATCATATAGTCATTAAGCAACCCAAATCGATTATCTATTTCATATACTGTATCATAGACTCCCATATCTGAATTCCGAGTTTTTGCTGTTTGGCTGATTTAACAGCATATAAACTATATTCCATATTAAAGACATGATGAAATTTCGCCCGCCACATCTCAAATGTGGGAGCCTCTCTTTGAAGCCAGCATGAGGCGATACAAAGACGAGCCACTGCTACAGCAATAAATAATAGGTATTTAAATTTATACATTGGTTGCTCATCTAAGTGGTTCCCCCTATCCCTAATAACATCATTGCCTTTGTTATAGATATGGAGATACCTGTAACTTCTTGCAGAAACAGTGCTATTTGTTGCTTTAATAGCGACAGTGCAGTGCATTAAAAAAACGTGCACCCTATCTACACGATCGGAATGGCATCTAAAACATTTACCATCATTGTTCCCACCCCACTGCATCATACGTTCAGGTGTGTGATATAAATCAAAAATAGTCTTAAAATGCTGCGTTTGTAAGTTTGATGATAACAATATTTTCCCTGCTATATCTATGGAAGTCTGCATCACCTCTCCCTCAACCCCTAAACGTGCGGCCCATTTGAGATCATAAGCAACTAAGTCATCATTTTGAGATTCAATTAGCATATCGTATAATACCCCTATCTTGGCCATCCTTCTAATAGCCTCTACCATTGGAAGCGTCGTAATTCCCTCATGCAGGTGATGTCTAACAAGATAATCACGCAATTGCAGGTACTTAAAAAAATCATGATATTGAAGTTGATAATCTTCAACTAATTCCTCAAATGAACATAGCACCCCTCCCTTGTATAGGTCACCCAAATATCGAATCCCCTGCATCTTCCAACACAGCATCTTAAAATCCCAAAATATTTCCGGAAACCTGACCGCTGAATCTAGTGGAGTATAGTAGTTAATTTGTGGAATATTCAACCACTTACATAACCTTTTCCAAGCCTTATAGGCGGAAATCATGATCTTAAACCTAGTTTTTTTATAGTAGCTTGGCTCGGAAAATTTCAATAGCACGTTTCTGACTTCTTCCCCTAACATTAATTTATATATTGAGGGGACTTCTGCCTCTATCGCGTTTTCCCCAGTCAATAGAATACGTATATTTTGCACTAAACAAACATAATAGTAAAAGCAGAAATTCGGAACAGACCACCCTCCCCTGTCTAACGGTAGCATCATGTACTTAAAAGCTCTCCTAGCTTTACGTTGACCCCAAATAAATCTGTCACATATAGATTGAAGCCCTTGGAATTGTTTATTTGTTAGCTCTAATGGCACTGCTCTAAAGTAATAGAGTACTTTAGGAAGGGCAGTCATTTTTAAAACATTGCGTATCCCTACTAACGTCAGATGTAAACACTCCAAACGATCTAGCTGCTGCTTAACCGCTGAGGTAATAGTACCCCAATTAACCTCAATGAGTTCTTGTAGGGACATTCTGATTTTTATACCGAGATAGCGAGCTTCATCCGTTACCCGACTCTCCCCTGGGCAAGCCTGATATGTACATACTATCTGAGTCTTGGCCGCATTAAGTTTGTATCCCGACACCGCCCCAAATTCTTCAGCCAACTTTTCTATCTCCCTTATGTCCTGTGCAGGATCAGCAGAGGCAACAACGATATCGTCCGCATATGCTAGAACACGTACCTGGTAAAGCCCACATTCCATTGACTTTATCTTACTACTTTGTTCTAACATCTGCACAAATGGGGCAATATATAGTGCAAAAAGTAATGGGGAGCAGGGACATCCCTGCCTTGTTCCCCTGTTAATACAAACTTGTTGGGATTCCCTCCCCATGACACAGATTCTAGCTCTCGGAAATGTATACATACTTTGAATCGACTTAATAAAATCTGGCCCAAACCCCATCCCACGCAAAATACCCCACAGGAATGCCCAAGATACGCGATCGAACGCCTTCTCGGCGTCGAGAAATATTAAGCCCAGCTTTTTATGATACACATTAGCAAAATCGATGAGAGTAATAACCCTATGAATATGATTAATAGTACTTCTACCAGGAATGAATCCATGTTGGGACGTTGAAACCAAGGGCGTAATAACCTGCATCAGCCTATTGGCTAAAATCTTAGCGTAAATTTTCCCATCCGCATTTAGCAGAGATATCGGTCTATATGACCCTGGTATATTAGGGGGTTTACAATCAAAAATAAAAATTCCTAGGCAATATACAATCTATCACAGTGGAACAGATGCAATACAAGAAAAGAGTTCAGCGTAACTATCATGTGTAGTGTAATTAATTATTTTTAATTTTTTTAAAACAATACAATGAATATTTGTTTAAAAAGGACATCAATATGATGACATTACATAACCAGTATTTAATACAATTTGACATTAATAATACAATACAATATAAAAGCAAGGGTGGCAAAAAGTTAATCTTCGACGTGCGTTTCGGCACGAGTAGCGCCTTCGTCAGGAAATGACACAGGTAAACTTTATATTAGAAAAGACGACGATGATTATCGATATGCTGGCAGATTGTTCTTTATAAAGTTTCTTTATGAATAAGGTCAGTATATTAATCTATTAGGGATACGTGGCGAGCATTGCTGGAACGGCAACCCTCTATTATGTGTAACCACGTTCCTTTTACATTAAAAACAGCGTTAGATGTGTGTGGATACGCGGCGAGCACTGCTTGATTGGCAACCCTCTTGTATATAAAAAACCGCGATCCTTTTTTATTTGACCTTGGATATATGATAATCCTCAATCGGTACCGGCGTAGATTCTGCCTGGGAGAAAATATTAGGGGGTTTATCCTTTTTTTTAAACACTGCAATATTAGCCTCATCCCAAGACGGAGGCGCATTCCCCAACTGCGCTTCCTGAAAAACGCCCAACATATCAGTTTTCACAACTGGAAAAAGCAACTGATAGATTTCCAATGGTAGTTTATCTGGACCGGCAGCTTTCCCCTGTGATAACTGACCTAATGCTGCCTCCATTTCCTCAATAGTTATTGATTCTTCCAATAATGCTTGCTCCTCATCACTTATCCGATTCAATACTAATTCCTGACAGAAATGTTCAATATCTGATTCCTCGAGATCGTTTTGTTTATAAAGTTCTTGATAAAACTCATGAAAAACCCCCATAATACCCTCCTCTGTTTCAACCGTGTTGCCCGCCGCATCAATCATGGCCAAAATTCTTTGAGAAGATTGTCTAGCTCTAAGTCTCTGTGCAAGCTGCCGACCGGTCGACTCACCATATTCATATCTACTTTGTTTATAGGTATTATATTGGATGGCGATATCCTTGCACCAAATCGAATTGATTTTTGCTTTGACTGACGCTAACTTGCTATTTATAGCTTTAGCATCTAGCCCCTGTCTAAGTATCTTAATCAATTCCAGTTCTGCTTCCCGAAGCTCATCCAACAATTGATAAGTTATTATTTGCCCTTGTTTGAGTTTGACTAGCCCAAAACTAAGTGCCTCGCCACGTATTCCAGCTTTGAAAGTGTCCCATACAATAGGACCCGAGGCCAATCCCCTATTTATAGCAAGAAAATCCGTTGTCCACTTGATCATGTGATCTCTAATGCCTTATCATTCAATAGTTTCCTGTTGAAAGAGAATGTCCTTCAACTGCCTAATCATGTATAAATCCAACAAGAGAGGACCATGATCCGCAGTGATTCAAGGCCAGACCTAGATTTTTGCACCAGGTATGAGTGCCCTAGGCATAAATATATAATCTAATCTTACCAATTTTTGATGTGGATGTGAGTAAAACGTAAATCCAGGATCTGCCTGATGTATTGTCCTCCATGTGTCCACTAGCCCATGATCCCTCAATACTTGAACTAGGGCCTTAAAAACTTTAGGTTTGCGGCCCACATACTTATATTTGGGACTTAAAATTTGCCCCTCTAAATGGATATTGAAATCCCCGCATAAAATTAGCGGAGTAGGCCAAGATGCCAATTCAACATTTAAATCTTCCAATATACCAGCATCATCAACGTTTGACCCATAAACAGAACAAATGGTATACTTAGTTGTTCCTATTAAACATTCGGCGATCACCCATCTCCCATAATTATCCATCTTTACCCTCCCTGTCCCAATGATGCCACCCTGTACCAAAATGGCGACCCCCCTATTAGTGGAAGTCTGCCTGGTTGCAGCCAGAAGTGTGTATCCTAATTCTTCCAACAATTTGCATTTAGCCCATGGTATATGTGTTTCCTGGATACATAAAATGTCTGGTTTCATAATACATAATTCTGCAGCTATCCTACGCCTTTTATTACTATTATTTAGACCACAAACGTTAAAAGGACATATACGAATTCCCTTAGCCGCCATATCTCCCATATCTCACAAAGTAAACCAGTAGTAGCTGACTCATTCTTAATCTTAATCTTAATCTTAGTCTGATACTGATTGACCATCCTAAAAAATCAGAAATGTTTGCACATGGATTGATTTTTGTGAAATGCACCCCCCACCATCCCCTCACACCACACCCTCAGCCTCCCCAGTACTCCCAACCCCAACCCTCCCCCTACCACCCCCCCTCCCCACTCCCTCTCCCCAATTTGCAGGCAAACGGGCCCATGGCCCTATTGATGTAGAGCGAGTTCTCCCCCTGTGTGTTCCCCCATCCTCCCCATCACTGTCTAGCTAGCACAAAACTAAATTAAATACATTGCATTGGGTTTCCCATACATTACCACATTCTAAATCGAATAGCCATGCACATACCCCGAGCATAATACTACCACCACCAGGTTGTACTAGCTATAAAATTCGAAGCCCTTATACACGGCTGTAAAGGCGATAAAGAACAGAGATACAAAATTAAACATTATATAGAGGCCAAGTATTCCTTCGCTGTCAATTCTGTGGTAAAGAAGCGTGTTTGACCTTTCACAATCACTTTAAGGGTGGCAGGATTTAACAAAAACACTTGCGATCCTTTCCCCTGAAAAGGAGTGATTAACTGACGTAGCTGCCACCTTTTCTCCACAGTTTGATGACAAAAATCCGGTCGCACAAAAAATTGAGTTCCCTTCGCAGCCCGCTTTTTATCTGGCCGTGCCAGGTCGAATATCGCCTGGCGTGCCAGAAAATTACTCAGACAAATCAAAATTGCTCTCGGTCTGACATCCTTATCACCGGATTTTAGGGACCTCTGTTTGAATGGGAACCTGTGCGCCCTCTGCACTTCATTGGACCAATTCCAATCTTTTAATTCTGGGAAGGCTTCTGTGAATAGTTCCACAAAAAATTTGCGAATATCTTGTCCCTCAATACCCTCAGGAATTCCTAAAATCCGTAAATTATTCCTCCGAATACGATTTTCCAAATCTACAAGTTTGGCTTGCACGTCCTCTTTATATTGCTGCGAGTTATCCACCAATGTCTTTTGTCTCGCCATATCGTCTTCTAGTGTAGAAATTCTTGCCTCCGCCTCATTCAAACGTTCCATGAACTCAGTACATGATTCCGCTATCCGCCTAACGGCGTTCTGCAATTTTTGACAGGCGTCATGTGTTTTAATACTTTCCGTGCGAGTCTCAGCCCTATGCTCTATAATGCATTGGTAAATTGATTCTAATGAAATCTCCCCTCGCTAATTTGATGCTAGTGATCGTTCATCTCCTTCACCCCCCTCTGCCATTGCTAGGGGTGGTTCAGTTGCAATAGAACTAGAGAGGCCATCCCTTATGTTGACCTGACCTGCAGCTTCAACCTCCCTGCAAGCCCTTTGTTTTTGCACCATGGTCGTTTCGAGATTATCCTCATCCGGATTTGAAGTATTAAACTCACTACCAGAACTAATCCCAGATCTTTCCCCAAAAAAATGTTTCAAGCCTGATTCCTCATCCTTATCATCATCAGATGAATGATCCGACAGAGAAAAGAAATTGCCTTCCCCTGAGTCACTATCCCTATTAGCACCTTCAAGGCCCAGATCAGTTATTACGTCCGATGTAGTAGTCTTCTCTTGCTGCCCTGTTTGTGCTGCTGCTGCAGAATTGATCATTTTCACAGTCCCTCCTTTATCCACAGGCACAGGTACAGTCTCCTGATCTATACCTTTTTGGTGATTATGGTACTCCCTCGACTGTGCTCCCTCAGAATGCTCACTCATAGGTATTTCCTCGTTATCATTTATTTCCTTTGCGAGACTCCGAGTAGATACTGCAGTAAGTTGTTTTTTTTGGCAAGAATATTTGATCTATCTGGGGTGCCTGGGATAACTTCCTATTGCTGAGCGCTTGTGCCGCAGTCTCTACAACAACTTCATCTACCCCACCTTTTGGACAACTTGCTGAGAGAGCGTTCCTACTCACGGCGTCACTTACTGGCTTAGTTTTACCTCCACGACCAGATTTTGGAGGCATGTTGTTAAATATGATGTAGCAAAGTACCGTATTTGATAACAATATCTTAAATTTCCAGATTCTCTGTTTGGTAAATCAAACAAAACCTCCCTTTAAAAAGTTATTGCTACAGCAGTTGCTACAGTTGACCGGATATGAATCTCCTTTTTCCAGATGGCCACTGATATCGAAAAGTTGTTTTTTTGCCCTCTCAGACAGCCTGTCTCACTAAAACCAGCAACAGCATTCACTGCCACGATCTACCCACCACAAAAAGTCTCAGGGGGGTTAGGGCAGTTTAGGGAGAAACAGTGTAGCAACTCGCCGTTACAATTACCGCTCTTGACAAACCAAAGCAAAAGTTCAGGCGGTTATGGCAGTTTATATGAGAGAATGTAGCAGCTCTCTGCAACAATTAACGTTATTGCCGGAGTACAACCACCATAGCCAGTTCAGCACTTTGTCCTCTTTAAACACGCTAACACGCTTACACGCTTACCGGGTGTCCTACGGGAGTTATCGCTACGTCTATCAAGCCTCCAAGCCTTCGCAATCTCCCTTCCCCCGTAACGTTCCTTTCCGCAATGCGAGAAAATTCCCGCCGCCGTCACTGATCGCAGCTGAAGCGCTCCACGTTGGAACGCGGAAGCCCACTGCACTGACTGAACGCGCTGAACACACTGAAGATTCCACGGCTTCTTAGCCTCCATGCTCCCGCTGAGCTGCCTGCCGCCAGTCTGGTAATCGTCAAGCCACCAAAATCACCATCAGTAGATCACTGTGTGAATAGATCTTTTCTGCCTTTATCCACGCTCCTCCTTTGCTAGATCTCGATGCCCGCTCGGCCGTGCAGCAGTTGGAAAGGGGAACAACGCCGGAGCTCCTCACTCACGGGTCCTGCTCGGATGCCATCTTGCTTTCTTTCCTTTGTTCTTCCCTTCTTTCTTTCTTTTCTTTCTTTTTTCTGTCTTTCTTCCCTTCTTTCTTCCCTTCCTTCTTTCTTTCTGTATTTCTAGTTGAATCTCTTTCTTTCTTTCGTTCTTTCTTTCTTTCTTTCTCTCTTTCTTTCTTCCTTCTTTCTCTCTTCCTTCCTGCCTTCCCTCCTTTCTTTTTCAAATTCAAGAGGCTGGCAGCCAATAGCAAACAATTGGCTTTTTTAGGTATGTGTTAGCCAAGACCTTTTGATTTTACTAAACTTATGTGTATGACATAGTTACTTAGCCAGACTACATCCATTTGTCTGTGGTTGTGCCATTCACATTGGTGTCCAACCCACTCAATCATTTATCATGGGGCACTGATCAAACCTATTTCAGCCATTGACTGACTTCACCATTAGTTAGGGTATGCCAACCTTTCTGAATGATTACATCTACACACAAAGTAGTTCCCTTGAATGCCAGGTAGTACTATGGTATTGTGTGCTTTTTTGAGACCAACATTTTTTTTGCCTTTAGTCAATGTTTCTTTTTAGATTGACTAACACCAGGCAGCTTCCCAAACAATAAGGTCTTGCAAAAACCATGACAAAAGATAACAAGAATTGGCAAAAGACTGGCGAACAACACCAGAACTATTGGCTTTGCCAATGCTTGTTTGTCTGGCTGGATAGCCTAGCTGTCTGTATGACCTATGACCATCAATTCTTTAAAAGATACATAGTTAGGGGCTTTGGCTCTTCTCTGAGGAGTATTACTCCCTCACTTCAAAGTGTATCATTTCACCTTCTGGGAACGGCTGCCTTAGGAATGCATGGGGGACTATTTTACAGTTGCAAAGTACACTAAATCAATGTGTGGAATTTATGAAAGGTGCCCATCAAAAGGAGGTAAGGGCCAACATCTCATTTATTACACACTTCAGCCAGTCTCTAGTTCAATGATCGGAATTCAAACCCACATTGCACCCAGACACCACCCGGGTCCACCAAACCACAGCAGAGGACGCTCTTTCTTGCACGTGGTGGCCAGGGCATGGAACAACCTTCCCCTGAACCTCAGGACCGCTCCATCACTCCAGCAATTCAGGAAAGAGCTCAAGATCTGGTTATTCAAGTGAAAACCACCATGCAGCAATTCGTTTTCTCACTCCTGCAAGGCCTACCTCTCCCTTAAGATAACATTGGCTTACCTTATTACATTTAATATGTGTTAACTTTTAATTGGGAGCAGGTAAATAGTTTGAGTTTGGTCTCTAAAGAATTGTAAAAAAAAAAGCCCTCTTTAATTATAAGGTCAGATTTTTAATCACAATTCTGAAAATGCCACTTTTAGTAAGGTGGCATTTTCCTGTCCTAACCATTTGGTGCCTCCAGCCTGTTCCTGGGTCACATGACTAGATGTAGCTAGCAGTTGGTCTTTGCGCATTGCTCCAAGACATTGAGACAAAGGGAAGATAGGTGTTGGCAGGATGGACCACCCTGAGTTAAGGCGGGGGAGGAGCTGCCACCTGCCACACTAGCACATAACAAAGGCTCTGCCTGAGCACTCTCACAAAGGGTCTGACACTGGTCTTTTGTGAGCCCAGACAATCTGGGGCCAGTGCAGGGAGGCAGGAAATTCCAAGTATCCCTGATGGATGGAAACCTCTGTAAGTTTCTCCTACCTCAAAGTGGGAACCAGGTAAAAAAATATTGGACCTCGGACCCATACTCTTCAGCACACTTCTGGACCTGTCAGAAGGAAGGACAGCTGTGCTTCTGAAAGGACTACCACTCTGCTGTACTGCTTTCCTGAAGGACTGCTGACCTGCTGCCCTCTTGCCTAGGTAAGAAGGACTGGATCTGCAACCTGAACCTAGGACCACCAGAGCGACTCCAAGGGCTAGTCTTTTGTATTCAGCACCCAGACTCTGCATCTGTGAATCATACCCTGCCAAGTAGTGCCACCTCCAGTCCTGGAGCCTTGGAAGTGGGCCTGAAGGTGTTCTGCCAGTCCATCTGTGGACTCAGCAGAACCAACGCATCTTCTCTGCTGCTCAGCGCAACCCCGAGCAAAATCAACACATTGCCTCTGCTGCATGGACTTTCTGGTCACAAGGACCTCGCATCGCCACCACAGCCCGAATTCTCATCGGAACTGCCGCTGCATGACACAATCACAACGTAGGACCTCGCATCGCAGCCTCGTAGTTCCCCAGAACTGACACTGCGCAACACATCTCTGATCTGGACCTTGCATCACCTCAGCTGTGCAGCGAATTCTGGTCATGGAAACTTGCTACGCTCCACGACCAGAATCAAAAGTATTCTTGTTCAGCGAGCCTAAGTGAGTCACTGTACTCGGCCCACTCTCCTTCGCAGTAAGCCTGAACTTGTGTCTTTGCCCTGGTCTGGCACGACCAGATATCCACAGTTGGTGCTTCAGCGCTTTGTGCTTTTTGACGCTAGTTTTACTGAATTCTTTAAACCTGGATATCACCAGTTCTATTGATTGTATTTTTGTAGTTCTGGTCATTCATTAGAATTTACTCTATTGTACTAATTTCTGTGGGATTCTTCTTGTTTTGTGTTTTCACGTTATTACTGTTTGAAGTGTTGCATAAATACTTCACACATATCTCTGAGTTCTGCTCTAATCTCTAATTTAGGGTTTGCTTGTGACTTAACCCTGACAAGGATTGCGGTTGCTGCTTCAGTAGGGTTTCACTCTCCTCAACCAGTAACTAAGGGTGGGCGGAGCTGGCGTAGTGCCTCTACACGTAGCTCCACGGAGTTTGAAAAAAACTCAGTGGAGCTACGCATAGCTCCGCTCCGCTCCCTCCCCGCTTCCCCCTCCTCTCAAATGCTTTAAAAATAATAAAAAGAAGGAGCCCGTCACCGTCTGCACCACAGGGGAGCCAGCAGAGCCCGTGAGCTCACCCCTGCCACGAATGCCACAGTCCCTGCCACCATCCTCGCTGCTGCAGGGAGGTAGGTGACTACACCTCCCAGCAAGCCCTGAGCCAGGGACGCCGCGCCTGCACCAGGGTCGCGCCAGGAGGCGCATAAAATCTGCTTGGGGATCCCGCGGTGCGGGAGCCCATCACCGTCTGCACCACAGGGGAGCCAGCAGAGCCCGTGAGCTCACCCCTGCCACGAACACCACAGTCCCTGCCACCATCCTCGCTGTTGCTGGGAGGTAGGTGACTACACCTCCCAGCAAGCCCTGCACCAGGGATGACGCGCCTTCACCAGGGTTGTGCCAGGAGGCGCATAAAATCTGCTCGGGGCTCCCGCAGCGTGGGAGCCCGTCACCGTCTGCACCACAGGGGAGCCAGCAGAGCCCGTGAGCTCACCCCTGCCACGAACGCCACAGTCCCTGCCACCATCCTCGCTGCTGCTGGGAGGTAGGTGACTACACCTCCCAGCAAGCCCTGCGCCAGGGACGCCGCGCCTGCACCAGGGTCACGCCAGGAGGCGCATAAAATCTGCTCTGCGCGGGAGCCCGTCACCGTCTGCACCACAGGGGAGCCAGCAGAGCCCGTGAGCTCACCCCTGCCACGAACGCCACAGTCCCTGCCACCATCCTCGCTGCTGCTGGGAGGTAGGTGACTACACCTCCCAGCAAGCCCTGCGCCAGGGATGCCGCGCCTGCACCAGGGTCGCGCCAGGAGGCGCATAAAATCTGCTCGGGGCTCTCGCGGCGCAGGAGCCCGTCACCGTCTGCACCACAGGGGAGCCAGCAGAGCCCGTGAGCTCACCCCTGCCACGAACACCACAGTCCCTGCCACCATCCTCGCTGCTGCTGGGAGGTAGGTGGCTACACCTCCCAGCAAGCCCTGCACCATGGACGCCGCGCCTGCACCAGGGTCGCCCCAGGAGGCGCATAAAATCTGCTTGGGGCTCCCGCAGCGCGGGAGCCCGTCACCGTCTGCACCACAGGGGAGCCAGCAGAGCCCGTGAGCTCACCCATGCCACGAACGCCACAGTCCCTGCCACCATCCTCGCTGCTGCTGGGAGGTAGGTGACTACACCTCCAAGCAAGCCCTGCGCCAGGGATGCCGCGCCTGCACCATGGTCACGCCAGGAGGCGCATAAAATCTGCTCGGGGCTCCCGCAGCGCGGGACGCGCGCGGACAGCGCCCGGGCTAAGCCCGGGCCAAAGGCGGGCCCGTCCTTGCCCGTCATTGCCAGGAAGAGGCCGGGCAGGGCCACCCCCCTTCCATCTAACTGTTGGATCGTGTCCCTGCTTGTCACGGCCTTACAACACCCAGAACAGATACTGTGCTAATATTTCCTCTACTTGTGGAGAATCTCATCATAGTGCGAGACACTTTTTAGGTATTAACGCGCCTGAACTTTGCTCCTGGGACCCATACCTTTCTAGTTTCTGACGACATTTAACAAAGGTGACCCTTATAAACAACTGGTGCTGGGCCATCGTTTGTGAATTGCTTAATTTATCCATCTTTGTTGAAATATGGGCAAACGGAAAACCATGGAGGGCTCAGTGGTGGGAAGTAGTAATAATAGTGGGGTAGGCAAGGGGGAAAAGGCAAGGAAAGCCCAGAAACACACAGCTGGTAACTGTGTCCTTGATAGAATTGATACCCTCATTAGTGAGTGCGAGGACATCTTAGTATCAGAACCAACAGCACCACACACTAATGGCCAATCCTCTTCCAACCACACTAGCCCTTCCCGCACACCAATCATCCCCACAATGTTCCATAAGCATTCCAGAAAGGGAAATCTCGACCATAGCATTACTACGCTAGCTGCTCATGCAAAAGGACAGGTAGAGGACACTAACTCCCCAGATTCCCCCACCAGTGCTGACAAATGTGTTCCCTGCCCCGCAGTTCCTTGTTCAAATAGATTTGCTTCACTGGCATCGTACGACATCATCACAGATGAAGCATCTCGGCTGCCAAGTACATCACAAGTACAAAGCAGCGAAGAACAAACACTTGCTTCGCATGACACTGCTCAGCTTATTAACACCCTTAGGTCTGAGATAGCAACCATGAGACCCATGATTGAAGATCTCACCGCATTAGTCAAAACCTTACAACCATTGGTCCCACCTTGCCATCAGCATGTAAACCAGCCACTCCATCTTAACCAAAAAAAGGAATCATTAAATAAGATGCCCCCAACTGAAAGGGCCAAACTAAGCGGAGCCGCCACTTCTCTTTTATCACCACCCATAAATTCTGCTTCCCAAGTCTTGAAAGCAGATTACCATAACAAGGCAAAGGCTAACACATTTAAAGATTCTTGTATCCCAAAGGCCTACGCACCTAAAGATCGCCTTAGCCAAATTGCCTCCAGAGCAAGGTTAGATCAAGTAAGTTTCAGCTGCTCATCAATGGGAATAAACACTTTGGTAAAATCACCCAAGCAGACCCATTACCCACACGCTGCGCGCCTGTTACATGGCCAAACAATTTATATGGACAAGGTTCCTAAGTTTAGCCCAAACAACGCCCGTGAAAGTTATGACTCTTTAACAAATAAAGTCATACATTGGATTCACCACATTAGGGGCTGTCGTTCGGTGATATGCGAGGACATCATTTGTGCCCGAAGATGTTCGCCCCCTGCGCAATCACATGATTACATTGAACTTACACTCTCTACCGTTGATCTGGCAGAGAATCTTCTCGCTTTAGAATACCGAACTTGCCCCCCCTACTTCATCCATACAGTTCAGGAGCACACAAACACACATAGGGGGTGGGACAACTGTCACCTTAGAGCGAGGGACATCCCTAGAAGCAGTCGACTGACTACAGATAGCTCATTATTCATACACGGGCCCAAACACTACCATCTTGAGCACCATGTGTAACCCTCAAAGCCTCTTTTCCCACCCCGACGCACAAGATCTAGCAACGATTATTCTAGGAAACAAGGGCCCAAGCTACCACCCTGAATCAGTACAGAGGACACACGAGACAGGATCATGCACATCACTAGATCACACTGAGATGCCCGATCCCCTAATGCAGTTAAGTCAGTCACCACCATTAAACGCTAACCTGGCCCCGGTCCCTACTCCTACTAAGCTAAAGATCATATCATGGAACGTAGCAGGTTTATACAATAAACTCCCACTCCCGCACTGGAGTAAACTCATAGAGGGATTTGATATCTGTATCTTCCAGGAGACATGGAGTTTGATGCCATTACATAAAACAGGATATGCTTGCTTCTGTATTCCAGCTACCACCGTGGGGAGAGGGCGCCCCTCAGGGGGTTTGATTGTCTGGGTGAACATTGCTCTAAGCTGCCGAATTGATACGCACCCATTCCTAAGCCACAACAACCTGAGACTTACCATCAAGGGCCCTAGGGGTGGGGACATTCTAGACCTGTTCAAGGTTTACATTAGAGGAACCAAGGGGAGCAACCCATCGCCTACTATCACGCTTTTAGAACAAGCTATATCCAGCTGCTCGCCTTGAACTAGAATTGTAATGGCAGGCGACTTTAATTGTACCTTTGAGCCTTTGTGCTTGGATGACATGCTGGAGCACGAAGGAGTTGATAGCAAATGGGCTGTCCCCCCACTTAATATATCCCCCATTAAAAGATGGACCAACCTAGCAATTCAACTTAATGCATTAGCGACAGAGTTCGGCCTTAGGGCAGTCAACGGTAGAACCCCTTCGGACATCCAGGGGGCTAACACCTTTAACAGAGTCAGCTGTCCCTCACGCATCGACTATATTCTAGTCGATGTGAAACTGTGGGACAAGATGACTGACATGTTTGTGGGCACCATGACTGATAGCGATCATAACCCTTTATGCACGACAATGAAGAACCCATGGGTTCCACTACCCCACCCTCAGATCAGTCGGGCTTCAAATTTTATTACCGATATCGTCCCCTCAAATTGCAAAAAGCACCTAAAGTGGCACAAGGTCTCCTTGCAAGATTCCAACTTAGCGGCTATCCGCGAGACCTTGTCTAAGAAAACAGCAGAGCTTCAGGCCGCAGTTGCGGACACAGCCGAGTGGGAAGCAGTCCCTGCCATTCATTCTCGCACTGTAGACTCATTGAGCTCTTACTTTCAAGCACCTTCTAGGCACAACAATTCGCGTGTTCCCCAAAAAAAACAGCACCCATGGTATACCAAGAACTGCAAGCTTAAAAGACAGGGTCTGACGTTAGCAATCAGAACTAAAAACGGCCCCGCGGTTAAAACGGCCAGGAAAGAATACAAGGTTGCTTTGCATAAAGCAAAGATTGAGTGGGACGAACTGCACTGGCAGGAATTGAAGAATGCGAGTCTTGGGAAGAACAGGAACCAATTTTGGTCATTAGTGAGCCGGGGCAATAACAGGCATTTAGGCACTCTGCCCAACCACATCCCCTGCCACAAATGGCACGATCACTTTGTGAAACTATATTCCACTCCAGAGGACGGATGTCTGGAGGAGCCATGCGGCCCCACATACTTCTCTCCAGGAGGGAATGCTAGTGATCCCTTTTCGTTGGTCGAAATAGAGGCAGCAATTAAGAAACTAGTCCCTGCTAAAGCTCCTGGACCAGACGGACTTCCAGGAGATTTATTCCTGTCTGATCCTAGAGGCTGGTCGGGTTATTTTCAGCTATTGTTCAACGCTATAGTTGCAGGTTGCCCAGACCCAGAATCCTGGAAAGGTGCTGAAGTGGTCCCTATTTACAAAAAAGGTGATAGGGAAGATCCCTCAAATTACAGGCCCATAAGTCTGATTGACGTAATGCAAAAGGTGTTAGGCAGGGTCCTCTTACAGAGAATTCAATCATGGTCCGAAGAGGAGGATGTCCTTTCTCAATACCAGGCTGGCTTTAGGGCCAGTACTGGGATGATCGACCAGGTATTTAGGCTAATGCTTATATACTGGAAAGTCGTGCATTTATTGACTTAAGGACTGCATTCGATCCGGTACCTAGGACCAGATTGTGGCAGATCCTTAAAGATATGGGCATTCCACCCCTGATCCTTAACCTATTGATTCGCCTCCACGAGGGAAACTACGCCCAGGTGAGATGGGGAGCCCAAGGTCAGCTGACAGAGCAAGGGAGTGCGCCAGGGCTGCGTCATGGCCCCCACCCTGTTCTCCTTATACGTGAACGGGGTGGTGAGGTTTCTCCAAGAAGATCCAGCCGACGCCCCAATTCTGGCGGGCGATAAAGTCCCAACGCTCCTCTTTGCTGACGACACGTTGTTGATGTCGAAGACCCCAGTTGGGCTACAAAAACTAATGAATAGATACCAATCTTTCTGTGACTCCCGGGGCTTAGTCATTAATACCACAAAGACCAAGCTCATGGTTTTTAACCCCCACAAATCTTTTAGGAACAATCTCAGACTGAATGGTACCCCCCCTGGAGAGAGTCGAGACCTTCGAATATCTTGACATTCGACTCTCACACAAAATGTTTTGGAGGCCCCATTTAGCCAAAATGCTTATGAATCATAAACGCGTGACTGGGGCACTAACCAAAGAACATCGCTCCTCGTATAGCAGGCCAGTTGCCCCGGCACTCGTAGTTTATGACGCCAAGGCAGTTAGCTCTGCTCTTTATGGAGCCGAGCTATGGGGGTTTGAGAATTTAGACGACATCAGTAGGTCTGAGCATAAGTTTTTGAGGGACTTGGTGATGCTTCCCCGTAACACCCCACTAACACCTCTAATGCATGATATGGGTAGGCGGCCGTTTAAAGACATTGCTAAGCTCTGCCCATTGCTCTTTTGGGCTCGCCTAAGGCGTACAGCAGAGCTCACCAATTATGCTACAGCTCTAACGGAGGTAATGAACTTAGATGTGGACCACAGGGTCAAGTGGATATCATATGTGAGGAAATCTATGATACTACTTGGCCTTAAAGAATCGTGGGAAACCCAAAACCCCCCGAGCAAGGCGGAACTTAAGCACCAATACTGGGATTGGATTGATAGTCAGGAGCTCAGTAAGCAGAATATGGGAGATTAACAGATGAATTTCTCACATTTAAGCAGACTAGAAGTCTGGAGCCATACCTTGATGTGATCCAGGTCCCACGGGACAGGGCTCTGTATACTCAGTTTAGGTTCGGCTCGCTCCCCGTTAATGCTCTAACATCAAAGTGGCACTCAGCCGAGAACACAATAGAAAGTTGCCCTTGTTGTGGAGCCCCAACGGAGTGCGTTGCCCATGTCATGTTTGCTTGCCCAGCTTACAACAACGCAAGGTCCAAATGGATAAAACCAATCTGCAGTGACATGGGCACCCGCAACCACCGGGTTGCTCTGCGCATCCTAAAATCCGACCCAACCGTTCTTTTCTCTTGTGGGGTGGCTAAGGGGCACATGCATCAAAGGTTTTTGCGATCGCAAACGGTGCGAATCGCAAAAATCGGCCGTTTGCGATCGCAAATTGGCCTTTGGAGATGCATGAAAGTGTTTCCTATGCGCAATTTAAGAATTCGCAATTAATTGCGAATTCCTAAATTGCGATTGCATTTAAGGAATCGCAATTTGCGATTCCTTAAATGCAATGCTAGAAGCACTTTCAAATAGCGATTTCGCTATTTGGGACCGCAAATTACAGACAAATCAAACTTGTCTGTAATTTGCAATACCTTCGAAAAATGCTCTAAAATGCATTTTTTAAGTTTTAGGTTACACACACACATGCCCTTGGGGCATGTGTGTGCGCAACATGGGTGCACATCACAATTTCAGGGGTGCAACAGGGTGTCATTTTGACACCCTGGCACCCTTGAAATTGCATTCTCAATTTGCGATTCTCTAATTGCGAATCGCTAATTGAGAATGTCTTCCCATTCATTCCTATGGGCCTCTAGGCCCATAGGAATTAATGGGGAGGTATTCCTTAATTGCGACTCGCAATTAGCGAGTCGCAATTAAGGAATGTTTAGGAATCGCTATTTTTATAGCGATTCCTACATGCATAGGCTTTTGCGATTCCTTAATTGCGATTCCTTAATAATCGCAATTAAGGAATCGCAAAAGCCTACCTTGATGCATGTGCCCCTAAGTTCCTAAGCCACGCTTGGTTAGTTAGGCTTAAAGCCCTGCGTGGGGTGACCTAACCATAGGCCTTGTGCGATACTGGAGGCAGTCATTAAGCTATGTGATGCTGCATTCATTAAATCACAGACTACTTCGGGATGTCACCACAAATTTAGAATGTCTCTCCAGATGGACATGGCACCTGCACTTTATATAAATACTGTTGTGATGAACTCTGTTTTTTTGTTTTTTTTTTACTTCCCTTTTAACCGATGTGTACAAGTTATGGCATGAATTTGTAGAAACTTGCATGCACACTTTTTAGGTAAATGTTTTTACTGATATCTGTTTTATGTTTCGTAATATAACACAATGACAAAAATGCTGTGCCAGCATATTTTATGTGAATTTTTGCATTCAATGACTAATCACTATCTAGTATATGTTTTTATTTTTTTACAACTGTCGAACAATGCTTTTATGCTTTTATGATACGAAATAAAGCTATTGATTGATTGAATAAAAAGAAGGCACTTACCTGTGTTTCTACCGCCTCCCCTGCCTGGCCGCTCTCCTTCCTGCTCCTCTCGCGTCCTTTTTCATTAAAAAAAACACTACGTTGTACGTCTTGCGAGTGCGCATGCGCAAGACGTACAACGTAGTGTTTTTTTTTAATGAAAATGGACGCGAGAGGAGCAGGAGGGAGAGCGGCCAGGCAGGGGAGGCGGTAGAAACACAGGTAAGTGCCTACATTTTATTATTTTTAAAGTATTTGGAAGGGGGGATGGAGCGGCTAACTCCGCTCCGCCACGGAGGCGAAGTTTTGCCTATCTCCGCGTTCGCCACGGAGCGCGGAGTAGGCAAATCTCTGCAAACTCCGCTGGCGGAGCAGAGTTACCCGCCCAGGGTTACCAGTAACCCAATTTCTCACACCATTCCTACTCACAAACAGCACTCCTAAAGTTACTACAGCCAAAAAGGACCCAAAATAGTAGTTTGGTAGTAGCTGGAATAAGTCCAGCAAAACAAGTGGGCAACCATCGGTGCTGCAAAACCCTCCTGTTTAAAATAATGGATGCAGAAACTTAAAATAAATACATTTGTACATAATATTAAATTAAATAATTTAAAATAGTTAAGATATAGATACACCTAATTTAATGTTAAAAAATATTTTAAAATAAAAAATGCTGTATTTCATTTATTTTAATTTTATTTAATGTTACATATTTTTTCTTAAATGGATATGTTTAAATATAATTAAATACATTTAAATTAATTCTATACATCACTTTTAATAATTGTTAATATATAATTATGTTAAGTACTTTTTAAAATGTAAACTTCAGAAAAATAATAATTAATTTCATTCGATATATTAAAATAAATTTGAATTAAAGTATTAATTCTATAAATCATTTTCTTATTCATTTAAACTAAATATATAAAATTAATTTTCAATAATAGTTAACATAAGAATATTTTTAGTAATTTTTTTCAAGTTTATTAAACTCTTTTATTTTGTCCTGTACTTTAGCATGAAGAGATCTCCGCACCCAGGGTGGAGATCTCCATATGATAAAGTACAGGAAAAATTAAAAAAGTGAATTCAACTTGAAAAAAATTAATAAAATTATTTTATGTTGGGTATATTGTAAATTACTTGTATATATTTATTTTAAATGTAATCAGAACAAAAACATGCTACATCACTATTAACTTAATTTTGAAAAACATAATTAAAATGAATATATCAAATTAAATTAACATTATTTTTTATAAGATTTATTAACCAAAAAATCCCACCTACAGTAAAATGTTCTATTCATTTGTTAAGTATTAAAAATGATGAAATGATATGTATAGAATCAGTTTAAATTAATTAATTATTTTTACAAATTAAGGCTACATTAAATTTTACATTTAAAAAGTTGATAAAATATTGCATATTGTATATATTTAAATGGTTTACATAATCTTAAATATATATACATATATATGTATATATTTATATAGAGAATATATATATATATATATATATACGTCTATATATATATATATATATTCACTAAAAAATATAAACGTTAAAGGGTCGTGAAAATGTAATTTAAAACATACCATTTTAAACTAACATAACTGCTGAACATCCCTATAAAGGCCCTTTAACCCTCGTTTTTTTCAATAAAATTCTAAGTGTTTTTTTAATATAAAGTAAGATATCATAACTATTCCTAACTATAACATCAATTAACCTTTTTTTTCAATGAATTTCTATGTTTTTTTAACATAAAGTGAGATGTCCATTGCCGGGATCAGTCTGGGTTTTTTTTGGGGGGGGGGGAGTTTTATACAGCACAAACTCAACCCGAACACATCAGGTCTCAGAGCGCTTTACATGAGCACCAGTTTCGTTACAGATGGCCACATTAATTTTTTTTAGGCTCGGGGAGATTAAGTGATTTGCCCAGAATCACAGGAAGCTGAGCATTGTTGCCGAGACTCAAACTCGATTTCCCAGCTTCGAGGTCGATCGCTCTAGCCGTAAGGCCACATCCTCTCCCCAGGGGTTGGGTACACAACTCCCTGAAGGTGCCCCACCCTGCACAGCACACAACATTCATATGTGCACGGCGTGGGGTTGGTCGCAAGGCCAGGCTCCTCGCCCAAACCCCTGCAGGCAGGCATAGCTGACTATGTGATGTAACAATATAAAAGGTGTCATTTTAAGTAAGGTAGGCCTACTGGCTTTGACAAAGGGTCAGAACACCAAAATATAATAAAGCGGGTCTATTGGCTTTTTTCAAGGGGTCAGCACATCAGCGTACATAAAGCAGACCTATTGTTATTGTCAAAAAGTCACCAATAACTAAAATCAATGTATATTTTATAAATTAACCCATTGCAATGTTTAATACAATTGCAATGTTTAATAAAAGTGATTGTCATAAAATATTTTCAATCAACGTGTATTTGAGTCTTTTGAAAAGAATTTCAGGACACAAAATGCAAGTTTAGGAACCCATCACAAGGGTTCCCTGCACTCCAGCTGAGGAGCATACAGCTCCAGCTCGGAGAGCTTTAAAAATCTAGAAAGCTCTCCTGGGGTCATGGATTCAATGACCCAAGAGAGTTACTGTGTTTTTTTTAAAGTTGCTAGGGGGTTGCTGCACTCCATGCAGCCCCCGCAACATTACAAAAATGCTTGAGCGTGCCCCTTCCAGGGGCACAACCAGGAAGACAAAATATAATTTAAAAAATCCCCACTGCATTAAGCGGCGCTCCTTGCACGGAGCAGTGAATAATAATTGAGCGGCTCCCGCCGCTAATTTATAATTATTTTTTTGTTGCATTTTTTGTGTGGGTGTCCCGGTGCCCATCCAGGGCACCCACAACATAGCAAATGTTTGGGACTGCGGGGGAGCCCAAAGGCCCCTGCAGCCCCTGCTGGGTCCCCAGCCGGCACCCAGTATGGGACAGAGCCGTCATTTGTTTTTTTAACACATGTCCCAGTGCCCATTCAGAACATGCACAATGAATCTACCATTGGGAGCCTTGTGGTAGGCCCAAGGCTCCTGTGGCCCCTAAGGGCTCCCCAGCCACCACAAGGATGGGTGCTGGCGGTAGCCAGCTCTATTACTTTGCTCCAACCCAGGCAGGAGCAGCTTATTTCTGTGCTCCTGTCTGGGCGGGAGCAAAGTTGTGTTCCCTGCCCGTTAGAGTGCAGGCTGGGAATAAAGTTTATATTCTCTGTGTGCACTCTCCAGGGCAGGGAACACTAGTGTCCAGGGGGAGGCTAGGGCATGAGTTATAATTACTTTAGAGCACAAGTTACAGTTACATAAGATAACTATAAATGGTGAATTTTAGTGGTTTTGTTTGTTTAAAAAGATATGTTTTAACTGACATTGACATTTTCACCTAACTATACCGTCCCTTTAACTTTTGTATTTTTCAGTGAATTTTTACGTTTTTTTTTTATCTAGTGTAACATAGTATTACAATTCCTAACTATAACCTCATTTTAGCCATTGTTTTTTTTCAGTGAATTTCTATGTTTTACAAAAATGTAAAGTAAGTTGTTCATCACCGTTTGTGGCCACTTCACGCTGGTGCCCAACCCCCTACTGTACCTTCACCTGTGCGGCGTGGGGTTGGGCACCCAACCACCCTCTCACCACTGCGCATGGCTTGCTATGTCATGTAACACTATAAAATCTCTTAATTTAAATAAGGCAGACATGCTGGCTTAAAATAACAAAATAATAGTTGCTGGGCCTATTGGTTTATTAAGGGGTCAATTCATAAACATATATACAGCAGACCTATAGGCTTTGTCAAAAAGTCACCAATAACCATAATCAAATGTGTATTCATAAGTTCATACATTGTAATGTTTAATAATAGTGATTGTGATCAAATATGTGTATAAAGTCTTTTTATGAAAACAGTAACATGACTGAGTCTTTTTGTAAACATTTTTCAGGCCACAAACTGCACCATAGAACCAACCACAAGAGGTCCCTGCACTCAAGCTGAAGAGCATCGAGATCCAGCTTGGAGTGCTTTAAAAAAATATGGTAAGCTCTCCTGGGGTTGAGGAAAAGGCTATATAATATGAACATGAGTGCAGACATTTTTTTTAATCCACCTGACTTTGTACAACGTTGTCTGAGGAATTTTCCATGTATGTCCTGACATTGTACATTCCTTTATTTTTTTTCTCCATGTCCTTGGAAAAGTACTGAGTGGTTGTTACAATAATTACACTTTGTTAATCATTTGTGCTTCTCTGAGAGGGAAAGCCACACTGGTCTTTTTCCATTCAATTTGCAATTAGCGATGGCTTGTGATCACTTCTCTTGAAAATGTAGTGTGGTTAGCTATTCTTTTTGTATGTATGACTGGAAGGAAATTTCCAATGGATATGGGGAGGGGAGTGAAGTCTCTAGGCAGACTTGTTTGAAGTATAGTATAAATATGAAAGGAGAATTCTTTTTTGGTTGTTCATTACTTTCACGGAACAGGTTTTTCCTTGTTGGTTTTGCATCCGCTTAAGCTTGAATAAACTGATCTGTTTTACTTCCGACTCCCTGTACTCCTTTGGATTTAAAGTGGACAAGAGGAGCGTTTCTAAGGGTCATGGGTTCCATAACCCAGGAGATTTACTGCGTATTTTTCAATGATGTTGGGGGACTGCTGCACTCCATGCATCCCCCTACAACATTAAAAAAAATGTTTGGTGGTACCTCTGCCCCTTCTAGAGGTGCCATCAGCAAGAAAATATATAATTTAAGAAAGCTCTTGAGCATTATGGGGTGCTCATTGCCAGAGCAGTTAATATTAATATTAAACAAGAGGCTCCTGCCACTCATTTAGTATTTTTTTTTTATTTCATGAGTGCCCCGGTGCCCGCCTGAAGCAGCCACATTATTTTTAGGTCTCGCCTAGGCAGCGCATGCGCTGTCTCGTCGAGAGATGCTGTATACAGTATAGTGGGGGAAGCTCCGCCCACTTTCCGCCTATCTTTTTGATTGGCCGAATTCCTAAATGCTGCAATCTGATTCGTTTTCCTCAACTTAATCTCGCCTCCTGACGGCCATGTCATCATGTTTCTCCTTCCATTGCTATCGGCCCCTTTACTTTTAAAACTGTTTTGTTCCCCTGCCTCCCCCCGTTCCCTCCCGCAGTCCGTCACTTCTCTGCCAACCACAACCGCCCCCCACCCACTCCTGTTCCTGCCTTCTTCGACGACCGCAGTTTTATTTACAATGCAATAGGACTCGTGTAAATACCAGTCCTATTGCATTTGTAAATGCTTTTTTGCCCCTCTGATTGGCTGGCTGCATTCGCACTCTATTTTGCCTGACCTAGACTCTTGCATGCGCGTGATGCTATACATCGTACGCATGCGCGCCAAAAGTCTGCCTCTGCCTCTTGCTTATTTATTTGTGTTTTCGCGGCGTCCACTTCAGGGACACCGCGCTCTGTTTTTTGGTTTTTTTTTTCACTTTAACACTGAGCGCAGCGCCCGCATACAGGACACTGCGCTCGGTGTTAAAGTTAGAAAAAAAGTGCATGCTGGTTATTGTTATAACTTGGTGATATGTACGCACACTTGTTCTTATGAGGTAGGCGAACCGTGTGTGTGAGCGGAGCCTGTCTGCCTGCCTGCGACCGGCTGGAGGTGCAGTGTACTTGTGCAGGACTGTGCTCACCATAGCACATTGAGTGGTCCTGGGCAGAGGAGCTTTCCTCCATGCATGGCGAGGCGCTGGACATGGCATGGGTCCGAGCCTGGACAGCAGAGGTGGAAGTTGCAGTCAGAGGTTTGGCTCCGATCATGCTGCATCAGTGTTTGCAGAGGTGCAGAGGGGAAGGGGGGTAAAACTCGGGGCTCAGGGCTTCATGTGAAATGGCAGCGGGTGGTAGAGGCAGTGGTGTTACGTGTATATTTCTTAGTAGGTTGAGTAGGTGAATGAAGGACTGTGGAGGAGGGGTGGGATGGGCGAAGGCAGTACATTGTGTAAGAAGGAGCTGGGGAAGTAGGAGGTGCGTGTGTTGAGTTTTTATTTAATGTGACTTGTTTAAGCCAAGCGTGTGATGTTGATCGAGTGCAAACTTCTGGCGATCGTGTACAGACACACATATTTTTTCAGCTGCACTGATGTTTATGAGTGCCGATTCCCCCCCCCCCATAGGGTGGTTGTCGGCGCGTGATTCTCGTCCGCAGCAGCAGACACGCAGCCATCGCCCCTCTCTGAGGTCAGGTGACGCGGCAAGGCAGGGCTGCTCGGGAGGAGCGCTTGAGGCAGGCTGGCATGGTGTTTTTTTTTAATGCAGATTTCTATAGCGCGAACTCTACCTGAAGGTATTGGAGCGCTTTACATGAGCTCCGGTTATGTTACACAAGGGCACATTCAGGCACGGGGAGATTATGTGATCGGCAGGCAGGGCTGCTCGGGAGGAGCGCTTGAGGCAGGCTGGCACAGTGTTTTATTTTTTTTTATGCAGATTTCTATAGCGCAAACTCTACCTGAAGGTATTGGAGCGCTTTACATGAGCTCCGGTTACGTTACACAAGGGAACATTCAGGCACGGGGAGATTATGTGATCGGCAGGCAGGGCTGCTCGGGAGGAGCGCTTGAGGCAGGCTGGCACAGTGTTTTATTTTTTTTTATGCAGATTTCTATAGCGCAAACTCTACCTGAAGGTATTGGAGCGCTTTACATGAGCTCCGGTTACGTTACACAAGGGAACATTCAGGCACGGGGAGATTATGTGATCGGCAGGCAGGGCTGCTCGGGAGGAGCGCTTGAGGCAGGATGGCACGGTGTTTTTTTTTAATGCAGATTTCTATAGCGCGAACTCTACCTGAAGGTATTTTAGCGCTTTACATGAGCTCCGGTTACGTTACACAAGGGCACATTCAGGCACGGGGAGATTATGTGATCGGCAGGAAGGGCTGCTCGGGAGGAGCGCTTGAGGCAGGCTGGCACGGTGTTTTATTTTTTTTATGCAGATTTCTATAGCAGGCAATACATATAAGATCCTAATGGCGAGACCGATTGGCATTGCCAATGCTTGTTTAATTTTGGGGGTCAGAGGGGCAGCTCCACTGCCCCAGCATGCTCCCCAACCAGCACTGTGGTGGGAGCCAGCCATTTAAAAATATTTTTTGTGGGTGCCATGATGCCCAACCGGAACCCTCACATGCACAATAACGTTTGGGGCCATGGGGGAAGCCTGAGGGCCCAGTGGCCACTGATGGCTCCCATTGCGAAAGCCGGCTACTTACTTTATTGGTGGGTGCCCCAGCTGGGGTATCCCCCTTCTCTATCAAATGCATTTTGTTGCTGGACCGGCCCCTGGCATTTTAAAAATAAATTACTGCAGATTCACAGATCCAACCCAAATTCGCAGTAATTTTTTTAATTACTTTTTTGTCACCATGTGGTGGCCCTACAGGACCCGCCACCAGGCTTAGAGGGGAAGAGTATCCCTACTGAGGGGTCGATTCCGATGTCGGCCGGAAGCGCACCTAACAGTATTTGTCCGGAAAAAATACCAGCCGAACGCGTGTTTTCCGACCGACTCGAACACTCTACCGAACGAACAAGTACGATGCGCATAACAGCCCAGATTCCGAGCGAGCCGTACTTACCCATTCTAGCTCCTGTTCCCCGCCCGAGCCGGATCCGTAAATGCCAAATCGAGTCGCACGGAACCAAATACACTGCACCTTCTGGCCGGACTAGTACGATGCGTCTTCCGTACGCGCCGAACTCGTCGCTACGTCCGGCACGTATGAGCATCCGGGAGAGCTGCACATAAGCTCCGATTATCGCCACAAGACGATCCACGGCGACGAGACGAACAAGCCAGCGACGAGTACGAGACGAAGCCACGAGAAACCCGAACGAGACGACCCAACCATGAATCCCATCGCGCAGGTCCTACCAATACTCTACATCTATTACCGGGACCGGTACGGACGCGTACGGCGCAGACGGTAAGTCAAACACCCACAACACAAACAAACAACACGTACCCGAAATATGTCACACACACATAGGGATGCACAAAGGACGTACACAAGCAACAGCAGAACCATAGGGGTGGGATGGCCAACATCAATGCCATACACACCCATAGGGGGATGGATGCCTGCCACTACTACCATCCCCGCCCATAGGGGGCTGGATGCCTACCACTACTACCATCCCCACTCATGGGGGGCTGGATGCCTACCACCACTACCATCCCCACTCATGGGGGGCTGGATGCCTACCACTACTACCATCCCCACTCATGGGGGGCTGGATGCCTACCACTACTACCATCCCCACCCATAGGGGGATGGATGCCTACCACTAACACCACCCCTACTCAGGGTGGGCTGGATGCCTGCCACTACTGCCATCCCCACCCATAGGGGGATGGATGCCTACCACTAACACCACCCCTACTCAGGGTGGGCTGGATGGCTCTCACTACTACCATCCCCACTCATGGGGGGCTGGATGCCTACCACTACTAACATCCCCACTCATGGGGTGCAGGATGCCTACCACTACTACCATCCCCACTCATGGGGGGCTGGATGCCTACCACTACTACCATCCCCACTCGTGGGGGGCTGGATGCCTACCACCACTACCATCCCCACTCATGGGGGGCTGGATGCCTACCACTACTACCATCCCCACTCATGGGGGGCTGGATGCCTACCACTACTACCATCCCCACCCATAGGGGGATGGATGCCTACCACTAACACCACCCCTACTCAGGGTGGGCAGGATGCCTGCCACTACTGCCATCCCCACCCATAGAGGGATGGATGCCTACCACTAACACCACCCCTACTCAGGGTGGGCTGGATTGCTGTCACTACTACCATCCCCACTCATGGGGGGCTGGATGCCTACCACTACTACCATCCCCACTCATGGGGGGCAGGATGCCTACCACTACTACCATCCCCACTCATGGGGGGCTGGATGCCTACCACTACTACCATCCCCACTCATGGGGGGCTGGATGCCTACCACTACTACCATCCCCACCCATAGGGGGATGGATGCCTACCACTAACACCACCCCTACTCAGGGTGGGCTGGATGGCTGTCACTACTACCATCCCCACTCATGGGGGGCTGGATGCCTACCACTACTACCATCCCCACTCATGGGGGGCTGGATGCCTACCACTACTACCATCCCCACTCATGGGGGGCTGGATACCTACCACTACTACCATCCCCACCCATAGGGGGATGGATGCCTACCACTAACACCACCCCTACTCAGGGTGGGCTGGATGCCTGCCACTACTGCCATCCCCACCCATAGGGGGATGGATGTCTACCACTACTACCATCCCCACTCATGGGGGGCAGGATGCCTACCACTACTACCATCCCCACTCATGGGGGGCAGGATGCCTACCACTACTACCATCCCCACTCATGGGGGGCTGGATGCCTACCACTACTACCATCCCCACTCATGGGGGCTGGATGCCTACCACTACTACCATCCCCACCCATAGGGGGATGGATGCCTACCACTAACACCACCCCTACTCAGGGTGGGCTGGATGGCTGTCACTACTACCATCCCCACTCATGGGGGCTGGATGCCTACCACCACTACAAACCCCACTCATGGGGGGCTGGATGCCTACCACTACTACCATCCCCACACATGGGGGGCTGGATGCCTGCCACTACAACCACCCCTACTCATAGGACAGGTAATGCATGACACAACTAGCATACTCCCACATAAGGACTGTCTGTAAATTACATCCCACCCCAACACCATGACAAGCGTGTGTGGTCTGTGTCAAATGCATACAACACTGAACATGACATTGAACATACAATGTGACCCCCTAACACATGTGTCACACATAATTGTGTGTGTGGCCTACACAATGCAAGCAGACCATGACCACTGTGGCAATGGGGCCCAAAGCCCCATCACCACAGTGCCCAAAAGGTAAGTGTGTGCTCCATAGCTGAAGCACATTTTGAACAGTGTGGCAATGGGGCCCAAAGCCCCATCACCACAGTGCCCAAAAGGTAAGTGTGTGCTCCATAGCTGAAGCACATTTTGAACAGTGTGGCAATGGGGCCCAAAGCCCCAACACCACAGTGCCCAAAAGGTAAGTGTGTGCTCCATAGCTGAAGCACATTTTGAACAGTGTGGCAATGGGGCCCAAAGCCCCATCACCACAGTGCCCAAAGGTAAGTGTGTGCTCCATAGCTGAAGCACATTTTGAACAGTGTGGCAATGAGGCCCAAAGCCCCATCACCACAGTGCCCAAAAGGTAAGTGTGTGCTCCATAGCTGAAGCACATATTGAACAGTGTGGCAATGGGGCCCAAAGCCCCATCACCACAGTGCCCAAAAGGTAAGTGTAGTCCTGGTAAAAGCTGCAAAAACAAAACTGCAGGGATTATTCCTAGCCACACAACACCAAACACTACAGTGGCATTGTAGTGCTTGTGACCCATAGCAACATAGATTGTGTGAGGCAAGCAGTGCAGTGCCAATGACACATCGTTCTGGCCATGTGCACACAAACATCAGCCATGGGGGCTCACATTGTCTACATTCACAAATAACACAATGACAGAAGTGAGCATCATAATGCAGACCCACATATCTGCACCAATGGACACACAAATGTAGATATCCTGTGGAGACTGTAGATGTCAGGTGAACAAATACCATACCATGGCAGCAATGGGACATACTAACCATGACCAATGTGCTGACTGATGACCTAGCAGTCCCAGGGCCAGCAGGGGAAAGCCAACAAACAACATACAGCCAATGGCAAACTAAAGATATGCCAATGCAGTGGTGCAAATGCACAAACACAAACAGGCAGACTCACACTACATATCAAACACAACAGGTGAGGGGGTTGTGTGCCAGTGTCCCCAGGCAAACACACAACACATGAGGAGGCCAGATTCACTAATACACAGATGTCAACACAGTCACATACAGAAGTAACTCATGGATTGGATTCCCCTATGTGGGCAAACAGGCATTGTGAGATGAGAGGGAGCCCAAATTACACATGTCACACAAGCTTGTAGGAACAGCAACAAACACAGCAAGAGACAGAACCACCACAGCACTCCCCCCAGGGACCTCACATTGTGGTGACACTCGCCTGCATGACAATCACACTGTGATGACAAAGGTAGATGTCATCCACACTGTGAACCACAGCCATGTGTCCTGAGCAACAAACTACCATCACACCTATACAAGCACAAAGCACTCAGCATGGCCTGCCAGCCAAGGACAATATGGAGGTAGTGCCCCAGCCATGCAACAACTCACATTTGCACACACTCAACGCCACACACCTTGATCTCCACCAATGTGCAGCAGTGAAGCTCACATGGACTGCTGACATTGCACATGCACCCATGACAATCCCAGGGGTGGTGGGGGAAATAAGGTGCAGAAACCCATCACACATGGCCAGTCAACAGGACTTGTGAATGTCTGACACACTGCACAGTATGCCGTACATGGGCATGACGTGAAATCCACCCCAAACAATGGGATCCTGGCCATAGTCACACACCAATGAAGAAGCCAAGCTGACCCACAAAGGACACACATAGACAACTTCCAACATTGCAGCTCTGACCCTGAGGAGTGGCAGCAGTCACACACACAACGTGTCACAATCACTGAAAGCATACACAAACAGAAAATCACATTACTTGTGTAACCAACAAGTGCCAAGAGGAATCCTGACTGTGTCCCATCTGCGTTTGCCCACATCCCCAGCCCTGACAACAAAGACAACTAGGGATGACAACCTCATGAACATTAGTTTGCCATGCACTCACATCCCGAAGAAACCAGGTCCAAGATGCTGGATGAACACAGAACAACTCAGCAAGCATCACAAACAGGATCATCCGTAGGGACACAGCCTGTGTAGGAAAAGGAGAAGGGAACACGCACAGACATGCCTACACAACACACAACACGGGCACAGCCTATATCACGGAATCACGCACTGCCATGAGGGCACTCCACTCCTGTGGAAGGTCAGCTGTGCCAAACTTTGTCTGTGCACGACTCAAACATGTCAGCAGAACACTCGGTCAGTGAGTCAACAACTACAACACACTGAAGGCTCTGCTCATATCAGCCTGGGCACGGGAGTGTCACGTCAGTCATCTGCATACACCCAAGACACGTGTCAAGCAACTTGCACTGTGTACACAGATGAGTCCTCCAAATTTGATGTGCTAAACTGCATGTCCATTGGAGACGGGCACACAGTCAGGGTACTAGGAACATTGGACAGTGGTAAGCCCACCAGATGTGCATCAGTGTAGGACAAAGATGGTAATCTACAAATGCTAAACGTACATCCCTGTGTCAAATGCTGAACATTACACCCTCAGACTGCAGCAAAGGATGCTATAGATCCAGACTAGATTAGGACACATGTCCCATGGACCACATGGAGCCCATCACAGCAAAACTTCATTTACCTGATCTGAACACTATTACAACAGCAAATGCATGATTCCACACATCTTCATCATGTACCTCCAAAGATTAACCACAAGTAAACAAAAAGAGGCTTTATTCAGCAAGTGTGCAACTCAAATCAAAAGTCCAAAATAAACTAAGGCCAATGGCCAGTCCAAATATACAGTCCCAACAGGGTGATGTGTGACAACTTGTCAACAATTGCTTGCCTGCACAGGTACGGACAGGGGACATCCCCCTTGGAGGGGCATACGAGGGGCAGGCCAGGCACAGCAGGGACAGGATCAGGGGATGCCAGAAGGAGGCAGTGAAGGGGAGGTGGGTGCAGGAGTGTCACCGGCAACTGCAGTGGAGGTGTCTGACTCAGGGGGGGCTGGCACCTTCGCAGGGCTCAAGTCAGATGGTGTTGGTGCTGCAACCACTGCAGTGGGCTGGTCAGATGGAGTGGACTGGGTCCCCAATGCAGTGCCCGAGTCAGACGGGGTGGTTGTGGACTCCACCGCAGTGCATGACTCCAAGGTAGTGGAAGGGGGGCAGAAGAGCTGGGCAGGACAGAGGGGGGACACGGTCTCCACACCAGTGGCACAAACAGGCAGAGCGTCTGGTTTGGGGGTGGAAGAGCAAGTGGCAGGGGGGGAGGGCCTAAGCAGTTTGGGGATGCGGTATCGGTGTGTGGGGGAACCTGGGGCAGGGTGAGGCGGTGGAACCTGTGGAGTGGTGGCCTGGGGGATGGAGGTGTGAGACTGGGTGGTTGACTTGCAGGGCGGTCGCGGGGTCTTGCTCTTCCGGGACCGGGGGGACTTGCAGGTGGGGGGCTCACTCTGCCTGCGCCTGGGGGAGGGTGTCCGGGGGCGAGGGGCACTCCCCTCTGTGTGGGTGGACTTCCTCTTCCCCCGGTATGCTGGATCAGCAGGATTGGAGGGGAAGAGGCCGAGGTCACACAGGAAGATCTGCTGTGTAGGTGTGGTAGCAGGCGAGGCAAGGGAAGGGGTCTTGGAGGGAGAGGATTTGGAGGACTGCGGAGTTAATGTGGATGCCTGTGTGTGTGTGTGTTCCCCGTCCCCTGTGTCTGTGGTATCAGTCCCCTGAGGATGCTTGTGTGCACGTCTTGCCTTGCTCTTGGGTGTGTCTGTGCTGCTCGTGTCTGTGTGTTTGGGTGACTGTGCAGGTGTGCATGTGCTTTGGACAGGTAGGGGGGCAGGAAGTGTGGATGGGGCAGAGGTGGGAGGGGTGAGGGACTGTTGGAGGAGGGATACTGCTGCCGTCAGGGAGGAGTCCATGGACTTATTGCTCCTCTGTAGGGCAGACATACCCGTCGAGATGCCCTCCATGAACGACACCAGCTGTGTCAACAGAGTGGTGTGTGCATGGAGGACACTCAGCATTGCTGTCTGCCCTACAAGGAGCTGCCGAAGGAGGTACACAGACTCCTCACTCAGGGCAGCAGGGGACACAGGGGCAGGGGCTGCGGGCCTGGCACGAAGGAGCCACGCTCCCGAGTACGGGAGCCTCCACGGACCTCAGGAATGGGAGCCAATGGGAGGGTGGTGGTGGTGGTGGTGGTGGCGGGGCCAGACAGACTAGCTGGCCTTTGGTGGCTGCTGAGACCCGCCTCCACAAGGGAGTCATCCTCCGAGCTGCTGTGGTCCTCAGCTGAGGTGGATGGTGCTGAGGACTCCTCGGTGTGGCTCCCCTCGCCCTCCGTGCCACTGGGTCCCTCTGACCACTCGTCCGATGCTGACCCAGTCTGGCTCCGCTGCTCCTCCTGGTCCGTGGAGCTGTCCCCTCCTGTGGCCGTGGATGTATCTGCAAACAATTAGGGAAACAGACAAACATCAGTCACCTGCACTGACCGCACACACCACAGTAAGTACAGCACATTACAGAGCAAGCCCTGGCATCCTTAGTTGAACATTGCCTAAAGTCCTCACACAGATTCGGGAAGCCAATTGTCAGTCTGATGGTCAACCATGGGACTCACACCCCTCCTGCCCTTGCACCCATCTGTCTGGTGCCTGTCTGATGGTAAGACCCCAGTGTGGACACATGCACCACCTACACAGTTGTTGGACATTGCAGGGAACACGGTGAAGTATATGAACATGCACACATCACATCTCTTGCCACTGAGTCAGTGCAGGTGTCCCGGTAAAGGGATGGCCAGAGTCTAAATAGAAATGCATGTGATGCATACCAGCACCAGACACCATGATGCACCCATGTCCGGATAGTCAATGCCACAATGGGGTGCATGTTGCACATGTCACTCCCCTGCAGGATCAGTCTCAGGAAGTTGAATGCCATGACACAGGAATGCGTGCAAAGTCATACATTACTGTCTCAAGTCACATGGCCATGGCAGCCAGCCAACAACAGTCTGCACTGTGTCACAATCCGAGGGCATGGGGAATGCAAGTTATGTGACTGACAAGTGCACATGTCCATCCCCCAAATACCACATCATCTGTACTACTATTTGTCCACGTCATACCAACTGGACATATGGGGGACATGAAACACAACTCTCTGAACATGAGCACCTCACAGTGTGCTGTGAATGACAATACAGCTGCCTGAAAGTCACAGTCGCAAACACCTGTGTGCACAGTCAAGTGATCAGACACCTATAAGTCACAGAAGTATCGTCTATCATGGTCACATCTCAGATGGCATGCTGAGCCCTAACCGATAAACATACCAGTAGTCCTGACAACGAAGACACAGCACAATGAGACAGAGGCAGACACCTGAGGGTACATTACACTGATCACAAAATGCCAGATGATACACGGGAGTGGGAGTACAGAGTGCATTGCATGCCCTGGAGTAGGCATTACTGTCCAGCTCCACCTGTAAGAGGGATGAGTCCTGGACAGTAGGCAGGTGGCTAAGCATGTGTGACACACTGGATACACATACTCCTGAGGCCCAAACATTGTTCCCACCAGCAGCATGGGTGTATGCCAAATTCCCCAGGGACATGTGGTGAGTCAGAGCAGCAACCGGACCACATATCAAAGTTACACCCAGATTACATGTCAGAACTTAGGCATTGTGTAAGCAATTGACCCTCCCATGAATCGCACAACATAGTCACGGGAACAAATGCTGTCCCCCAGCTTGAGCAAAGCTAAATGCAATGACACAGTCCCCAAATGACACAATTTCCTGACTATAAGGGCCACACATATGCGTATCAGAGGAGAAGTGGGCATGTCACAAATGAGGGACATGGGTCCTGGACCACATGACTGATGTACTGTGGAAGTTTAACCAGGCCAGAGGAGGGCACATAGCATGTCAGACAAAGTGCACAGTGCAGTCATGGACTCACCCCCTCCTTGCTGCTGTCTGTCCTTCAGCTGCCCATACAGGTCAGGGAAGACCACCACCAGGATCCGGAACATGTGGGGGGTCAGGGTCCGGTGTCCGCCCCTCCTGCAAGGAGGCGACAGCTTCAGCTGGACCCTTGCGATCCTCCGGGTCCAGCCACGAAGGTCCTGCCACCTCTTCTGGCAGTTGCGGATCCTGCGCCTGTAGACCCCCACGGATCTTACTTTCCGGGCGATGGTCAGCCAGATTTCCTGCTTCTGGTGGGCATCAACCTGTGAGGATGACAAAGTGAAAAGGCCATTACTACACATGCAACATATACGTGCATCACACAGTTGGATATACATGTCTCAATCACAGGGGCATATGATGTACACAGGCAGTGCAACAATGGCTATGAACAGTTTGCCAGCAGTCACTACATGGTATCATTGCATGGGAAGTAAACCTAGTTGGAATGCACTGTTACTGCACTGTACCAGTTCAGTGCATGTAACTACACACTTTGGGGTGTGACAACTACTCAGTGGGCATGCTAGCCAGTGGTGTGCACACTGAAAGCCCTGCTAGTCAGACAACATGCACAATTAGTGAGGCAGTGGACAGCACACTCACCTGCTCCCCTGGTTTCCCATACAGCTTGCTGTACTGTGGAAGGAGGCTGTCCAGCAGGGCCTGGTTCTCCTCAAGGCTGAAGGCTGGGGCTCTCTCCACAGTACGTGCCATTGCAGGAGCCAGAGGATGCATAAACAGCAGCAGTGTTGGTGGCAGATGTCGTCCTGGAGCATGTAGTGCAGGCAAGTGAGCTCTCAGGGGAACAGCCAGCATTATATGTGTGCTGCAGAGGCAGATACGGTCCCATGTGTCCAAAGTGATAGGTCCAAGTCGTTTGTATCTTCTGAATCTGACCAATCCATGGAATAGCAGCACTAATACACGCCCACAGCATCCTTCAAATCTTCAACTTCATGACACCCATGATTTTGCAACATTGTTGTGGCTGGCCAACTGAATTCACTGCATCAGACTCGTTGGAGCTTCGAAAACGCGTCCGTTGCCATGCCAGGCCCCAGCCAATGTGTGCGCACCGTTCGGTCCACTGCTGTACAACGCGTATTTCGGGATACAACGCGTACCCGCTCACATACAATGCAATGGGCCGGCCGGGCACACCGATCGGTCCATTGCTGTTCAACGCGTACCCGGGATACAACGCGTACCCGCTCACATACAATGCAATGGGCCGGCCGGGCACACCGATCGGTCCATTGCTGTTCAACGCGTACCCGGGATACAACGCGTACCCGCTCACATACAATGCAATGGGCCGTGCGGGCACACCGATCGGTCCATTGCTGTACAACGCGTACCCGGGATACAACGCGTACCCGCTCACATACAATGCAATGGGCCGGCCGGGCACACCGATCGGTCCATTGCTGTTCAACGCATACCCGGGATACAACGCGTACCCGCTCACATACAATGCAATGGGCCGTGCGGACACACCGATCGGTCCATTGCTGTACAACGTGTACCCGGGATACAATGCGTACCCGCTCACATACAATGCAATGGGCCGGCCGGGCACACCGATCAGTCCATTGCTGTACAACGCATACTCGGGATACAACGCGTACCCGCTCACATACAATGCAATGGGCCGGCCGGGCACACCGATCGGTCCATTGCTGTTCAACGCGTCCCTGGACAGGTCACACGCATATGTCACCATGCTGGTCACTGGTGAACCTATGCCAGCCACATATACGTTCCAGGGACTCAGTGGCACACCTACAACACCACACCCAGTCCACACTGTATCTAAGGCATGTGTGGCAGCATAACCTTATCTGTGTATGGGGTGAACATGTGGTTTTTGGGGTGGCATTTGGGGGCAGACACACCCAGGCTGTGCACGTGTTCATGGGGACAGGGTCCTTTGTGTGTTGTGCACCTGACCACTGTGGTGTGCAACGTTTCATTTATGAGCATGTGTCATGGTCACATTTCCAGGTTGTGTATGTGTATGACATGTCACATACCCCCAGGCTCACATGTGTGAAGGCATGTACGTCACAGGGTGGCCCATTGCCACAATAGTGATGTCCCTCCGCAGTCTGTGTGCATGTTGTGTTTCACATGTCTCTGACTCCATGTGCACAATGGGAGACAGTCTCCACATCCACGTGGTTTGTGCATGAACTTTGATGTTGTGTGTGTGTGTGTCACAGACGTCCATGTCTGTCCTGCAGAGGCTACAGGGGCCACTACCTGTGGGTGTCATGTTAGTTTTTCTGACGTGTACATGATACGCAATGTCATGCCAGTGTCCATGTGGCAAGACAGGGTCCCTGGGAATCTACCTGTCAATGAGCTGTGATGCCTGTGGAGCATCTGTCCAGACATGTCACTGTGGTATGTGTGTGAAACGTGAGTGCAGTAAATGGGTACTGTGACACAGCCTAATGGTTTCCCATAGCACACCCTGGAACCTGTTGTCAACACTTGTTGAACAGAGATGTTAGATGATGTCCATGTAGGTGCCATATATGTCCAAACAGAACGACACACACATCAAGTACTTGTGTTTGTTAATGATGTATCATGTGAAATTGAGTATGGTGAACGGCACATAGTTGGGGTGACTGACAATCTTGCTTTCTTCACCTATGCACTGCAGGGCTCCTGCTGTCCATCGACCATTCCCAGACCTGGCAACGATGGTGGAACGTGACAGCATCCAACGGTACCGCTTCACCAGGCAGCTGATTGAGGATTTGGCAGTGCGGTTGGACCCACATTTGCAGCCTGGCCATCCGTATCCTACAGCGCTGACCCCCAAGGTGAAGGTGATGGCAGCCCTACACTTCTTTGCCACCGGTACCTTTCAACACACTGTGGCGACTGCCGTGGGATGTCACAGACTATGTTCAGCCGTGTGCTACGCGATGTTTTGGGGGCAATGTTGATATACCTGAACCAGTACATCTATTTCCCAACACGTCGACGACTCACTGACGTCAAGAGTGACTTCTATGCCCTGGGGAGGATGCCACATGTAATTGGCTCCATTGATGGGACACATGTGGCTTTGATACCACCACAGGCACATGAGCAGGCATACCGGAACCGTAAACATTACCATTCGATCAATGCTCTGGTGGTATGTCTTGCAGATATGACCATCACACATGTGTGTGCCCGTTTCCCCGGTTCGGCACACGATGCCTACGTGATGAGGAGTAGTCGCATCCCAAGGATGATGTCACAGATGCCGAACCAGCGTGCCTGGCTTGTTGGTGTGTACTGACTTTGTACCATTGTGTGTGTTCGGCTATGTTGTTTTCTGCACACATTTTCAAATCGGCTAATGTGCAATTGTCTGTCTGTAGGTGACTCAGGATACCCCAACATGCCGTGGTTGCTGACACCCCTCAAGAACCCTGTGACACCAGCCCAGATGCGCTACAATGAGGCACATGGTCGGATGAGGAGGGTGATTGAGCGGACCTTTGGTCTCCTGAAGAGCCGCTTCCGCTGCCTGGACAAGACAGGAGGGGCCCTCCCATATGCCCCAGCAAAGGTGTGCAAGATTGTCATCGTCTACTGCATGCTACACAACCTGGCAGTGCGGAAGGAGTTGCCTCTCATCCTGGATGACGATGACCAACGTCCGCCACCTGTGGAAGATCCTGGCCTGGGTCACGATGCCTGTGAAGAAGATGATGATGATGATGGTGATGTCCGCACACAGCTCATCACCAACTTCTTCAGCTGAATGTGAATCTCCAGAGGGTTGTAATGTCAATGATTTGAGTTTGCATGATATGTGTGTGTGGTGCTCTGGTGCTGTTTGAGTGTGGCCATGTGCTACTTGACTGGATGCGTGCAGCGATGTGTCCTTGCAGGTGGTCTGTACTGCCCAACAGTGTTGACATGCTATTTTGGTTTTGTGTAGTTATCTCGTGACATGTATTAGACATGAGTATTGCCGTTCTGTGCTGTTCTTCAGTGGTTTTGACTGTGTGTCATGTCTGTCCTTCACAGGGTGCTGCCGGAGTTGTTTGATCAACTTGGATCCCACGAATCCATGAATCTACTTCCAAGGTGGAAGCAGTCGTTTCCCTACAGGTGATGTGCCACACACCCCTGGACTTTCTATATTCTGCACTTTTTGACTTTGTGGCCACAGCCAGGTTGGATTAGCTAGCATTTGTAGTGGAAACAACATGTTGCAAATGTGTAATAAACCTGTGCTTCACTTTGGGATGTGCGTTGTCTGTGGTCACACATCTGACTGACATTTGCTTACTGCACCTGTAGTCTAGTTGACAGACTGTGAATAGGTGGCGTGTCTGTGCATTCCACTGTATTTAGTTGCAACATCAGTATAGGTGATGAGTCTGATGGCCCTGGTGGGTATGTGTTGTGTGGCCCTAGTGGTGTGTCTCCCTCATATGTGTCACGTCGCCATGACTGACATGACGGTGTTGGACTTGCTGTAGCAGTTAGCATGCACAGTGTCATTTTTCTGATCACCATCTCCATGACAGAGAGCACGTTGGAATCACAACAGAGGCAGATATGGTGTATTGGTGAGTTTATTTACATACAGGTGTGAGAATGGTGCACAGGATGGTGGGTGCTGTACATAGAAATTGGAATCCAAAGTTCCCATGTGATTTGGAAGTCTTGGTAGCTGAAATGTCCAGAGTAAAGTCCACAGTCATCTGATGAATTTGGCCAACTAGAGCTCCCCATGTCATGTGGGAGAGTTGGGTTGGCTTCGACAGGGCGTGCAGTTTGCACACAGAGGAAAAGTTCCAGAACAGGTGTTGGCTTCCTGGGGGATGTAGATAGCCATCTGCCTCTCAGTTTGGCCTCCTCGGACGGCCCCTCTTCTTGGGGGGGGGACCCTCAGGTGCAGGCTGCGGCGGAGCAGGGGACTCTCTGCCAGAGTCCTCCTCCCTCCCTGTGGCATTTGCAGTTGTTTCAGCAGCAGATGTTGTGGGCACACAGGGAGGTGAGGCCATGTTGGTGCTGATCTGGCGGAGGCATGTCAGTATGTCCCTATGCACCGCTGTCAGTTGTTCCAATGTGTCCCACTTGGACTCCATGCCAGACATGTGTGTCTCGACACGTGACATGTGTGTCTCGACACGGGACATGTGGGAGTCCAAGCGGGCATGATGGGCAGCCTGCTGCTGTTGTATGTCCTTGAGGATCCCCACTACCTGGCTGACCTCTCCGGTGCTAGTCTGGTACGCATCCGCGATGCGTGCCAGTTGTGGGTCATCATGCAGTCCAGAACCCTCTGCAAAGAGCGACCTATGTCTACCACCCCTCCCACCACCCCTGGCGACACGTGCAGGACCTGCGGTGGCACGCACAGGTGACCGTGGGCCCACTTGGGTGTTGTTCCTGGGCTCGTTGTCACCAGCTCCAGTTTGGGTCTGGGTCCCTGCGCTGTTGTCATCTGTGGTCCTTGGTCTGTCCATGTTGGCAGGGGTGGCCTGTGTGTTGGCAGTTGTTGGAGGAGGGGGTGCAGATGTTGGTCCTGCTGGTGCTGCATGATGACTCACACCGGAGGGTCCAGCTGGTTCTTCGCCATCCGAGGAGTGCAGAGGCTGATCCACACCAGTGAGCTCAGTGTTCCCCGGAGCCTGGGACAGGGACTCCTCCTCGTCTGCTGCTGTGTCCCCATCATCACCTGTTTTGGGGAGAGACACAGATTGTATGTTATGTTTCTACTGGCATCAATTGTTCAAACACCTGACAGTTGTGACTGTACCTCTGGATGTGGGCCTGGACATTGCATTCTCCTAAATTGTGACAGTCAGAGAGTGATATTGGTGTAGCACATTGTCCTGCCAACCTGTGGCATGTCAATGTGAATGTTGAGGTGTGTGCATGACCAGCATTGGTGGTATTTGCTTGCCATCCGGGCCTCCTTCTCCCCCAGCCCAGTTATCCCACCATGAAGTGTGCTTCCATTGCAGGGAGTGCAAGTTGTCTTTCAGGATGTCAGTCAGTGGTGTTCTGCTGTTGGTTGTTGCACAGTTCCCAGCAGGGCCTTGTGCTCCCCCCAGCAGTACCCAGTGTCAGCCATCTTGTGAGTCCTTTTCCACTCCCTGTGATCTGAGCATGGTTCAGGGTGGTGTTGATGGGCCAATTGTGAGGCTGACCAACATCTGTGACTACCACTCCCATCATGCTGTTGCCTCCACCCCCTTCCCAGCATGCCCATCCTTCCTTCCTTTTGACTCTGCTTCCCTGTGGGGTGGGGTGCCTGTGCTGACAGGATGGCTGGGAGTGTTGTCCTGGCAGTTGTTTGGCTACAAGTCCCAAGAGTGTCCCTGTGCTTCACACAGCATAACCCAGGGTGGTGGTTCTTTGTGGGATCTTCAGTTAGGATGTGAGGCATTGCATTCTCCCAGGTGGGTTATGTGGAGTTAGTGTTGAGGGGGTGTGTGAGTGGAGGTGCTTGTAACTATGGTCAGTGCTGTGAGTCCTCCTTCCCACCCAGCCAGATATCCCACCATGGAACGTGCTTCCATTGCAGGGAGTGCAAGTTGTCTTTCAGGATGTCAGTCAGTGGTGTCCTGCTGTTGGTTGTTGCACAGTTCCCAGCAGGGCCTTGTGCTCCCCCAGCAGTACCCAGTGTCAGCCATCTTGTGAGTCCTTTTCCACTCCCTGTGATGTGAGCATGGTTCAGGGTGGTGTTGATGGGCCAATTGTGAGGCTGACCAACATCTGTGACTACCACTCCCATCATGCTGTTGCCTCCACCCCCTTCCCAGCATGCCCATCCTTCCTTCCTTTTGACTCTGCTTCCCTGTGGGGTGGGGTGCCTGTGCTGACAGGATGGCTGGGAGTGTTGTCCTGGCAGTTGTTTGGCCACAAGTCCCAAGAGTGTCCCTGTGCTTCACACAGCATAACCCAGGGTGGTGGTTCTTTGTGGGATCTTCAGTTAGGATGTGAGGCATTGCATTCTCCCAGGTGGGTTATGTGGAGTTAGTGTTGAGGGGGTGTGTGAGTGGAGGTGCTTGTAACTATGGTCAGTGCTGTGAGTCCTCCTTCCCACCCAGCCAGATATCCCACCATGGAACGTGCTTCCATTGCAGGGAGTGCAAGTTGTCTTTCAGGATGTCAGTCAGTGGTGTCCTGCTGTTGGTTGTTGCACAGTTCCCATGAGGGCCTTGTGCTCCCCCAGCAGTACCCAGTGTCAGCCATCTTGTGAGTCCTTTTCCACTCCCTGTGATGTGAGCATGGTTCAGGGTGGTGTTGATGGGCCAATTGTGAGGCTGACCAATATCTGTGACTACCACTCCCATCATGCTATTGCCTACACCCCCTTCCCAGCATGCCCATACTTCCTTCCTTTTGAGTGGACTTCACTGTGTGTGAGTGTGACAGCAATGGCAAGATGGCTGACAGTGTGTTCCTGTTGTTTGTTGGTGCCCAGTTCCCATCAGGGCCTTGTGCTCCCCCCAGCAGTACCCAGTGTCAGCCATCTTGTGAGTCCTTTTCCACTCCCTGTGATGTGAGCATGGTTCAGGGCGGTGTTGATGGGCCAATTGTGAGGCTGACCAATATCTGTGACTACCACTCCCATCATGCTATTGCCTACACCCCCCTTCCCAGCATGCCCATACTTCCTTCCTGTTGGAAAACGAGGCAGTATCTGTGAGGCCTGCACAAATAACATGACTACATTTGTCCTTCACTGGGAACCAAACACCCAATTGTAGCGCCTGACTCTCAGAGGGTAGCGTTGCAGAGCAGTCTGAGGCTTTACTCAAGGGAGGTGGTGTGGGCTAGTAATCGCCATTTGCAGGTGCGCAGAAATAACACTCAATAATTGATTGTCCAGTCTGTACTTTGCTTTATAAAAGTAAGAGTACATTTATTAAACACACACACTACTCAATACTATGCACCAATTTACAAATATACATAAGCTGTTGGAATTACTTTGTGACATTGCGTAACATATCCACCCCTCCCAAAAGGGGGGTGGGGTCTAGTACCACCACTCCCATGTATTCACATCATCTTGCCCCCTAATGCAGTGTGTTGAGCCTAACCTGGAGCGAGGGCCCTGCGCACTGGCACCATCCCAGTGGCGACCCACCCCATTACCTCAACGCGCATTAAAAATGGGTACACCTGCCTTGGTGACACATAACCCTGACTGAGCATTTCCTACTGACCATAAAGTATGCACCTCTATATCTTAAGGGCTAGCAGTCTGGGTCTTCACCTAAGTGCAGCAGCAAGAATACATGTTTACGCACACCTTAGAATGACAGTACTCATCACCTTTGTTGGACATTAGAATGCATTGCAATTACAGCCCCTAAGGGCATCAGAGATGAAATCACAGGATTACGCCTATACAGCCAGACACCCTAGCAGGAATGTCTGGCAACATAACCCACTTTGCTTATGAAATCACCTTACACAGGTACTTCACATTACATATGTGACCTCCAGTCCCTCTAAAAAGGAATAACCGTGAGTAAATGCAGTTCTGGTGCAATGACACCTCTTCACCTCCAGGGGATGCCCTTCTCCCGACATCCCACCTCAGCCCTTCACTCCATGAAGCACTTCACAATACACCCTCAGCTGTAGAACAAAAGTTGCAGCCCAGAAAATGTAATAAAGCCGGCTGAGCCCTTGAGGGGTTATCCTTTTCTAAGCCCTAGGAAACGTAGGGTGGGACTTTTCACTCTTCGTGCTGGGGGAGGCTGCGCTCTCCTGCAGCTCCCCCTGCACCTCAGCACACAGGTGGTGGTGACCACGTTCTCCTGGGGCCACCACAAGCAAAGAACACGATGTTTGCCCTTGCAGGCCGGTCCTGGCCTGCAAGGCATTATGGGCGTTGTTGAATTTTAGAGCAGCGGCTCCCCCGCTGCTTCGGAGGGAGCCGCGATCTCCACCTCGATGTCGGTGGCTTCACCGCCTCTCCACTGGCTCTGTTGGGGGGCCCGGTCCCACCCGGACCCCCAGGTAAGTGTAGTCGGCGCGGGGAGCCCACCCCCGGCCACTCCTCCTCTTTTTCGGGGCCCGGTCCCACCCGGGCCCCTTGCACCGCTTGTGGTCTTCCTCGGGGGCCCCGGTCCCACCCGGGACCCCCACATGGCCATGCGTTGGAGGGCAGCCCGGGAGCCCACCCCCGGCTGCCCCCGCCGGCTCCCCGCCCGGCCAGCACCCACACGTGCTGCTGCGGGAGCCGGCAACTCCATTCTGGTCTGCCCGCTCTGCGGGCAGACGGCCAGTCTTCTCCGGGCTTCGGGGGAGTGCTACGGCACTCTCCCACCACACGCCAGGGCCCGGAGATGGGGTCCCGGGCCCCCTGAGTCTTCTTCCCGTGGGGGCGCGACGGCGCTCCCCACTGCCTCTTCGCCGCACGGGGCCCGGAGATGGGCTCCTGGGCCCCTTCCCCTGCTTTGCGCGTCGGCGGGGGCCAGGGTGGGCTCCTGGCGCCCCGCTGGGGAACATTTTCACGGGGAGCGCGACGGCGCTCCCCGACTTTGCTTCGGGGCCCGGGGATGGGGTCCCAGGCCCCCTGGGGCTCATTTTCGCGGGGGGGGGCGCGACGGCGCTCCTCCTCCTTCCTCATTACCGGGGGCCAGGGTGGGCTCCTGGCACCCTGGAGGGCACAATCTTCACGGGGAGCGCGACGGCACTCCCCGGCTTTGCTTCGGGGCCCGGGGATGGGCTTCCGGGCCCCCGACCTCCTCTTTGTGGGGGTCAAAGGTCGCTCACCTTCTGGGGGCCATATCTCAGCCCCTGGGGGTCCGATCTGCCCCATTTTCGCGTCCTCTTGCTCCTTGCGGTGGCCCCCAGCCAATGGGAGCACTCTCCTTCGCCCTCCGGGTCTCCAAGAGGGGGCATTCTGCAGGGAGCGGTCTTCACTGGCTCCCTGCGCCAGACTTTCGCCTGGCTCTCCTCCTGGGCCTCTCTTCTTCCTGCGCAGAGGCCCCTGCGTCTGCGCACTGGTCCTGGTCTCTTCTTCTGGTGCTGTTAGGGGCCTGGGGGGCAGTCAGGGGGTACCTCCTTCCAACTGCCCATTGCCAGGCTCCAGCACCTTCCGCCTCCGCAGACCACACCCCAGAGAGAGCTTCTCTTCCTGTGCAAGCACTTTTTAAAAGTTGAGTAGGGGGCTGGCAGGAAGTCTCTGTTGGTCCTATCCAACAGCGCCACATCACTTCCCTGCCCCTGCTCCCTCCTTCTTGTCCAGCCTCTGGGCTGGTTCAAAATGGCGTCGTCCAGGGTCTCTGGCCACATGGTCTCTGAAACCAGAGCCCTTCCCTCCTAGGTGCAGCCTGGTGCCTGGCACCCAGTGATAGCTGCTGATGGATGAGCCTGTAGCTCCACCTATCTTCCCTTCGTGGAAAGGAGGTCTTCGCTCTGGGAGGGAAAGGTCATCAATCCAGCCTGCTGAGGTCAACCCCCAGCCAGGCCCTGGTTATGATCTGACTCAGAGAGATGTAACATTTCTGGATGACCCAAAAGCAGTACAAATATGACTCTGGACTCTGCAGAATACTTCTTTTCACATCCGCTACAGTGGACTTTAGTGCGTGTCTGGAATCTGTAGGCCTTATGGAAGTTAATCTAGCACATGGGCTCCACATCCCCATAGGGGAATAATGAAGTGAAAAACACAGTAAAGCACACTGACTTTCCCTGGCATGTTCCTTCCTAGTGTATAAGGCCTATTCCGTGTCACCACCCAATTCTGCATAAGTCCTGCCACACCATTCACTTTGTAGCTGCTCCTGGACTGCGCACGCCAAGAATCTCCCCTGCGCAGCCCCTACACGTGTGCACACGCATGTACACAGGTGTCTGCATGTAACCAGCCCGGTGCCCCTTACTCCAGCTGCTGCGCAGCGGCCTAGTCAAGCTAGGGGGACACCAGTAAAATCCACATGCAGTCTCTTTCATCATGAGTTCACTGTGGATGAGTCCCAATTTATGAGGCTCTCCCACAGTAAAACCTCAACACCTAGGTGCTCAAAAAGCGAAAAATCCGGGCGGCCCATAGTGTCAGAACCACCTTCTAACACACGCCGCGCCCAGCTGATTCCTACAGGGAAGAAGTAGCCACCCTACATGGGTATTCTTCCCGTAGTCAGCGATAACTAGTTATAAGGGGTTCTGACCAGACCCCGCTTACTCACCAGTTATCCGCTCAGACCACCTACTCCTCCCATCCATGAAATCTCCACCCATGACAGGGATCCCAGACTACCCTAAGAACCCTCCGGGCTCTAGGTTAGATACCTCTAGGTCACTCATGGTCTACATGGACTTGGCCTCACTAGGCCCACCTTTGCCCTTGGGCATGCAACACTATGCCTACCCCTTCTCTGGACAAGGGTCCAGTGCCTCAGCACCGTTGCGGTCTTCCGGGAAAGGTCTACATCCCATCCCCTGGGTCACTAGCTGGTCTCCCTTCTGGAGTTTGTTCCAACCAGTACCCTCTCTCCGTTTGGTCCTTGCACCCCAAAGATGCAACCTCTCTGGACCCTCACCCTCAGCCTGCCGCTGAGGTCATTCTGCTGCCACCATCCTTTCGGGACGACTGGCTTCCCTAAAGAAAGCACAGCCACTCGTGCTTTTCCCACACAGAAAAGCACCCTCTGGCCACTTGCCTGGCTCCCTGATAGGGCCTCAGACCGGCCTCACTACCACACTGGCAGTGCCAGGGAGGAACACTGAGGGTGCCCCGTCAGTCATCCTACAGCTCATTCCCCCCGTCAGTAGCTCCACACGGAAACTACCCCAGGAACCTAGACCCCTTCCTTGTTCTCCGCTGCGAGAACAGGGCCTATGCACCCTTCCCTCCGAGAGGCGCGCCCTCCTCCCAGAGTACCCTTAGAGAGCCTGGGGGCCCCGAGTTAGCTAGACCCAGGCCCACCTCTCATGGCCCTCCCCGGTCTCCCAGCAGCGCCGTGGGAGACCGCCCAGGGACCTACCTGGTCCCAGGATGGCCTGCACCACCCCTTATGAAGAGCAGGGTCCCCTCCTTAAGATAGGCCCCACCTGCCTTCAGGGTAGCATGACCACACCAAGCCAGGGACCCTAAAGATCCCGGCTAGGCCTGCACCACCCCTTTGCGAACCACAGGGTCCCGTCACTTAAGATAGGCCCCACCTGTGTTCAGGGTGGTACTACCTTGCAGAAGTCCACCTCCTGCCCCGAGCCAGGGGAACACCCCCATGCTCCTGGTCCTTGGGTTCAAGACCCACAGGACCTACCGGACTGGTCACCGTCCACCCGACCCTGACGCCTCAGGGTCCACCACTAACCCTTCACCTGGAAACTAGGGAGTACATCACCCCCACTCCGATCTCCACTGGGTCAGTTACCTAGCACACCTAGGGTACCTAGGGGCTACCACTACACACCATCACTCAAGAGCTACCCTCCCCTGGGGCCACCCCCTACCAGGGGCCACCCCTGGGTCGCTCACCTCCCCACCAGTTAACCTGGGGGCCTGCCGGACACCCAACTCTACCACACCCTCCTCCCAGCGTGGGAAAAGCTTCTTGCGGTCCCCCACCATGGGAACCCTGGGGTGTTACTACCCGGGGTAAAGAAACCTCCTGCCCCACCCTTCCAGTGGTTTTGGCCTGCGCCAATGGCAAGTAAACGTTCCGCGGGGGAAGGATACCTGGGGCCCCTTCTGTGGAAACCCTCCCTGCCCTTAACAAGCGCAGGAATCTCCCAGGACCCCCTCTCTCTCCTGTCCCCCACAAAGGTCAATCCACCCCTACCTTTGATGTAGGTATCAGTTGCTGTCCCTATCTCTTGAGGAGACACCCTCCTCATGCAGGTGTAGTGTATGTAGTGTTAGGGTTCAAAGATGTACAATATGGCTCAGAACATTTGTATGCAATCATTTCCTCGAAAGCACCATCCCGCTAGCACATGAAAATCAACATAGCGCGGTCATATCAATACAGTTTACATTTCAACCATAATATCTTCACATGACCCGTATGTGCGCGGGGCTTTCCTTTCCCATACCTTTATTTCACCTAACCAAAACTTTGAACCCTTCTCAGAGCCTTGCGCTCTTCCATTTGCTCATTACTGCATAGGTAATGTGTGGCAAAACTGGACTTATCAAATGCTATAAATGCGCACCAGAATGGGATACTATGTATCCCGCCGCTGGACACCAATGTAATGGAAAACGAGGCAGTATCTGTGAGGCCTGCACAAATAACATGACTACATTTGTCCTTCACTGGGAACCAAACACCCAATTGTAGCGCCTGACTCTCAGAGGGTAGCGTTGCAGAGCAGTCTGAGGCTTTACTCAAGGGAGGTGGTGTGGGCTAGTAATCGCCATTTGCAGGTGCGCAGAAATAACACTCAATAATTGATTGTCCAGTCTGTACTTTGCTTTATAAAAGTAAGAGTACATTTATTAAACACACACACTACTCAATACTATGCACCAATTTACAAATATACATAAGCTGTTGGAATTACTTTGTGACATTGCGTAACATATCCACCCCTCCCAAAAGGGGGTGGGGTCTAGTACCACCACTCCCATGTATGCACATCATCTTGCCCCCTAATGCAGTGTGTTGAGCCTAACCTGGAGCGAGGGCCCTGCGCACTGGCACCATCCCAGTGGCGACCCACCCCATTACCTCAACGCGCATTAAAAATGGGTACACCTGCCTTGGTGACACATAACCCTGACTGAGCATTTCCTACTGACCATAAAGTATGCACCTCTATATCTTAAGGGCTAGCAGTCTGGGTCTTCACCTAAGTGCAGCAGCAAGAATACATGTTTACGCACACCTTAGAATGACAGTACTCATCACCTTTGTTGGACATTAGAATGCATTGCAATTACAGCCCCTAAGGGCATCAGAGATGAAATCACAGGATTACGCCTATACAGCCAGACACCCTAGCAGGAATGTCTGGCAACATAACCCACTTTGCTTATGACATCACCTTACACAGGTACTTCACATTACATATGTGACCTCCAGTCCCTCTAAAAAGGAATAACCGTGAGTAAATGCAGTTCTGGTGCAATAACACCTCTTCACCTCCAGGGGATGCCCTTCTCCCGACATCCCCACCTCAGCCCTTCACTCCATGAAGCACTTCGCAATACACCCTCAGCTGTAGAACAAAAGTTCCAGCCCAGAAGGTGTAATAAAGCCGGCTGAGCCCTTGAGGGGTTATCCTTTATCAAAGCCCTAGGAAACGTAGGGTGGGACTTTTCACTCTTCGTGCTGGGGGAGGCTGCGCTCTCCTGCAGCTCCCCCTTCACCTCAGCACACAGGTGGTGGTGACCCCGTTCTCCTGGGGCCACCACAAGCAAAGAACACGATGTTTGCCCTTGCAGGCCGGTCCTGGCCTGCAAGGCATTATGGGCGTTGTTGAATTTTAGAGCAGCGGCTCCCCCGCTGCTTCGGAGGGAGCCGCGATCTCCACCTCGATGTCGGTGGCTTCACCGCCTCTCCACTGGCTCTGTTGGGGGGCCCGGTCCCACCCGGACCCCCAGGTAAGTGTAGTCGGCGCGGGGAGCCCACCCCCGGCCACTCCTCCTCTTTTTCGGGGCCCGGTCCCACCCGGGCCCCTTGCACCGCTTGTGGACTTCCTCGGGGGCCCCGGTCCCACCCGGGACCCCCACATGGCCATGCGTTGGAGGGCAGCCCGGGGATCCCACCCCCGGCTGCCCCCGCCGGCTCCCCGCCCGGCCAGCACCCACGCGTGCTGCCGCGGGAGCCGGCAACTCCATTCTGGTCTGCCCGCTCTGCGGGCAGACGGGCAGTCTTCTCCGGGCTTCGGGGGAGTGCTACGGCACTCTCCCACCACACGCCAGGGCCCGGAGATGGGGTCCCGGGCCCCCTGAGTCTTCTTCCCGTGGGGGCGCGACGGCGCTCCCCACTGCCTCTTCGCCGCACGGGGCCCGGAGATGGGCTCCCGGGCCCCTTCCCTGCTCGCGCGTTGGCGGGGGCCAGGGTGGGCTCCTGGCGCCCCGCTGGGGAACATTTTCATGGGGAGCGCGACGGCGCTCCCCGTCTTGCTTCGGGGCCCGGGGATGGGGTCCCGGGCCCCTGGGGCTCATTTTCGCGGGGGCACGACGGCGCTCCTCCTCCTTCCTCATTACCGGGGGCCAGGGTGGGCTCCTGGCACCCTGGAGGGCACAATCTTCACGGGGAGCGCGACGGCGCTCCCGGCTTTGCTTCGGGGCCCGGGGATGGGCTCCCGGGCCCCGACCTCCTCTTCGTGGGGGTCAAAGGTCGCTCACCTTCTGGGGGCCATATCTCAGCCCCTGGGGGTCCGATCTGCCCCATTTTCACGTCCTCTTGCTCCTTGCGGTGGCCCCCAGCCAATGGGAGCACTCTCCTTCGCCCTCCGGGTCTCCAAGAGGGGGCATTCTGCAGGGAGTGGTCTTCACTGGCTCCCTGCGCCAGACTTTCGCCTGGCTCTCCTCCTGGGCCTCTCTTCTTCCTGCGCAGAGGCCCCTGCGTCTGCGCACTGGTCCTGGTCTCTTCTTCTGGTGCTGTTAGGGGCCTGGGGGCAGTCAGGGGGTACCTCCTTCCAACTGCCCATTGCCAGGCTCCAGCACCTTCCGCCTCCGCAGACCACACCCCAGAGAGAGCTTCTCTTCCTGTGCAAGCACTTTTTAAAAGTTGAGTAGGGGGCTGGCAGGAAGTCTCTGTTGGTCCTATCCAACAGCGCCACATCACTTCCCTGCCCCTGCTCCCTCCTTCTTGTCCAGCCTCTGGGCTGGTTCAAAATGGCGTCGTCCAGGGTCTCTGGCCACATGGTCTCTGAAACCAGAGCCCTTCCCTCCTAGGTGCAGCCTGGTGCCTGGCACCCAGTGATAGCTGCTGATGGATGAGCCTGTAGCTTCGCCTATCTTCCCTTCGTGGAAAGGAGGTCTTCGCTCTGGGAGGGAAAGGTCATCAATCCAGCCTGCTGAGGTCAACCCCCAGCCAGGCCCTGGTTATGATCTGACTCAGAGAGATGTAACATTTCTGGATGACCCAAAAGCAGTACAAATATGACTCTGGACTCTGCAGAATACTTCTTTTCACATCCGCTACAGTGGACTTTAGTGCGTGTCTGGAATCTGTAGGCCTTATGGAAGTTAATCTAGCACATGGGCTCCACATCCCCATAGGGGAATAATGAAGTGAAAAACACAGTAAAGCACACTGACTTTCCCTGGCATGTTCCTTCCTAGTGTATAAGGCCTATTCCGTGTCACCACCCAATTCTGCATAATTCCTGCCACACCATTCACTTTGTAGCTGCTCCTGGACTGCGCACGCCAAGAATCTCCCCTGCGCAGCCCCTACACGTGTGCACACGCATGTACACAGGTGTCTGCATGTAACCAGCCCGGTGCCCCTTACTCCAGCTGCTGCGCAGCGGCCTAGTCAAGCTAGGGGGACACCAGTAAAATCCACATGCAGTCTCTTTCATCATGAGTTCACTGTGGATGAGTCCCAATTTATGAGGCTCTCCCACAGTAAAACCTCAACACCTAGGTGCTCAAAAAGCGAAAAATCTGGGCGGCCCATAGTGTCAGAACCACCTTCTAACACTTCCTTTTGAGTGGACTTCACTGTGTGTGAGTGTGACAGCAATGGCAAGATGGCTGACAGTGTGGTCCTGTTGTTTGTTGGTGCCCAGTTCCCATCAGGGCCTTGAGCTCCCCACAGCAGTACGCAGTGTCAGCCATCTTGTCAGTTGTTTTCCACTCCCTGTGATGTGAGCATGGTTCAGAGTGGTGTTGATGGGCCAATTGTGGGTGTGACCAATATCTGTGACTACCACTCCCATCATGCTATTGGCTACACTGACTTGACCAGCATACACAGAATTCCTTCCTTTCAGTGAGCTTCCCTGTGAGGTGGTGTTCTAGTGGTGTTTAAATATCTGGGAGTGTTTGTTGGTTCTATTTGTGCCACTGCCTTGCTGTATTTGTTGTTAGGTTTGTACATGTCATGACACAGTTACATATCACTATGAGATGGGAGATATTGTGTTTGTCTGACTAGCATTCACATCTTGGGATGAATATCTTTTGGTTGCTGTGTATTTGCTAAGGGTGCATGGTTTGCCTATCCCCTTGACTGTGATGTGTGTGTGTTGTCACACCATATTGTGTATATTAGTTGTGTACTCACCAGGCTCTGGGATGTCTGTTAGTCCGTATACGCTCACTGGTGGTAGGATGGCCCGCACCTTCTCCTCCCAGGGCCTGAGGTATACTGGTTTTGCAGGAGGGCCACTGCCGGTGTGCTGGCTGAGGAGGTAGTCCTTTTGAGTAGGTCCCGGACCCTCCTGCGCACATCATACCACCTGTTCTGGATGTCTTCCTTTGTGCGCAAACATGGTGATTGTGCGTTCACCCTGTCGATAATCCTCGCCCACATCTTGGTTTTCTGCGACATGGGGGTCTGTTGTACCAATGTACCAAACAACTGTGGCTCTACTCTCAGGATCTCGTCTACCAGGACTTCCAATTCACTATCTAGGAACTTATGGTTCTTCTTTGGGGGCATGGTGATGGGTGGTGGTGGTGATTGATGTGTGTGTGTGTGTGCAAGTGGGGGGGTTTGAGTGTAGGTTTAGCTGAGTGTGTGTGAGGGTGCTATTTGTAGGTGTGGTAATGGTGTGTGGCTTGTGTGATGTATGAGCTGTGAGTGTGTCTGTGGTTGCTGTGTGATGGTGTTGTGTGCTGGCAGGTCAGTGGAATTTGCAAAGGATCATGGTAGGGATTTGTGGCCTTTATGTAGGTGGAGTTGGAGGTGTGTCCTTGTTCCATTTTTTTTCCCTCCCTGTATTTATTGGCTTTGTGGTTGCTTGTTTGGCCCTTTTTTGTCTAATTTTTCCTTGGTGTTTTTGGTGCATGAAGGAGTCGTTCTTGTGTCCGAGTAGGATGCTGCAGTTGTGTGGTGCGATCTTGTCCGACTCGTTCCCGCTGTGTGTCAGCTAGGTTTCATATGCGGCGTACGAGTCGGTCGCGTAGTATTGGGTTGCTTCGGCTGGGTTTTGTATGCGTGTCGGTCGTACGGCTTGTGCTCCGGGCGAGTCGGTCGTGTTTTGCACACACAGCATCGTACTACGCGGGTCGGAGTTCGCGGGTACGTTTCGTTCGGGTTCAATCCGGGTGCGTGTTGGTCGGTTCGTTTCGCGTGATTTCCCGGCCGGATGGCTTGTTTCCGTCCGGCTCGGTCGGTCGTTTTGTATTCCGTCCGAGTCGGTCGGTTTTCACATGCATTTCATCGTACTACCAGGGTCGAACGGCGCCGGTCCGAGTCGGTCGGACTAAATTCCCGTACCGAGTCGGTCGGTATGTTTTCCGGCCCGAATCGGAATCGGCCCCTTAATGTTTTTTTTACCTTTTTTTTCTGGACAGGGAACTCAATACAGAGTCCTAGCATGGATGCTGCCATATCTTTGTTGATGTGGTGGCAGCCAATCAGATCTTATCTCAAGATCTGTCAGGATGAAGTATCCATATTTTTTTAGCCTTAATTCGCATTTACTTCAAATCTCAAAAAGAACGCATTCTGGACCAAGATCAAGCTTCCTACCAAATTTGATGAAATTCGTTTTTGCGGTATCACTGTTCAATTTTCCTATGGAAAAATGAATGGGAAAACACATTATTGGATGCCCTCTTTTTCTCTGCCTGTGCATGGTTCACCCCACAACCTTTCGGTTAGGAACTGAGGTAGATGAGACTATTTTAAAAAATTTCGTGAAGATTCATCAAACGGTACCGAAGTTATAAGCAAACCAATAAATGAATGGTTTTCCTATGGAAACATGGTCCTAACTATAACTACCCATTGGCAATGATAATATAAAAACCAAAGGTTAAAGAGAGGTTATAGTTATGTGAACATTTAATTGACAACATAGGGCATCATTACGTAGTGGGAGCGGGACCGCCAGAGAAGGATTACAATGCGACTGCCTTCAAGGCAGTCGCAAAGTGTATATTTTACATTGCAGCTTGTGCTGCGGGCTGCAGCACAAGCCGCAATAGAAAATGTACACTTTCAAATTATCCCTGCACCGTGTGGCAGGCACCATGGGGTGCCTGCCACATGGTGCAGGGATGTTTAGGGGGGAACAGGCCCCATAGCGTATGGCCAGGAGGGAAGGGGGGCCCCCAAAGTCACTTTAGCCTGCCTTTTCATGACAGGGCTGGCGGAACTGCCATGAAAGGGCTGGCGGAAAGGGGCATTTTAATACCTACAGCGGTGCCTGAGTAGGCACCACCCCTATTGTAGGGATTACTGACCCTCCGGCGGTCAGAAAGCATCGGACTGTTCCTCCGCCTGCAGGTTCTGACCGCACGCATTGTAATGCATTGGTCGGACCGCAACCGACGAGCCGCCAGTTGCAGTCCGACCGCCATTGTAATCAGCCCCATAGAGTATCAAACTCAGAAAAACACTGAAATTCACCAGTTGTAGTTGCCTCTAGTAACTACAACTTGTGCCCTAAGGTAACTAAAACTTTCACCCCTGCCATGCACAGTCTTCTCAAGTTGCAGTCATGTTATCAGTGATGTTATGGAACGTGTCATGAGTGATGTAATATGTGGGGTAATAAGCAGTGCATGGCAGGGGTGTGAGTTATAGTTACCTCAGGGCACGAGTTATAGTAAAAAAAATGAATACAGGGTCTGGCTGACAGTAGGGGAGAGGGGGAGTTGGCTTTACAAATGGTAATAAAATCTCACTTTACATTAAAAAAAACTTTCAAATTCACTGAAAAAAACAAAGGTTAAAGTGAGGTTGTAGTTATATGGAAATGTCAGTTAACATATTACATTTTAAACTAAAACAACCACTGAAATTCACCAGTTACAGTTAACCAAAGTAACTCTAACTCACGCACTCACTATGCACTGCTTATTACCTCACATATTATATCACTCATTTTACATCACTCACAACACGTTCTATGAGATCATTGATAACATCAATGAGACATCTGAAATTACATCATCATACATTGTGGGGGCACAAGTTATAGTGACTTCAATTCACTATAACTGGTGAATTTCACTATTTTTTTAATTTAAATTGTAACATTTTAACTGACATTTTAACCCAACAATAACATAATTTTAACCTTTTTTCAGTTAATATATATATATATATATATTATTTCCAAATCCTTGCAATCGCTTGAAGGAAAACGAAGCCTTGTGCGGTTTTTAAAAGTGAACAAGGGTGCAGTGCACTCGAAACGCGTTTGACAAGTGGCTGATTGGGAATAAATTCTTTTAAAAACCGCACAAGGCTTCGTTTTCCTTCAAGCGATTGCAAGGAATTGGAAATAATGTGACGGGACCCGCTTCCATGGGGTCCGAAAGCAACGAAGCAACTCTCGTTAAGGAGGAGGCAATTGATGCACGGAAGGTATTGGAGAAATATATATATATATATACATATATATATATTATCATCACCTAAAAGTTATACGCCACACTCCAAGAGTCAATTTCAAAATAGTATTTATTCAGTGGCCATCTTTTGCCACATAGCACACCAATGTGTTTCGACTACCAAGTCTTGTTCACGGTTAGGTGAGTTCCTTTTTAGTTTCTCTATTTATACAGAATTCCCACTTTTGCTCACAGTGAAGCATTGTGGGCGATGTAGTTTGAAAGTTTTAAAATAATAATATAAGTATACAACACAGTGATGTAATCATTTCATACAACAGCATTTGACATGTACAGGTATTGCAGTTCCTTTTTCTTGTTTTTCACAAGTCTTGTGTGTGTTTGTTATATTCTTTAACCCAATCAAAAACATTATTTAAGGAGGTGGAGTGTGTACTGACAGTTTGTAATTATTCTGTCACTGTGTACTCCTTGAAGATTTGGTTCCTCATTATAAGACTGCATACCAATTGTGTGTTGTCATGGCCCTTATATCTCCTGCATGGCTCTAGTGGCCTAATGCTAAGATTTCAGTGTCTGTGACTAATGGGCCTTTGTATATAGTTGTACTGAGCTAAGTGCCCCTTCTCTCTTGTCACCCATATTATAATTTTTTGGATTTTGTATTGGGCTGTGCTATATAGGTTTGTGTATACTACACAGCCTTAACATGTGATTATTTTACATGTGGCAGCTCGTTTCGATTGTTTTTAAGATTGTTCATATTGCTTTACAGGGAGTTAATCTACTTTCATTCTGTAACAGTTCATAGATGGATATAAAGTTCTTCATCCCCATTTAAACCATGGGAATGCTTGGTCCTGAATCTTATGATGAGACAAGATTCTAAACGTCTCAATCTTAATGTTCTGTCCCCTCCTCTCTCTTTTCTGGGTATGCTGGCTATGCCATAGAATCTCATCTGTTGCCAATCATATCATGAGTGTGTTTCCAAGTGCTTGGTCATGGCATAATTCATGTCCTTGTTTTGTACTGCTTGAATGTGTTCAAGTATTCTCTTTTTCAGAGGACAGCTGGTACTACCTATGTATTTTAGTCCACACTGACATTCAATCATGTATACTTCATAGGTGGTTTCACATGTAATCCTTTCATTAATGGTGAACAATTTCCCTTTGAAGTCCGTAATCTCTCGTGTGTTTTTACCTATCCGGCACGCTTTGCATTTTTCACATAACGTAAATCATATTTGTTGTTTTGTCAGCCACGATTTTGGTTTGGTATTCTCAAAGAGGCTTCTCATTAGTTGGTCTTTTTGTGAGGGGGCTTTGCGGTACGTTATGTCAGGTCTATTTCCCAGCATGTCTCCAATGTCTGGGTCTTTCTTCAGTATGTTCCAATATTTATTCAATATATAAATGATCTGTTGGTTCTCTTTGGCTTCCTATTTATCAAAGTTTGTGCCCGTGTCATGTATTCTGCCCGTTTCTTTCCTTCTTTGATGTCTGTTGGTTATATCCCCCCTGTAGGAATTTCTGTTCTGTTTCTTCCAGTTTGATTTCCAGTTCCTTTTTGTCAGAGCAATTTTGTTTCATCCTAATAAATTCTTCATAGCGAATGCTTTTTTTAGAGAATTTGTGTGAAAGCTGGATCCCTGTAGTATGCTATTAGTAGATGTTGGTTTGCGGTATATGTTATGCTAGTATTGCAAGTGAATTTAAGACCAACATCATTGGAATTTAATTTTTCAAAGTATTCCATGAATTCTTCACTTGTTACAATTAAAATCACACCAACATTTGGAAGCTCTGGCAACAGGAGAAGTAATGTAAAGGCATTTCATACACAACACCTAGAGGAAACTGGGTATCAGAAACTACATAAAATAGAGTCAAGGGCAGCCAAATGTCTGCAAAAGGCTGAAACCTTATTTCCAAAAGGCAAGGAGAAACAATCTCTTAGAAATGAAAAAACAACAACAACTAAGACACCAGGGGAAAATAATCTGAAACAACTTTATATACAATTGGAAAGGTTGTTGAAGGAAGAAATAACAAAAAGTTGGGAAGTAATAACCATGTTAAAATACATCGAAGTTGGAAGAGTCCCGAGAGGACTGCGTATATTCATATTACTAAATCATCCAGATACTAGGCCAAAGATGCTAGAAGAATGGGGCAAAAATAACATGCAATGCTCAAAAAATATGATGTTGATAATCATAAAATACGCCAAAAAAGACGTTGAAGATATTCATAACTGTATAAACATAATTGAAACACAAATTCTAGTATTGATACAAGAGGAAGACAGCAAACAATTGAGGAAAGTAATGGAATCTAATTTCGACAAATATGACTGAAAGTGAAGAACACAAGCAAAGTAAATTCAGACGGGAGGAAAAACTACATATCCCACAATGCTTCATTGTGAGCAAAAGTGGGAATTCTGTATGAATAGAGAAACTAAAAAGGGACTCACCTAACCATGAACAAGACTTGTTTGACAAAATGCGTTGGTGTGCTATGTGGCAACAGATGGCCACTGAATAAATACTACTTTGCAATTGACTCTTGGAGTGCGGCGTATAACTTTTTGGTGGCGAGTATTTGCAGGGCATGGTTCCGCCCTGAACGCCTGCATCTTCCGAATGAGCGAGCTGTCTTGGGAGCCAAGTTGGAGATATATATTTGTATGTATATATTACCTACTGGCGGTCACCGGTAGGGAGTTATAGTTAGAACCATGTTTCCATAGAAAAAGCGTTTTTTGACTTGCCTATATCTTTGCTGTTGTTTGACGAATCTTCACAAAACTTTCCCAAAAAAGTGTCATAGTGAGTCTTGTTGGGCATGGAAAGTTTCAGGGTGACTTGTCAAGCAGGGACCAACAAAAAGGGGCAGGTCAAAAAAAGTGTGTTTCCCATGTTAATTCCCGTAGGAGATTTCGACACAACTGCAGCCCGAACCACTGGATGGAATTACACCACATTTGGCAGAAAGCTACCTTTTGATACACAGATTGTGCTTTTTGTTATTTGGTGTAAATCCATACAGTCATTACAAGAAATTCAAATTTGTATATCTACGATCGCAGCTAAATTGTGAATAATGACGAGCTCATGCAGGGAAAAGCAGAGCTCTCATTGGCTTCCAACACTTCAACCAGGAAGTGTTGGCAGCCATCTTGGGACTTGGCTTCAGCCAAATCCCACAAAAAAAGTGACAAAAAAGAAAAGGGGGCAGGGTAGGAATACCCAGACCCCCAAGCCTTGTTCTTGGGTTCCCAGAGGCACCCCATCAGTGCAAAAAAGCTTTTTTTTTTAACTTTCTGCCGTGAATTCACACAATTTGCAAATTCGCAGCAAAATGTTTTAAAATAAACAAGCACAGGCTCCCGCACTTGTTTTGTAAAAGGTCCCCGGGTAGGCCTGGTCCCCGGGGCAGATTTTAAAAAAGGTGGGGGGCTCATGGGGCCCACCTCCTGAAGCTCTTTGATCCCCAGGGACCACCACCTCCCGGTGCATTTTATTAATATAGGAGGGGGTCCAAGCAGACCAACCTCCATGGGCTCAGTTGAGCCTTAGGGACCACCAGCTCCCCGGGGCTTTACTTAAAAACAATTGTGTGGGGGGCCAGGGGACTAACCACTTCCCTGGAGTTTATGATAATATGGTGCGGACGGCGGTGCAGACCCCCGTGCCCTGGGGTCCAACCCCTCCCTGAGAAGGAGGGGTGGCATGCAACCCCCTCCTGGGCCATTCTTGGCTCCAGGGACCACCACCTTCTCGGGGTGACCCGCGCAAATAGAAGGAAGGGGGACACACGGCCCCCACTCCTGGAGCCATACATGGCCCTGGGGACTGTCACCTCGAGGGCCGGCTCCTGCTATGACCTGGGGTGCCCACCCCTGGGACATAGCTGTTTGCTTTAGCTTCTCCCGCCAAGCTAAAGCAAACACTCTGCTTCCAGCTGGCGGGAGCAATCAAAGTGCTCCCGCCCGCTGGAAGTGGATGTTTAATCTCTTTCCTTGCCTGCAGATATGCGGGCAGAGAAGGAGATGAAACGATTGCTCCTGCATGCAGTGAGCTGCATTATCAGCAGCTCCCTGCATGCAGCAGCAATGGTAGCTCCCGCAGGAGGAGGGGAGCCGGCTGGGACAGCTGAGGCATTGAGGCTCCCCCACGGTCCAGGGGGAACAGATAGAAGAGAGCAGAAAGAGGCAGAATTAAGGTCAGAAACAAGCAGAAAGAGCAGCAAGATAAAGGTGAGAAACGAGCAGAAAGAGGCAGAATAAAGGTCAGCGATGAGCAGAAACAGGCAACAAAAAGGAGAGAAATGAGCAGAAAGAGGCAGAATAACGGTCAGAAACAAGCAGAAAGAGGCAGAATAAAGGTCAGAAATGAGCAGCAAGAGGCAGAACAAAGGTGAGAAACGAGTAGAAAGAGGCTGAATAAAGGTCAGAAATGAGCAGAAAAGGGCAACCAAAAGGTGAGAAACTAGCAGAAAGAGGCAAAATAAAGGTCAGCAACGAGCAGAAAGAGGCATAAAAAGGTGAGGCGTGAACAGAAAGAGCAGAATAAAGGTCAGAAATTAGCAGAAAGAGGCAAAATAGAGGTGAAAAATGGACAGCAAGTGGTAGAATAAAGGTCAGAAACTAGCAGAAAGAGGCAAAATAAAGGTCAGAAGGGAGCAGAAAGAGGCAGAATAAAGGTCAGAAACAAGCAGAAAGAGGCAAAATAAAGGTCAGAAGAAAGCAGAAAGAGGCAGAAATAAAGGTCAGAAATGAGCAGAAAGAAGCAAAATAAAGGTGAGAAACAATCAGAAAGAGGCCAAATAATCGTCAGGAACGAGAAGAAAGAGGCAAAATAGTGGGCAGAATAAGCAGAAAGAGGCAAAATAGAGGAAGAAACCAGCAGCAAGAGTCAAAATAGAGGTCAGAAACAAGCAGCAAGCGGCAGAATAAAGGTCAGAAATGTAAAGAAAGAGGTATAATAAAGGTCAGAAACTAGCAGGAAGAGGCAAAATAAAGGTCAGAAGGGAGCAGAAAGAGGCAGAATAAAGGTCAGAAATGAGCAGGAAGAGGTGAAAAATGGGCAGCAAGAGGCAGAATAAAGGTCAGAAATTAATAGAAAGAGGTAGAATAAACGTCAGAAACTAGCAGAAAGAGGCAAAATAAAGGCCAGAAAGAGACAGAATAAAGGTCAGAAACAAGCAGAAAGAGGCCAAATAATGGTTAGGAACGAGAAGAAAGAGGCAAAATAGTGAGCAGAACAAGCAGAAAGAGGCAAAATAGAGGTCAGAAACCAGCAGCAAGAGTCAAAATAGAGGTCAGAAACAAGCAGCAAGCGGCAGAATAAAGGTCAGAAATGTAAAGAAAGAGGTATAATAAAGGTCAGAAACTAGCAGGAAGAGGCAAAATAAAGGTCAGAAGGGAGCAGAAAGAGGCAGAATAAAGGTCAGAAATGAGCAGGAAGAGGTGAAAAATGGGCAGCAAGAGGCAGAATAAAGGTCAGAAATTAATAGAAAGAGGTAGAATAAACGTCAGAAGCTAGCAGAAAGAGGCAAAATAAAGGCCAGAAAGAGACAGAATAAAGGTCATAAACAAGCAGAAAGAGGCCAAATAATGGTCAGGAACGAGAAGAAAGAGGCAAAATAGTGAGCAGAACAAGCAGAAAGAGGCAAAATAGAGGTCAGAAACCAGCAGCAAGAGTCAAAATAGAGGTCAGAAACAAGCAGCAAGAGGCAGAATAGTGGTCAGGAATGAGCAGAAAGAGGCAAAATAGAGGGCAGGAGCAAGCAGAGAAGAGGCAGAAAAATGAACAAAAATTGAGCAGAGGAGGCACAAAACCAAAGAGGGTAGCGGACTGCATGCAAGCTGGACAGGAGGACCATGATGGGGAGCTGGCACGAGGAACTGCTCCCGTGTGCTGCCTACTTTTTTTAGCGTGCACCCACTGACAGACCCTCTCATACACTCACAGACCCACACAGAGACTCACACACCCACTCACACACTCATGCACCCACTCACAGACCTACTCAGAGACTCACACACCCACTCACAGACCCACTCAGACACTCACGCACCCACTCACAGATGCACTCAGACACTCATGCACCCACTCACAGATCCATTCAATTACTCATTCACCCGCTCACAGACCCACTAAGAGAGACACACTCACAGACCCATTGAGAGACTCACACACCTACTCACACACTCATGCACCCACTCACAGACCCACTCAGAGACTCTTGCACTCTCACAGACCCACTCAGACATTCATCTACCCACTCACAGACCCACTTAGACACTCAAGTTCCCATTCACAGACCCACTCAGAGACTCAAGCACCCACTGACTGACCCACTCAGACAGGCACTCACCCAATCACAGGCCTACTCAGAGGCACACACGACCACTCACACACTGACTCAGACACTCATGCACCCACTCACTCACTCATCCATCCTCTTACAGTTTAGTGCATCTCTTATGGAATCAACCCCATTGGTCTGCCCTGATTTGGACATTGCTGCTCATAATTACCATCAATCAATCAATCAGGGCTTATACAGCGCAGGCTACTCACCCGGAATGGGTCTCAAGGTGCTGGGGGATGGGGGGGGGGGTCCGCAGCTCCTGGAGGGTCACTGAGTTCCATTGAAGAGCCAGGTCTTGAGGTCCTTTAGGAACTTAGGGAGCGATGTAGTCTGTCAGAGGGAGTTCCATGCCTTGGCCGCGAGGAGGGAGAAGGAGCATCCTCCTGCTCTGTTTTTCTTGATCTGAGGTATCGTCACGAGGGAGAGCTGGGCCAAGCGAAGAGAGCGCTGGGGAGCGTGGAACGTGAGGCGGTGGTTCAGGTTGTCAGTTCTGAAGTTATGGAGGGCCTTGTATGCGGGGGTGAGAAGCTTGAACGTGATTCTCTTCTCTACGGGGAGCCAGTTCAGGGTCTGTAGATGATGGCTGATGTGGCAGTGGCACGGTAGGTTGAGGACTAGTCTGGCGGCGGCGTTCTGGATGTTCTGGAGTTTGCGGGTGAGGTTCTTGTTGACCCCGGCGTAGAGTGCGTTGCTGTAGTCTAGTCTGCTACTGATGAGGGCGTGCGTGATGTTTTTCCTGTGTGCGGGGGGATCCATTTGAAGTTCTTTCAAAGTAGGCGGAGGGTGTGGTAGCAGGAGGAGGTGATGGCGTTGACCTGGCGGTCCATTTTGAGTTCGGAATCCAGGATGATTCCGAGGTTGCGTGTGCGGTCCATGGGGGTCTCTGAGGGTGGGGGGCCACCAGGTATCGTTCCAGGCATCGGGGTGTGGGCCCATGATGAGCACCTTGGTTTTGTCTATGTTGAGTTGTAGGCAGCTGTTCTTCATACATCAATGGCTGGGTGTACCACTAACCCAGCTACTTCCAGCAAAAAATTCTAACAGCCATAAGACTAACCCTTCTGAACGGTGGTTCAGCGATGATCTTAGATGGAAAAAGCAGGAATGTAGGAGATCAGAGCGTAAATGGAGACTTGAACATAAACTAGAAGATAAAGAGGTATATAAAGTCAATTTACAGACCTATAAAAAAAAATGATTCTAACTGAGAAAAATAATTACTTTATGGCAAAAATAGAAGGAGATATGAACTCCTCTAAGGAATTATTTGCAGCAGTTAATAAACTATAAAAACTACCAGATCCTAAGAATCCTAATATTAATCAACAATTAGCGTCTCATTTCCAAGATAAAGTCAAACTGGTCTGTGATTCCTTTTTAGACATTAATCCAAATGTCGATTTAAACAACAGACCGCTGAAGAGCACCCACAATGTCAGTACTTTATCCTATTTTGGACCTCTGACGGTGGATCAGACCCAAAGGATACTGATGCAGATTAAATCAGGCTGTCCTGAGGACCCATGTCCAGCCAGAATAATTCATTTAGCCCCAGAGGTGATAGCCACACACCTCACGGCCTTGTCTAACAACGTATTCGAAGCTGTACATTTTCCTATAGACTGGAACAAATGGTCTATTCTTCCACTGTTAAAAAAAATCAACCTGGATGCCGCTGACCCTAATAATTATCGCCTAATCACACGACTACCATTTCCCGTCAAATTGGTCAAAAAAATCATCAATCAAGAAATAACTACTTTTTTAAACAAAACAAAGAGTCTTGATCCGACACAGTTCGAATTTCATAGTCATCATAGTACCGAGCTGGTGTTAGTCACAGCTACAGAAGAAATTAGGCAGACGATAGATAGCGGTGGAAATGTGGCTTTGATCATTTTAGATCTTTCAGCCGTATTTAATGCAGTTAATCACGCTCTCCTAATCGATCGCTTGAAATCAATTGGGATCAAGGATAATGCACTTCAGTTTATGTCCTCCTTTTTAGCTGACCGTATCCAGACGGTCTCTCTCAGTGAATTTACCTCACCAGCCTTCTCTCTGCCTTGTGGGGTTCCGCAGGGCTCGTCCCTGAGCCCCACTCTATTTAATCTCTATCTTAACCCACTTGCAGCTATGATCAGGTCATTCGGTTTTTCTTCAGTTTCGTACGTGGATGACACGCAGATTGTTGTATCTGTCACTGACAATCCGGAATCCACGGCAGCCCATTTTTACGACTGTATGCTTCACATTGGGAAGTGGATGAGCAGTAACTGCCTAAAACTAAACTCATCGAAGACTAAAGTCCTGTTGTTCGGCAATAATCCTTCTTTTTGGTTAAACAACTGGTGGCCCCAGGAATTGGGGAGTCTACCTATCCCCAGTGAAAGTGCAAAAAACCTTGGAGTAATCATTGACACTAAATTATTCTTTGAAGGACAAATAAATCATATCACCTCATCAGGTTTCTTTATTTTAAAAACTCTAAGGAAAGTATTGCCTTTCATTCCAACAAGTCGGTAGTTACTACTCTTATTTCATCTAAACTAGACTACTCTAATGCGCTTTTCATCAATATTCAAAAACAATTTTTACATAAGTTACAAATACTGCTGGAGCCTCGTAATCGGTTGTTCGGGCTCGCAGGACCCGATTCGTTCGGAAACGATTCCGAGACCGATTCGTTTGGGACAGTTTCTGAATGACATCGGAATCGGCCCCATAGTTGTGTTACAGATTCCTCTACTCTTAGGCCTGATTCCGATGTGGTACCCCCACGGGCCCGATTGGGAAGGCTCTGGGAGCAGGGGGCCCGCTATGGGCCCTCAAAGTCTGATTCCGACTGCCGATTCGAGTTGGATGGCACGATTCGGAAAGGCTGTCTGAATTCAGCATCGTACTCGGTCATTCGAAAATGCGGCCCGTAGAGACGTACGATTCTGCTTTGTACGGCTCGGTCATTCCAAATGCTGTAAGGTTCGGATTTGGATATTCCTAACGCCTAACTCGCATCGTACTCAGTCGGTCGGAAACCTTTCCGAGTCTGTCGGAAAGAAACGTTCCCAATCTGATTCGGACGGAGCAAATGCCGTTAGGAGGCCTTCCTAACTGCATCGGAATCGGGCCCTTAGTTGTTGATAGCTTTGTTCTTTTTGGATTGATTCTAGTCATTTATGTAGGGTTGGTTGGGTTCTTCCTATTGTGGCTTGGAAGGCATTATGCCATCCTTCCACAGTGTTGTTAGTTTTTGCTTCCCTGTTTAGGGTACTGTTGTATACATTCCACCATGGAATGTGGAATTTTGGTTGTCTTCTATGTCCAGATCTATGTAGTCTTCTCACCCAGGTATCCTCAAAATAGTCTAGTAGGGGACTTAGTTTATGTTAATTGGTTTGGTAGTAGGAGCTTTCAATTAATAAATTGTAGTGTTCAGCAACTTCTATTATTGGGATGTAGGCTAGTGCAAACTGTTTTTTATTTCATATGCAAAGTGGCTGTTAGTTGCATATTCTACACTAAGGGTAGATTTTTGAAGGTGTCTCCATATGCTTTGATTAAAGTGGTAATAGCAACCTTGTATTGCTGTGTGAGGGTAATTTTTCAGTATGGCTTGTTTCATTGACTGTTCGAAGTCTATGATAATTTTTTGAGGGTAGTAGTTATTCTACATAGGTAGTTGTTTGTTTGTTTGGTAACAGTGTATAAATGAAGGGGATGTTGCTATTGTGATACTGTCCATGGATTGTATATAATTGGAAAAATGGTTTGGGACATATTTTAAATGTACCATCCATGTTTCACAAGATTGAAGTTTTTGCAGGTTTGTAGGAGCTGCAAATATTAAAATCCTTTTTTCATTAGATTTGTTATCATAAAGAAGGAAATGTTCTTCGTTATGAGTTAGAGTTAGTTCAGGTGGTATTTGAACTTCACTGAATGTTTTGGGGGCAGGTGGAGTGTTAGTAGTAGATCTCTTAGTTCTAACAATTAATCTTGTTAAAGTTGAGATAGAGGGTAATGTCCAGTTACATGTTCCGGAACTCGGGGTAGGATGTCCTTTAGTATTTCTGTTGTTGGTTTCTGAGAGCTAGTACTAGCCTCTTTAAGAGTTTCTAAAACATCTTTTACTTCTATCTCTGCTATATTATGCTCTTTGACATTTATTACAGTAGTTTCCTTTGTTGTTATCCTCCCATAAAATGCACTGGAATAATATTTGGTGCATTTCCATTTAATCTTGTCGACTGTTTGTTTTTATTGGGTGTAGACATATCCCATGTAGCATAGTAAAAGTCTTCCTTTTTGTGATGTTATGAATTTTACACCTTCAGTTATTTTGATATTTGAACTGTTATGAGAAATTTATTTAGAAAATGTTACATATATTATACATGTTTTTATTGTATTACAAAAAGTACACAATTTAACTATACTTACATGTTTTGTTTTGTAGAAAACTTTGGATTTTGTGATGTTTTCTGTTGGTTTTTGGATGCAGTGCTTGTTTTTTTTGTTGATGAAGAAAAGTATATTTTTAATTTATTTTTTTAACAGTATTTTTTGTATTTTGGGGTGTGGGTAGTTAGTGGGGTTTTTGGGTTGGGAGTTTTAGTTGTTGGATTAGTATTTTTTTAATTTATACTTACTTTTTTTGGAGGAGCTTCTTGGATGTTGTTTGTAGTTAGTTGAGTGTAGTTTGGATATTCTGTAGAGGAGATATGATTTATAGTAACATTAGGTTATTTGTTTTGTTTGTTTAAGGTTAGTTTAGTTTTATTTTGTTACATTATCAAATCAGTGTTATATTTTACTGACTTCGTAAAGTTGACTTAGAAGTTTTGGAGGTGGCAATGTGATGTTATAGAAGAAATCCGGCAGAGATTTTGCTTCTTCTGGTCTTTGCAGGTGTAATACACATTTATGTTGATTTTTAATTGTTTTATATAGTGTTCATTTAATTGTTCTTTCATTTTTATTGGTTTATTTCGTTTGTACTTGTTTTTTATTGGTTGTTAAGAATGGGTTTAAATTATTTTGGCAGTTGTTTCCTTATTTGGTAAGCGCTAATTAATGGTAATTTAATTTTTTTAATATTATTTGTATATTTAGTAATATGCTAGTATTTAAATTGTAAATTATAATGTAGTAAATGTATAAAATGTTTTTTTTTAAATTAATTTGTTTGTACAAATTATTTATTTGCTGGTGTGAGTTATGATAAATATTTTTTAGTGCTGTTTTATTTTAATATTGATATTATTTTTAGCTATTTAATTATATTGTGTGTGTTTGTACTATTGTTTATATTTTTAATGTTATGTGTTGTGTTATTTTTATTATTTTTAAGGTGTCGATATTTGTGTGTTTACGATAATGTAGTCTATATTTTTTATTTCGATATTTTTGTTGTTTTGTATGTTTATTTAATGATAACGATATTATTGTTTATGATATTTTTGTTTTTGAGATTAGATGTAGCAGTGTTTTTAGTGGCGACATTTTCTTTTCGATATTTGTGTATTTTTTTAAATAAGTATAGGATGTCGATATTTTTGTGGTCGCTATTTGTGTGCAGATAATTTTGTTGCTCGATATTAGTAGTGTCGATATGTCAGTGATCCGGTTGTGCATCAAATCTCATGGGTAGTTGCATGGGAACGCCCATAAAGCACCTATGTAACACCCCCTTGGCGCTATGTAATGCAAAGCAGTGCTTTGCGCTACTTTGCGTTACATTTAGGGCACTTTCCAGTCCAAAACAAGTTTTGCACTGGAAAGTAAATTAGGAAAAAAGCATTTTGTGTTGGTTAGTGTCAATTTTGAGACAAATGTGTGTTTATCTCCCCTGAAGTGTGATTTTAAAAGTTGATATGTTGTTTGTTTCATGTGATCTTACTTTATGGTTGCCTAGCCTGTATTCTTTACTACATGCTGTGCCTTAACTTCCATGTACAGTTTGAGAATATGTTCCAAACGTTGTAAAAACAAGTCGTTTAAGGTAGCAGCCAGGCCTTCACGAAGACTGCCGAAAACCAACAATCTTTTGATGCAAAATATCACCTGATGGATCTATATACTGCCTGAGATTTACACATTCAGTAACGCATAATGTCACAAGAAGCATGTAAGCATTAATCATCTAACGGAACTGTATAAAACAATAACAATATGGTTAAAAACATATATATATATTGACAATCATTCTAGTGCAAATCATTTGCAGCAGAATAGTTTATAAGAAATAATCTATGGTGTAGAATACCAGCTATTAGGTGTGCATAGTGTTTTCAGGGTTCAGGGTGGGGCTGTATATACCACCTGTAGATGAGAAATTATCTGAGGGGTTTTGTCCAAGCATAACTTAGGTGGGAAGGTGTAAGAGACATCTGCCAGTTTTCCTTTTCTCTGAAAAGGTTTATTTTTCTTTTTGAGCTGAAGAAAACTACCGGGTTTGAAGCTTCATAACTTGAGAGTAACGCTACACTAAGACGGCCTCCAGAAGAACATGTACATTCGTACACTACAAAACATGGCTATTTCGTATCAAACAGAAAATTACAAAAATAAAACTACATCACATTTTTCATCAGTGGTACACCAGAAGAGCAGACTCTAAAAGGTAAATTTCTCTGTTTCACGCTGGATGAATCTAAGGCCATTGCGTGATGTCAAATCAGTGCAGAGCATGTTATTCGTGCATTCTGTGCTACAATGAAGACACTGGAGAGCTTTAACTCCCGTAAGAACTACTGAAAACATTATTTGACAGTCCAATTCAGTTCACAGAAGCTTGGGGACCACAATATACACAAAATATCCAGGCTGGGACTTAACTTCCAGAGCAATGACTGAATAACTGAACTAGATTGTTGTCCCAGTTCTTAATCATGCAGAAATGAACTGCATAATTTGGGAAGTCTGAGCAAAGGCAACTTAGAGAACCACTGAACAATTCATAAAACCGAAACCTGACAAAATAGTCTGTGGTCATGTCAGTCGATGAGAAGATCACCAGCCAGGTCAAACCACAAAAAAACACAAGGAATGCCAAGCTGGAGTGTTACAGATCTGTGTGCAAGAAATATAGCAAAACTGTTTACCTCACTTCTATCATTAATACAGAGAAGAGAGAGAAATGCCACGTACAAAATAAGGGGTCAGTAAGGGTTAAACGAGTGCCTACTAGCTTGAAAGGTGGAGTTTCCGGGACCTCATGGTGACCCGATTACATGCTATAGTGCGCCACAGCTGATGTCATGGACGGAGGTAGGGCTAACTACAGTAGGGGACTGCTTTCAACTAGAAACACTGATCACATTTGAAGAATTGCTGGAACAATATGGGCTGCCCCCGTGCCAATTCCTGACATATGAGGCGCTGACGAGGTCGTTCGGCAACTTATGGTCTACTGGCAGGGAGGAGCCCAAGAGTCATACAGTACTCCAGCTGATGTTGACTATGGAGAATACAAGACGCCTGGCAAAATGTATCTATAGCATTATGCAAGTTTTTGGCAAGACGTCCAGACTATACATGAATGCCAACAAATCAGTTCTGTGGCCGATACCGAGGACACAAGACCTCAGTGCCTGGTCAGCTGATCTGACCACTGCCACAGAGGGCTTGAAATATCTTGGTGTCTTTCTATCTGCCTCGCAACATCTTGCATGGAAGCCCAACCTCACTCCATTAACAGAACACGTTAGGGCGGAGGTGAAATCTTGGTCCCACCTGCCCTTTCAAGATGGTATCCCTACCCCGTCTCCTATATCAATTGCAGAACCACCCATACCTGTTTCCGGCCGCCTGGTTTCAGCAAAGTAACGCATTTCTGAGTCAATTTCTTTGGGGTGGAGGTGCAGTCAGAGTGGCCTTACGAACTTGCTATCAGTCCACCTACTGCGGCGTCATTGCGGCGGCAGATACACAGTCTTACTATGCTGCAGCTCATTTGCTCGTTCTCAATGAATGGTGGTACAGCGATAGAGATGATCCGGCATATGCGGTCGAGCGATGGATGATGGGCAGCACCTCGATCCACACATTATTGTATAGTGAAGTGGAGTCTTGGGCATTGCTGCCTGCGACGAGGGTGGCATAACGGGTCTGGAAACAATCGCTGCGTCTGGTGGGGTGGTAAGGCCGCCTAACGCAAGAAACCCCACTTGGCACAACGGCATCCTTCCACAGATGGCCGCCTTACCTGGGTTCCGAGGTTGGGATAGCATAGGTCTATCCTCACTGGAGGTGGTCATGCATGGGCGGACACTTAAATCCTTCCCAGAGCTCCAAAGCGAATTTATTATGACACAATTAATTCTACAAATATCTACAATTTTGCAATGCCCTGAGCCCCTATATCAAGGACCTAGAGAGGCTCGCAGAATTCAATCCACTGGAAGGTAAAATATTCCTGGGGGAAATTGGGTGACCACAAAATTACTAAGATATACCAGACCCTAATCACTAACAGCCATACCACACTAGACACGCTCCGAGTGACATGGCACAAGGACATAGGCCCAATAGAGGATGGCGACTGGACTGCGGCCCTTGAATCCCCACGGAGTGCTGCCATCTCATCTCACCTCCGCTTCATTTAATTTAAATATCTACACTGCTCATACTACACACAACACTCTGGTGAGCTCGCCTAGTGCCTTCCCCCATGTGTCGCGTTGTAACACCGATGATGGCACCTTCCTTCACACAACATGGTCATGGAGAGTGCTCTCAAGGTTCTGGCAGGGGGTTCTGTCAGGTCTATCTGATGTCTTGGCTTGGGATCTTCCCATGTCACTGAAATTGGTTCTCCTACACGTTACTGATGAAATTGGGGGCAACAGTTACAGGCAGCATCTCCAATTCCTGGGCCTTAACCTAGCAAAACGGGATGTAGCTCAACTTTGAAAGGCTCCTTCTCCTCCCCTACTAGGTGTTTGAACAAAAGGTATGGACTTCTGCATGGGTTTGGAACGACCAATATTTATAGCCAGGGGGTGCCCTCAGAAACATATCAAGATATGGCAGTGCTGGGCTGACTACCGCAGCATTCCACTGATACCTTTGACAACAGATACCAGTGATGCGCCCAGTTAGGGATACGGACTTATTACACTATTATACATTTTATATGCCTCTGAAGACACCTGGACACAGGTGGGTGACACCAGAGGGGTGCGATATTGACACAGCACATGTTGCTTAGTTTGCTAATGTTTTGTTTATGACCTGTATTCACATAAAAAACTATGCCATATTCGTATATTTTAATCAATGCATGTACTGTGTAAGCCCTGCAGGTTGCATATGGCTGGCAATGCAAATAAATTATGTTTTGAAAAATAAAATGGTTATATAGAGCACTGTTGGAAATGACACAGAGACCACTTCTGGTTCTGAGAACTAGAAGGGTGGCCCTATTGGGGCGTGAATTATCAGATAGTGAATGGAGTAAGGTTCTGGCATATCCTAAGCAGATATCCAGGAATACGTATCAGAAGTTTACACAGTTGAATTACACTCAAATGACTTACATAGCACCCCATAGACTACAGGTCATTTATGGTGAGGGGCCACGACCATGCCCTAGATGTGCAGTACTGGATGCAGACTTTGAACATATGATGTGGAGTTGTCCCAAACTATTCATTTTTTGGGGAGAGGTGGTGCGTAAATTGGCCGGGGTATTTGGACACTCATTTACCTGTTCCGTGGGCGCATGCCTGCTGGGTCTGTTCCCGAGGACTAAAGCAAAGAAAGTGGGATCCAGGTTCCTGGATTTGGCATTGGCTAAGAGGCGCATAGCGCTTGTATGGAAGTCAGAGGGGGTCCCCCAGTTGGAGGCTTGGGCACGAGATTTAACAAGCTGGGCCCGGGCAGAGGAGAGAGCCCTCAACAGGGAAGATACTAGAGGGGTGTGCAGGCTCCCTTTCGTGGACCTGCGGTCTGAGATACTGCTAAACTGGGAGGGACCATCTGAAGACGCAGATAGTATAGCGGAAGGTGAGGGAGGCAGTGAAGATGGACAGGGTGGTCCTTTGCAGGGTGTGTTGGATACGGGGAATGTGACCAAGGCTACCCTCCGAACTAGATACGAAGAGATCTGCATTTGTCCCAGAATAGGGGGATCATCCATTTGATCCTATGCTGGCCCACATGCCCAGGGGCACAGAAAACACACGCCATAGGATGAGAGATGTCTGCAGCATGCCCCCCCAACTTATGTATATATACGCAGGTGCACACACTCCCACTGCCATGGATACTCTTCTCCCTTTCTTTAGAACACTAGACTGATGTATGACGGACTGGCATTTGACCATCCCCAATATGTGACAGCGAAGACTCTCCCAATGATATTTGTATTGCACATGCTGGTTGTTAAATGTTTGTTTTTTGTATTGACTTCTGAAATGGCTACTGCAAAGGTTCCGTACTAGAACTGGTGTAATGCACTATAATATGGGAGAGGGCCTTGTACAATGTCCTGATTTGCTAATAGATGCTTAAGCAGCCTAAGGTTATGAGGAGAGCAGTTTCTCTAGGGCTGGCGACTTGCTTGACTTGATGTGCTGAGATATGTGATGGTATTCCCTAAATTGTAAGCGGAAGACTACAGAGCGGTCACCCCCTGTTTTCAATGTTGCCTAAGGCTAATGGAACGTATTGCTGTGATGTGCATTGATTATATTGTGAAAGTATAATGCAAAATGCTAATAAAAATGTGTTTAAATTAAAAAAAAAGGGTAACTGAGTGCCTTAAATCACCAGGGATCTAGCCAAAGCCACAGTTAGCCTGCCCCATTCACAGACATTAAAATAGGAAAATGTCATTGACGCACAGGAAAAAAACTCCCTGTGCACGAGGTACATTTATGTTATTTTTAAGGGCGGGCAGAGAACTCCGCTCCGCCATCGGAGTGTGCGGAGTTTTGCCTACTCCACGCTCCGCTGAGAACGCGGAGTTTAGGCAAAACTCCGACTCCGCAACGGAGCGGAGTTAGCCAGCCCTCCCTGACAAAAAAAGGCTCCCCGCCTCCACCCCCCCTAATAAAAAATATTTTTTTTTAAAAGAAAAAAGGCACTTACCTCTACTGTGGCATCTCCAGGCTGCCCTCCTCCTCCTCGCCGTGGTCTCTCTCCCGCAAACCCCTACGTCAGACGTACGTCTTGCAAGAACTGCACATGTGCGCACGCGAGCGCATGCGCAGTTCTCACAAGACGTATGTCCGACATAGGGGTATGCAGGAGAGAGACAACGTCGAGGGGGAGGAGGGCAGCCCGAAGACGCCACAGCAGAGGTAAGTGTTTTTTTCTTTTTTTATTAGGGGGGGGGAGGCGGGGAGCTGAGCGGAGCAGAAGTTTTTTCCCAACTCTGTGGAACTCCGCGTAGTGGCACTACACCAGCACCGCCTAGAGTTAGTTTTTTTGTGTCATCTGACAACCCAGCTGCCAGCCTCTAAATTAGGCCCTAAGTAACCACCAGTTGGAGATCGCTGACACAGGCTTATTTATTTATTTATGGTTGAGTTTTATGTAGCACTAGCTAGACCCGAAGGTATCAAATCACTTTACAGGATATGTGAGTAAGTTCAGCCACACTACATGCGAGGCTTCATGTGGGTCAAAACAGTCAAAACGTATAAGACAATAAAGCATAAAGTAGTAGCGTTAGCAACAGTTTAAAGTCAGAACAAGTAGGGCGACCATAGCATGGATCCTGTCGATGGGTGTTGGATCTTTGAAAATGTGGATCAGCTTGTAAGCGTGTTGAATTAGTTGTCAAGTAGTAGAAATCTGAGGTCCTGTTTGAAGCAGGAAAGGGAGGTGTTGCAGCGGAGATCCTTAGGTACTGAGTTCCAAATCTTAGGAGCCTTTCCTGAGAAAGAGTGTACCAGGGATGATTTCTTCTTCAGATTAGGTGGTATGAGAAGAAGTGAGTTGGAGCTTCTAAGGGCCCGGCCTCTCCCTGCTCTAAATAATTTGTTTTCTAGGTATTCTGGGTTTTTTGTATAAAGAGCCATGTGGGTGATACAAGCTGTCTTGAAGATTAATCTTCCTTTGATGGGAAGCCAATTGAGACTCTTGAGGGCAGGTGAGATGTGATCAAACTGTGACGAGTCTGGAGGCCGCATTGAGAGTTGCTGTTAGGGGCACAAGGTGACTTTTAGGAGTTCCAGTGAGGATGGCATTCCCCTGGTCAAGTCTCGAGAGGACTAGTGATTGCAGTACCATTTTGAGATCATCAGGGGGAATACATGGTTTGATTTTCTTGAGATGTTTTAGTGTGTAGAACGCTCCTTTGGCATTGTTGATATGCTCTTTCATTGGCATGCTTTTATCCAGGGTGATACCCAGAAACTTTACGGAGTTAGAAAGTGAAATAATATAGTTTAGTGCATCCAAGTTTTTGAGCCATATTAAATTGGTAAAGGATTATACTAATTTTTTGGGGAAAGAAGTAAAAGTTCAGTCTTATTCAGGTTCAGTTTGAGGTGATTGGTGTTTAACCAGGTTTGAATATTATTTAGTATAGCATTCCAATGCCAGATGTCTTTGGGTGATGTTATTTTGTAGTAGAGTTGTGTCATCAGCATATAGGGGATATTTAATCCCTGATTGGTTAAAAAAAGCTGTGAGGGGTTCCATGAAAAGATTAAATAGGGCTGGAGAGAGGATTAAGCTTTGAGGTACACCTGGTGGGACAGGTGTTGGCTTAGAGAGACAGCTGTTGATTTTTATTTGTTTAGTGCGATGTTGCACATAGGTCGCAAACCATCTCAAGACTATGCCATTAACAGGCTTATGGTGAGAAAATGCCGCAGGTGCTAAATTACCAAGAGGCGGAGATGATCACACCTCCAGGGGGTAAAGCTGGTGGTGCTTGTATTCCATATTACTGCCAGAGATGTGCCATTACTTCCAGTGATAAATAACACCAGCGGTAGTTACTATCTTTAAAAGAATACCACCGACTGGACAATACCATAGACTGAACTTACTTTTTCTGCCTTTCTGCTGTAAATGTGGCAGTATTTTTATCACCACCTGTACATTTGGTACTCTGGTGATAAAACACAGCATCAACCAGAAATATAAGCATGAATTAAAATGTCAGTGACAGAATGTGCAGAGACCATATCTAGCTTACACTTGCAGCAGTTGCCGCTTATTATGGTTTTTGCACCCTTTAATGCTTAGAAAACTTACTGTTAATCCCCATTATTCTGCAACCTACAATTCCATGTACCAGTCCTTACATCTTCAGGGGTTCCAGCCCTCAGGACAGCTCTCTTTCAAAGTAGCAGACTTTTGTTGATTTTTACCATTTCTTCTTCCTGTCAGTATAAATGTTCCAACAGGAACAGGAAGTCCTCTAAAATATAGCAAGCAGTTATAAAGCAATGCCTCCACTCCTTGGAGAGGATGCTAGATAAAAATGATGGTACGAGGAAGAGTAGGAGTCAACGTAATGTGGGTTACCGGTAAGTCTTCCTTGTTCTTACATCTTAAGTATAACACAGGCAATAACGGCATTAATTTAAACAAGCAATGTATATTCAGCAAAGAACAATTATATTTTACTATAACTAGTTTTAATTCTCATTTCTCCTGTTGCTATTAGTTACAGCACCTACAACTGCAGAACAACTTTTTATCCCCATACTGGAAACCTGTAAACTGTAGTGTCTGACAGAAGTAACAGTAGTCCAGGTTGATGCCCTACACACATCTTCCATAGAAACTCCCTGGGCAAACCGCAGGAGGCAGAAACTGCTCTTGTTGAATGATACTTGAAAGTAGAGCGTATAGATCCATTTGAAGATTTGGAAGCTGTAGAAATAGCAAAATGTGCCCATCGACTAGAGATATTGAAGACTGACTTAAGGTCGTGACAGCTAGAACCAGAAGAAATAAAAGGGGATTCAGATTAGCAAATATTAGATGTCTTCCCTAAATACATTTTTACAGCTACTACTTGTTCAGCTACAGCGGTGAGGGCTTAGTACCACAGCGCACTGGTTGATTCAAGAATTAAAACAAATTTGATATTCTAAGAGTGTTAGTGCTCACTCCTCGTGGTCCACCGCATCAAAACCAACTTTGCAGAAAAAATAAATTCTATAAAGGAGGAGCACCAATGTCAGTTCGTAACACAATCAATTAATGTAATCCTTCTAATGATAAGTCTTTAGGCAGTAGATTCAATTGAAAATTCTTCTTCTTTATTGAAAATTTCACAAAAGTTCATTTAAACACGCTAGATTTTCATTTCCAATAGCTGAATTACACTCCACTTTTTAAGTCAGCCAATTACACTCCACTTTTAAGTCAGCCAACGCGTTTCGTCCTATTTAGGACATCATCAGGGCTGAAATAATAAAATAAAATAAAAAACATGTCAAAAAACTATTTTCATTATTACTTCATAATTACCAAAGAAGTTCAATACAAACTTTCTTTTACATAATAAAACATCATCTCCTGCCTATATCCATTCTAAACTGTTTACAATAATCAAGATGGGTGAAAAAAAATAATATCCAAATTAATTATTAACACATACAAAGATCTTGCACAAACACTTAATTATACCACTTAATTCATAATCATTTCTAAACATGTAACTATATAATAAATAAAGATATAATATTATCCTAATTTGATTTAACTATATATATCTTCAGCACCCAGGTCTCTTGAAAAAGATATTATTCCCTAATAACTCTTTATTACATGAAAATGGCAAGTACTTTTTCCAAGATTTCTAATTGACCTACATCTTTAAATAATTTTAAGAGAAAAATTATCTCCTATTACTCTCAGAAAAGAAATATCTAAAGTTCATAATATATCATAAACAGTTTAAGGGCACCTTATCCATACCAATATACTAATATCCATAGTGAAATGTCACTCACCACTATTAAAAATTCGTATTAATTTATTCAGTGTTCAGTTCGCTATTTAATTATCTTCAAGAAAAAAGTTCTGAAAAAACTGAAACAAAACCACATCATTACCTATTAATTCCATTCAACATTTATAACTCTAAAGTCATGTCACAAGAAAAGCATCACTCACCATTCACCATTCACCAACTTCAAACTTTGTGTGAAAGAATCTTGAAAGTCCTCTATTTCTATTTCAGTTCTGAACTACAATTATAAGAGACACACAAAATTACTCCCTAAAAAACCTCTCTAAGTTATCTTCTCGGCATGTAAGCCAATCTCCTAGTGACACTCACCATCATCGAGTCTATTCCGTATGTTACTCCTCAGCGCGGCCCGATAAATCCCGCTGATATTTGATTCCGTGTAGACCCTTTCCTTATAAACCCTTGCTCAACCTATCATCGACTTGCCATCAATGCTTGTTCAACCAATAAGAGGTCAGAGTTACAAGCCTGCTTATTAGTTTCGCTTGTTCCCTCTGTGGTCTGCTGTCCCTTTCCACCAATGGTGAAAGACCATCGCAAAATACACTTCAAGAAATCCTCAACCAATAGTTTTCTACCAATCGGCACTAGCAAGTTCCGAAATTATCGGCGCTTGCAAACAACCATCCTTACACTGTTTATACAGTACTTCCTATTATCATAAAACTTACACCGGACACCGGTCACCATTCCTTATTCCTCAATATTAACGATAAACTTGTCCTGCTGTGATCCGATGCCTTTTAATAACCGATGATAACCTATTACTGCGTTACGCATGTTCCCTCTGTGGTCCACTGTCCCTTTCCTCCAATAGCGAAAAATCATCTCAAAATACATTTCAATAAATTCTAAACCAATAGCAAAATTACCTCCAAGTACTAAGCTACCCTATATTCCTACCTATCGGCACAACGAATCCCGGAATTTTCGAAGCTGGCAAACAGCCAACTATTCACTGCTTCCTGTTAACAAAAATCTTTCGCTAAACACCCATCACCATTCCTTTCATTAATATCGCCTTATCCTTCTTTAGTCCGCTGTCATTTAAATACCTATAATAACCTGCTACTGCGTAATACACTATTGAGAGTTATCGACCAATCGACTTCACTTTGTTCCTATTGTGTCGGGAATTGGCAGGTCAACCATTGAGTCACTGCTCATTCTTAAGCGAACTCTACACTACCTTAACATCACTATTCATCCTATCCTCAATACTAGTAAAATACCAATAAGCTGGTAATCTTGCACCAATTTTCTATATATAAAGTAACCCAATTATTTAGCATACAGTCCTACAAAGTAAACCTGTTGGACCTCATTTTCCGAACTAATTTCCTATATTAAATATCTTTTAGAACTGCTAAACCATCATGACCCGTGAAGACAGTCTAATTCAAACAAGAGTGGGAGAATTTATTACTGACTTTACATTACTCTCATCCAAGCAGTTGTTTTAAGTCAGAATTACTTTGGTTCGTTTTCAAGATTATGTTATTCACTAATTTCGATCATATCTAAAACCATTCCAACAACCAAGATTATTATCCCTATGTGTTGTGACATGTAAATTGCACTTTACGTATTCTATTTGTACTTACAGAAAATAATGCAATTCATTGTCGCTGTTCAAACCCTGTGATACTGTCCTGCATCTACTAATCCATTTAGCTTCTTGCTGCCTCAATGTCAGTTCCCAATCACCTCCCCTGACATTGAGGTACAATTCTTTGCAAACCGTGAAATTTGAAGCCTGTTCTTAGTGCATGATTATTCTGCATATGCTGATATAGTGGTGAACTCTCATCCTTATTGAGCACAGCTCTCCTATGCTCCTGTATTCTAAGTTTTAGAGTCCGCTTCGTACTCCCTATGTAAATTTTTGAACATTCACAGATGAGTGCGTATATCACTCCTATGCTATTACAATTGATAAACTCCTTGATACTATATTTCTTCTTAGTATTGAAATTAAATTCTTTTGTGCGATTTATGCCCATGTCACAAACATTACAACTGCCACAAGTAAAAAAAACCTTAGGTTGACTAGGGAGCCAGTTAGTCCCATGTGTTCGCAATGGTTCTAGGTAGTTCCTAGTGATCATCTCCCCTATGGTGGAACCTCTCCTATATACCACCTTAGGTCTCTCTGAAATGACTCCTACAAGACGTGGCACTCCTTTTAACAGATTCCAATTTTTATTTAAAATTTTAAAAATCTGATTATGATGAACACTGTAAGAAGTAATAAATGACACTTGATCTTGTGCCTGACGTCTCTCCTTTTGAACCAAAGTAGACTCTCTTTTGACCTGTTGTATACGTGATTTGGCCTGTGCCAGACTTCGACTAGAATACCCTCTGTTACTCAGTCTATGTACTAGTGCATCCAATTCCGAGTTAAAATCTGCCTCTCTACTGCAATTTCGCCGAATGCGAATCATTTCTCCATATGGAATACCTTTCACTACAGAAGCGGGATGGGAGCTATCTGCCCTTAATATAGAGTTAGTGGCAGTCTTTTTACGAAATAATTTACTATGTATTTGGTTGCCAACAACAAATAATTCAACATCCAGAAAATCTATCTTAGTTTTATGGTGATTCATCGTCAAAGTAACATTAAAATCATTATTGTTGAGAAACTGATGGTAATCCTGCAACTCTGCATCAGAACCTTTCCAGATAACCAGAACATCGTCAATAAAACGACCCCAAAACAAAATCTGGTCCATCCATCCGGCAGCTCTTCTGCTCCAGGCATGCTCCCTCTCAAACCAACCCATAAATAAGTTGGCGTAAGAGGGAGCAAACCTGGAACCCATTGCCGTGCCTCTTATTTGCTGAAACCACTCCCTTCAAACATGAAGAAATTATTCTTCAAGATTAACGAGCTCATTTCTATGATCATTTTAGAATGCTCTAGTAAACTCGCACTTCTTTTTCCTAAATAATAATTCAGAGCTTTTTCACCTTTATCATTAGCTATACATGTGTACAATCCTACGACATCAAAAGTCACAAAGCTCAGACATTCTTCCCAGTTCAAATCCTGTAATTTATTTAACACATCCAAAGTGTCTCTTATGTAAGCCGGCAAATTCGTTACTAAGGGTTTTAAAAACAAATCAACAAATTCCGAGAGATGTTCTGTTATGCTGCCTATGCTTGAAACTATTGGTCTCCCTGGTGGATTCTGCAGGGACTTATGTATCTTAGGCAAAACATATATAAAAGATGAGACAGGATTGGTGATTTTTAGATATTTAAATTCCTTCTCATCGATAAGCCCTTGTTCCTTCCATGAATATAGCCTTTCATTTATCCTGTTGCTAGCATCCTTAATAGGATTATGATTCAATTTAGAGTAACAGTTAGTGTCACTCAATTGCCGCTTTATCTCCAAACTGTAATCTTCCCTGTTCATTAACACAATATTACCGCCTTTATCGGCCTGACGAATCACTATACTGGTGTCATTTTTTAGACTGTTAATGGCCAACCATTCTTCCTTAGACCACAGAGGGAACATGCGTAAAGCAGTAATAGGTTATCATCGGTTATTAAAAGGCATCGGATCACAGCAGGATAAGTTTATCGTTAATATTGAGGAATAAGGAATGGTGACGGGTGTCCGGTGTAAGTTTTATGATAATAGGAAGTACTGTATAAACAGTGTAAGGATGGTTGTTTGCAAGCGCCGATAATTTCGGAACTTGCTAGTGCCGATTGGTAGAAAACTTTTTTGAAGCGTCATACGTGGGGGCAGGTTACTATTGGTTGAGGATTTCTTGAAGTGTATTTTGCGATGGTCTTTCACCATTGGTGGAAAGGGACAGCGGACCACAGAGGGAACAAGCGAAACTAATAAGCAGGCTTGTAACTCTGACCTCTTATTGGTTGAACAAGCATTGATGGCAAGTCGATGATAGGTTGAGCAAGGGTTTATAAGGAAAGGGTCTACACGGAATCAAATATCAGCGGGATTTATCGGGCCGCGCTGAGGAGTAACATACGGAATAGACTCGATGATGGTGAGTGTCACTAGGAGATTGGCTTACATGCCGAGAACATAACTTAGAGAGGCTTTTTAGGGAGTAATTTTGTGTGTCTCTTATAATTGTAGTTCAGAACTGAAATAGAGGACTTTCAAGATTCTTTCACACAAAGTTTGAAGTTGGAGAATGGTGAGTGATGCTTTTCTTGTGACATGACTTTAGAGTTATAAGTGTTGAATGGAATTAATAGGTAATGATGTGGTTTTGTTTCAGTTTTTTCAGAACTTTTTTCTTGAAGATAATTAAATAGCGAACTGAACACCGAATAAATTAATACGAATTTTTAATAGTGGTGAGTGACATTTCACTATGGATATTAGTATATTGGTATAGATAAGGTGCCCTTAAACTGTTTATGATATATTATGAACTTTAGATATTTCTTTTCTGAGAGTAATAGGGAGATAATTTTTCTCTTAAAATTATTTAAAGATGTAGGTCAATTAGAAATCTTGGAAAAAGTACTTGCCATTTTCATGTAGTAAAGAGTTTTTTAGGGAATAATATCTTTTTCAAGAGACCTGGGTGCTGAAGATATATATAGTTAAATCAAATTAGGATAATATTATATCTTTATTTATTATATAGTTACATGTTTAGAAATGATTATGAATTAAGTGGTATAATTAAGTTTTTGAGCAAGATCTTTGTATGTGTTAATAATTAATTTGGATATTATGTTTTTTCACCCATCTTGATTATTGTAAACAGTTTAGAATGGATATAGGCAGGAGATGATGTTTTATTATGTAAAAGAAAGTTTGTATTGAACTTCTTTGGTAATTATGAAGTAATAATGAAAATAGTTTTTTTGACATGTTTTTTATTTATTTTATTATTTCAGCCCTGATGATGTCCTAAATAGGACGAAACGCGTTGGCTGACTTAAAAAGTGGAGTGTAATTGGCTGACTTAAAAAGTGGAGTGTAATTCAGCTATTGGAAATGAAAATCTAGCGTGTTTAAATTAATTGTTTATGAAATTTTCAATAAAGAAGAAGAATTTTCAATTGAATCTACTGCCTAAAGACTTATCATTAGAAGGATTACAATAATTGATTGTGTTACGAATTGACATTGGTGCTCCTCCTTTATAGAATTTACATTTTTACAGCTCTTCTGGTATCTAAAGTCTGAAAAAACTGTTGTTCCACCAGCATTGGAGAGGGATAGAAATAAGGAAGAAATATTTCTTGATGGATGTGAAACCCAGAAGTCACCTTCAGTTTAAAAGAAGGAGAAGACGTAAAGCAAGACAATTTGGCAGAAATCGAAGGTATTGATAAGTAGACAAGAGCACCAGTCTCACCAAATCTACGCGCAGTTGTTACTACAACTAGAAACCCTCAGATACACAGTGTTTTATACATGCTCCCTCAGGGGCTCGAAAGGTGCATCATGTCCCAGAGGATCTAAAGGTGGAAAAGGCTCTCCAACCTAACTCAAAACTTTTAGGAGAGGGGGAGCTAACTCAGGAAGAGAACCTAAGTTCTTCCAAGGAGATCTGAAGGACATAGAGGTAGCCAATTGACATCCCAGCATAGGTATGGCCAACCCTAGAAGAAAATCCTCTCTGAGGAATTCAAGGAAAGCTAGGGTTTTCCAAGTAAGAAGGTTTAAATCCTTTGTTGTACATCATCATTTGAAAGATACCCAATGCTTATTATATTATTTTAATGTGGAGGGGCGCCTAAACTGTTGAATGGCTTCTGCCACTTTTTGAGTGACGGCTAAAAGCACAAAGGATAGATGGGAAAGGAACAAAGCAAACTGTACAATAACTGTATATCACGGCTTACCTCCTGTGCTGCATGGTTCCCTTTCCTATCTCTCCTTTGTAGAGAACCCTCAGTACCGTTACATTTTGATAAGATTTAATTTCAATTATATTCCTTTAATGCTGGACTATCCGCAAAATTTATATTCAGCAAACCATCTTCCCTCATGTCTATGTGATGGAAAGTCAAATCAATCAACCTTACACATACTGTTTTACTGCCCTCTATCCGTCTTAGAGAGGAAGAAGTTCATTGTTCCATTACTGAGGAAATTTACCCTGCATCATTATACTGCAGCTCTGTCAGTTCTTCAACAACTGAAAACTGCATATGTATGTTTTGCGATTGCTTCATTTTTATGGGCAGCCACAAAAACTCGAGGGGCCTCCAGTTTATCTATAGGTTAACTCTGGAAATGCGCTCACACTGTAACATAAACTAATGGTAAATGTATAGCCCATCTTGTCATTGAATTTTGGGTTAAACTATTGATTTGACAAATAGGGTCTGCACACCCACATGGGGTATCTCTACAAATGACTTATAATGACCGACAGTTGAAATCAAAAAGTAGAATTTAAAATAATTAACACAAATTAATTTTTAATCGTCTGCTGTAGATGAATCAAGGAGCATATAGGCCTTGAATTACCGGTGTAAATAGATTTTCAAGAATTTCTGGTACAGCTTGGTTTTAAATTAGGTGCACAGACAGAATATCGATGTTGAAATATCGATGTGCTAGAATATCGAGGTGGCACAAGATCGACATGCAAGAATATCGTTGACCAGAATATCGACATGAAGGTAAGAAATATCATTTTTTTTAATATCGAAGTTAGTAATATCGTTAGTAAAAATATCGTTGTTAATAATATCGACATTTATTTTAGTGTTTTGTATTTTACTATGTGTGTTTAAAGTATGTGATGTAATTATTTTGCATAAGTATAGCATATTTTTTTAATGTATGTGTGAAATTTTTAGAAGTAATTAATTTTATGTTAATTAATTTTTGTGTATTTTAGTTCCGTAGCGGGTTGTGGGTTTATAGGGGAATAGGGTGGGAAGTAATTTAATTAGAATACATTTATTAATAATTTGTAGAAGTTATTTTTTTTTTTTTAAATTACATTTTGCGTTTTAGTTTTGTAGCGGGTTGTGGGTTTATAGGGGAATAGGGTGGGAAGTAATTTAATTATAATTAATTAATTTAAAAAAATTATTAATTAATATTTATGTATTTAAGATTTATATTATTAATTGTGATAATTAAAGTGTTATTAATTAGTTATTAATTGGTTATTAATTATTAATAATTAATTGGTAAATATGTTAATTGTGGTTTTTTTAGGAGAGGGTTGTGGGTTTATAGGGGAGTAGGGTGGGAATGAATTCAATTATAGTTAATTAATTAATAATTTGTATCATTTAATATTTATGTATTTAATATTTTATATTGTTAAATGTGGTTATTAATTTGTTATTAATTAGTTATAAATTGGTCATTAATAATTATTAATTAATTATTAATTATGTTAATTGTGTCTTTTTTTTAAGAGCATGTTGTGGGATGATAGGGGAGTAGGGTGGGAAGTAATTACATTTTAATATTTTTATTAAAATTATATATATATATATATATATATATATATATATAAGGACCGCCCCCACCGCCCAGGAGGAGGAAAAGGACCGCCCAAGAGGAGGACTCGCCATCGCACACAAGGCCCCCTCCGACTCTCCACTTCCAGCAAGAGTGACCCCCACTCCAACACAGAACACCTCTACTTCCAGATCCAGACCAGCCCCAGGACCACGCTACGCGGCACCCTCATCTACAGACCGCCGGGAACTCGCACCCAGTCCGCAACCACCATCGCCGAGCTCGCTGCGCCCCACGCCATCACCTCCATGGACTACATTCTACTCGGGGACCTGAACTTCCACCTCGACAACTGCAACGACCCCGACTCCACCACTCTCCTCGACAACCTCGGACTGAAGCAGCTGGTCAACACGCCCCCCCACAGAGCTGGACACACCCTCGACCCCATCTTCGCAGGAGGGACAAACATCCGCTACAGCCACACCACCCAGCCCCTCTGGACGGACCACCACTGCGTACACTTCACCTACTAAACCACCACCACACCCAAGCCCGCCCCGCGCCCGCCTCGAAGGAACTGGAGCAAGGTCACAGAGGAACACCTCAACACCACCCTCCGCCAAGCCCCCCCCCAGCGCCATGACCGACACCAACTCCGCAGCCAAAGAATTTCACTGATGGATCTCCTGCTGCGCCGACAGCCCTCCGCCACCCCGACAAACAACGCCCTCTGAGGGCCGCCTGGTTCACCACAGAACTACAAGAAGCCAGGCGCTCCTGCAGACGCCTAGAGAAAACCTGGCAAAACCAGAAAACCACGGAAACACGGAACAACCACAGGAGCGCCCTGAAGGAATACCACCAGCTCATAAGAGACACCAAACGGACCTTCATAAGAGACAAAGTCCAAACCAACGCGACCAACGCCAAGGAACTGTTCAACATCATACAGCAGTTCGCCAAACCCCCCAGCGAAGCCACGGACGTCACCCCTTCCCAGGAATTCTGCGACAAGCTCAGCTCCTACTTCCATCTCAAGATGAAGGCCCTCTACGAAAACTTCAGCGAACAGACACCTGACACCACCCCCCTCGACACCGCCGCCGATAAGCCAACCATCATGACCTGGAAGCCCGCCACCGTCGAACACATCACCGCGACCATGAAGAAAACCCACTCAGGAGCCCCTACGGACCCCTGCCCACTGCACATATTCCACAGGGCCACCGCCGCCATCGCACCCGAACTAGGACGGACCATCAACGCCTCCTTCAGATCCGGCATCTTCCTAGATGACTGGAAGCGGGCGGAGGTTAAACCCCTCCTCAAGAAACCAACGGCCGACCCAAAGGACCTGAAAAACTACCATCCCATCTCTCTCCTCCCCTTCGCAGCCAAAGTCACCGAGAGACTCGTAAACGCCCAGCTGACCGCCTTCATCGAAGAGAACTCCATCCTAGACGCCTCTCAGTCTGGATTCCGCAGCAACCACAGCACCGAGACCGCCCTCCTTGCTGCCACTGACGACATCCGCATGCTACTCGACCAGGGACACACTGCGGCCCTCATCCTTCTAGACCTCTCCGCAGCCTTCGACACCGTTTCACATCGCACGCTCGCAGCCAGACTCCACGACGCAGGGATACAAGGAGCCACCCTCGACTGGATCCAATCTTTTCTCTCCAGCAGAATCCAGAGGATCAGACTCCCTCCCTTCCTCTCCGAACCCACCGATATCAACTGCGGAGTCTCCCAAGGATCATCGCTCAGCCCCACGTTCTTCAACATCTACTTGGCCCGCCTAGCCGCCATCGTCAGACAGCATGTGCTCACCATAGTATCCTACGCAGACGACACCCAGCTCTCACTCACAAAGAATCCCGAAAACACCAGACTCTGTTTCCATGAAGGAATGAAGAACGTCGCAGCCTGGATGAAAGACAGCTGCTTGAAGCTCAACTCAGAGAAGACTGAGGTCCTCATCCTCAGACCCTGCACCTCCGCCTGGTACAACACCTGGTGGCCCTCTGCCCTTGGGAACCCACCCACCTCTACAGACCACGCATGAAACCTCGTCATCATCCTCGACTCCTCCCTCTCCATGAACCGCCAGATCAACGCCGTCGCTTCCACCAGTTTTAACTGCTTGCGCATCCTCCGCAAGACCTTCAAATGGACCCCCACCGACTGCAGAAGGACCGTCACCCAAGCGCTAATTACCAGCAGACTGGACTACGGCAACGCCCTATACGCCGGAATCAACAGAACTCTTCTACACAAACTCCAAACCATCCAGAACGCCGCAGCCAGACTCGTACTCGGGACACCTCGTCACACGACCCAACACCTACGAGACCTCCACTGGCTCCAAGTCGTGAAGAGGGTTACCTTCAAACTCAAAAAAAAAAAAAGAAAATGACACTCCTTGGACTCTGATTTAACACCATCATTCCCTGTTCGTTTATCATTGTCTGCAGTTGTCTGTACAAATGGGATACTTTATTGAGGGTCTGGCAGTGATACAAGAGCCTTGTGGGGATGTGGGTATTCCATATATTGGTGTCCATGTTCTCTTTTTCTAACTACTATGAGCATTTAGCCTTTTTTTATACACGATATCTGGTAGAGATGGTCCACATTTTCCAGCTTTCTGCTTAGTTTGACCATATGCCATGTCATGTTGACCCACACGCCTTTTTTCAGTTTTTGGCGTTTACAGCTACTGCACTGTTGATTACGAGTCATTCGTGACTAAGTAACAATGAGGCAGCAGCCTGACTCGGGATCGAGCGGGTATAAACTACATTTCCCAGCTCCTTGTAGTTCTAATATTATTTCTGTCACGTGTCATCTACACGCGCTACACTTCACGCAGCCGTTGCTGCAGTCTGTTTCTATAAACTACATTTCCCAGCTTTTGGTAGTTCCAACATGTTTCGTGCTGCGTGTCATCAACACGCGCCATATTTTACACAGCTGTAGTTTGTTTTAATCATCTACCAACTGGTATTTAAACCTACATCCCCGGCCGGCAGTCACCGCGAGTGACTCTCAGGATCCGGTCCGGGGTAACGACGGAATAGGTAAGCACGATTGCGACTGCTTTCTAGCATTTTTTTAGCAGCACGCTACAAGTAGTAGCAAGTAGCTTTCCTCTACACATTTCATTACGAGGCCGATCATTCTCAGTGCTGCCTTACAACTTGTGACTACGTTAGATCTTTTATAAGCAGACCGTCTGGGTTATCCAGAGTGCAGCCCATGCAGTCACTATGCCTAACTTTACAGTTATAGTTGCTTAACTTTATAGTCACGATTACGACTGCTTTCTAGTATTTTTTTAGCAGCACGCTATAAGTAGTAGCAAGTAGCTTTCCCCTACACTTTTCATCACGAGGTCGATCATTCTCAGTGCTGCCTTACAACTTGTGACTACGTTAGATCTTTTATAAGCAGACCGCCTGGGTTATCCAGAGTGCAGCCCATGCAGTCACTATGCCTAACTTTACAGTTATAGTTGCTTAACTTTATAGTCACAGTGCTCCGTTGTCTTGTTATATATATTTTGAACAAGGAGACTGTTCTAACCCTGTTATTGATGCTACCCAGTAAGCCGTGTTTACACTCATTACGCCTTACCTCATAACTAAAGTGCTATTTTCAACGGCCGACTTGGTTGGTCTCTCTACTTTCCAAGCGGCATTAGTTTATTTGCACAATATTGACATTTCGGAAACATACTCATGGTGGTTGGGTAATACTATCCGACCATGTTTTATTCTCATAATAGTTTGAGCCATGTTCTTTTCACTTACAGAGCGTTGCCTCACGCCCTGAGCTGTTGCCAGGAGCGGCAGGTACCCTCCCGATTTGATACGGGAGTACAAGACCTGTGAACATACAGAGTTTTTCACAGGTATATGGTTGTATCGTTCTTTTTCACCTTTTCTACAGTGCAGTAGTCACATCATGGTCCTGAAGAAAGCCTCTTCTGGCTGAAACATGTAGACCGTTCCTCTAGCGCGTTCAGCATATTTATTTAGATCGCGCGTTTACTGCTTTTTAACCCTTGACAAACACGAGATACTTTATAATTTTTTTTTTCTCATGTTAGTCAATTTTATATCACTTTGTACACTGCACAATTTCTTCGCCACACTGTTCATGCTCCATCAATCTTTAGCGATTGTGTCTCTAAATCACTGATTAAAAACATCCGCGAGCTCCTCCTTTACATTTTTGAAAGGAGTTGTAGCTCCTTGGTTGCAGTAGCCTGCAGCCGAGAGGAGATCCCAAATGATGAAGCATGCCACTTCGGTGGGTGATGGGAATCCGTCCTCTTTAATGAGTTTCCCATATTAGTTATTACTTATTGTAGTCTTGGCTGGTCAAAACTCTTTAGTCATATACACATTAGACCCGCGGATTTTGTGTAGTTAATGTACTTGGTTTGGGGATTTATCCGCGCAGGTCTTTAAACATTCCCTAGGATCCCTTTCTTATCTAGTAGTTTTTGTTCTTGTGCAGCTTTGGCTGCGGGTCCGCATATACGGCACACAGTACGACTGTGAGGCCTCTGAACGCTCTAGTTGCACCCACTTTTTTAAAGGAATTTTTTCCTGAGTTGTTTCCTCTTTTGTCCTTTTTTAGTATATACCATGGCTGAGTTTGCAGGTTTGGCGTATAATGACGACATCGCGAGAGCCATTGTGTCTTCTACTCCCAGTATCATTGACTTGACTGCGATCATAGGGGTCAATACAGGGGATGACTGGAGCAAACTACTAATTCTTAAAAAATCACATACTTGGACTAGCATCCACGGTGCTATTATGACAGAGTATCTCCGTGGTAACTGTGCCCCTACGGGCCTCATAGTAACTAACACCCCCAGACTGTTTTTACAAGATAAACAGTTTCTTAAGGACTGGTCCTTGATAGCATGGCGCTGCACTCGAGACTGGTTGATTTTGATCATCAGTACTGCGAAACGCATCGCCGATGCTATATTGATTGAAATTCAGGTTCTCGAGGGCCAGATTAAGACGACACTCACTAGTGTAGCTTTTAAGAAAAATCTTGAGGAAACCAACAAATCCAACAAGGATTTTAAAGACAACATTCTTCTCACAAAAATCGAGAAGTTTAGAAAGGATCTTGCTCAATTTTCATTTGAAAAGGTATACCCTTACACTCACGAGAACTATGTACCACCTGAGTTCAACAAGAGAGGCAAGAGATATGGTTCTAACTATTCATCTTCAGAATCTGAACGTTGGTCTAGTGACTCAGACTCCTCTGAACAGTTTACATCGCGACCTAGAGGTAGAGGTGGCAATAATAGGAGACAGTGGAGAGGGCAACAGCAGACACCATGGTGGCCGCCGGCCCCCTGGCATTATCCCAATGTACCCTTCCATCCACAAATGATGCCCTTCAACCCACCACCTCAGTATTTTCAGTACAAGAGTTTTTTAGAGCAAGGTGGGGGACGTTCTCGAGGGAAACGACGGGGTCAACAAACTCAGGTGCATTGGAGCCCCCCAACCTCCCCCGCAGCCTACGCAGCATGAAGAAAGGGCAACCAGTAGCAGGGTCGAGCAGCGACTAGTGGTCAATTTGAGTACACATACCTTGACAGCTGTGGAGGAAACAGTCCTCAATAGAGGTCTAGGATTCGTTCCCACCAACACCGGCGATCCTTTTCTTATCCAATGCGAATTAGCACGCTTTTTTCGCAAAATAAGACTCCATTTCTTTTTCAAAGATCAAATAGCCGACAAAGATGATCCTCCTAATGAAGCCATTGACAGTGGACTTAGACCAAAATCGACTTTCTGTCCTCCCACTCACTCTATACCTGATCAGGTTCGGACTTTTGAGAAAGCAGTCATCACTGAAGTTACAAATTTGAGCTCAAATTCCAAGAAGCAGTATCATAATCTCCCTCTGCTTCAAAAACAAGCTCTTGACTCCCTTTCGAGAAACTCGTCTATTACCATCAAGCCCGCCGATAAGGGAGGTGCTATTGTCATACTAAATACCTCTGACTATCGAGATGAATGTCTTCGGCAACTCACGGATGTGAAGTCGTATTGTCTACTGCCTACAGATCCAACCGATAGACTCACGAAAGAAATCTGTGAGCTAGTTGAGGAAGCCAAAATTGAAGGATGGGTGTCACCTCATGAAGCCAATTTTTTAATAACCTCCCACCCTGTTATGCCTTACTTTTACTTGCTTCCGAAGGTGCACAAGCCTCAGCGTCCCCCGCCTGGGAGACCTATCATCTCGGGGATTGGCTCATTGTTGGAACCTCTTTCTACTTTTGTAGACCATTTCTTAAGACCTCTAGTTAAAACAATGCCCACTTACCTTCAAGACACGAAGGATGTTCTTCAATTATTACCAGAGATTGATTTTGACAGAGAGACGGATTTCCTTGTCAGTTTTGATGTGGAATCCCTCTATACTTGCATTCCCCAGTTAGAAACACTGGATGCGATAAGGGCACTCCTTGACCATAGACATGAGGCTATGAGTACTCCGGTTCCCTTTATCATGGAATGTGCCAGGCTGGCCATGACTGAAAATTTCTTCAGATTTGAAGACCAAATTTACCTACAAACATCGGGTACTTCGATGGGCAGTGTTTTCGCCCCCAGTTTGGCTAATCTTTATGTCCATCTCTTTGAACAGCATTGTGTATTGGTGGACGCTAATCCTTTCCGTATCCACATTATTGAGTGGAAACGCTATATAGATGATATTTTTGTCATCTGGAGAGGTGATTTTACCACACTTAACACTTTCCATGGCTGGCTAAATGCCCAAAATAACTATCTGAATTTCACAATGGATGCCAGCAAGACAAGTTTGCCGTTTCTAGATCTACGCATCTATTCATCATATTCGGGTCTTGAAAGTGAATTGTATACCAAGCCTATGGCCAGAAATTCGCTATTGACCTTTGACAGCTTTCATCCCAAATCCTTACGTGAAGGGCTGCCATTTGGCCAATTCCTGCGGTTGCGCAGAAATTGTTCCTCTACTGAAGTTTTTCAAAAACATGCTTCAGCGCTCTCTCTTAACCTCAAAGCAAGGAAATATCCCAAGAGGTTAATACGCCAGTCATATAAAAGAGCTGCTAACAATAATCGTGATGCACTCATAGAGCCCACGGTGCAGAAGCCTCCGCTCACCAGGATCACGTGCGTCAACACATTTAGCACACAATCTAATCAGATCCAAAAGATTGTACGAAGACACTGGCGCATCCTAAATGTGGGGCAAGTCAAGATACCTCTCCCTCTTTTTTCCTTTAAACGGAGTAAAAATTTACGAGATTGTCTTGTTCACACACGACCTCGAGATGTCTCGGTACCAGTGAGCAATACACTTTGGAATTTACCAGCCGTGCAGGGACATTACCCGTGTGGCAATTGCTCTGTATGTCCACAGACCAGACACACCACTGAGGTAGATATCGGGACCTCGAGACCTTGGAGGCAGATTAGACATACTAACTGTAATAGTGAGCGGGTAATTTATTTGATCACATGCCCTTGCTCGAAAAAATATGTTGGCATGACAACACGTAAAATCAAACAGAGAATCATGGAACACAAGAGCACCATTAGGTGCAAAAAACAAGCAACACGATTGACCAGTCACTGTTTGGAAAACAATCATAGACCGGAAGACATAACATGGACCATTCTGGAACAACCGCACCTACCTAAACAAGTTACTGACATTGCTACATTCTTGTTTAAGAAAGAACAACGGTGGGTGTTTAAGCTACGTAGCCATATAGATGGGCTCAATTATGACATTCCTTGGACTCTGATTTAACACCATCATTCCCTGTTCGTTTATCATTGTCTGCAGTTGTCTGTACAAATGGGATACTTTATTGAGGGTCTGGCAGTGATACAAGAGCCTTGTGGGGATGTGGGTATTCCATATATTGGTGTCCATGTTCTCTTTTTCTAACTACTATGAGCATTTAGCCTTTTTTTATACACGATATCTGGTAGAGATGGTCCACATTTTCCAGCTTTCTGCTTAGTTTGACCATATGCCATGTCATGTTGACCCACACGCCTTTTTTCAGTTTTTGGCGTTTACAGCTACTGCACTGTTGATTACGAGTCATTCGTGACTAAGTAACAATGAGGCAGCAGCCTGACTCGGGATCGAGCGGGTATAAACTACATTTCCCAGCTCCTTGTAGTTCTAATATTATTTCTGTCACGTGTCATCTACACGCGCTACACTTCACGCAGCCGTAGCTGCAGTCTGTTTCTATAAACTACATTTCCCAGCTTTTGGTAGTTCCAACATGTTTCGTGCTGCGTGTCATCAACACGCGCCATATTTTACACAGCTGTAGTTTGTTTTAATCATCTACCAACTGGTATTTAAACCTACATCCCCGGCCGGCAGTCACCGCGAGTGACTCTCAGGATCCGGTCCGGGGTAACGACGGAATAGGTAAGCACGATTGCGACTGCTTTCTAGCGTTTTTTTAGCAGCACGCTACAAGTAGTAGCAACTAGCTTTCCTCTACACATTTCATTACGAGGCCGATCATTCTCAGTGCTGCCTTACAACTTGTGACTACGTTAGATCTTTTATAAGCAGACCGTCTGGGTTATCCAGAGTGCAGCCCATGCAGTCACTATGCCTAACTTTACAGTTATAGTTGCTTAACTTTATAGTCACGATTACGACTGCTTTCTAGTATTTTTTTAGCAGCACCCTATAAGTAGTAGCAAGTAGCTTTCCCCTACACTTTTCATCACGAGGCCGATCATTCTCAGTGCTGCCTTACAACTTGTGACTACGTTAGATCTTTTATAAGCAGACCGTCTGGGTTATCCAGAGTGCAGCCCATGCAGTCACTATGCCTAACTTTATGGTTATAGTTGCTTAACTTTATAGTCACAATTGCGACTGCTTTCTAGCGTTTTGTTAGCAGCACGCTATAAGTAGTAGCAAGTAGCTTTCCCCTACACTTTTCATCACGAGGTCGATCATTCTCAGTGCTGCCTTACAACTTGTGACTACGTTAGATCTTTTATAAGCAGACCGCCTGGGTTATCCAGAGTGCAGCCCATGCAGTCACTATGCCTAACTTTACAGTTATAGTTGCTTAACTTTATAGTCACAGTGCTCCGTTGTCTTGTTATATATATTTTGAACAAGGAGACTGTTCTAACCCTGTTATTGATGCTACCCAGTAAGCCGTGTTTACACTCATTACGCCTTACCTCATAACTAAAGTGCTATTTTCAACGGCCGACTTGGTTGGTCTCTCTACTTTCCAAGCGGCATTAGTTTATTTGCACAATATTGACATTTCGGAAACATACTCATGGTGGTTGGGTAATACTATCCGACCATGTTTTATTCTCATAATAGTTTGAGCCATGTTCTTTTCACTTACAGAGCGTTGCCTCACGCCCTGAGCTGTTGCCAGGAGCGGCAGGTACCCTCCCGATTTGATACGGGAGTACAAGACCTGTGAACATACAGAGTTTTTCACAGGTATATGGTTGTATCGTTCTTTTTCACCTTTTCTACAGTGCAGTAGTCACATCATGGTCCTGAAGAAAGCCTCTTCTGGCTGAAACATGTAGACCGTTCCTCTAGCGCGTTCGCATATTTATTTAGATCGCGCGTTTACTGCTTTTAACCCTTGACAAACACGAGATACTTTATAAATTTATTTTTCTCATGTTAGTCAATTTTATATCACTTTGTACACTGCACAATTTCTTCGCCACACTGTTCATGCTCCATCAATCTTTAGCGATTGTGTCTCTAAATCACTGATTAAAAACATCCGCGAGCTCCTCCTTTACATTTTTGAAAGGAGTTGTAGCTCCTTGGTTGCAGTAGCCTGCAGCCGAGAGGAGATCCCAAATTATGAAGCATGCCACTTCGGTGGGTGATGGGAATCCGTCCTCTTTAATGAGTTTCCCATATTAGTTATTACTTATTGTAGTCTTGGCTGGTCAAAACTCTTTAGTCATATACACATTAGACCCGCGGATTTTGTGTTGTTAATGTACCTTCAAACTCCTCACCCACGCCTACAAATCCCTCAACAACATCGGACCCAAATACCTCAACGAGAGAGTCTCCTTCCACCTTCCCAAGAGGAGCCTCCGCTCCGCCGACCTTGCCCTGGCAGAGGTCCCCCGCATCCTCAGGAACAGAGCAGGCGGGAGAGCTTTCTCTTACATCGCAGCCAAGACCTGGAACGAGCTCCCTGTGAACATCAGACGCTCCCCGACCCTGCACACGTTCAGGAAGGACCTGAAGACCTGGCTCTTCAACTGATCCGGAGCTGCTCCCCCCACCCCCACCTCTAGCGCCTTGAGACCCTCACGGGTGAGTAGCACGCTTATAAACCCCCTGATTGATTGATTCTTTTTTTTATTTTATTTAATAGTGTTAATTCTGTGAATTAATTTATTACTGATTGTTTTTAATTTGCTTGTTAATTGTTATTAGTTAATTAATTAATTGTTAATTTATTATGTTAATTGTGTTATGTTTTACAACATTGGTGGGGTTATTTATAGGGGAATATGGTGGGAGGCAAATTATTTTTAATTAGTTAATTATTTGTTAATTATTGTTCATTATTTTGCTGGAGTGGGAATAGTAAATTATTCCCCTCCGCTATCCAACACTTTCCCTACTGCTGTACTTGCTGGAGTGGGAATAGTAATTTTATCCCCTCCGCTATCCAACACTTTCCCTACTGTTGCACTCGCTGGAGTGGGAATAGTAATTTTATCCCCTCCGCTATCCAACACTTTCCCTACTGTTGCACTCGCTGGAGTGGGAATAGTAATTTTATCCCCTCTGCTATCAAACACTTTCCCTACTGTTGCACTCCCTGGAGTGGGAATAGTAAATTATTCCCCTCCGCTATCCAACACTTTCCTACTGTTGCACTTGATGGAGTGGGAATAGTAATTTTAACCCCTCCGCTATCCAACACTTTCCCTACTGTTTCAGTTAATGTAGTGTAAAATGTTGTTTTAAAATAAAAAAATATTTTAATATTTTAATTTATTAGATATATATTTTATTTTTATGTTTATGTTACAGGTGTATGTATATATACATATATATATATATATATATATATATATATATATATATATATATATATAATTTGTATTATGTTTCTAACATTTTATAATTTATTATAATTATTTATTAATATTATTAAGTAAATATATATATAATAATTTTTATATATGTATGTTTAATTTATTTTTACATTACATTTATTTATAATTTCTAAAAAAAATATAATTCTAACTATGTTTTTATTAATTATATGTATTATTTAATTTATTTAAAATTATTTATTAGAGATTTTTAAAAAACGATATTCTGAACAACGATATTTTTAACAACGATATTTTTGTTTCGATATTTTTGTACTTACCATTGTAAAGATAGGATGTTGATATTCTTGACATCGATATTTTGAACTCGATATTTGTGTAGGTCAATATTCCTGTCGTCGATATTTTGTCAGTGAACCTTTAAATAACTGTCTTAAAATGAAATTTTCTGTGTAATAACTATTGTATGATGAAGTGTTTGATTATAAAAAATAGGTTATCTTTAGATTTTATCGCTTTTATATAAAACCTATGTGAATAGGTTTTTGTACTACTGTAACTAAAATTGTGTGCAAGAAATGAATTTTTATATACTTTTATGCATTTTTAATGCAAAATAAAGTTGGAAATGAAATGAGTGACAGCTAACCTACAAAGGCCTAACCTTTCAGAAGCCAGACTGTTAATCTGAGGCTTCTCAATTTTAATAAAGGTAGGTTTGGCCATGTTAAGTGTATTGGAAATAGTGGGAATGTCCACTCATGTTGGTTACTCAATGCGTGAGATGGGGAAATCACAACTTCCTGGTCTAATAAGGAGCTATGAAGATGACCTGAGCCCCTGTCTTCTTTATTCTGAATATTAACTTTATTAATAAGGGAAACGGAGGGAAGGCATATGGGAATGTTGGTGGACATATTGTATGTAATATTCAATAAAGTGTCAGGCTTTACTTCTTCCTGACAAACAATACACAACTTTGCTACCTGATTAGTACCCCCTTCCCAATAGGTGAAGGCTATTTGGGCTTTGTAGAGTGATGTTAGCTCCTTACAGTTCACAGTTTTGTGCTTCTCTCTATTGGACCAGAGCTCCTGATTGCACAGATGGTTCGAGGTTGCTCCCCTCCAGATTGGCATTTGTGGCAATTATTATCGAAGTTGGAGGAGAGAGGTCTATCTGTCTAGAGAGATTATGTTAAAACTGTAGAAAACGTTATCTCTGAGATAATCTGGGAGTGGCCTTAGCCATTCAATCAATCAAACATTTATAGAGCGCAGCAAATCCCCAGTGAGGGTCTCGAGGCGCTGGGCTGCATTTTCTCCATCCATCTGTAATGTGAGACATCTTACTTCTGGTGTTTTTCTCCATTAATCACAGGCAGCAAAATTACCACCATTGGTGGAATGAAGATCAAATGGAATCACACAGAAATAGGCACCCAGAGATGCCAGGCTTTGGACAAAGTGTCTAGAGATGCCAGGCTCTGCACCAAGTGTCCAGAGATGCCAGGCTCTGCATCGAGTGTCCAGAGAGGTCAGGCTCTGCACCGAGTCTCCAGAGATGCCAGGCTCTGCACCGAGTCTCCAGAGATGCTAGGCTCTGTGCTGAGAGTCCAGAGATGGCAGGTCATGTTCCGAGTATTCAGAGATGCCAGGCACTGCATGGAGTGTCCAGAGATGCCAGGATCTGCACCAATTGTCCTGAGATGCCAGGCTCTGCACCGAGCGTTCAGAGATGCCAGGCTCTGCACCGAGCGTTCAGAGATGCCTGGCTCTGCACCGAGCGTCCAGAGATGCCAGGCTCTGTGCTGAGAGTCCAGAGATGGCAGGTTCTGTTCCGAGTGTTCAGAGATGCCAGGCACTGCATGGAGTGTCCAGAGATGCCAGGATCTGCACCAAGTGTCCAGAGATGCCAGGCTCTGCACCTAGTGTTCAGAGTGGCCAGGTTCTGCGCCGAGCATCCAGAGATGCCGGTCTCTGCACAGTGTGTCCAGAACTGCCAGGCTCTGCACCAAATGTCCAGATATGACAGGCTCTGAGCCAAGTGTCCAGAGATGCCAGGCTCTGCACTGAGTGTCCAGAGATGCCAGGCTCTCCACCGAGTGTCCAGAGATGCCGGGCTCTGCACTGAATGCCCAGAGATGCCAGGCTCTGTACAGAGTATCCAGAGATGCCAGGCTCTGCACAGAGAGTCCAGAGATGCCAGGCTCTGCACCAAGTGTCTAGAGATGCCTGGTTCTGCACTGAATGCCCAGAGATGCCAGGCTCTGCACAGAATATCCAGAGATGCCTGGGTCTGCACCGAGTGTCCAAAGATGCCAGGCTCTGCACCAAGTGTCCAGAGATGCCAGGCTCTGCGCCTAGTGTCCAGAGATGCCAGGCTTTGCACCGGGTGCCCAGAGATGCCGTGCTCTGCGCTGAGTGTTCAGAGATGCCAGTCTCTGCGCAGATGTCCAGAGATGCCAGGCTCTGTGCCAAGTGTCCAGAGATGCCAGGCTCTGCCCCAAGCCTCCAGGAATGCCAGGCTCTGCACCGCGTGTCCAGGGATGCACCGAGTGTCCAGAGATGCCAGGCTCTACATCGAGCATCCAGAAATGCAAGGCTCTGCCCCTAGTGTCCAGAGATGCCAGGCTTTGCACCGGGTGCCCAGAGAGGCTGTGCTCTGCGCTGAGTGCCCAGAGATGCCAGGCTCTGCACCGAGTGTCCAGAGATGCCAGGCTCTGCACCGAGTGCCCAGAGATGCCAGGCTCTGCACCAAGCCTCCAGGAATGCCAGGCTCTGCACAACGTGTCCAGGGATGTCAGGCTCTGCAGGGAGTGTCCAGAGATGCACCGAGTGTCCAGAGATGCCAGGGTCTACACCGAGCATCCAGAAATGCGAGGCTCTGTGCCTAGTGTCCAGAGATGCCAGGCTTTGCACTAGGTGCCCAGAGATGCCATGCTCTGCGCTGAGCGCCCAGAGATGCCAGGCTCTGCACCGAGTGTCCAGAGATGCCAGGCTCTGAGCTGAGTGTCCAGAGATGCCATGCTCTGCACCGAGTGTCTAGAGATGCCAGGCTCCCCGGGGGGCGGAATGAAAAAAAAAATGTAAAACTTACCTCGATGCGGGTCCCATGTCTTCTCCGCTGCTGCGCTCCTGCCTCTGACAGGAACAGGAAGCAGGCAGTCAAGCTCCCTCCCCTAAGCCGATCACAACGCTGCAGTTGCAGCATTGTGATTGGTCTGATCGCTGTGACACAGCGCTCAGCCAGGGGCTGGAGGGGTGGGCATGTTCTCCATGCAGGCTGTAATGCAGCCTGCATGGTGAACAGGGAAGTGTGCATGACTGGTTTGGGCGGGCCGAGAGGGCTGACCAAACAGTCATTGCGCACTTAGGAGTGAACAAACCACTCCTCCCCTGCCCTGCTCAGAGAGCAGAGCAGCCCTGCCCACCCGCCCGCCACAAAGCAGCAGGACACGAAACATCAAATGACAATAACTCTAAATTATTGTCATTTTATGTTTCTCACTGCTTAAAAGCAGTGGGGCGACGTTCCTCTGCCATAGGGGCAGAGCCGCCCCTGCTGAAAGGCTTATTTTTCTGCAGTGTACGAGGTACACAGATGTCAAAAAAACTATCTTCCTAAAAGTTCTCTCAGAAGGACAAAAAGTTCTCAAGAAAAAGGTGAATAAAGCAAATCATGCATCATTTTAGGTGACTACAAAGGGCATGATTCACAAAGCCATTTCCGTGAGTGACTTATCTTTGGTATTCTCTTTCTGGTGGATAGTCTTGTCTGATCACAGATTCCTCATCCTGCTGTTGCTTACTTTACGAACCTACCCGGCCACAGGACTGGATCTGGAAACTCTTGCAATAGATCCCACTCTGGCAGGTAGTGCCATCTGCCTTTGTCACGACTCCATCCTACCTTCGGACATGATGACACTGAGCTGAATATAGGCACCACCAATGCACGCGAATGTCTGTTCTTCTTTTCTTGTGCCCCTTTCTTGCTGATCCAGAACGCCGCTCCTTCCATTTTCTGTACTTTTTAGGTCGAGCATTCAAGACCTCTTGTATATACTTTAGTATATACTTATATGTGTATGTACTTTGTGGGCTCTGGAGATCGGCCCTAGGACTTGTCTGCTTCCACTTAGGGACTTTTTTTTCCTGTACAACTGCCTCTATTTAACTGTCTTGATAGAAAACAACCAGTAGAGGTCAGTAAAATACCTAAATTTCTTTCTGCTTGTTCAACTGCCTCTATTTAACTGTCTTGATAGAAAACGACCAGTAGAGGTCAGTAAAATCCCAGAATTGCTTTAGCATTCTCTAGATTCCAGTCCATAGAAATTGTCTTCCACGAGCACCCATAGACAATAATATTTTTTTCAAATCTTGTATTTTCAGTGATATGACCACCGAAGGCCCTGATTTTATATTAAAAACAGAGCTTTGGACTATACCATTTCCCACTGAAAGGCAATATTTCTCTCCATGTGTTCCCATACCTGGCGTGTCACGCAGTTTGGTGCATACTTTCCCTCCATGTTAAAGAACAGTAGATGTTTCAGCACCCAGGCTAATGTGCTGCATAGCTAAATACATAGAAGGTCCCAAAGGCGAGACCGATTGCATTGTAAATGCTTGTTTAGTTTATTTGAGGCGCAGTCATTTGTTATGTTTTGGACTATGCAGCAGAGGAAAGTGAAACAAGCATCTTGTCCCTTGCGGCTTCTGCCCTGCCTGCTCTGCTGCATCATTTTGGCAAGTGGGGTACGGGGGTGACTGCCATGCTGCGGAACTGTTTCCCTCTGCTTGTAGGCTGTGTCTGCATTTTCAGCCCTGCCTGTGTCGATATATCATCTCAGAGGCTTAAGAAAGGGACGGGAGTGCAGTGGGGAGGGTCTGTTCCCTCATATTCGTAGGGCAAGCTGGAACTCTCTCCCCAGCCCCATCTGCGCCAACGTCTAATCATGGCTGGTGGGACAAATGAAGTGCGTGAGCAGTGTGGGCCAGCTTCCCACTGCTTACCTCCCCTGTAATGCCCACATTCCTGTCCCACCCGCACTTCCGCCCTACGTCAACAGGCCGGGAGAGTGACGGAGCAGAGGAGTGTGCCATCCTGTTAGTGCTGGCCCAGCAGCAGGAGGCGATCTTTGTGCTGGAACTGTGCCGTCACTACTCTCCTGTAATAAATATTACAGGCAACCAGCGACGTGTCTTTCTTATTACAAATGAACTCAGAAAAACCATAAGGCACTTGTGATCAGAAAATAATTGGCCTTCTTTTAGAGTGTTATTCGTTTCCCTCGCATTATAACACAATATTGCAAGAACTTGTAGTATCTACATGCGCAGTCACACTCCAGCCCCACATCCTCTGCTACTCAAGCGAGGTCTGTGGAAGTTGTGACAAAAGCAGTTTATACATTGACGTTCAATTCTCCGCTTTAAACTTTAGGGAACAGCTTGGCGATCCCAGCTCAAGGCGCTTCTTCGCTGCGCCCTGGCCCTGTTTGGTTTGCTTTCATGCAGAACTTGAAATCCACTAAGACTCGTTTAGTAAGAATGATTTCCTTTTTCTCCTCCACTGAACACCTGATAAGAGATGGGAAAAAGCTGCCTTCAGTGTGCACGCACATATGGAAATGCACCCACTCCGGGCCAGTAAGTACCTAATGTGATGTCCACCGGGGAATTCCACTTCTGATGAAATTAGGGCACATTTTTCAGATATCTATTAGGCTGGCAGAGAGTGATAAGGCAGGAAGGCGCTCTCGGGAGATCACAGTAAACAGGGCTTTAGATATTCATAAGGCTCTTGGCTTCCGGAGAATGCAGACGTGCTCCTAAGCCGGGGCTGGCAGCTGACAAAACGATGCTCTTCACCTCCTGGCTCAGGGGAGCCAGGGAGGCGGGTGAGGAAAATACAACAGTCGCATTGAGAGAGGGAAGGAAAAGCCATCTCAACTGGCTCAGTGCTGGCCCAGCCAGGTAGGGCGAACCCCCAACCACTGCAGCTGGCCCTTCAACCTCTGTGCTTGCAGATGAAGATCTGAAACTCGTGAACTGATGAGGCGTGTCACTGGGTGGGCGAAGGTAACCTGGGGTCAAAGGGCAGAGACAGAGGCACTTGTTTATAACTCAAGCAAGAGCAATGACGAAAGAAAAGCAAGTGAAAGAAAGTCCTGATTTTTATTAAAGCCAATGAATGAACATGGCTGATGTGCAGTGGCGGCTGTCATGTCCCGAGGGGGATGAGGCGGTGAGACATAAACAAAAATTACATTAAAAGTACTTACCTGCAGCGCGAAGTCCTCCTCGATGGTCTTCTCTCCTCGAGGCAGGCAGGATCCAAACACCCAGGCTCACCAGCATGAGAGCAGCACCAGGATTGGTGGGAGCTGCCTCTATTAGTGCTCAGAAGAGAACAAGACTTTTGCTTTCTCTAACCCAACTGGGTTCTAGAGGTTTAAAGTGCAAATGTGTGGCTGGCCGTGGCAAGACGGCCGGCCAAAAAGACATGCGCACTTTAAACTGAGAGTGCCCTGCTATCTCTGCTGCTGCCAGTCAGCAGCAGCCCTGCCCCTATCCTGACGCTTGCTTCGGGAGGGGGTGACCAAAAATAAAATGTCAATGGATTAACTTCATTACCATTTTATTTTTTGTCTCTGGGGGCATTTCAGTGGGGCAGCACTCCTCCACTCAAACGGAGGAACCGCCCCTTCTGATGTGGCACTTGAGTTCAGGGAGAGCTCCCTCTTGGCCACGTTATTTTGCACTCAGTTGCAAACCATTTATCTCATTCGCCTTATGACAAGGCTGAAGACTCCTTCCTTGTGGTTGGTTCTCTTTTTCAGGCTCTGACTTTGCTTTTGGCAAATGGAGGCGGTCGCCATCACAGGCGATTACTGCAATCCACCCAGAGCTCACTTTGTGGAAGAATGAGTGCCGGTGCCCAAAGCTCTGCACAGAAGCCCGTGGTCGGCGCTATTAAATGTCGGAGCGCTGTCAGGAGTGCCTAGGCTTGAGTCCACCTCGTACCTCTTTAATCCACTACCGGACACTCCCTGCCCTTTCATCTCTCTCTTGCAGGCTCCTGGTTTCTCCCTTTGGCCAGTTTTTCTGTCTTTCTCTTTCTCTGTCTTTCTACTTTCTGTGTTTTTCCGTCTCTTGCTCTCGGGAAATGTCTGATGCAGAAAAATAAGTGCCGGTCCCCAAAAATGACTGCTGGTAGACTCCACCGGCAACGTCCGGCTCAAATTGAGCACTGAAATTACTACCCTAATGCATTTTTCAGATGGGGATATCCACAACTCTGCTACCACCAGAGGCCCACCAAACCAATGTAATGTAAGACAGTGTGGCAGTAATCACCACCCAGGTTTACATGGCAGCTTAACATTGCCTAACGCGGTCGACCGAAGGCGGCAAGGGGGGCATGGAGTCCACCATTTATCCATCTCAGAAGGAATAAGGGAGGTCCACAAGAGAAACTCTTGACAACATTGTACGAGCCCTAATGGATTTTTATAGTTTTGCACACGTCTGATCTTCCAATACCTTGACCAATCTCAGGGTAGATTTGTTCTGTAGGATCTCTCTGCTCCAATTCCAATACTATTCACCAAGTACCAATGTTAGCCAATGGGATTTTGTGAATAGTATTGAACTTGGAGCGTTAAGATCCTGCGGGGAAAAAATAATCTGCCGCACAACTAACCAAGCTATTGGATGCTCATGTGCAAAACTGTATACATTTAGTTATGGGTGTGCAAAGTTGCAAAGTTCAGACGTTTTTTCTCTTGCGATCTTCCCGTAATGGTTGCGAAAACTAGGTTTACTAACCATAGTGGGGAATGTTTTCAGAACGTGGGTTTTTGTATTAAAATTGTGGCTTATGCACCCATTTTACGTTGTTTCAAGGAAAAAAGTCTAACATCCTTCCAGTCTAGACTTACGATGAAAACTGTTTTAGAGTTAATTCAGAAGACAATGGCAGATCGCTTTTCAGCATCAACTAGCACCCACATGGAAATATTGGCAGTTGTCAGAGAAAAATACACAGGTGTGTAGACACAGGAAAGTAGCAAACAACGAACTGGAAGTCCAGCAATAGGGATGTACGTGAGGCTTTGCTCACTAATAAAATCTTTACACAGCAACGCAGATTGTAGACAAACTTTGAGCAAACTTTGAGCCTAAAATGGAATAAAACTAAAGGAGAATTACAATTTCTCCTTCTTTTCAGTATAGGCAGAATAATTAGGATGCTCTGCTAGCGCTTTAAAATCTCAGGGGCATATTCTCAAGAATGTGTGATAACTACCGCAAAATCAGCTTAACGCAACACTTCACATCGTAGTCCATCGCGGGAAAATAACGCTGTGTTAACGTGGTATTCCCAACACGGCGGTACCATGCGATAGTCACACGATAATGCGTCAAATGAATGCATTAAAATCAACGCGACGCCGCAAAAACGCGAAACCCCAACGCGAAAATAGTAGCGATGACGCCAATCGCGATACAAAAATCTGCGAAAACCAGCCACAGGCCTGCAATTCCCACGCGTCATGCGGGAAAATGCACTATAAAAGTAGAAAAAAACATACAAACAAAAGCCAAACAACAGCGAAGCACAATGGAGGCATCCGGAGCAAGTACAGAGGACAACCAGAACCCCACAAGCCCCCGGAGGACCAGCCTGTGACCTCGGGGTCAGGGAAGGGCAAGGACAAGAAGAGTAGGAAGAAGCGGTTCAGTCCGCAGGAAAACAGGATCCTGATAACGGAGGTGCTAGAACACCATCAACCACTGTTCGTCACCTCCACTGTGTCACTGGCAACTAAAAATAGAATATGGCAGACCATCGTGGACAAGGTGAATGCAGTCGGAGTGCTGAGGAGGACAATGGACGAGGTCAAGAGGCGCTGGAATGATGTGAAGCGCAAAACCAAGCAGAAACTTGCAAACAACCGGAAGGCAGCAATGCAGACTGGAGGTGGGAGTCCAGCGCCACAGGAGGAGCTGGACGAGATGGAGGAAATGGTGTCCACAGTCATCAGTGGGGAGACGGTGGCAGGAGTTGGGGGGCCGGACACTGCTCAACATGACCGGACACAACAGCAACAGGGTGAGTAACGACCAGGGACTGGGGGGACGGAGGGAGATGGGCACAATGGCACACATGCACAATTAAGCATAGCACATCTGCGGACAAACCATGCCTCAGACCCCCAACTCCCACCAAGAGACCAATGCACACAGGTATGCAACATCTCAGCACCGCATAAGCACAGAAGCCCGAGGCACACCGCATGTAAGGGATAAGGGGCAGCTAAATCAGAGCTGCAGGGGCGACTCTCCCAAAATGCGGCACACACACATTACATGCAGAGCACATCAACATTGACAACAATGTGGTACAAACCGCAACACGTCCACAACAGAACAGAGGATACAACTGGTGCCGCATGTGCATAGAAACTGGCCAATCACATTTGGCATTGCAGAGAAATGTGAGTTGACAATGTACAAGTACAAACACACATCCGTGATAGTCGGAATGTCCACTGTCCTGCATCAAATAGGCAGCTCCCCCCAAACAGTCACAATGTACACTGTCATGCAGTCTGAATGTAAACATGTACAATGCGTCAACATACATGTGAACACAATGTTAAACTGCATCTCCCCTTCACATTGCAGGGGGAAATCCAACACCTCCTGCGGAGCAGTCCGAACCTCTCTTCTCTGATGACGAAGAGGACCACCACACCTTCGACTCCGATGCCCTCCAACAGCTCGTGGAGAGCCTCCGCAGCCCACTTCCAGGAGCAGGGCAGCCCAGCTGCCACGAGGAGAACCCACCCCCACAACGAACACATGGCCTTCCAACGCCGTGTGTTGGGGTGACAGGAGAAGCTGGCTGAACAGGTGCAGGTGGGGTTCGACCGTATGGCAGCCAAACTAGACGCCATACGTGGGTGTCTAAGTCCCATCAGGGTCCACTCACAGTACCTAACGGACACCCACAGTCCGCTCCATGCTCTCCAACGGACCATGGCTGACATCGCTAGAGTCCTGACTCTGCGGCAAGAACGACTGTCTAGTCAGAGTGCCTCCAGCGATCTCGCCCGGGAGTTGGGACACATGCGCAGGATCATGGAGAACATGGAGTGGACGCAGGAGGAAAGAGCGGCTGCCACGGCTGCACACCAGCGAGAGGTAGCTGGGTCCCTCACTGCCTTAAAGACCCTCCTCATGGCATTGCTGCCACAAGGCCTGGCGCTGATGCATGCTGCTGCTATCACCCCATCCACATCTCCGGCCCCTGATGTGTCAGTGCCACACAGTGCGGCAGACATTCCACCTCCGGCCCCTGAGGTGTCACTGCCACACTGTGCTGGAGACAGAACACCACCACCCACATGTGAGGCACATGCAACAGCAGAGGACGAAGATGCGGATGAATCTGCCTTCGTGGTCAGAAGGACGCAGTAGCATTCATCTCCGCCATGTGGCCTGTTTCTGCTTGGTTCTGCCCTCTGCATCATCATCTTCCACTGTCCCCCAATGCACTCTGCGACACTCACCTTGGACCTCGACATGGACTGCCATATTCTGTTTGGTCACCAATGACACAGCTATCAGACTGCGGACTGAACTCCTCCTCTCCTGATGTACCTGTCATTCCCTGAAGGACTCTGGCTGGCCCTCCACGGGCCAACAATGTAAAGTGGGGTTGGCATGGCCCTGTGCTGCTCCAGCTGCAACACTCCACTGAATCTGCAATAAACATTCATATTTACACAGATGTGTCATGTCTATGATCTTTCAAGTGTGGAAGTATGGATGAATGTAGGGTCAGTGATTCCCCCTTACGTCCATGTTGCTCATGTTGTGGGACTTTTGTCACAGGGTGACACATTGCCGATTGCGGTCCGGGTTGCGTCGACACTACAACAGAGACACATCCATTAGTCACTTCCTTGTCCAGCCCAGCCCAGGACGGAACCACGCCCAGAGCCCCGGGGTCATTGTTCACACCCTTACGCTGGACTGGCATACGCCAGGACAGCCCACTCCGCTTACACACACGGGGGGACGACAACGCCACATGTCCCAGGTCTTCACTGCAGGGATCTGCAGCTCACAGGTCTGGTTGTCAGCATGCCACAGCCACTCCCTCACGGCTGGTGTACACCCACACCACACCCATCCAGCACAGGCGTCACAGGACATGTGACCCTGCCGATAAAGAGGGCCTGGCGCATGTGCTGGACGCCATTTCCACTCTCTAACTGGGTGTCTCCGTGTAGTTCTCATGTATGCATGAGGGCCTAGGGCCCTGCCACCTCACATTGCCCAGTGCCGGGGGTGACATGATGGCGTCCGCACCACGGAACTCAATCATTAAGGGTCCATGGCTAGCGGTGCACAGACTTGGTGGCACCGGATACACTGCGGCAGGCACAGGCACACCGCCACAGGACGGTGTCTTGCGGTGCAGTGAGATAGGGGCATCTAAAGTGCTGAGCGGGTGTGCAGCCTGCGATGATGCGCCGTCCTGGCGGTCCGGACTGGCAAGGATCAGTGTGAGCCCTGCTGGACCGCAGTGTAGGCCTGAGCCAGCGGGCAGTGCGGGCCTCCCGCCACGTGGCGTTGCCTGGTGGTTCACAGAGTTAGTGGCACCTCAAGCGCTGAGCGGGTGTGCAGCCTGCGATGATGCCGTGTGCACTGATGTGGTCTCTGCCATTGCGTAATCAAGACCCAGAATCAGGTGTGTGACGGGGCTGCATGATGTGGAGGGTGCCATGGTCGCGGGCCCCGGGCTTGGAGATCCCACCGGAACGTGGTGGGCCCTCTTGGAGACACGCCGGTGGCGGAAGGTGAGCAGTGAGGCCTGGTTGCGCAGGGGCGGGCAATCACCGCTGGGCGGTGGGAGGGGCTGGGGTGCAGCAGCCTATGTGCGCAGGGGCGGGCAAGCGATGATGGCGTGTGCAACTGTATGGACTCTGCCATTCATGTCTCTAGACACTGTTTCAGATAAGGGACCTGGGGGACTGCAGTGTATACTGGCACGTGGTTGGAGACACACCGGTGGTAGCAGGTGAGCAGTGAGGCCTAGGTCCGCAGTGTCGGCACTCTCTCACCCTCACTTTCTCTCTCCCTCTCTCCCTCTCTCCCTCTCTCCCTCTCTCTCTCTCTCTTTCTCCCTCTCTCCCTCTCTCTCTCCCTCTTTCTCTCTCCCTCTCTCTTTCTCTCTCCCTCTCTCTTTCTCTCTCTCTCTCTTTCGCTCTCTCTCTCTGTACTTTGATGGGCGCATGGCACACCTTCTTATCCAGATTTCTGTTTTGCAGGCTGTGACTTACAGAATGTCCTGAGAAGACCCGCCATGCCTCTTCAGAATTGTTGTATTTGGTTTATTCTGTAATAAACGTATTATTTGGATATTATGATATGAATGTATGATTTCCCTTTTTCTGACCACACATGTATGTTAGGTGTTGTGATTGTGCGACTTCAAGCGATTTGTTTGGTTCATGATTTCGTGGAGTTGATGTGCAATATCTTTTTCCAAAGGGGGGGGTTGGGGTGGCGGTGGGTGTTGTTGACCTATTGGGGCTCCGGGCTGCATGATCGGTTGCTCCAGGGCATCTGTTGTTCTTCATGTGTGGCTATGGGCTGTGCTCCCTTGTCTGGTGCCGGTTGTCGTCCAACTTTACACCAGGTAAGAGCAGGTGTTAATTTCCTGCTGCTAACGCGCCTTATCGCATGTTTTGTGATCTTATCGCCGATCTGGCTGGTCGTTGAGAATGTTGTGGAGTGGTGTTGTCGCGGATTTTTGCACGGGAACGCCTACTCTGCATCTCATTAGCGTTAGTTGCTGGGGTCATCTGTGGCGATGTTTTTTGCGACTGCTTACGCAGGTAAACTGGTGTTATGGGCTGTTAGCGCAAGCTTGTGAAAGGGGCGATGAATTTATCGCGACTTTGGCTGCAATAAAGTGCCGATAACTCGGCTATAGATCCTTGAGAATATGCCCCTGAGTATTGTAATGCATGGCTTCCATAGGAAGTCTCTAGCATGTACACCAAATTCTAACTCTGGTATCTCACTGATATGGCATAGCAACAGTTGATATCAAAACTCACTGCCTACAGTTGTTATGTTATAAAGGAATTCCAGGCTGCTTCGGTTGGGTTCTCTTAGAGCCTGATAGCAGCCTTGAAAACTTCTGTAGGAGAGGGCACAGAGAGGGGTGGGTGGCAGGAACCCAGTTTTGTAAAAACATTTGGGCTTGAGCAGAGGTCATGGCATGTTTAGCTGCCACATTACTCCTCTGTGTAGTAGTTGAAAGCAGGGGCAGCTGATCTTGGGGGGTGTGCATACATAACATAAAATTATAGATGGGTAAAAAGTAGATTGCGGGGTGTTTTTCATATTGAGATTCTGGGCGACATCATAGACAACTCGAGCTTTGCTCTTGCTGTCAATTTAATGTCACTCAGAACCCCTCGGTGGGATCCCTGTACTTCACTGTTAATCATCTATAGTTGGATATATAAAACGCAAGCCCAAAATGTACCTGTATTTATTATTTGCAGCTACAAATAGTTGTTTCAGTAAGCCCACATACCACCAGGGGGTATTATGTCATCCCTCACTCAGTCCGTCTCCCACTGAGCCTCCAAATGATGTCTTGAAAAACCATGGTTCACTCTGAACACACATCATACACTACATCACACCATGGAGCCAGGAAGCTAAGCTAATGCACACTCATCATACACAGCACATACAATACACTCAAGCACCACCAAATCTACAACACAATGTGCTGGACACACAACAGTACATAATGACTGTCATCAGGAGTAGAGACAGGGATGGATACCACTAGACAGCACATTGTGCATTAGACCCATGTACACTCTGAGTGAGATAAAGTGAGTTTCTTGGATTTGGTTTCAAGTCACATGCTAAAGGCTGGAACTAGAACCAATGAATGTCTTTTGGTTCCAAGGTCTGCCACTACAGTAACAACACACATCCTCCCTAATGTAAGAGAAGAATTACATTTGAAGGTGGTGCTGATGTGTTTTCTGCTGGGTGCTCTGAGACATTTTTCAGTGTCTCTTTAGAAGTGCACACCCTTGTCTTGCTCATATTGCTGTCACTCTTCTGGCTCCTGGTGGTTGCCTGGACACTGCCTTCCTATCGTTGGAAGCCTCAAGGGTCGCCTAGTTCACTCTTGCTAAAAAAAAAACATCAGGATCCTGCAACTCCATGCATGAAGTTACAGGAAATATATGTACACGCCCTTGAGGAAATATATTAATAGCAGCTTAAAGGTAGATGTGAAGTAACAAAATAAAAATGAATATAAACAACCTTGTTTGAAAAACAGACTTTTTAAATAGTCTTTGTGTCAGAAGTGCACCCTAGAGTGGAGCAACACACCAAGAACATTCTCCAAAAGCACTCGGTTCCAGGGTGTTTAAAGAGGCCGGAAGGGCGGGTGCAGGTCAGTTTCATGAGTGCTACATGCTTCTTTAGTATACTTCTGATGTAGCTGCTCATGACCCTTAGACCCTGACCCTGGAACCTGCACTACAGCTGGGTGCTGTTGTTCAGCCTGTCAAATATCGATGACCATCTTGGGATTGCTCACAAACCACCCTAAACACTGAAAAACCAAACTTGTGACACGTGATAAGATTCTACATAAAATACAGTGCAGGCCCATTTATTAATCTGTGGTAGGATGGTGCATGCAGTGCGAGGATGATGGATAACCTGGTTGACTATTGGGAAACTGGTATATTCATGGAAGTCAATTCATCAAAGTGCAGGGGGAGCGGAAGCTTCATCTGGAAACCTTTAATGTCATCTATGGTGAATGATCAAAATATTGTGAAAAAAATATCATGCTACAAGAATATTGTGTGATGGTAAGAATATCATTTTTAGGTTTATAATATTGTTTTTTTAAATATTGTTTTATATAATATTGTTTAATATAGTTGTATTAAATATTGTTTTTTAATTACATGAATATATATTAGTTATATTTTCTTTAGGTATTAGTATTACAATAACAGTTTTTAGTATTGTTTGTCCTTTGAGATGTGTGACTGAAAATGTTTTACATTTAATTAGTATTTTCTAATTTAGTAGGGGGGCGTGGCTTGGTTCCAGCAAAGATGGCTGCAACCTAGAGGAGCTCTGGCGAGCCCGATAATTTAAACCCGGCATCCGTTACAATATTTGGCCCAGTTGGCACCAATTCGACAGACATTGGACCCTCGGGGCGCCTGCTGGCCCCGCGAGTGTCCGGCTGGAAGAAATTAGCCCACGGATCCGGGGAGCAAGCGGAGGCCAAGTCTGCCGAGGCACACCAATCTGGAAGCAGAGCAGCGAGGCCAGTAGGAGTCTGGAGGACCGCGGCGGGGGTGAAGTGGATTCCCCCTCCGAGACGCCTAAACATCGGTGCGACATTCCCCAGGGACTGTCGGCCTGCTCTGTAAGGAGGCGCCTTGCCCCAAATCGGAGGTCTGAGGGCCGGGGCCTCAAGGCCGCACGGCTGCATTGATAGGCGGTCCCGGTCGTGGGAAGGCAGACGACTGGGACTGGATAGCGATGAAAGGAGGCCCCTGGAGTGCCACCGGGGACTGGGAACAATTCAGCTGTGACCTGGGAGGCCCGCGACATGAAACAGCGAGCTGGGGACCAGGGCTAGGGGAAACTACAGCCAAAGGCCGAAAAACTGAATTACTGGAGGGGGAGTGAAATCCCCTGATAAACCTCGCTTGCGGGCCTGGGGCGCAGCTGTGGCCACAGGGAAGAGGTGCTGGCAGGTGATATCATTGCCTAAAGAAGATACCAAGTGGATAGACGGGGGCCCCAGTGGCTCAGCAGAGACCAGTGATTTGTTGGCAGGGGGGCAGCACCTAAGTGAATCTCAGTCCTGGGAGCCAGAGATGCAGTGGATTTTGGGGGGTTTCTCGCAGGGCCCTCCCCATTCCTTTTGCTTCACAGTGCCTGCGATACTGTTACTCACATCAGCAAGGGTGTCCATGACTGGGACTCAGGAGCCGTACTCCTGCTTAACCTCTCAACACTTTGGGCCTGGACTATAGTGCAAGACGCATAGAGGGTGGGGTTCCCTGGCGGCCTTTCTGGTGAACTGGTGCGGTGTACCCTGGTGACTTCTGTCACTGGTGGCTCATCCCCCAGTGAGTTGGAGATAGTGGAGCACCCCAGCTCCTTCTGCCAATCTGTCCTACCAGCTGTTACTCCCGGGGGGTCATGGTGTAACCAAAGGGACAATTACTGCTACAATCAAATAAAATGGACAGATGCGCAGTTGCCAAGCAGTCCATGGAAGGTGCTGGGTCGGCCGGGGGGCCGGTGGAGCAGGCATAGCCCTCTTTGGGAGCTGTTATGGATTGGACCTATGGCGTGTATACCACTGGGCATAAATCAGTTCACCCACTTATCGGCCAGACACGGCATTCCTGACTGGACTACATTTGTACCAACCATGAAAGAATGAGCTGCTTCCGTAATATAATGCATCTAGTGTGAGGCATTTCCGACCATTCCTCGGTGGACACCTCCCTGTCAAGTCCAGTCAGGGAGACCGTATTGCCCCCTAGAATAGCAACTTGGCATTTAAGAGACAGGAAACTTCAAGAGTAAATAAACGTTTGTGCTGATCAATACTCAGGAAAATGCAGAGTCAGTCGGCTCAGCCTGCACTTTGTGGGAGGCTTTCAAGACAGTGTTGCGCGGACACACTCAAGCCCCTATCGGGGTTAAAAATAACAACTGGTTGCCAAGAGCACAAGGCTGGAGCAAAAGATCATGTCCTTAAAGCAGGAGGTAATGAAGGGGGAGGTTCTTGATGCTGGTCATGTCCGTCGTCTCCGACTAAAACAACAGGAACTGAGGGACCTGGCGGAAAATGCTGCTCGTGCACACACTCTGGCCACTCAGAGACATTTGCACGATATTGGTGATAAAGCTAGTAAACTCATAGCTTGGCTGAATAAGAGAAACAGGAACAGAAACTGGGTCGTCGAAATTAAGGATCATAAGGGTGGGGTTCACACCACCGGGGCCGAAATAGCAAAAGCCTTCGCAAAGTATTACGAATATATGTGCTCTTCCAGGACCTCTAGGTCCCCCAACGAGTGTGCAGACCTCCTTATGGACCTTCTGCTCAGAATCATCTCCCCGGAAAACAGGGAGGCGCTGGAACAGGATTTGACGGCAGAGGAAATTGAGGGAGCTATTCACGGGATGCAATCAGGCAAGGCAGCAGGGCCTAACGTACTGTCCATAGAACTGTTCAAATGCCTGGCTAAGGTAGCACCCCACATGCTTAATATGCTACAGACAGCGAAGCGAGATGGCGTTTTTCCGGTCAATCAAAGGAGGGCCATAATCGTGGTTCTCTCCAAGAAGGGCAGGCCCCCCACGGCCTGTAACTCCTACAGGCACATATCATTGCTAAACCTGGGGGCCAAGGTGCTGGCAAAGGCTCTGGCCAACGGACTGGTGAGTGTCATAACCTCCGTGGCACATCTGGACCAATCCGGGTTCATGCCACACAGGGGCACCGATTCAATTTAATGTGTCTTTATGGGATGCTGCACATGACGGCGGCGCCAACGACGCAGGAGTCCATAGTGCTCTCCCTGGGCGCCAAAATGGCCTTTGATAGCATAGAATGGCCATATCTGTTTGCAGTTCTGCCCAGGTTGGGGTTTGTTCCCAAATTCTGCTCATGGGTCAAACTCTTATATCAGGATCCCTTAGCTAGGGTGCGAGTGAATGCTGTTGTTTCTCGCTCCTTTACTCTCTGCGGAAGCACGTGTCAGGGGTGCGTCCTGTCCCCGATGATCTTTGCCCTGACACTGGAGCCTCTGGTTCCAGCAGGATCCTCTCCTATGGGGAATCCGGAGGAATGACGCATGGGAGGAAAGGATCTCCCTGTACACTGATAACATCTTACTATATGTCACATGGCCTCACCTCTCGGTGGACAGGATTCTTCATATTGGGACAAGTCCTTCATCTTTCCACTATCAGGGGGTCGCCTGGCTCTTCTATCAACATGCCTGGCTCCATTGGTAACTCAGGGTTTTGGCTACCTGGGTATCTTTGTGCCAGGAAAGTCAAAGAATTCATGCAAAAGAATCTGTTCGCCCAGCACGAGCACCTTGGCGAGGACATTGCACACTGGAAGGTGCTTCCAATATCTTTGATGGGCAGGGCAGTGCATTTTAAGATGATGACCCTCCCCTGCATGCTGTATGCCCCCCAGAACACCCCTTGTAGGGTGCCACAGAACTTTTTCAATAAAGTCAATAGTGAGTTGCGCAAGCCCCTCTAGGATGGTGGTAGGTTATTGATCTGCCTTAGGAAGCTACAGCAGGGGTGTGTTTGAAGGGGGATTGCCTGTCCCTGACATTCATGCTTTTTACTGGGCTGCCCAATTGATGAGAATCAACGATTGGTTTTTTGGAGGCATGAAGGAACCGGCCTATCGGGTCGGTCGCAAGGCTATGGGCGAGCAGGGATATACTTCCATCTGATATGACAAAAAGCAAATAGGTTAATTGCTGTGCCACACTCAGGCGGGCGTTAGGACATGGCACGGATCTAACAAGCATCTGGGCTGGGAAAGCAAATTGACCACCACGACTCTACTGTGGGACAGCGAGCAACCTGGGGAAGTAAAGAAAATACGTGGCCTCCTTCGATGGGTACTGATAGGAATTGATCGCCTTGGTGATTTTTGGAGGTGGGGCGCACTATTGTCAATTGCAGACCTTCAAACCGAATACAACATGGGGGCCGAAGAGCATTTCAAGTATCTACAATTGAGACATGCACTGCGGTGCCACGTACCTGAGGGAGAACAGTTACTGGAGTCCTCGCCTTTGGCGGATCACTTGTTACTAGACCCAATGCCGGTTAAGGCAGTCTCCTTAGTATACAGAAAAATGTTAAACAACTCCCCAGATCTACTACGCTCACTACGAGAAACTTGGGAGGGATACAGAGGCTTAATAGAAGATGATGACTAGGTAGAGGCCCTCCAGAGCCCTAGAGAACTAGTCGTACAAGCTCGTTTCCGCCTCATACAACTACGCATACTCCACAGATCCTATTACTCCAAATCCTTGTTACATCATCTGGGTCGTTTCAACTCGGCCCTTTGCACCAGGGGTTGTGGCATGGTTGGCTCCTTCTTCCACATCCTCTGGGGATGCCCAGTGATTCAACAGTATTGGAGGGGAGTCAAACAAGTCCTGGCCTCAGATACCAGCCTTGCGGTTCCCCTTGAGGCTAGATGGCTGGTACTAGGCATAACGGAGGAGGAAACCTGAACCTGGCATCTTAAAATATGGCTGATGTTGGCAGCAGGGGTGGCTACACGAAAAATCACAAAAACATGGGGGGTGAGTGGACCTCCGATTATCTGGGGCTGGATGAATGGCCTGGACTGGTGTCAAATAGTGGAACTTGAGATCTACCAGAGTCGGGGCTGCCCTCAAAAGTGCGAGAAGATTTGGGGCAAATGGAGCCTATACAGAGAGACCTAGGAAATTGTCAGAGGTCTGGTGGGAGGGCGGGATGAGGGTAGCTTTAACTTGGATTGTACCTCTCTATGTTCCACTGTGCCTGCACGTCTATCCATGTGATACCTCTGTTGATTTCATCGTTACCTGAAATTGCTGTGGTTTGACTTCTCTCCACACTGACTCGCAATGTTACTATCCACTATTGTAAACATTGCTGCATACTGAGCAACTGTTTAATAAAAAGATGACTAAAAAAATATATATATGTGTGCATATATATATACATACATACATACTATAGTTTTGTTATTAATTTATTGTTTTGATTAATTGTTAGTTCAATCATTTTAGTAACAGTTTGTAATTATTGAAGTGTCATTTCAATTTTCATTAAATTAATTATTTTTCTGCATTTAGCGGCATGTTGTTGGGTTCATAGGGGATTTGGCTGAGAAGTTATAATATATATAGATTATTAATTTGCTTTTTTAATTACTTTATTAAGGTAAATAAATAATGAATTGACAATTAAATATATTATTTAATTCATTATTATTTGTATTATTTTAGTGTAGGCTGTGAGTTATAATTTGTAATTTAAATGTTATAAAGTTGAATTAGTAATTTTTTATATAGTAGCAGATTGTTGGGTATGAAGGCGATTAGGGTGGGAAGTAACGGCAAATATAAAATATTGTTTTATTTATAATGATTTTATAAGGTTAATTAAAATATTAGTTGATAACTCATTATGAAAATATATAATTTATTATTTATGTTAATTGTTTGTTATTTTATAAATAGTTTTTATCTTGTAGCTGAGTGTATTTAATAATATTTTGAACATAGGTTTTGTATTTATTATTTCTTTTAATTTTATTTAATAACGAATTTCATGTTAATGTTTTATTTATTATTATTTATTTTTGTGCACTTGCAGCTGTTATGGTTCCCACACCACCAGCGCGCACCGCCGCAAGGGCCAAGGACTGAGTGGGACTGGGAGACGAGGATATATATATATCTTAACTATGTTTAAATATTTTTAATTTGTAATGTATTTAAGTCGTTTTTTAAGTTTAAAAATTGGAATGGAATATCTAACCCTTCCAAAGCATAATCCTTACCCTCTGTTGCTTAGATTGGAGTGGAACTAGTAAATCTAACCCCTCCAAAGTGCAACACTTTCATTGCTTTTGCTTAGATTGGAGGGGGAATAGTAAATCTAACCACTCCAAAATCCATCACTTTCCCTACTATTGCTCAGGTTGGAGTGGGAAGGGTAAATTGAACCCTTCCTAAGTCCAACACTTTACCTGTTTTTGCTTGCCTTGAAGTGGGAATAGTAAATGTAATCCCTTTAAAATCCAGCACTTTCCCTTCTGTTGCTCAGGTTGGAGTAGGAATAGTAGATGCAACCCCTCCAAAGTCCAACACTTTCACCACTGTTACTCAGATTGGAGCAGGAATAGTAAATTTGACCCCTCCAAAATTCAAAACATTCCCTCATTTTGCTTGTGTTCGAGTGGCAATAGTATGTCTAACCCCTCCAGAGTTCAACACTTTTCCTTCTTTTGCATAAATTAGAGGGAAAATTAGTTATTTTTTGTATTGATTTAATTTTTTTATTTACGTTTGATATGGTTAATTATATATGTTTGTTAACTTTAATTTTTAAGTCGTTGTTAATATTTCTAATGTATATTTTAAATTGTTTAAATATTGTTTTTATATTTTTAAAGTAAACATCAATTTATATATTTAATAAAAAGTATTTAATATAAATTGTACTTTAATTAAGTTTGATATATGTTTTATGTAACATTTTAATTTAAAAGTTATTTTTCATATTTTCAATGTAATTTCAGTAATTGCTTATATATTGTTTTTATATTTTTAAAGCATATATTTAATTTATGTTACTAATGTAAACTATTTTAAATTATATCCTTATTTTGTACCTTATTACACATATATATATATATATTCCAAACGAAACCTCACGTATATTTCACAACGTGAGAAACAAGCCCTCCAGTCGGGAGTGAGTTAGAACAAGTTATTTATTTCAGCAGGTACCAGCAGGTAAGCATTACGCGTTTTGACCCCACCGGGTCTTATTCATATGTAAATTACGAGGGTCAGTTGCTGGTAAGTTTAAATACACTGAGATGAATCAACAGTGAGGTAGGACTTAAGGGGCACAAGTTTAGTTCATATGCTATCAATCACGATAACACTTTACAGATCTTAATTATTGGGAGATCAGTTTACACTTTTCCAAACCCATACTCTAAATCCGTATGTCATTAATGTACTGAGAGTTGAAATGCTCGAGTAGGTCACTGATCACAAAGTCCCTGTGTTAACAGAACTTCAAAGTCCATAATGCCTTGCAAAGGTTCTTGGGCATTGTGGCGTCCCTCCATTCGTACCACATTCATGAATGTCTTTATCAAAAACATTTGCGATACATATTGTACTGTTGTAGCTTCAAAAGGATTAAATTCCGTGTCGGGCTAAATAACAAAGTTCATACGCATTTTTGTTGTAGCACTCTTCCTCGTGCCTTCGTTGTCAAACAATCATCATGCGGGTACCTGTATGTTGTTGTATCCAGTGTTCTCACTTCTCCTGTTGTGTCTGGGTTAGTAACCCTCCAAACCCTGGCTGCTTCCAAAGTGCTTCAAACAAATTAGCAAGCAGGCCAAATATAGATGTGTAAAGTGGAAGTGCATATGTACATTCCTAGGTCATATGACTGCATGCAACCTCTCATAGTCATATGGAGTCCATTATATCGCTATTGTTCCTAATACGGTAATGTAGATAAAGTGCAATTGCAGAGATAGGGGTTACACTTCCTTCCCTAGTAAAGTGCTAACCTCAGTATAAAGTGCTAATTTAGTAACAATGCATAATAATTCCTAACGTGATGTGACAGATGTTTAAGTCTCAATCAATATTTCATGTTACTCGAAATCTTTAAATTGATTTAGAGTTCTAGTGCAGCTGCCATGTGCAAATCACAAATATAAAATCTTTACAACATATATGGTGATAATCTCCCCTGGTGATTTGTTTCAGTGCAGTATGTCATCACCAGGTTCACATTTCAAGGACACAGCAATAATTAATTCCTTACACAATCAAGTTCAAATTCTGAAAAGTACTTAGAGAGCCAAAACGAACACAGATCAGTTCTTAAAATCCAGGCCTAAGGCAATTTGAAAATTCAAAAAGGAATCAGAGATGAACATACAGTTCTGCATCAAGGTTATGTACCCATGGTTTCTCTGCCCCTAATAAGACAATCATCCTGGATTCACATTGCCACATTGCTCTATTTTCTTTACATGGATGGACTCTCACATGTTTGATGCCATAGTATTGTAAGGAAGCCAAACTGCCCTGATGTTCTTCCCAAAAATATTTGGCCATTGGATAAGCTTGGTCTTGATGTTTTTATGGCCCTGATATGTTGTAAAACCCTGAGCTTTACTTTATTAATTGTGCTGCCTACATATCACTTCCCGCAGCCACATTCCAATACATAGACCACAAATCCAGTTTCGCAAGTGATCTTTTCTTTAATTTCACAGGTTCTGTCCTCATAAGTGGTGTAAGATGTTCTGTTTGATTTTAACTTACAGGCTTTGCACGTGGCACATTTCCTGAAGCCCATGCCTCTGTCAGTAAGCCAGTTTGTTTCCTGATAAAACATGGATCTTGTTAACAGATCACCTAATGATGGTGCTTTGCGATATGTAATACTGGGATATTGGCCCACTACATCCTTCAGATGCTCATCATGTTGAAGCACAAGCCAATTTCGCTTGATGAGGGAACAGATCGTATTATGTTCCATGTTATATCCCATGAAGAACCTTATCACCGTGTCCTTTTCAGTCTCAATGGCTGTTGTGGTCTCTATTCCTTTGTTGTTAAAAAGTAGTTGCTCTCTATCCTTTGTTAAAACCCTGGATCTTGCTTCAATAAGAACTTGTTCTGGGTATACCCTCTCTGTGAATCTTAAAATCATCTGTTTTGCTTCAACCTCAAACAGTTCATCAGTGGAGCATATCCTACGTGCTCTCAAAAGCTGACTGTAGGGTATGCTCCATTTGAGGGATCGTGGATGTCTGCTGTTTCCGTGTAATATTGAATTACATGCCGTTTTCTTCTGAAAAATGGTAGTTTGTATTGATCCGTCTCTGACTTGTAGCTTCACATTCAGAAAATCTATCTCACATGGGCTGCACTTCACGGTCAGTTGTATGTTAAGCGTGTTCTTGTTCTTGTATATATATATTGTAAACAAAGAACCTTGCCGTGACAAAGCAAGTAGCGCACTCAGGAGTCGATGCAAAGTTTCTTTATTTCATCACCATTGCTGACAAACGCGTTACGGCCATGATGGCCTTTGTCAATGTCAGCGTGCTCTACAACACCACATGTTTTTAATCACACGCATCGTAGATGCCATTATAACAAAAAACGGACTTGTGATGTAAGATAAAATAAAATACACAATCCTTTGGAAAAACACTTCCGCCATCTTGGAATGGTAAAATTTGTAAAGATGTCATTATTTATGATCAATTCTGTCCTGGATGTACCTTCATACATTTCATTGTAAACAAATTATTATCATACTCAAATAAATCATTGGGGACACGCACTACATTTATTGTGATAGTACTATAGATAACATTCGCCATAAATATATCTGTTTTTTTGTTACCTATCGCTGTATTTACTCTCACAGTTCATCTATGTAGGTTTAAAACCTCTATTGAATTAAGCCCTGTGTGGGCAGCACTTGGGGGTTCCTGCATGCTAAAATTCCTAAGAATCCCAACTCCTATTGTAAACAGTGCCAAAAATTGGAACTGTTTTTTGATATTATGCAAATTCAGCAAAGATCTAGCCCTGTATGGGCAATAAGTGGAGGTTCTGATATACTAAAAAATCTCAAAAAGTACCTGCTCCCCATAACAGAACGCAAATTGCCCCTTTTATCATTATATAATGCGAATTCTACAACGATAAATATATATACATTTTTTTATTAAATGAAATCATAGACATACACATAGTCATATTATCCTTTGTCAATAGTGGTTTCTTACAGAGATTAACACTGTTCAGGCGTCAATATCCGACATAAAACATATACTCAACAAATGAATATTTACTAGGCGCGGGGGGTAGGGCTAGGGAGGTAGGGCTAGGGAGGGGTGTGTAGGGAACCTCCACTCGTGCATTCTATGCGTTGCAATTTGTCTATTATGCTGGGAGGGTGCATCATATTTCCTCTGTACTGGTCCGTGAGGAGCTAAAGAGTCTAAGAGTAGTTTATACCATATTCGTCATGAGTAGGAATGCGTGTTGCACTATGGCACCGATGTAGTAGCTGGGCCTATGGGAGTGGTAGGTGTGGGTCCTTTTGGTGTCAGCTGGTGCCCGGGAGAGGGAGTCACAGAGGGCTGCTGTTTCTGCCGTAGATAGCAGCGATAAATATGCCGTATGTCTTTGGGTCGCGAAGTCGGGGCTGGAGTGTTGCATATATTTCGGTTTGCATATCACAGTGCGACATGCTTCGGAGCCATGCTTCTTTCGTGGGGCTGTGTTTGATTCCCCAGTGTATCGCGATTTCCCTCTTCGCTAGCAGCAGTGCTATGGCGACGAACCTGCAGTGGCATAGTTTTATATCGCTGACTATTCCCAGCAATGCTAGTTTTGGAGAGGGGGGAAGCTGCGTGGAGATCACGTCAGAGACTGTCTGGAATACGTCTGTCCAGTATGCAGCTATCTGGGGGCATGTCCAAGTCATGTGGGCAAAGTCAGCGTCCGGAATCTGGCATTTGGGGCAGTTGGACGGTTTAGTGGGGTCATATTTGGTCAGTTGCAGCGGAGTGATATAAACCCTATGCACAAACTTGAAATGGAGGAGTTTATGCCTGTGGTTGAGGGATACCCTCTTTATTTGTTCATGACAGCAGGCCCACTCCTTGTCAGTCAGTGATTGACCCAGGTCTTCCTCCCACCGCCACCTCACCCCCCTGTCCCGAACCTGCTTGAGTGCCACACATGCCCGGTACAACTTGGTGACCAGATGGTCCCCTTCTTTATCGGTTATAAGTAGCATAAGTGGTGTAAATTCCAGAGGCGGAGATGGGAATGTAGGAGTGGTCGAGCGGAGTGCCCCAAATAGTCTGGTTGCTACAAATTTATCCATGTAGGTCAGGTCAGAGTGTGCGGATATGTCCATCATGGTTATTGCCTGTCTGTCTGTGAATAGGGAACCGATGGTACATAGCTTCAATTTATTGAGAGTACACTGTACCACCGTCTCGGATGTGAGTGGCAGAAACGGGCTTTGTTGCAGTGGGAGATCAGGTGAATACAGGCAGCCGGTACCCAACATTCGACTGAGTCTGCGCCAAGCCCAGCATGTGGTAGATAGGGGTTGTATATCGTTTGGGTCGAGTGGTATACCCAGTGGGAATAGTGCCCCTTGTGGTGTGGGAGCAGCCAACTCACATTTGGGTTTAGTGTACGGTATACGGGCGTCTGGGTGAAACCAATGATGGGCAAATTGAGCCTGTGCAACCAGGTAATAAAGGTGGAAATCCGGGACTGCAAACCCTCCCCGGTCGTAAGGAAGTGTTAAGGTGTCCCATGCTATTCGTGGTCTGTGCCCCCCCCTCGACCAAGCGGATAAGCAGGCCCCGCAATTGTGTGAAGAAAGCATTTGTAAGTGGGATGGGTATATTAACAAATAGATATAAGAACCAGGGTAGAACATTCATTTTGATGAGGGCGATGCGTCCCGCCATAGATATCGGTAACTGGATCCATCTCTCAACCTGCGAATTAAGTTGTGTAATAACTGGTCCATAGTTGAGGCGTATAACTTGTTCCTTACTTCTATGTAGTATTATGCCAAGGTATTTGGTGGTATCTCCCACCCACCGGAGGGGCAGCTCTGCCTCCCCTGAGATGGCAGAATCGGTAATCGGGAACATCTCCGATTTGTCCCAATTAATTTGTAACCCAGACATGGCGCCAAAGCGACATATTTCATTGATTACAGGCTGTAAGTTAATGTTGGGATGTCTAATAAAAAGCAGGATGTCGTCCGCATACATAGACATCAGCAGGGGTCCCGATTGAACTGGAGGCCACGGAACATATGTTTTTCTTGCAGGTGCCTGACTCGGGGGTCCATGGCCACTATAAAGAGTAGGGGATATAAAGGACAACCCTGGCGGGTTCCTCGCGAAATTGGAATCGGAAGAGACAGTGAGCCATTCACCCGGATCCGGGCCTTGGGGATGAGGATAGCAGCGCATTCAAAGCAATAAAGTTGGCTGGGAGGCCAAGTTTGTGGAGTGTGGCAGTGAGGAATGGCCACTCTAGAGACTCAAAGGCCTTCTCCGCATCGAGAAGGGCTATCGCTGCAGGGACACTCGGCTCTATCCTATTGATTACTGAAAAAACGGTCCGGAGGTTTAGGGCAGTGGACTTATGTGGAATAAAACCAGATTGCACTGGCGAGAGTATTTGGTCCAGGAGTAATGATAGTCTGGTGGATAGCATTTTGGCCAGGATTTTGTTATCGAAATTTATTAGGCAAATGGGGCGACATAAGTCGCAGCTAGTGGGCTTCTTACCTGGTTTTAACAGGAGGGATATAGCCGCCTCCTTCATGGAAGGGGGGAGTCCGCATATACCTCAAGCAACTGTGGCGCTAAGACTTCTTTAAATGTTTTGTAGAATATCCCTGACAGTCCGTCAAGGCCCGGTGCCTTTGCTCCATCCAGAGCATCTATTGCTAGGGTGTTCTCCTCCACAGTGAAGGGTTCACCGAGGAACTCAGCCTGACCAGTAGTGAGCCATACCATTGCAATCTCCTCCAGGGAGGCTAAATGCTGTGTAAAGTCCTTGGGGAGCTTGGTTGCATACAAGGATCGATAATATGCGACCAGTTCTGATATTATGTCCGCATTGTCAGTGGCCACGGAGTCGTTGGATCGTTTTATTGCTGCTATGTGCCCGGCCCCCCTGGGAGGTCACACTAGTCACGCCAGGGTCCTACCAGGGCGCTCCCCCTCTCCATATCGGCGTGCTGCGTGGTGCTTGCCCAGCAGATTTGCCTCCCTGTCCACGTGCTTGTTGAACTCCAGTATAAGGGTGTTACGCCTGTGTAGGATGTTAGGTGTAATTGGTGATGTGTCTAAAAGTGACAGCTCTGTCTCAACCCGGGCAAGGCTTCCCTGTATTGAGTGCAAGACTACCGCCTGCTTAGATATGCAGATACCCCGGACATATGCCTTAAAGGCGTCCCATTATGTGGCATATTTAGCCACCGAGCCTGTGTTCAGAGTGAAGTATTCAAGAACTGCCTCTTGTAGTTCGGACCTAAACAAAGCATCCAGCAGGGCCGAAGCTGGAAAAGACCATCTTCGTTCCCACCCGATGGAGTGTGGAATGTTCAAATGAAGGAGCACCGGTGCATGGTCCAACAGCGTGCGTGGCAGCGTATCTATACCCTTGGTCCGTTGACATCCCAGTGCGTCAGAGAGCCAGTAGTCTATGTGTGTCTGGGTGGAGTGCGGCACCGAATAGAAAGTGTATCCCGGGGCCTCCGGGTGGTGTGTGCACCAGATATCGTGCAGATTCAAGGATTGTTTAAGTCCCACATTGCTCGGTGGGCTTGGGGTTTGGCAGCATGTACTGGGTTTGAAGAGTCGCATCTGGGGTCTAGCCATAGGTTCAGATCTTCGCCAAGGAACATTGCGTCATAGTCATATCGATTAAGCAAAGTGTGAAGTTCAATGAAAAAGGTGGGGTCGTCCGTGTTGGGTGCATAAATATTGAGGAATATAACCATCTTGCACATCAACCTCCCCACCACCAGCAAATACCTCCCTTGTACATCGGATATAGTGTCTTTGTGTGTGAAGGGGAGGGTATGATGGATAAGGAGGCACACTCTGCGGGAATAGGTACTGTAACTTGTAAAAAATCTATGGGGTCCCCATGAGGAGGCAAATGGGGGTCCTTCTGCAATGGAAGATGGGTTTCTTGTAGAAATGCTATTTTAATGTTATGTCTCCGGAGATACGCAAGTACCAGTTTGCATTTCCGGGGGTTGTTAAGCCCTCTCACATTCCAGGTGATAAGTTTTGCTTCAACAGTGGGGTCCAAAATCATAGCCATAAGGGGGGGGGGATGTGCGTGCACTTCCAGCGAGCAATAACCGATGTATGATTTGTGGAGAGGGGAAACTACATAGGGAAATACACATAGGGAATATCAAAAACCAAAAAGACGAAAATGCAATCAATAACAGCCTGAGGAAAAACAACAACCCCCACACCCCTCCCACACCTGGGCTCAAAAGGTCCGGTGAATATCCTCCATTGCCCCACAAAAAAGAAAAGGAAAAACCCCAAAGCAAACTAATTGGAGTCATCCGTAGGAGGCGGGCGACGCCTCGAACATCCAATGCCCATTACTTAAACTAAACATTCTGCAGATTAGAGATATAGGAACTTAAATAGCATATGGAACTTTCGCAGTTCTTTTCTCAGTCTCAGTGACATGTTAACCATCGTGGTAAGTGAGGGTCTTCAGGAGCAGGGGGCTTTCATTCCATGGTAAATAATTCACCACTCGCTGCCAGTTGACTGTCAGGAGAGGAATGTCTGGAGGACCGGGCGGGGCTCCTACGGGTTGTACTTTGATGTTGTTTACAGATGGGCAGCGCATATGCAGCGTTCTCAAAGAAACTGGTTTTATCGCCCACTAGCACCCGCAGCCTGGCTGGGTAGAGCATGGCGTATTTCAGGCCCATTGTAAGGAGCTGGCGTTTTGCTTCCACAAATTTACGGTGAGCCTCTTGGACTGCAACTGTGTGGTCTGTGTAAAAAGAGAGCACGGCGTCTTGGTATTGCACCTGTGCGTTTTCCCGGGCCAGGCGGAGGACCGCATCGTGATCCTTGTAGGTGAGTAGGCGGGCACTGATTGGCCGTGGGAGGACCACTGGGGGGGGCACGGGCCGAAGGATCGATGTGCTCTTTCCACGATGAAGGTTTTGGAGAGATTATCAACTCCAAACAGTTCAGTCAACATAGACTCAACAAATAGTTCAGGCCGCCCGATGTTTGTGGATTCTGCCAGACCCATTATGCGAACGTTATTTCTCCGCGACCTAGCCTCTAGGTCTTCGTTGCTACGGTCTTGAGTAGGCGTTCCACGCGTTCCAACCGGCGTGTTGTCTCCCTGGCTTGATCTTCGTGGGAGGAGACACGTTTCTCCGCTTCATTGAGTCTGGTGCTGTGACCCTCTAGGCGCTCCCCCATTCTGTCTAGCCAGGGAATTGAATCTGGAGACTATTGTGCGGAACCCTGCACGGAGTTCCACTATTATGGCCGCGGCGCCCTCCATGGCATGCGGCTGTTCATCTCGTTGCGATCCATCCCCTCTATCAAGACTATGGTCTGAACGTTCTGATGTGCCCTGCTTGTCAAAAGTCAGCTTGCGTTGTTTGGGGTCCCCACGACCCATTTTCGCGCTGTGTGGGGGTAGGCTTTGTCGGGTCCTACACGGACAGAGGGCTAGATCCTCCGCAACACGCAAGAGTTAGGAGAGTGATGGTGTTCTTCCTGAGTCAGGCAACCCCGGCTGCCCCTGTGTAAGGGCCCTGTCCCTGGCCCTTGTGTACTTCTGCTGCCAGGGAGAGGGGCGTAGGCGTGCTGGTACAGCGCGTTAGGCCAAGCCCGGTGGGAGAGTCAGGTAAAGGTGACGCTGGGTTAGGTGCAGGAGTGTATCACTCGATTAACCCTGTTCGGGCCGATGTGCTAAGCTCCGGCGTTATGGCTGCGCTCCTGGCTGCGCATGAGGGAGTTCAACAGCGTGGACCCCCCCAGATCTGTCGTTCTCGTCTCCGAGTGGGAGCGCTAAATCAGTAGTGGTCGCCTCTCGGGTTAAAGGTGTTTTAGCCCCTCTTTGGCTCCCCCGGGTTATGTCCCCGGGAGGCCTAGTTGAGTTACTGTGTGGTGTTGCGCACTTGTGGAGGGCCTTCTCCTGGTGCGGCGGGGATGAGTTTGTGGCCTCACTTGCATACCCCTGTACGCGCTGGTCCCGCGTCCCGCAGTTGTGTGCGGGGAAGTGTGCCTCTGGTGCCTCAATATAGCGGAGGGGCTGGGAGGTCGGTGCCAGGTTCGGCGTCGAGGAAAATGGTGGCGTCTTTAGGCCATATAGACCTTCTCGCTGGGCCCTGAGGGTATTTACTGGTGTTGGGCCATCGGTCTCGTTTGTCCCTGATGCGGCAGGAGATCCGCAGGGGTCTCGGGGGGGAGGCAAATCGGCAGCGGCCCTATGCTGCACACAGTTCGTTACATGCGGCGGTCTCACTCGCTGGGCCCCGCTTGCCATGACCCGACCCCCCCCCGCACTCACCCGGCCTCCGGCGCTGAACGTTGTTTCCTCAGCCGCCCAGTTCCCGCAGCCGGCACTCCCTTCTCCCCTCCTCCGGCCAGGACGATCCGGGCAGGCGGGGGACCCGACGGAGCACTGCTGCTCTGGCCTCAAGCTCACCCATGGACCCTATCACCACAGGGCCTCCGAGGCGGGTCGGAGTCCGCACGTCTACGCCCGCTGCCGCTGCTCCGATTAAAGGTCCGCGGGGTGTCCACACAGGGTTTTTCCACCCCCGGCTCCATGGTCTTGTCCTCACATGAGGTTCCTGCGGCAGTCCCGGTGGTACGGCTACCGGATCATGTCGTTTCTGCTATAATTAGAGCATCGGGTGCCAGAGCTTCAGTGCCGTGCGGCCATGTTGGTCGACAACTTGGCCACGCCCTCCCTACAACGATCAATATAAGGTGCGCATGCTAAGAATTGTACCCACAATATCATTCAGTACAACCTAATCTGACAAAGGGTCACAAAGAAATGTACTTCCAAAAAAGGAATACAACAAATTCATTCATCCAACATAGCAAAAAGTGCCACCTTAACCAAATGTTTTGATATGATTCTTATCATCCTAACTATTATTCTACTAAAATCAGAAAGAGACTTTCTGCAGATGGAACTCATTTAGAACCAAAGTGTAATAATTATGGGAGATTTAACAAGTAGACCACAAACCTTAACCTATGTGAACCCACAATTCTTCTTTGCTGTTCACAACATATAGGACAAGGGTCCTCAGCTCTCTCTTTTTTTTGTGTGAAAATAAATTCTTTATTATAATTGTTTCGAAATATAGGACATAACAAAGATATATGAATGAATAACGTCACCGTCTGAAGAGTTTACCCCCTCCCACCCCCTGTCGACCTCCCCCCACCCCACCCCTGCTGGTCCAGTTCACTTAACAAAAAAAAGAATAATCAGCTCTTCCACTGGCATGAAAAAAATAAAAAATGAACAGTATCAATAAAATCAAAGATAAACAAATTCATTGCAAACAATTATATCATCAGTGCAGAGTCATATAAAATACAGACCCTGATATTTGTGAACAAAGAGGCATATCATGGTAATACCTCCAAGTGCTCCAGAAAAGAGTACTTTTTTACCTTCTTCTAATATCTCAAAAGATTTTCAGAAGCTGCTTTATTTATTTATTACTTTCCTTATCTCTCATTGTCCCCCTCTTCGCTATCTTGTGACCATCTTCTGAGAGGAGCCCAGATTTCCAACCCCTTTTCTCTTGCCCTGTGTGCTAGGATCGCCTACTCGTCAGGGTCCAGATGATGCAATAAGGGGTCCACCTTTTGACATCCCCAACTCCTATTCAATGTTACAGAGTATTAGGGCGATCAAATGAGGGAAGGGTAGGATGGGGACAGCAAGGAGAAGAACCTAAAAGACAAAGAACAACAGAGGGGAATACAGGTACATGCAACACTACTCTCAATTGGTCTCACTAGTTCCTTAACTATCTTATCCACTCTGACGTCTATCATAACAGTCCCTTGCTTCAGGAACCAAAAATGATCAGTCAAACGTGGAGCTGTTTCTAGAAGGCACAAAAACAACAGGTTACCACATCCTAGCACAAACTCAGAACCAAAACATTCGTCCTTCATTTACCCCTTAATACATACCGGTTCTATTTCAGACATCCGGAAAAGTAGGGGGGGTCAGGGATGGAGAGTCATGAGAGCCTTGAAACGAATAAACAAAGTCTCGATCCAAAATGGAATCACAGCATTCCAAATAATAGCCTCTGCTGTTACATCCGGATACGATAGTTTTCAGGGCCCCTCGGTAGAGCTGTTCCCTTCAAAGAAACTCTCCGAACAAAATATAAAATAGGAAGAAATCCGTACTCCTACCTCGGAGTATGAGCGTCCTGAACGCTGTTAGCGGTTTCCTCACCGCACAACGGAAGTTAGTTCCTTCGGGTACTCAACACCTGCAAAGTGTTAAGCAACACTACCTGGTCAGTCTTGGATTGGCGTTTCCGCAGGAACCGGAATCCTCACCGCGGAACGCCAGCAACAGAGCCCAGAGAAACAGCGGAGTCCAAGATGTGCTCAGCCGAGCACAAACAAAGCGATGTCTACCCTAGACACTCTTAAGCTCCACGAACGCGGAGCACAGAGCTCCCACCATCCAATTCCGCTCTCAGCTGAGAGCCGTCAAAACCATTTAGAATTACGCACGAAATCCTGCGTGCGTCGCGTCCTATTATGGACGCATGCGCCGCCTCTTCCTCCTCAGGCCTTCTGGGACATGTAGTTCCGTAGTCAGGTAGGCGCTAACCAACGCGATTCCTGACAGTAGGTCCCCCTGCCATGCGCCTCCTAGAACCAGGCTTGGAGGGATGCCCGCGGAAAAAAGAACGCACAGCAACAGGGGCGTGTACGTTGAAGCTGGGTTCCCAAGAATCGTCTTCAGCGGTATATCCCTTCCATGAGATGAGATACCAAAGCCTGCCCCTCCTGTACTGCGAATCCAGTATTCTCCCAACTTTGTATTCCAAACCATCATCGCACGCCACCGGAGGAGGTGCTCGACGCTGTGCCCCTAGAGCGGATTTCAGAAGGCTACAATGGAATACCGGGTGGATGCGAAGAGTGCCCAGCAATCGCAGCTTGTAGGCAACGGGATTGATCTGTTTGACAACGGTGTACGGCCCAATGTACCTGGGATGGAACAATCTACGCAGTTTAAACTTGATGTTCTTCGTGGATAACCATACACGATCCCCAACCTTGTACTGAGGGCCGTCGCTTCTGTGACGATCCTCCCATCTTTTGTACGTTTGTTTTGCCAGTACCAAATGCTTTCTTGCCTTACTATGTATAGTCTGTAGGGACTTGATGTGTTCACGAACTGAGAGTTGGTTTACAAGGTCGTCAGGTATACTGATGGGTAAAGTCTTCGCTCTGTAACCATAGTTAGCCACAAACGGAGATACCCCTGTTGAACAGTGCGAAGCATTGTCATAGGCCAACTCCGCCAACCACAACAGGGAAACCCCGGAATCCTGAGCCTCCTTGGAGTAACACCGCAGATACTTCTTCAAGGTCTGATTGAGCCTTTCCGTTTGGCCATCGGTTTGAGGATGGAAGCTCGTTGAAACTGCAGATTCGATTTGTAACGCCTTACACCACATCCTCCAGAAGCTCGCTATAAACTGAGGTCCTCTATCGGATACTATGACCTTGGGTATTCCATGTATTCTTATGATATTGGTCAGCAGTAGTTGAGCGGTCTGTCCAGCAGTGGGCAGGTTCTTGCAGGGAATGAAATGGCCCATCTTCGTAAAACTATCCACTACTACTAGAATGGCTGAATACCCTTGATCCTTAGGCAACCCCGTGATAAAGTCCAGACTGATGTTCTGCCAGGGCTGTTGAGGAGTAGGCATGGGTATGAGCTTCCCTTTCTTTTTGGTTGTATCCCCTTTACCTCTAGCACAGTCTTCGCATCTTGATACCCAATTGGGGACATCCTTGAGCAAAGAGTTCCACCAAAAATGGCGTTGCACCAATTGTCCTGGTTTGAGGATGCCTGGATGTCCAGCCAAGGGGGATTCGTGACACCATATGTACGCTCTTTTTCGTAGTTCAGGGGTCGGGAGGTACAACTTGTTGTTTTGGAAAGGAAAACCTTGTCTGATAGAACGGTTGACATCCGTCTCTGCCCATTGTTTCTCATTCATCTGTACTTTTATGTTTGCTCACCTCCTCCAGGAATTTGTCTGCCCTGATGATACATAGCACTTTAGCTGGATCGATTACGGTCTCTGGGGTTCTTGTGACCGTCTCTTCTGTGGATTCCTGCCGGGATAAAGAGTCAGCCTTGCGATTCTCAGATCCTGGTCTAAAGGTAATTACAAAGTCATACTCTGCAAAAAACAGCATCCACCTCATCTGTCGCTGCTAGAGGTGCTGAGCTGTTTTCAAGTATTGCAGATTCCGGTGATCAGAGTACACAGTGATGGGGAAACGGGCTCCCCATAGGTACTGCCGCCATTCCTGGAAGGCCTTCTTTATCGACAACAGTTCCTTCTCGGCAATAGTGTAGTTCTTTTCCGCGGCATTTAGCTTTTTGGATAGATAGGCCACTGGATGCAGTTATCCTGTGTGTTGGTCTCTCTGTGAGAGGATAGCCCCTATGGCTTCATCGGATGCGTCTGCTTCAACGATGAAAGGAACCTCAAGTCGGGGATGCCGGAGCACTGGCGCTGTGGTAAAAGCATGTTTCAAAAAGGCAAAGGCTGCCGAGGCCTCACTGGTCCAAACAAAAGGAACCCCCTTTCTCAGCAATCTGGTAATAGGGATTGCCACCTGGGAGAAATGCAGTATGAATCTGCGATAAAGGTTCGCGAATCCCAAAAAGCATTGTAAGTCTCTCACGTTCTTGGGGATGGGCCATTCCTGCACTGCTTGGACCTTATGTTCTGCCATGCACAACCTCTCAGGACGAAGCACAACCCCTAAAAACTCCACTTTGTGCACCCTGAATTCACACTTGCTAAGCTTGCAGAACAAGTGATTATCTCTCAGTTTTGTCAACACTTGAGCGACTTGTTCGTGATGTACCTCATTAGACTCTGAATAAATCAGTATATCGTCTATGTATACCACTACAAAACAATCCACATACTCTTTCAACACGTCGTTCAGAAAATACTGAAACGCTGCTGGGGCGTTGCACAGCCCGAACGGCATCACCGTGTATTCGAACAGACCATAACGTGTTTTAAAAGCTGTCTTCCACTCATCCCCCTCTCTGATGCAAACCAGATGATATGCCCCCCTCAAATCTAGCCTAGTGTAAACAGTGGCTTCGCGCACCTGATCCAACAACACTGATATGAGCGGCAAAGGATATCGGTTGCGCACAGTGTTCTTATTTAACATCCTATAATCACAACAGGCCCTTAGCTCGCCAATAGCTTTGGCTCTAAAGAAAAGAGGAGAAGCTGCCGGAGAACGTGACGGTAGAATGAAACCTATTTCAAGGAAGTGGTCAAGATATTCCCTAAGGTGTCTGGTTTCTGGGTCCGACAGGGCATACACCCTACAAGCTGGAATGGTCGCTCCTTCGACCAAATCGATCTGGCAGTCATAGATCCTGTGAGGCAGAAGCTGTTCTACCTGGGCCTTACTAAACACATCGGTAAACTGAACGTACTTGCATGGCAAAACCACCTCCTTCTCAGCTGCCGCAGCTACACAAAACGGGTGAGCCAGAGCTGCTGCTTGGGATGAGGCAGCCGGAGAAAAATGATCTTTGCATTCTTCCGATAAAAACTGGATCGTCTTATTTCTCCAGTCTATCGTGGGATTATGATGCCAGAACCATGGCATTCCCAAGATTATCTCGTACTGGGGTGCTTCTATGATGTTCAAGGCCAAATCCTCTAAATGCTGTCTCCTCCCTACTGTAACCGATAACCTCACTGGTTCTGTTTGGTCAGTAATGAGTCCTGATTTCAGAGGCTTACCATCCACCGCCAATACTTCCTCTGGGATATCGCGAGGTACACTACATAAGGCTAACTGCTTTACCAACCCACTATCGATGAAGTTCCCCGTTGCTCCTGAATCCAACATGGCTAACACCTGAAATATGTGCTGTTTATATTCCAAACTCATGGTAAGCGCTATGTGCGATTCTGTGTCCTTGAGCTCGTTGGTCGACAAGGATGGAATCTTCCATTCCTTCTCCTTCGGAGGCACAGAGCGCTTAGTCCCCACTGCACCAGGCTCTGAACAAAGGACTGAGGCTGCTGCTTTCTTATTCCTATAAGGGGGTCCCTGTGGCTTCGGCTTAGAGGGGCAGTCTCGTACAAAGTGTCCCCGTTTGCCGCAATACATACATAGCCCCTGTGCACGGCACTCTCCCTCTCCATACGTGAGAGGGGTGCCCTGATCGCTCCTATCTCCATAGGTTCTACCATGGACTCACCACTAGGCTGTTCTCTCCTAGGGTTCTTATCGGACCGATAGAAAGACCTCTCTCCCTTATGCCTCTCACCCCCTCTTTCTGACATGCGCCCATCAAGCCTCAAAGTAAGACTAATGAGATCAGTACAAGTGACTGGCTGTGGATTTATTTGTGCCAGGACGTCCTTCAACCCATCGCGCAGGCCCTGATAGAAAAGAGACATTCTCTTTTCTTCCAGCCAAGCGGCTTCCGCTACCAACCAGTTGAAAGATGTAAGATACATGACTAAGTCATTGTTCCCCTGTTTCAACTCCAGAAGCTCACGGTCCGCACTGAAGGTGGTGGTTCGCCTATCAAACACACTCTCTAATGCAGCCCGGAAAGCATCCCAATCAGATAACACCGGATCGTTGTTTCTGACCAATGGAACAGCCCAATTCGCAGCATCGCCTATCAAATAAGATATAGCGAAAGCCACCCTGGAATGATTACTGGGAAAAGACGAGGGTTTGCAGGAGAAGTGAAGCATGATCTGCGTTAAGAACACCTGAATTTTCTGAGGATCGCCGGCATATCTCTCGGGGCTCGCTAAAGGGATGGGAGGTGGTACGGTAACATGGACTTGGGGTGTGGGGGCGGCTATATCAAAAGGATTTCTGGATAACTTGTCGACCTTATCACGCAAAGCTGCAGTTTCAGCTCTGGAGGCTGCAAGTTCCTGCTGAACCAAGGCTAAGGCCTGAATGACGTCTTCCATGGTCGCCATTTATTGTCCCACCTGTACCGGGAGGAGTGTTTATTCGAGCGTGCGTATTCTGCTAGGATCGCCTACTCCTCAGGGTCCAGATGATGCAATAAGGGGTCCACCTTTTGACATCCCCAACTCCTATTCAATGTTACGGAGTATTAGGGCGATCAAATGAGGGAAGGGTAGGATGGGGACAGCAAGGAGAAGAACCTAAAAGACAAAGAACAACAGAGGGGAATACAGGTACATGCAACACTACTCTCAATTGGTCTCACTAGTTCCTTAACTACCTTATCCACTCTGACGTCTATCATAACAGTCCCTTGCTTCAGGAACCAAAAACGATCAGTCAAACGTGGAGCTGTTTCTAGAAGGCACAAAAAACAACAGGTTACCACATCCTAGCACAAACTCAGAACCAAAACATTCGTCCTTCATTTACCCCTTAATACATACCGGTTCTATTTCAGATATCGGGAAAAGTAGGGGGGGGTCAGGGATAGAGAGTCATGAGAGCCTTGAAACGAATAAACAAAGTCTCGATCCGAAATGGAATCACAGCATTCCAAATAATAGCCTCTGCTGTTACATCCGGATAGGATAGTTTTCAGGGCCCCGCGTTAGAGCTGTTCCCTCCAAAGAAACTCTCCGAACAAAATATACAATAGGAAGAAATCCGTACTCCTACCTCGGAGTATGAGCGTCCTGAACGCTGTTAGCGATTTCCTCACCGCACAACGGAAGTTAGTCCCTTCGGGTACTCAACACCCACAAAGTGTTAAGCAACACTACCTGATCAGTCTTGGATTGGCGTTTCCGCAGGAACCGGAATCCTCACCGCGGAACGCCAGCAACATAGCCCAGAGAAACAGCGGAGTCCAAGATGTGCTCAGCCGAGCACAAACAAAGCAGTGTCTACCCTAGACACTCTTAAGCTCCACAAACGCGGAGCACGGAGCTCCCTCCGTCCAATTCCGCTCTCGCCCGAGAGCCGTCAAAACCATTTAGAATTACGCACGAAATCCTGCGTGCGTCGCGTCCTATTATGGACGCAAGCTCCGCCTCTTCCTCCTCAGGCCTTCTGGGACATGTAGTTCCGTAGTCAGGTAGGCGCTAACCAACGCGATTCCTGACAATGTGCCCCTTTCTAGCATATACTGCAGTCTCTAATCTGTATACTGCCAGGAATCTGCCTAGCCACTGTTGACCTGTTGGTGGAACTGGATCAAGCCAGTGGGTGGCTAGACAGAGTCTGAATACTGTCATGGCAATGAATAAAAAGGCCTGAACCCGCCGCGGAAGTAGAGGATTGCTCACTCCAAGTACAATCAGCTGTGGTGACAAGTCAACTTTCTGACCCAAATGAGATTCCAGAATAGTACCAACATCTCTTTTAGTTGTATCCAGATCAGGGCAGGAAGCAAACATATGTATAATGTCTGCAGCTGGGCAGCCACAACGTGGGCATGCCGAGCCCGCAACTCCTCCCCATTTTGTAATCTTATCCGGGGTTATATACAGGTTAAACCAGGTTTTAAAACACTGCAGCTATAGATTAGCTGCGATAAATGAAGTTCGGGCCAGATATAATGAATCTTCCACTTCACCCGCTCCCACTTGTAATCGTTCCTGCCAGCGATCACAATGTTTAGTTAAGTCATCCGGCATTGAATCATTCAATTTTTTATACAACCCTCCGAGGGTAGTTGACCCTTTAAGTAATGTCTCAACCAGCATCACCCTAGCAAAACCGCTGCTGCCCCCTATCTTCCTTGCTAGAAAATCTCTTATCTGGAGATATTTAAAAAACTGTCTATTCTCAATCCCAAATGTTTCCTTAATCTTATCAAAAGCAATCACCCCAGTCTCGTCCATAACATCACCAATCATCCAGACACCTTTGTTGCACCAGTTTTTCATATGTACGTCATTAAAGATACTAGGCAGTGACTCATTACTAAAGATTGGGGTATAAGCATTAATAAGCCCCAGACCGATCCTTTTCCGGACTGAGGTCCAGACATTGAACGCGCAAGTCAGCTTCTTAAACTTCACCCTTTTATAGTAGTTGAAATCTGTATGCCGCAGGAGATAGCCACTAACCTTTTTCCCTAATAACAATTCGCAAATTGAAACGGGGGCATCCATCTGTAGCTGGTCTATTTCACCCTTGAGTAAAATACCCATTTTACATAATATTGAAGCCCAGTGATATAGCTGGAGATTAGGAACAGCCCAGCCACCTATATCTCTAGGCAGCATCAGAAATTTCAGCGCTCTCCGAGGGCGACAGTTAGCCCAGAGGAATTTAGAAAACATCTGGTTCATAGACTTAAACCTAGAGTTATCGATGGTCAGAGGAATTGCCCTAAAGAGATATCAAATTTTCGGCAAAAACAACATCTTAATAGCATTGCACCTCCCCACCATCGTGAGTTTAAGATTATCTAATCCATTAAAATCTGTTTTAAATTTCTGAAGTAATGGGCCCAGATTGGCTTCCACAATTTTTGACACATCCGCCATTAATTCGACGCCTAGGTATGTTGCCTTCTGTACGACCCATGGGTCGTTTACCTGAAGTCCCTTGCTAACCACAACTAGGGTTTTGTTGGAATTAAGTCGATAGCCCGATATGTTTCCGAAAATTTCAGTTTCTTTTTCAATTTCTTCTAGTGCACCCAGAGGGTTAGGAGTCACAATTGCTAAATCGTCGGCATACGCCAGGATCTTAGTGCTCCCCCCATTACTATGTAATGCTAGGATCTGATTATTGCCTATAATCTTCCTAACTAATGGATCAATATACAAGGCAAATAATAGGGGGGAGCATGGACAGCCCTGATGAGTCCCCCTGCTAATTGAAACTGGGCCTGACATTTCCCCCATTATTGCTACTCTGGCCACCGGATTGCTATACATTGTTGCGATGGCCTTAATAAAGCCTGCGCCTAGCCCTCTACTCTCAAGCGTTGCCCACAGAAAAAGCCAGGAGACCCTATCGAAGGCTTTCTCCGCATCCAGCAGGATTAGCCCCATAGGGTCTCCAGCGATCGCTGCAGCATCAAAGAGAGCAATCACCTGTTGAATATGATCGATAGTGCTCCGGCCGGGGACAAACCCATGTTGAATTGGTGAAACCAATTTCTTTATCACGACCACTAGCCGGTTAGCCAAAATCTTAGCATATACCTTAACGTCACAATTAATGTGATAGTTCGATACGACCCCAACTCCTTAACCGATTTCCCTTTTTTGGGAAATACCACAATATTGGCTGATCTCCATGAGTCGGGTGCCCCCTGACCAGATTGGGCCTCTAAAAAAACATCCTTCATTAATTCCAGTAAGTAGGGAACCAATTTTTTATAGAATTCCCCCGGGATGGAATCTGTTCCTACCGCCTTCCCATTTACCAGGGACCTAATAGCGCCATCAATTTCCTCTGCCGTAATGGGTGCCTCCAGCACCTCTCTCTCTTCCATTGATAACTTTTCCCCTGAAAGCCCCGCTATATAATCATAAATTTCCTTTTCACTACCACTAGTTTCTTCAGTATACACCTGTTGATGGAATCGCTGAAAAGCAGCCCGTATATCTGAAGGCTCGTTAACTAGTCTGTCCCGAGGATCTTCAATTTCAAGTATTCCCCCCTGTGTCACCCGTTGTCTAGTGCGCATTGCCAGCAAGTGTCCCACTCTCTCACTGCATTCATACATTTTGGATCGCCAGGTGGCATATTTCCCTGCCTCTTTGCTCGCCGACACTTCCAAAATTGTAGACTTTGCTAATGCCACTTGTATTTGTGCCCGCCCCACATCCCCCCACCCGTAATTACTTCTACTAATTGTGTTTCTGCTGTAGCCAACTTTCTATAGAGTTCCTGCATGAACTGTTTCCCCTTCTTCTGGGATCTCCAGCCATACCTTGATGTTTCCCCTCTTATCCCAGCTTTCAGAGCATCCCATACCACCTCCACTCGTGTACTATCCCTATTTTCAGCTATGAATCTGGAAACCCATATCCTCATATGTGCAATATATTCCTCCTCGTAAAGGAGTTCTCTATCAAAGGTCCACCGTGGTGCCACGGGCTTTGAGGTGTGAAATGAGATTTCAAGGACTAGCGGATTGTGGTCAGACATTACACGTGGAAATTTGGAAATCCGGCAGCTTGTCGATAGCCCCTGAGACACAAAAAAATTGTCTAGCCTAACATGTGTCTGGTGTGGGGCAGAAAAAAAGGTATATCCTAAATCTTGAGGTTCTTGTGTGGCCCAGACATCAATGAGTCCGTTTGTCATGCATAAATGAACCTAGGTTTACGACCGTGATATAGACTAGGCCCTAGGATGATATTATTAGTGCTCATATTTATATTAAAATCTCCACAGATAATTAAGGGCAGCGGCCAACCAACTAATTCCGTATTTAGCAAATTAAAAAGGGCAGGATCGTCAAATACTGAACCATACACCGAACACAGCGTAAAAGAATAATTATCCGCATAGCATTGAGTAATGACCCATCTGCCCAGTTGGTCAGACTTAGAACGTGGAAATCTGCAAGTTTTTCTACGAGCCATAATAGCCACCCCCTTTGTCCGAGTTCCTTGGGTTGTGGTGGAAACCAGCTGGTATCCTGCTAGTTCGGCCATCTTATGTCTACCAACTTCTATGTGTGTCTCTTGCAGACATATTATGTCTGCCTTCAAATATTGAATGTCCTCATTAACCCTGCGTTTTTTTTTAGGATTATTTAATCCACAAATGTTAACAGATGCATTTCTTAGCTTATCCATTCCCATTTGTCTTAATCAAAAGTTTAAATGAAAACCTCATTGCTATCAATGCCATCTCGTGAAATTCGACCTGTTGGACCAGTTCATCATCATATCCTTTCCCCTCCCCCCCAACCCCTCCCCCCTCCTCCTCGAGCTCTAGGCAAAAAAGGTCCGAAGACCCTTGTGATGCCTCCTGCATGATACTGCTTCCCACCACCACCCATCAAGCTCCCCCAAGCAAACAACAAACAAAAAAGCAATGTGAATATTTGTCCAAAATCCAGGATCATCACCCCTCAGGTTCTTTCAGATTTGAAATCACGGATATTTCTCGTAAAAAATCCTGTGCCTGTATTTCAGAGGAAAATACCCATATATTTCCCCGATGAATGATTTTGAGCCGAGCTGGACTCAGTAGATAGACCTCACACCCTATCTTCTGGAAGGGAGTAATTAATTGTCGAAGCCTCCACCTTCTTTCCACAGTAGTGTGGCAGAAATCCGGCTTGACAAAGAAGGAATGTCCCTCAGCCGAGCGTCTTGCTTCAGGCCGCGCCTTATCGAAAACTGTTTGTTGCAGAAGAAAGTTGCCAAAGAATATTAATATGGCTCGAGGTTTTACATTCACCTCGATCTGCCCCTTTCCTTTTTTTAAGCATGAGTGGGAAACAATGTGCTCTCTGCACCTCTGTGTCCCAATCCCAATGCGCTAAGTCAGGGACACCTCCCTTCAACAGGCGCAGCACAAATCCCCTGATGTCTTCTCCTTCTGCATTTTCCGGTATGCCTAATAGCCTTAAATTGTTGCGCCTCTGGCGATTTTCAAAGTCTTCTAACTTCCACATGACATCAGACATCCGCGATTCATTTGCTGTGACTTGTTGGACAGTGCTCTCAGCTCCAGCCTCTAGTGCCACAACTCGCTCTTCCAATGCCGTAATTCTTTCGGTGATTTCGGTGCATGTTTTATTTACTTTCCTGATGGCCCCTTGTAGCTTCTTCGTTGCAAGGTGGGCCCTATTGTGTTCCTGTCTAGCTTCCATCTGAATCTGTTTGAGAGTGGAGTATATCAGACCCATTGAAGGAGACGTCTCTATCGAAGACTTTGTTTGAGCAAGCAAATTATTCTCCCCTTGTGCGTTGTCATCTGCTTCCAACCCTCCATCCTCGATTCCAAAATGTGTAGTGGAATAATCCCATTTTAATTGACTAGATCAATGATCTGACTCAGTTAGCCTGGCCGCATGCTCCTTTCTGCCTTTATTCCTATTTCTTCGTGTTTGAGAAGAGAGCCGCTTTTGCGTGCTGTTGTTACCCGCAGCAGGCACCAGCGAAGTCTCGTCGTTGACAGCGTCTCCTTTCTCTTCCACTCTCCCACGACCAGCGAACTTCCCAGGAATCACTCGTTGCTTGGTAGGGCCCGCCTCCTCACCTAGATGCTGATCTTTGTTTTTCTGTTTCCCCGCCTCCGCCTCCTTGCTTCCTATCGTTGCGGGAGTAGCGTCCCCAGCTTTTCTCCTGATCGGAGTCTTCCGAGCCGTAAGGGGGCCGCGCTGGGTCCCTGCAGCTCCAGTTACAGCGGCGCCACACTCCCCGCGGTCCCGAGAGGGTCTGAGCTGCTTGGGAGGCATGACGTTGAGGCGAAGCCGGCGTCCGCCGCTGCGCCAACCGGACAAGGCCTTCAGATCACCAGGTGAGCGAGTTCGATAATTCTCGCCTGCGTTCTTCCTTGCTGCCGTTTCCCACTATACTTTTTGTGAAGGATGAACATTTAGGGTGGATTAGGCCGGGTTTTCACAGTTATCCATGGAGCGATAGATGGGTGGTTTACCGCAGCACCTCACGCAGCCGCCATCTTGCCTCAGCCGGTCCTCAGCTCTATAATATATTTGGATTCAAGTTGACGTAGAATCCTCACCCTGTCCCCTCCTCTTTCTGGGTTGGACACTTGATCGACACAGAAGAAGCTTAAGAGGTTAATGTTACTCTTATGAAAAGATGCAAAATGCCTGGCTACTGCATAATTTCTATCCTGTTAAGTTATTGCCCGCATATGCTCCAGTACTCTCTTTTTGGCTTGATGTACTGTACTGCCAATATATAACAACTTACATGGGCAAAGTAAGCAATAGACAACAAAGTCAGTATTGCAATTGAGTAACTTCGTGATGGATTTTCTAGTCTTTCCACCCGAGACTGGATAGTTCTTGGTTTTAACACTTCTCCTGCATGCTTTACATTTCATGCAGAGGAAAAAACCTGTTACTCTTGATTTCTCTATGCCTTTGCTCAAAAAATGACTGTGCACAAGTAGATCTTTCAATGATGTATTCTTCCTGTAGGTAATGCTAGGGTGTGGAGGAACTAGATGGCCAATTATTCCATCCGCTTGTAAGATGTTCCAGTGTTTTGCCAAAATTCTCCGTATCTTGGTAGAGTCTGCTGAAAATGTAAGGATTAACTTAGTAACTTCGTCATCATCTTTTCTAGTCCTCTGCATTAACAGTTGTCGTCTATCCTGTTGATTAACTCTATTGATAGCCGTTTGTAATGTCTTTCTGGGATAGCCTCTTCTTTGGAACCTAGATAGTGCCTGATTTTTTGCTTCTTCATAGCTGTCATTTCACCAGTCAACACCCTTGCTGCTTAATCAATAGTATCCCCTATGGAGATCTACTGCGCATTAAGCGCAACAGTACTACTCATGACAGCTATGAGGAAGCAAAAGGCCATCATGGCCGAAACGTGTTTGTCAGCAATGGTGATGAAATAAAGAAACTTTGTATCGACTCCTGAGTGCACTACTTGCTTTGCGATGGCAAGGTTCTTTGTTTACAAAATTGTTTGTGGTTTCGCCACCGCGATGTAGCAGCACCCGTCTACAAGAGAGCGGTGGTACGGGCGAACAGCAGGAAACGGTTTTCCGAAACCGGAGCAGAGGTTGTTGTTTTATATGTGTATGTATATATATATAGATATAGATATAGATATATATTTATTTATATATATAATTTTGATATACTTACCTTTTCTAGACAATATTCTGTTCCACAATATTTTTTCAGTGATATTTTGGTAGTTTACAAAGTATGTGAGCATTTTGGTAGTTTACATACAAAGGGCCAACTCAATATTCTAAGGGCCAACTCAAATATTAAGGGCCAACTCAAATATTCATCTAAAACATCTCAAATCTAGGCCAACAACTTCATTCATCTGTTAAGACAACTCAGCCACAACCTGTTAAGTCCAACAGCTGAGCTGATACTGACTGTTTTAAAAGCAAAACTGTTACCTGCCATCAGCTACGGCCATTTGGCCTTCCCTGGAGCGCTAGACAAGTTCAGAAATATAACTCAAATCAAGGCCTTCAAATCAGTGCTGCACATTCCGCGAGCAGCAAGGAAACCAAGGCTGAGACTGGAGCTTGGCCTTCAGAGGTTGGACCTGATATGCCAGAGGGACCTGATAAAGTTATACATCAGGATCTTGAGGGCTCCGGAAGACGCACTCAATCACCAACTGGGGTTCGTTTTCGAGGAGACAGGCACAGCCTGGTATACCAGCCTTGGCCAGGCCATCAACATCTTAAGGATAGAGGCAGCAAGTTTACAATTATCTAAAATCCCTCAATCCTCCTGGAAGAAAGCGGTGAATAAACAGGTTCTGGAAACATCATTCGCTCTAGACATCGAATCCCTCAGTCCCAGCTCTCTCACAGAGCCACTCGGAAATCATATAGTCTGGGAATAGCTCAACCCTATTTACGTGAAGTGCTGTCAAGGTAAGTTCGCAGGAAAATACTCTTCATGAGACTTATCACGCTAGGTATTACAGATTTCAATCCAGCGTGGGCTCGTAAGGGGGAGAACACCGAGTGCAGGCTATGTTCCTTTGCTAAAGAATCCTGGTTACGCCTCTTGTGCTGCTGCCCTAAATTGAACAATGAGCGCCGGCGCCTTCTTCGCCCGTTACTCAAAGCAAATGGAGCAAGGACCTGCGGGAGGCCTCGGCCTTGTGTTTTTCTGATTCAACGGCAAGAAACCTGGCAAGACTGGGGAAATGTACGCATTTAATCAGGATCGCCATAAAGGAGGCGTCACAAGGAGACCTCACTCCTGTGTCAGTCTGATGACTCTTTCCCAATTTGGCATGTCGGGTTTTACAATATGGTGAATGCGGCAGGGCGGTCTCTGTCAGGCACCAGGGAGGCTCATACTTTTAGCTAAAGCTTCATATCATAAATTCAGACTTTAATGCCTTAGTTTTAATAGTTTTTACAAGTAAATCCTGAGAACATGCTCAAATGAATTAAGGGATGTAAGCCGTTCAAAAGGACAATGGCATTGAAGGGTTGGGGAGGGGGCAGGGGGCAGAGGTGAATCGTTTTAAACAATTGAGTCATTTTTAGGTCGAGCCTCGAGTAGCGCGCAAGCGTTGCTCTGGCAAGACTTTATGTTAGGGGGTTTGAAAAGCTGACCACACGCTCGTGCGTCATGGCCTTTTCCCTGCGGTTACGCGCAAGCAAAAGGCCATGGTGCACGAGCGTTTGGTCACGCCTGCTGCTCGCAAGCGCGCGCACCACTCGCGTGCTTGTTTTGTTTAACTTTTTTTTTTTGTTTCCCTTTCGCATAATTGCGGCACCCGCGCTTTACTTTTAAAATTAAAAGTAAAGCGCGGGTGCCGCGATTGTAGCAAAAGTAAAGAAATAGATGTGAATTACGCCACCCATGCTCTTTATTACCTCCTACTCGTCTTCATGTTTAGTGTGTGTATGCGTGTGTGTATGCGTGCGTGTGTGTGTATGCGTGTGTGTGTGTGCGTGTGTGTTATCTTCTTGTTTAGCACAAATGTATTTTTTACTGCACTCTGCTCTTCTCTCTTGGGTAAAATTGTTTTTCAGAAAATTTGGGGCAGTCTGGTATCTAAAGACAGAGAAAGAAAGCAGCAAAGAACCATTGGAAATTGATGAGAAAGTATGAGTTAACTCTGTGCACTCACAGTTCTGCCCCCTCACTCCCCACTGTGGTGCCACATGCTGTCGATGTCACGTGTGCAGGGTGAGATCATCTGTTTGCATCTCTAGGAAGTCATGGACCTCCCTTAAGATGGTGTTGTCATCATGCTTTCCAGTAAAGTGAGTCACCTATATGCACCCTTTCCTTGCGCTGACCATACCTAGAGGTTGTATCACAGTTGTTTTTATAATGCCCTGCTTCATGGAAAGAACTTTTAATTCTCCTGCTGTTCATTGGAGGAAGTGATATTTATTCACTGGCACAGTTTGTCCTTTTTTTCTTCACTTTTTAAAGAGGCTGAAAACAGTTGGCATTAATGCGTTTTGCTTTTTCTTGGTGTTCCATACAACAATTTTGTGCATCTCTGGGCCCTGCTGCCACTAAAAGGTGTGCTCCTTCTTAAGGGTCTCAAAGTTCCTCATTTACTTTTCCCTATTACCAACCTTGTCTCCTGTCCTATTACTCCACTTCTTTCCTCTTTCTTCTCTTTCTTTCTTCCCATCTTTTGTCTCTCCCTCCTTATTCCCTCCCTTCTTCCTCTCTGACATCCTCTTTCCTTGTCTTGTTTGTTCGTCCTTATGTTCTTTCTCTCATCATTATCCCTTTCTACAATCTTATCATTTTTTTCTCTGCATTTCTTTAATCCTTTTCCTCTCCTCTTTCACTCATTTTCATCTATCTCCCACAATACTCTACCCAAACTCCCCGAAGAGTAAACCGACAGGCTCTGGGCTTACCAGTTTCTGAGTGTGTTCTAAAATTACTGCACTAGGTACAGGGCAGGCTCCCACCTCTAGGCCTGGTGTTACCAAGCAGCTGCACAATTGATCAATAGGCTACTATTCACAAAATATTGTGTAAAGCTTCGAAATTTAACAGATTTTAGGGACTGGTACAAATTAATTAGATTATTCAGTGAAAGTTACTAAATATACATTTGCATGCTAGGCTAAACCATCGCTAGAAATATACAAGCATTGGCATAGCCAATAGGTCTCGCCTTTGGAACCTTATAAGTGTTTAGCCATGCAACAGTTGATGTTGTTGCACCAAGGATATTGTGCTGCATAACTAAATACTTATAAGGTCCCAAAAGCGAGACCTATTGGCTATGCCAATGCTTGTTAACATAAGTTGCTTCTTTTACTGTAATGGTTTTGATTAATCGAACAATTAATAAAATTCACAATGTTTTCATACAAAGTATGTACACTTGATATTTTGTTTGCAGATACTTCTGAGACGATATTCTCTTGTTATAATGTTTTTGTAAACCCTGTGGTGTTATACAGTCGTCACCCTAATGTCATCAAACGTCTGACCCCCTTGTCCCTCCCATAGCCCCACATGACACTCCAATTTACTGTTGCGGGGCTACTAGAGACGCAAAGAATGTGACCTTCATAACGTGAACAGGAGTCTTTCCTGGCACTGGCCTCTTGACCTCTGACAGAAGGGGTAGCAATGGCTGTGCCAGGGCTACTAAAGGCCAAGCTAAGGCTAGCAGATGCTATCCCTGGTTAGCCCTAATTGACGTCTATCAGTGCATTCCAGCTGTTGGAGCTTGCACCAACCTCTTTAGCCAAGCCTGGCTTTAATGCAGCGTGAGAATTAACCCGCGCTTGCATGTTGACTGCACGCGCCCTTCTGTTCCAATCATTACAACATATGTATTGCTATTATCCGCTTGAAAAGGGCAGCAGTGGTAAACATGCAAACTCACTTCTCTGCCTACAGATTGCATAGCGTCCCCGCTCCACTGTACTTGAAAATCTGCAGTGTAATATCCTGCCCTGAAACGAGTTGGAAACCGCGTGCCTGCCTCCCAGGCGGCGCTTTGTACAAAGCACTTCTGGAGCACAGTAATTGCAACGGGGGCCGAGATTCTCTGCGGGTGTAATACGTATTACAAAGTACAAATTAAATAGAGAGTACAGAACGTCGTTTCTGCACTGTGGCGTTCTTGTTGGCTGGCAAACACACCCCAGCGGTGGCACGGCGACCCACGCGGGGCCACAGCCACATGTCTTTCCCTCTGACTGTGGGGCTGTAATTCATGCTGGCTCTGTGCGTCGCTGGTGTATTTCTGTCTGTCTGCCAAAACACCAAGGCTATGCAGTTGGTTTACTCTAAAATGTATTGCCACAATGACAATCGGGAAAAGGGGTGCACTGGTTTCGCTCTTGAGTTGTTGACTTTTTCTTATTTATTCTTCTCTTTTTCAATATGTGCAAAATAGATTTTTGAATTTTCTATCTTCGTGATCTCAGTGGGAAGGAGGCACCCACTTATAGGTCTGCAGCGGGGCCTGATGGTTTAGTGGACTAAAGCGTCCCCTGTAGGGGCCTGTGTTCGACCTCATGGTCACAGGTTCAACTGCCGGCTGGTCCACTACGCCCATCATCCTTCTGAGGTCGTTAAAATGAGTACCATTGAGTTGGGTAACAATAAACATTTGTTATTCAGCGTCAACATACCCTTTGCGGTGAACGTGCGCTTTCCAAATACTTATGTTATGCTGGGCTAGCATGAGGTTGCCAAAGTAGAAGTCAGCTTTTTAGACAGAGATAACTACACAGATGAGTTTGTTTCTAGCCTCTCTCAATTTTTGACAAAAAGGGAACTGAAGCACAGAGGGATAGAACCATTGCAAGGATCACACAGTTTGTCACGTGGGGAAGCCATGATTAGAACTCAGGTCTTCTGGTTTAACAGTCGAAGCCTTGACCATCAGGCTAGTGATACACTTTTTAATAACCACTAGGCTAGAGAGGTGTTCCTAATAATCACCTGGGAATACATAAGAGAGTAAACAACTGGTGAATACAAAAAGGTGTGGAATGTTGCGCAAATTCGCTACTGCAACCTTTGTGAAATTTTGTAGGAACCAACTTTGCAACCTTCAGAAACTTGCAAAGTTCTGCTTCAAGGAAATTCACCTGCAAAACCCAGATTTGCAAGTGCAAGTGTATTTAGCCACGATTATTCTTTGTAGGAACAATATGCCCTAAAATAAATAGTTTGCCTATTTTTATTCCACAAACACCCCTTCTCAAATTTGTTTTAATATTTATTTTTAACAAGTGTGACATGTTATCAAGGTGCAATTTTTCAAAGAACAAAATCTGCAAAGATTCTATTAAAAGAATTTTTCAGTGGTCATATATGATGCCACCTTTGTGGACGTTTATGTATGTAAGACATCACATAGGGCCCGATTAGGAGTCTGGCAGTCCACGGACTGCCAGACCCCTGAGGGTGTGGCGGTCTCCAGACCACCTGATTACGAGTCGGGCGGTCGGACTGCCACAGCCCTGCAGCAGCCGCCAGTGAACTGCCGCTCCCTGGCAGTGCTGCAGCTGTCAAGAGGCCACGATATGTTGGCAGGAGTTTCCTTTCCACCAGCGTTTACATGTAGGTTCTCACTACATGTAAACCCTGGCGGTCAGGAAACAAAGGGGCCCTACAGGCCCCACTGGTGCCTCTGCGCCCTGTGGATGCACACAGGGAGGCACAGAATGTGGCCCCCTGTGTGCATGTACACCATTTCCTGCACAGTCCATGCCGTGCAGGAACTGTTTTTGGCGTTCTCATTGCAGTGTCTGTTTTTAAAGGCACTGCTGTGGGAATGCCAAAAAAAACCTGGCAGACATGAGAAACACTCGTAATTTGGCGGGCGGCCTCACTACAGGTTTGGCAGTGTGGTGGCAGGGCGGACTTGGTGCTGCATCGCCAAAATCGCAATCTGGCCCTAAGTAGAGGCGTAGAGCTAAAACTCATGAGTCCTGCTACTTGTGCCTCAGTCAACCAGTGAACCGCTTGCACTGTTAGACTTGATCTGGCCCAGTAAATTCTGACCTGACCTGAACCACTTGGAGTTCTCGGATCTTACCCTAACCCAGCCTAACTATTTCTTGCTGTGAACTAGCAGTAGTAATCTTTATTGTAAAAGTTAATAAAAACCGCTACAGAACTAATGAAAACATTCTCATAATTTTAAAATGATTCTAATCACAAATAACTGGTACTGCACAAGAAAAAGGACAAGTTAGTCAGGGAAACATGATTCACCAACTTATAAAAGATTTTGGCCTGAAACTCACATATCTTGCATTTACAGCTTATTTATTCTTTATTATTGATGCCTGTTACTTCAAATTGGAGAAATTACGAAGACCGGTATCAGTCCGTCTGCATAAAAAATTAAAGTAAATTAATCATGGTCACCCAAACTTCAGATAACTTTTCCCGGATGCAGTTTGAGCACATGGACGCAACATTAACAACTAACAGGATCACTCATCTCCTGTGCCGGCAGCTAATGTTTAATATCATCAATAATTTTGACAATTAAGACAATAATCTGCATCACTGGTGGTTGAGCTATAATTCCCTATAATGAAATCTACCTTCAGTAATTTCACGAGTTTAGTTAATCCGACTTTTCCGTGTGAACATCCATATCTTGCACCTTTGCTGGACCCTACATTTTTGCTGGTTTTAAAACTCTGTGCACTTCACTCCTGCTTACCAGTAGTAAAGTTCCTGTGGTTCCCCTTTGAACATGGTCGAATTGGCCTATTGCTAATTGGTATGTTAAACTTACTTATAAGTCCTTAGTATATGGCACAAGGTTTACCCAGGACCTAGAAGTTAAGTGCCATTAGTTGACTTCAGCACCTATTGTGCCATCCACTACAATGACAGTGCAAATAAAGCTTCATGCCTATCCTGTGTAGTTTGACTGAAACAATGTAAAATCTGCAGGCTGACCTATCAAAATACACCAATTTGATAGGTTAAAACCTCCTTTTAAATAATAAGAGGTCACCCTATGTAGGCCTTAAAGCCCACAAGGCAAAGTGCATGATGTTTAAAAGTAGGACAAGTAGAAATGTAATGTTAACATGTTCTTACAGTGACTAGCACCCAAAAGCTATTTCTCACTGTGGCAGGCCTTTCTGTCCTATGTAGAAAACCAACGTGTAAATTAAAATTCTAATACTGTATCTCAAGAATGGGAATAACTAGGCAAATAATGAAATGAATGAATGAATATAAGCTTTATAAAGCGCGAACTTAGCCCAGGGGCGTCAAGGCGCTGCGGAAAGAGGTCAGAAGAACCGAGGTGCACATATGTACGAGGCTTACAGGGTTGAAAGCGTGAAAAGCCAGGTCTTCAAGGCTTTACGGAAGAGAGAGTGAGATTCCAGAGCCGAAATTGAAAGAGGAAGGGAGTTCCAAAGTTTAGCCGCAGCAACAGAGAAGGCTCTGCCTCCCCACCTAGCTTTCCTAAAACTTGGGACTATCAGCAAGTTCTTGCTAGCCGATCTTAACTGCTTGGTGGGGACATATCTCTGAAATAGTTTCTTAATGTATTGTAGAAAGCCTTATGAACAAGGCAGAGAGCTTTGAATACAATTATCCGACCAAGCGGAACCTCAGTCTAGGTCCACTCTCTCCCCACTGCTCCGCTGTGCCGTCTCTTGCCTCCAGACCCGACCTCCTCCTTGGGAGGTTCGAGGCTGCTGCCCGCTCCAACTGGGACCAGACTGCCTCCAACCACCGTAACCTTCTCAGCCGCTTTTTTTTTTCTTCTTAATTTTTTCCCTGTTGTGCCACTGTTATTGTGTCCATCTGTGTCTTGCTCTAATTCCACCACTGTTTTTATTTTCTCGTGCTTGCCTGTTCCTTTTGCCTTTCGCTGCTGCTGCCCCTGCGGCCCCTCCCCCTGGAATTCCCTTCCGGAATTTCCCCTCTGGAATTTCCCCCCGGAATTTTCCTGCTCCCGCCTCCCAGCCTCTCCTCCCTCCCACCTCCCCTACTTAATGGCAGCCGCTGCGCGGTCGCGCCGCTGGCGCGCTGAAGGTGTGTCAAAGGCAAGCCCGTCCGCGCCCATCCGCGACCAGCACCAGGAACCCTGGACCTCCCACTACCCATCGCTACGACACCACCACCCTCCTCGCACTTAACCCTGGAAGACTTAGAGAATGCCAACAGGCCTCGCCGAACACGACCCACGGCCAGTTCTCCTGCCTCCACTGCTGCCAGACCCTCACCGCCACCCCGGCCTCCAACACCGCCGACGCCAGCACCGGCGACACCCTAAAATGCATCCTCCTCAACGTACGCTCCGTACACAAAAACACGCCATGGAAATCTGGAACCTACTCGACTCTCTTTCGCCCGACATCACCTTCTTCACAGAAACCTGGACCAACGCATCCTCCGCCCCGACATCAGCACCGCCATCCCAGACGGATACAAGATCCAGAGGAAAGACCGCCCCAACCACCCAGGAGGGGGCCTCGCCATCGCCCACAAGAGCACCCTCCGCCTCACCACCTCCAGCGAAACCTTCCCCTCCGCCAAACACCTGCACTTCAAGATCCAGACCACCCTCAAAGCCACACTCCGAGGAACCCTCGTCTACAGACCCCCCGGCCCCCGAACACCCTTTGCCACCACCATCACCGACTTCATCGCACCCCACGCGATCACCTCAACAAACTACATACTCATTGGAGACCTGAACTTCCACCTCGACAACCCCAGTGACCCCAACTCCACTATCCTTCGTGACAACCTCGCCAGCATCGGACTTAAACAACTCGTCAACACACTGACCCACAGAGCAAGACACACCCACGACCCCATCTTCGCGGCAGGAAACAGCGTCCATTTCAGCCACACAACGCATCCGCCATGGACCGACCACCACTGCGTACACTTCGCCATCAACAAACCCAAGGCACCCAAACCAGCCCCACGCCCACCACGAAGGAACTGGAGCAAGGTTACCGACGAGCAACTTAACTCCACCCTCAGCCGAGACAACCACACCTGGGCACCCGATGCAAACAGCGCAAACGACGCAGCCAGAGAACTCCATACCTGGATCTCCAACTGCGCAGATGAGCTCGCCCCTCTACGCAACGGGTGAGTAGCGCGCTTACATGCCCCTGATTGATTGAGACTGAGTGATATTTGGGAAAATCCGTCACTAGCCTGGCAGCAGCATTCTGCACTAGCTGAAGTCGATGCACAAGCCCCTTATTAATACCCAGATAAAGGGCATTACAGTAGTCTAATCTAGACAACACAAGGGCCACAACGGCCTGTTTTCGCGAGGAAAAGGAAAGAAATTGGGAGATCTTTCTGAGGATCCTTATCATCCCAAAGCAGGTGGACACTGTTCTATTGATTTGGGGGCCCAGAGAAAGGGAGTTGTCAATTATGATGCCCAAATTTTTGGCACTGAGGCCAGGGCGGGGGCAAGGACTAAGCGTGTCCGGCCACCAAGCTTCCGACCAAATATCCTGATGGTTTCCAAAAATTAAAACCTCAGTTTTTCCCCCATTGAGTCTTAGATAGTTCTCTACCATCCAGGAAGCCACTGCCTGCATACAATTTTTAAAATTCGCCGCTGATGCTTCTACGCGGTCAGTGATAGAGACCATAATTTGAAACAACTATTATTATTATTGGTTTTTTAAGCGTACAATTACCTGAATGTGTCCTGGTGCTGGGTTAACAGTAAATCAGAATGTACCTAGATTTAAGAAAACAAAAGTGTTTTAAGGCCTTACAGAATTTTAACAAATTCAGTTCGGATCATAGATCTATGACAGAGGCAGAGGACCTTGAACCAGCATCTTTTCTGGATAGTGAGCTGATGGAATTTCCGAGATGCACAGAAACAGACAAACTCAATCAAGAAAGTCCTGACCAACCCAATCACCTCAGCTGCCTTCCCAGCGAACTGGAAAGATGCTGAAGTGAGGCCCCTCCTGAAGAAACCATCCGCCCACCCAGCAGAACTGAAGAACTACCGGCCCATCTCCCTGCTCCCCTTTCCAGCGAAGGTTCTTGAGAAGGCAATCAACCAACAACTCACTAAACACCTGGAACACAACAACCTCCTGGACCCCTCTCAATCCGGATTCCATGCCAACCACAGCACAGAGACAGCCCTGATCACCACCACCGATGACATCAGGGCCCTCCTGGACCCCAGCGAAACATCAGCCCTCATCCTCCTGGACCTGTCAGCCACCTTCGACACCATCTCTCGCCACATCCTGGTCAAAAGACTCCACCAATCGGAATCCAGAGAGACACTCTCAAATGGATCTCCTCATACTTCACTGGAAGAACCCAGAGAAGCTGTATCCCATTGTTCACCTCGGAACCCGAGAAGATCATCTGCGACGTCTCACAAGGATTGTCCCTCAGACCTACCCCCTTCAACATGTACCTGACCCCCTGGCCAGCACCGTCAGATCGCATAGACTCAATATCATCTCCTACGCCGACGACACCCAGCTTATCCTCTCACTGTCAGAAGACCCCTCCACCACCAGAGCCAACTTTCACAGATGCATGATGAACGTCACTGACTGGATGAAGGACAACTGTCTCAAGCTCAACACTGACAAGACAGAAGTCCTCATCTTCGAGAACAACACCTTGCCATGGAACGATGCATGGTGGCCTGCTGCATTCGGCCCACTCTCGCCCCGACAGACCACACCCGCAACCTCAGCAGCATCCGGGACAGCAAGGTATCTATGAAGAAATAGGTAAACACAGTCTCATCTGCCTGTTTCCACACCCTACGCATGCTCCGCAAGATCTTCAGGAGGCTCCCAGTCAACACGAGAAGGACCATCACACAGGCCCTTATCACCAGCAGGCTGGAATACGGGAGCCCACACTATGTAGGAATTACCACACGCATCTTGAAGAGACTACAGACAATAAAGAACTTAGTGGCAAGACTCATCCTCGACCTCCCCAGACAGACCCACATCACACCACATCTCAAGAAGCAACACTGGCTCCCGATCTAGCAGAGATGCCTGCTCAAGATGTTGACCCAAACATACAAAGCCCAGCAAAACCAGTGGTCGAAGTGGGCGGGATCGGCAGGGCATGGCGTGCCCCTGCTTCTTTTACTCAATAGATTCCGTTCCCCTACTTTTTTTATTTTAAACATTCGTCCTAGGACGGCAGAAATAGCCAAGGCCTGCAGAGAAGGCTCTGCGTTCGTGGCTGTTTGGGGACGGGCGTGGCGGGCAGAGAAAGAAAAGGACTCTTTCCTTCTTGCCCAGAGAAGAGAAGGGAAGTGTCCCCTTCTGCTCTGCCGCTGGCAGCTGCCCCCCCTCTTTCTTCCTCTTATTCCCTCTCTTTATGACTAGCTCCTCCTCACTTACTGAAAACCGTGACTTCAAGCAAAGGTTCTCACCCTCTCTTTCCTCTTTCCATTTATTTGTTCCCTTGTGAAATGGATCCAATAAAGAAAAACATTTTTGTTGTATTTTTCTGACATTTTTTCTTTTCCACAGTGCAGCCTCAGGAAAAATAAGGCTCAAAATATGAAAAAGCAATAAAAAACTAAATAAAGCAAGACAGAGCGGTCACAAAATGGCCAGATTGATTTTATTCACACCCAAACACATTAGCATCACTTTACAGAGTTTGCCAGTGAAGCGCTACTTTTGTTTTCTTGTCTTTCTTTGAACATCATTTTTTTCCCCGGGTGGAGAAGTGCACCAATCCTGGAGGTACTGCAACACCTGGTTGGTAGGTGGATTGGAAAACAAAATGTGTACCGCGGCTCCGTGTTCACGGATGTGGTCTTTTTAAACCATACTGCTTACATTTTGTAAGGATATGATAAAGCGCGATGGTGCTCTTTCATTTGTAGGGGTGCGTTATAATCATGAGTAGTTCGCACATACATTTATTATTTTGTTGGGTTAACCTGTGACAGTCGAATGTGTACTGTAATAATGTGAAACGTGATGTGCTAGGTATATTTTTCATATAAACGTGCAAAAATTAATGTTTAATACATGCGTGTTTAGCTGAAAACATTAACGTGTAGACTTGTGCTAAATGCTTGCACTTAATTGTGCATCTGATGTGTTCGTGTAACCTGTTGATTTAGAAATGCTCAGTAAAAGAGCTCATTTATATGTAAACTCGTGATGCCTATGTATTATTCTCTTATGTTGGCCGATTTCTGTAGGCCTGAAATGTATTCTCCCTGGTGCTCTTTAGTCATGGAGTTAATATCTGAATTTCATGTGCATGTTAGGTTTGTTCCTTTCTCACGTTTCTGTTGCAGGTGGAGAAACCTGTCTTTGTTAGTTAGAATAATGCTTTTGTTTTAGGAGCTAGGCTTAGGGGAGGAAAGAATACATTTACCCAAGAAGGCGCTGATAATGTGGGACGGTGTTCTTTCTCACTGGAGAAGGCCTGGGAATCAAGATCATCGAGCCAGGAGCTGGGAGTATCGAAACTAAATGAAAAATCACCTATGAGGAGTAGCCAGCTGGATGAGGTGATCGGAAGACGAGCAGTGGGCGTGATCAGAGATTTTGGTGTTTGAATTTGGGACAGTGCCCCAGGGGTTGAGTCGGGAGAGGAGAGGAGATCGATGAGGAGAGAAGGAGCATCTTAGAACGAGCTCCGTAGCCTTTGGCTACTTGACCCATACAACGTGAGTGTACTTCTTAGGAAGTCTTCACATGCTGACACCTTTTCCTGACTTGCCTGGGAAATGTTAAGTAGGGATGTCACGTTAGTGGTAGAGTAGGGACAGACTAATGCTTTTTATTTACGAACCTCAAATGAAGACTGATATAGACGTGGGGGCACTTATTGCCTGAGTTCTGGTATTGGAATTTGTCATTCTCTTCTTGTTCCAGAAGCTACATTTTGGTCGTAGGTTTGGCTTTGTATTAGTTCCAATGTATTTTACAACCTTGTTTTCAGGTGTTTATATGTCCAGTTATTCTTGGCTTCGTAATAAACCCACTAAACTTGACAACCTGGAGTCTGTGATTCTTCGGAGTCCTGATTCTTTGAGCTGGTGACTCCAACTGAATGAGTTATTTTTCCCCACTACACTTCCAAAGAAGACACCAAAGGTCCATCGACCGAGGGTTCCGAAGTACAATCAAGAGAGGGAACCTGGCTCCTTCAGTTGGTAGCATTATCGGATGTTTGTCTCTTGGAGTGAGGAGAGAATCAAGAAAAGTAAGGAAAGTTTAGCCATAGAGCCACAAAGAGCCCAAACGATGAGAGCCCAAAGGATTGGGGACGGAGAGCGACGGGACCTAGCGGAGACCGACGGAGAGTGACGGTGCGGCGGGAACAGCGGTTCACAGTGGAGTGAGTATGAATAGGGATGTGTGTGTTAGATTGTGGTGATGATTTGATGGTGTGATGTCTTGCGGAGTTGGGATGAGAGTCGAGTGTATGTGGTTTCGGGCCGAACGCGCGCGGTCCATGTGATATGATTTGATGATTTTGATGTCAGGCTCGACGAGTAGTCTAAGATCCCGGGATAGATTTGAGGTGTAGAAGACACTGAGTGATGTAATTGTCTGACCAGTGATTGTGGGAATCGTGAAGCGCTATCGATGACCCGTTTGGAGATAGGGAACGTGTGTGAGTGAGCTTGATAGAATTGTGTGGGAAGCTAGTGCACAAGGGCGGGTCACGGTGTGTGAATGGTTTTGAGTGATTGGATCCTATCGATTTTATTTATATGACTGTCCGCTCGTTTAGTGGACAGACAGTCTGAGGTGCAACTGTCCGGTCGTTTCATGGACAGACAGTTACTAGATTCCATGAGTGAAGTGCGTGAATGCGTAAAGTGAGATTGTGAAAGAGGGTGAACTGCTGTACGAGAAGGAAGAAGTGACGTTGGAGGGTGCCGCGCTGCTATAGGTCGGTTGGTGTAAAGCTGTGCTGGGATTGGTGGGTTGTCATCAGGAAGTGGAAACAAAAACATCTTGTGGGCAAAAGAATTGATTTAATCATGCGATGCTTTAGAGTGTTAAGGGATCTTTGTAGGGGAGATAGAGGAGTAGTGACTCGAGTGGGTGAGAAAGCACCACCTGAAGATACCTCAGCACATCATATGGCCACAAATGTAGGGCTCCATACCATAGTTTGGCTTCAAAATTGGCAAAAAATGACCGAAAGGAGGGAGATTTGGCTTTTACACGCTATGGTTCATTTAGACTAGAGGTGCTGTACCAGTTGAGGGGAGTGATGGCTTCATTGTGACCTCCACCTAGACCAACACAATGTGAGGCATTAGATGCATGGGTGAGAGCAGCACAGGCAAAGAGGAGGGAGCAAAGTCAGGGAAGGATGAAAAAAGTGATGAAAGCGTATCAGGATGCGCGATGAGATGCACAGTTGAAGAAGTGGAGAGTAGACACCATCGAGGGAGAGAGGTTGTTCCCACTGTTAGTGAAAACAGGAGATGCCCGCAAGAGGAAGGAAGAGGACGACAGTGATACCAATGACAGCTTCCTAGATAGGTTGCTAGCAGAACGTCCTTTTCCGTATAATCCAGATTCAGAAGAGGGAAAACAGGCACTCACAGAGAAAACAGGGGAACCACAGGCAAGCTCTAGTGCGAGAGTAGTGGGAAAGATGTCAACAGGAATGGAAGGAGCAGGGACGTCAGCACCGGAACGTAAAGGGATGCACAGGGTTAATGTTCCTATGCGGTTGCCGGAAGCCCTTACGGTACCGGTCACCATTGGACCCATAGTATCGGTATACGATCCAAATCAAGGAGAAACCAGCAGCCAGTCATGGTCAGGTGTAGGGGAAAGAATCGATTATGGAGGGAGTAGTACTGTGAACGGGAATGGGCCATTTCTGGTGCCCATAAAAGCTAGTACTCCACTGCCAGCTACTGCAGACTCCTCAAGAGGGCGTGTAGGGCCAAGTGCAGTGAGGTTGGTGTCATTGGCGGACTCGTGTTCTGATCTGAGGATGTGGGAACCTCCAGTTAGGGGTCCCACGGGGAGGATGCGGAGATGGGAAATGATCAGGGAACTTCTGGGAGTCAGAATGGTTCACGGAATTTGACAGAAGGGAATCCTCGCAGGAATCAGAGTAGCGATGGTGAAGAATTGAGCAGTGTATCAAGTCAGGGGACCATCAGGGTGGCCATAAAAGCCAAGGTGTTAGATGTAGTGAGGCTAAAGGTAGAAGTAGATAAGATAATAAGAGGAAATTTGCCTTTGGAAAGGATAGAACAGTATGAACAAGTTGAGCTGTTGTTTGTGGCGAAGGATGTTACCCGTAAGGCAAGAAAGGCCCATGAGAACGTGACCAAATCGGCACAGAGATACGATGTGGACTTGTCCAAAACAAAATTGTTACTGGGAAGTCATAGGTTGAATTACAGGGATCAAGAGTTGGAAGAGAAAAGGGTCATAGGATTGAAAACCCATATTCGAGAATCTATTGTAGGGATACGCGCATGGAGCATGCTTGATAAGTGGGAGGAAAGGTGGTCCAAGAAAAAGAGTGTCACGAAAGGAATAGGAGACACGCCGCCTCTAGGAGGGGGGACAGCAGGAGTAGAGGCTTACCCATTGCGAGGGGTACTGAGTGGAGGGTATGTGCATGTGCCTTGGAGCAGGGGTGATCGGGCAGCGTTTACAAATGATTTTCCTCAGCTGAAGGAAAAGCCTGTTGAGTGGTACAAGCAGGTTGATCGCTTTGTCAAGATCTCAAAAGTACTGTGGGTTGATTTGAATACTTTGTTTGACATTGTGGTTCCCAGTGATTTGTGGTATGCGTGTAAAATTGCTGTTGAATGGCCGACTTCCGAGCCCGACCGAGACCCTATTACTCATGGTCCTTCACCCATAGCGATGAAAAAGTTTGAGCAGGTAATCACATGGCTACAGTCAAAGATTTCACCACAGGATATTGATTGGGTTAAAATTGATTGAACGACCCAAGAGCCCAAAGAACATGCTTATTATGAACGGCTCTTTCGAGCTTTTAAGCAGTATAGCGGGCTGGACACATTAGATTCGAAGGATATGGGACAGTATGTTTCCAAATTTGTGTTAGGGTTGAGACCTGAGATTAGCTTTTTGATCCAGCAGCATCTGATCTGTTGGCAAAACAAGTCAGTGGATAAGATCCTACGGAATGCCAGATATTGCAGTGACGAAGTGGACTTGAAGCATAGGAAATTGAAGGATAAGCTGATGCTAGTCCAGATGAGGAATGCAGACAGGGTAACCAAGTGCAGTCAAGTGAAGGAACACTGGGTCGAAGGCAAGGAAACAATCATGGAGGAGCTCAGAATGCGTAGGGTCAGGTAAGAGGGAAGCCCATAGAGCGCAAGACAGGGATAGACGTTGGTACCCTAAAGAAAACTACTGCATGCCAATATTTTCACAAAATTGGGCATTGGAAGTGCGAGTGTAGACAGAATCCAACTAATCAGATCCAAGATGAAGAGGTAGTGCAGGCGCCTGAGGTTGTGAATACGGTGACGAGACCCAGGTCCGTGCAGGGAGGGGGTTTGAGTCCACAAGTGCAAGCCCCCCAGGCTCTGAAAATCCCACAGGGACATCGAGTATACCAGCAGATGCCCTTTATCGAAACATTAGATGAATTCAACCAAGACCCGTTAGAATGACGGTGCCTGAGGGGGGAGGAAGACTGTACCCTTGGAGCAGTCTTGGTGGTAGATCAGAGAGGACCGTATGTGGAGGCAGATGTAGATGGTCATCCCATTACATTCTTGATTGATACTGGTGCTACCCATTCTACTGTGAGATCCGCAGTAGTTCCAAACCTACCTCTCTCAGGGCAATCGATCCAAGTTGTAGGAGTTGCTAACAAGAGAATGACAAATCCTTTGACAGATGAGATACCTGTGAGAATAGGAACCTTTCAGGATCCCCACCAATTTGTGATGTGCAATTCGAGTCCCGTCTCTTTGTTGGGTCGTGACCTTCTGTGTAAATTGAACGGTACCATTTATTGCACACCCAAGGGAGTGGAGTTGCAGACAAATGATGATGACATTGCATTCAAGCTGGCGAACCAGAATCTCTGCATAGAGATGTTTCCCCTCTTGACGATTGAAGACTTGCCATACGACCTGAGGGACACCGTCCCTCCAGAAGTGTGGGATTTCATGGGGGAAGACATAAGACTGATCGAGGGGTTGAGCCAGTTAAGATACAGATTAAGCCAAATGCTGAATTTCCAAGAACACCCCAGTACAACCTGACGCCGGAAACGGTGGCAGAAATCAAGCCTGTGATTGAGTCCATGATCGGACAGGGCATTCTGAAGGAAATAATGGGGAGTCCATGTAACTCCCCTATAATGGGACTGCAGAAGCCAAGTGGGAAGTTCAGGATTGTGCAAGACCTGTGAAAGATCAACACGATTGTAGTTCCATGTTGTCCCGTGTTACCGAATCCATCAGTGATCTTGTTTCAGATCCCTTGTGAAGCTGAATGGTTTACTGTGATTAATCTATGTCAGGCGTGCTTTTCGATACCCTTACACGAGGAAAGCCAATTTTTGTTCGCTTTCTGTCCGGTAAATCGTGTGTTAACGTGGTGTCGTATCCCACAAGGGTATACTGAGAGCCCATCGATTTTCAATCAGATCTTGAAAAAGAATCTTGACAGTCTGGTACTGTCGCAAAATTCAGTTCTTGTGCAATACATTGACGATCTCCTGATCGCATCAGAGACAGAGGACGCTTGCAGGATTGATACCGTCGCACTATTGAATCACATGGCAGAGAGTGGACACAAGGTGTCCCCGAGCAAACTTCAGTATTGCATGCCTGAAGTCCAGTATTTGGGTCATCACATTTAGAAAGGCAAGAGGAAGGTGTCACCAGACCGCATTGAGGCGATCATGAATATGAATGCGCCTACCACACAAAAAGAAGTCAGGATGTTTTGGGGAATGGCTGGGTACTGCCGTCAGTAGATCCCCAACTTCTCCTTGAAAGCAAAACCTCTGCAGAGGTTGGCACACAAGGATGTGAGCCGCGCTGTACCATGGGATAATGACTGTTTGGTTGCCTTTCTGGAGCTGAGAGAGAGTTTGTGTCGTGCTCCGGCTCTAGGAATGCCTGATTACAACAAAGCATTCTCGCTATTTTGTTGCAAGAGGGAGGGGTGCGCACTGTCAGTACTCACACAGACTCATGGAGGTGTCCGTAGACCAGTTGCCTACTTCTCAGATACCTTAGACCCGGTAGCTTTAAGCGTTGCCCGGATGTCTCCAAACCGTTGCTGCAACGGGTGTCAGCATTGAAAGGTGTGAAAGCATTGTGATGGGTCATCCTCTTACTGTATATGTTCCACATTCAGTTGAGCTTCTGATGATGAGAACCAAAACACACCATTTGACGAATAACAGACTCGCACGCTATGAGCAAGTCATACTTGGCTCACAGAATGTGACTCTGAAGAGGTGTTCTGTACTGAATCCTGCTACCTTGGTGCCTATTCCAAATGTTGATGATGAAGATTGTGAGGACCATGCCTGTCTCGATGTGACTGAACTGTGCACCAAACCGAGGCCCGACATTGTTGATGAACCTCTGCCTGAATCAGATGAAATCCTTTTTGTAGACGGTTCATGCCTAAGAGACAATGAGGGTTATTTGAGAGCAGCGTTTGCAATCTCTGGAGTTGTGGAAGCTGCTTGTTTACAGGGAGTACACTATGCACAAGTGGCTGCAATCATTGCCTTGACACATGCATGCCTGGTTTCTGATCAGATCCGAGTCACCATCTACACCGACAGCCAATATGGGTTCTGTGTGGTTCATGACTTCGGACAGCTATGGTCTCAGAGGGGATTCTTAACATCATCAGGATCTCCCATCAGAAAAGGGGGAATATGTAAGACAACTGTTGGAAGCTTTGCACCGTCCAAAGGAAATAGCAGTGAAGAAGTGTGGGGCTCATGGGAAGGGGAATGACTTTGTGACTCTCGGCAACAGGTACGCCGATGAGGTTGCACGTTTCTGCAGGGGGAACATACTGGAGAGAGCACAGAGAGAATCAAGCTCAGCATGATGCTAGCCATAGCGGACACTTGGGATGAGGTCAAGCATCTGCAGGGAGAAGTGTCAGAACAGGAGGAAGCTGGATGGATTAAAGCAGGTTGTGAGAAAAGAGATGATGGCATTTGGGTTTCAGCTGATGGTCGAGCAGTGTTGCTAGATGATTTACTGAGCTCCATGGCGAGGCAGTTTCATGGAGCAGTTCATATTGGAAGGGATGCCATGGTGCGAGTGTTCAGACAGACGTGGTTCAATTCACGGTTTCGTGCGTTTGCTGAAGCTGTGTGTTATAGATGTGTTACGTGTCAGCAAATGAATGCTGGGAAAAAGACTTTGGTTGCATTGACTCACATTGGGAGATCTGGTGGTCCCTTCAATAGGATTCAGCTTGACTTCATAGAGATGCCTAGGTGCAATGGACTAAGGTACATTTTAGTGGTGATGTGTGTTTTCTCACAGTGGGTGGAAGCATATCAAACGAGAAGGTGTGATAGATAGTCTCACAGTGGCGAAGCTGCTACTTAGAGAGCATCTGGCCTGGTGGAACAGATTAACGGGACTCTCAAGATGCCAATGGCAAAGGTCTGTTCATCTACGTCCCTGAAATGGCCTGATGCATTGCCTTTGGTGTTGATGAGTGTGCGTAGCATCCTCGATAGGAGGACAGGACTCTCTCGCCCCACGAGATCCTAATGGGGAGGCGATGTGCTTGCCAGCAGTGCCAGCTACAGCATTGATAAACATCACAGATGATTTGATCCTTGACTATTGCAAAAGACTGGCTGACGTGGTCCGTTCTGTGTCTCACCAGGTTGAAGCTGCGACTGCCCAACCTCAAAAGACCTCTGCCACGACTTGTGTCCAGGAGACTGGGTACTCGTTCGGAAACACGTGAGAAAGAGCTGCCTTGATGCTTGTTGGAGAGGTCCCTATCAAGTGATTCTGGTGACAAATACAGTTGTAAAGTGTGGAGGCTTGCCGAACTGGATCCACATCTCCGACACCTGCAGAGTTCCAGTGTTACAACTCCCACTTACTTGAATACCAGGTACCGCAGGAACGAAGAGAGCCACCCCTCTCACCTCTAGACTAATCCTCCACACGGACTACCACAGTATGGGCGATTGATCCCTAGGGGAAAGGGGAGAAAAAATACACCTCTTCTGGTGTGATGGGAAGTGATGGGAAGGCACCATGCATGAGGTCAAAGAGAGACGTGAGCAGATGAAAGGGATGCAGACAACGTCTGCAGGGAAGCCTCCGAGAAGGTGGGAACAACTGTGGGTCTGCAAGAAAGAAACAATAGGAAGACTCTAAAAAAGGTGAAAAGAAAAGGGAGTGGGAATTACGCTTTAATTACAATCGTTGTCCTACAAAAGGTAAGAGAAAGAGAAAAAAATACACACTCACCATGATCAACACATCATGGTAACGTATAGCTCAATCCAGTAGAAGATAGAGGAACAGGTTCAGAAGATCTAGATATTCTCCCGGAATGTAACGTAGAAAGGATAGCTCTGAGGATTCGTTTCACTGAGGAGGAACCAAAGCGCTGACAACTCCTGGTGTAACTCGCTCCGTCATAAGAAAACAAATAATAGGAATGAAGGCAACCTTTTGTGGGCATTGGAGGCGGTGCTGCCAGCTCCTGCTGTGCGCCTCTAGAAAGGGGAAAAGAAAGGTGACTGTGTTCGCGGACAGCATAGGGGGCTTGTTCTCGCAGCTTCTGCTGCAGTAGATAAGGTCTTGTGACTCCTGCCGCAGCAACACAAACTTTCACGGCTTCTGCCGCGTTTTGAAAACACTCGCGGCTCCAGCCGCTTGGAAGAAAATGTTTGGCGGCTCCTGCCGCGTTTGATAAGGCTCGCGGCTCCTGCCGCGTGAACACAAATGTTTAGCGGCTCCTGCCGCGTTAGAAGATGCTCGCGGCTTCAGCCGCGTGAACAAAAAAGGTTTGGCGGCTCCTGCCGCGTTGAGGAAAAGTTTGGCGGCTCCTGCCGCGTTGAGGAAATGTTTGGCGGCTCCTGCCGCGTTTGATAAGGCTCACGGCTCCTGCCGCATGAACACAAATGTTTAGCGGCTCCTGCCGCGTTAAAAGATGCTCGCGGCTTCAGTCGCGTGAACAAAAAAAGGTTTGGTGGCTCCTGCCGCGTTGAGGAAATGTTCGCGGTTTCAGCCGCGCTGGTAAAGGCTCGCGGCTCCTGCCGCGTTGGGGAAAGCTAGCGGCTCCAGCCGCGCTGGGAAAATGTTCGCGGTTTCAGCCGCGCTGGTAAAGGCTCGCGGCTCCTGCCGCGTTGGGGAAAGCTTGCGGCTCCAGCCGCGCTGGGGAAGGCTCAAGACTACGTTAGAGAGGCACGCTCCTGTGCCCTCTCCGGAATGAAAAAAGCTGGGAACTCAGGAAAGAGAGGCACGCACCTGCGTCCTCTCGGGAATAGACAAGCTGGATCAGTAAAGCCAAGCACCTGTGTCAGGTAGGGGAGGTTCTTAAATAGCAACCTCCCCTCACCATCTGACGTGCTGGAACCAATACCAGGGGACAGGGAAGAAAAAGTAGATAAAGGACGGAAAAGGATATTAGGCATCAGACGTGAAAATGGGGAAAGTGGTAACATTACCTCCCCCTTAAGGCTCTTTTAACAGGGCGAGGCTTTGTGGGGTTACAAGCGTGGAACCTCCGCACCAATAGGGGTGCATGGACAAATGCGGCAGGTTCCCATGTTCGCTCCTCAGGAGGGTATCCTTTCCAATCCACCAAGTAATACAGTTTTCCACTACGCCTACGTGAATCCATAATCCGATTCACTTCGTACTCTTCTTGGTTATCAACCATTAAGGGAGGGGGTGGTATCATGGGATGTGTGGAGGGAACAAAGGGTTTAAGAAGGGACGTATGGAACACAGGATGAATGCGATACTCCTTGGGTAAGTCTAATTTCATGGCCACCGGATTACTAATTTGCTTTATTGCAAATGGACCTACAAAACGTGGGTGTAACTTCTTTGGCCCTGCTAGTGTCAGGTTTTTTGTGGCCAACCAGACTTTATCTCCTATGGCATAAGAGGGAGCAGGACGCCGATTTTTGTCAGCGATTGTTTTCATCTTTGCCTTGGTCGCCTGTAATTGAGAATGAGCAGTTTTCCATATTTCTTTTAGACTGGTACACAGTGAATCCACTGCAGGGACTTTAAGAGTAGGTTGCAATGGCACGGTCCTAGGATGAAAACCCATTGCACAATAGAAAGGTGACATACCTAAGGCAGAGTGGACACTATTGTTATATGCAAACTCTGCTACTGGCAATGCTTTTACCCAATTACTGGTTAGGGTAGCCAACAAGCAGCGCAAATACTGTTCAATGGTCTGGTTCACTCGCTCCGTCTGTCCATCGGTTTGTGGATGATAAGCGGAGGACAGACGGAGATCCATCTGTAAAACGGAGCCTATCTCATGCCAAAATTTAGAAACAAATTGGGGACCTCTATCGGACACCAGAACTGAAGGAATTCCGTGCAGACGGATCACATGTTGTATAAAGATAGCCACCAGCTCACTAGCATTGGGGACCTTGGGAAGGGGCACAAAATGTGCTACTTTAGTAAAGGAGTCTACTATGACAAGTATCGTGGTGTGTCCTTCTTCTGGAGGAAGGTCTGTGATAAAATCTAAACTTACTGTATGCCAGGGATAAGGGGGTACTGGAAGAGTCTGTAACAACCCAGCCGGGGGGGGTGCGAGGAGTTTTCTGTGTGGCGCATATGGGACAAGAGGAAACATAAAACTGTATATCTTTCGTCATGTTTTCCCACCAAAACCACCTGCTACAGATATCCTTGGTTTTCTGTATGCCCGGGTGGCTTACCAACGCGGAGGAGTGAACCCACTGAAGTACCTGATCCCGAAATGTGTCCGGTATATACAACTGGTCACCATGATAAAGTAAACCCCCAGTCATATGGCAATTTGGTTGTTCTAACCATGGGGACAAGTCGATCTCTGTTAGTGCTTTTTCCAAATCCTTGCAAAAGTGATCAGAAGAAACAAGCCCTGGAATTCTACCAGGGGGTATGAATGCTTCTTGGTCGGGATCTTTTCTTTTATGAGGGAGGGATACACATAACCGTGATAGAGCGTCAGCTTTTACTTGTTGTGCTGCTGGCCGGTAGGTAATCACGAAATCGAACTCATTAAAGAAAGATACCCAGCGCATCTGTCTGGGAGTCAATGCTCTAGCGGTACGGAAGAATTCCAAATTTTTATGGTCTGAATAAATAGTGATGGGATGTCTTGCTCCCCAGAGATAATGCCTCCATTCCTGGAATGCCTTCCTGATCGCCAAAAGTTCTCTCTCTGCAACAGTATAATTTTGTTCAGCGGGCAATAGTTTATTCGAAAAAAGGCGATAGGATGCATCTGTCCATTAGCGTCTCTTTGCGATAAAACCCTCCTACTGCATATTGTGATGCATCCGCCTCTACAAAAAATGGAAGAGTAGGATCAGGATGTATCAGGACAGGAGCAGAAGTAAACTCTCTCTTCAATGTGTCAAATGCCTTTTGAGCTTCTGGGGACCAAACAAACTGCACTCCCTTTTTAACGAGTCTTGTTATGGGTATTACTAAGTCTGAGAAATGCGTAATAAAGCACCTGTAAAAATTAGCAAAGCCTAACAGAGACTGTATGTCCTTGACACAGGTAGGGGTAGGCCAAGACAGAATGGCCTCAACCTTCTTTTTGTCCATCCGTATCCCGTTTTCAGAAATTACAAACCCCAAGAACTCTACAGTAGAAGCATGGAACGTACATTTCTCGAGTTTGGAAATGAGATGATTGTCTCGTAGCCTTTGCAATACTTGTTTCACATGTTCTTCGTGTTCGTTATGATTTTTTGAGAAAATCAGGATGTCGTCAATATAGACGATGAGGAAGTGATCCAGAAAATCCCGAAAAATCTCATTAATGAAGAACTGAAATGCCGCAGGGGCATTACACAGCCCGAACGGCATGACGCAGTATTCGAATAAACCGAAGTTAGTCCTAAACGCCGTTTTCCACTCATCCCCTTCACGTACTCGAATAAGATGATATGCTCCTCGCAAGTCAATCTTGGTAAAGACAGTGGCATCTTTTATTTGGTCTAATAGTACGGGGATGAGTGGTAACGGGTATTTGTTTTTTATGGTAATCTTGTTAAGAGACCTATAATCTATACAGGTGCGAAGACCTCCTTCCCGCTTGGATATAAAAAAAAGAGGAGAAGAAACGGGCGACGATGAATGCCGGATAAACCCACGTTTCAACATATCATCCAGGTACTCTTTTAGATAGGTAGTTTCAGGTTCGGATAGAGCGTAGGTACGACTACAAGGCAATACACCCCCGGATTCTAGGTCTATGCGACAATCAAAGTTGCGATGAGGAGGCAAGATCGTGGCTTTTACCTCATCGAATACATCCTCATACTGTTTGTAGATAAGTGGTAGGGCGTCAAGCTCTTGACCACTACAGGACGCACATACCAAAGGAGAAGCCCAATCAACAGCTTCTTGATAGCATTGCTGAATGCAATAACTAGAATCTAAAGTCACGGTTCTCCGCACCCAATATATTTTGGGGTTATGTTTTTGCAACCAGGGTACCCCAAGAATCACTCCAAAGGCTGGAGTGTCTATAAGATCAAATGTGACTTCCTCAGAATGTCTGTTGTCACAAACCAGCGTTAAGGGGGCAGTATGTCTTGTAATCAGCCCTGAGGACAATGCCGTCCCGTCTACCGCTCTCACCTTTTCAGGCTCTTTCTTCTGCATACTAATAATGCCTAGGGAAGAGGCTAACTGATTGTCCCAAAAGTTTCCTGTAGCCCCCGAATCTATTAGGACCGATAGAGTCACCCTATTACTATTGGACAATATTAAAGTCACACTTATGGTGAAGTGTTTGGGCACCCTGGCTACCGAGGCGCTCTGAATGTTCCAAGCAAATGCCACGGTCTTTCTTGGCCCTAAGGTCTTAGGGCGAGTAGGGCATTCTCGTGCAAAATGGCCTCCCTTCCCACAATACAGGCAGTCTTTTTTCTTTTTCTTCCCGAGATAAAGGTCCCCGGACCCCTCCTATTTGCATGGGTTCCTCTGCCCCTGGTCTAGGGTCTTCTCTCTTAGTGCTTTTATAGAGCACTACTCGAGGAGACTCAGACTTCCCTTTCTCTCCATGACGTTCACGGAGTCGATGGTCCAACTTGATTACCAAATCTATGAATTCAGTACAGTCCTCTGGGGGCTCCACTATTTGGGACAGAATGTCCTTTAATTCGTCATTCAACCCCTTATAAAACAAAGATGTCCTTTTTTCGAAAGGCCACCGGGTTTCGGCCATTAACCTATTGAAGTCAGTGACATAGGAAAGCAGGGAGTTCCTACCCTGCCGTAGATTTAGCAGTTCAGTGTCACTTGCCTGCATGAACGTATGTTTGTCGAACAGCCTCCTCATTTGTTCCTTGAAAGCGGGGAAATTATGCAACAGAGGGTCATCTGTTTCTACCAAGGGTATAGACCAATTGGCAGCGGTACCCATAAGATAAGATATAACAAACGCCACTTTGGCAGTGTCATCAGGAAAGGCAGTGGGTCGACACAGGAATTGTAAATAACATTGGTTCATGAAGCTGCGATATTTGCCGCTTTCTCCATTAAACCTTTCAGGATTAGCTAAGGGGACGGGAACGGGAGTAACTACGGTAATGCTAATTGGGGGAGCCCCGCTCTCTGAATGGGACTTGTCAAACTGGAAAGTGGCGGGCTGTAATACAGGACGATGTGTCTTAGGGATAGTTCCTGGCGAAGGACCCCATGTGGTATTTGCCTGCCTACTGTGAAGCTCGGTTTTCAAGGACTGATTCTCCTGTCTGAGAGTCTGAACCTCGTTTTGCAGCACTACTAATGCTGCCGCTAAGTCCTGAACTGAGGGAATGGAAGTAGAGTCCGCAGAGAACGGATCTTCGCCAATCCCATCTGGGTCCATCTTCGTTCGGGCGGTATGTATTTTGTGGGCTTGGCTTTTTGTTACAACCCCCACTTACTTGAATACCAGGTACCGCAGGAACGAAGAGAGCCACCCCTCTCACCTCTAGACCAATCCTCCACATGGACTACCACAGTATGGGCGATTAGGGGAAAGGGGAAAGGGGAGAAAAAATACACCTCTTCTGGTGTGATGGGAAGTGATGGGAAGGCACCAGGCATGAGGTCAAAGAGAGACGTGAGCAGATGAAAGGGATGCAGACAGCGTCTGCAGGGAAGCCTCCGAGAAGGTGGGAACAACTGTGGGTCTGCAAGAAAGAAACAATAGGAAGACTGTAAAACAGGTGAAAAGAAAAGGGAGTGGGAATTACGCTTTAATTACAATCGTTGTCCTACAAAAGGTAAGAGAAAGAGAAAAAAATACACACTCACCATGATCAACACATCATGGTAACGTATAGCTCAATCCAGTAGAAGATAGAGGAACAGGTTCAGAAGATCTAGATATTCTCCCGGAATGTAACGTAGAAAGGATAGCTCTGAGGATTCGTTTCACTGAGGAGGAACCAAAGCGCTGACAACTCCTGGTGTAACTCGCTCCGTCATAAGAAAACAAATAATAGGAATGAAGGCAACCTTTTGTGGGCGTTGGAGGCGGTGCTGCCAGCTCCTGCTGTGCGCCTCTAGAAAGGGGAAAAGAAAGGTGACTGTGTTCGAGGACAGCATAGGGGGCTTGTTCTCGCAGCTTCTGCTGCAGTAGACAAGGTCTTGTGACTCCTGCCGCAGCAACACAAACTTTCACGGCTTCTGCCGCGTTTTGAAAACACTCGCGGCTCCAGCCGCTTGGAAGAAAATGTTTGGCGGCTCCTGCCGCGTTTGATAAGGCTCGCGGCTCCTGCCGCGTGAACACAAATGTTTAGCGGCTCCTGCCGCGTTAGAAGATGCTCGCGGCTTCAGCCGCGTGAACAAAAAAGGGTTAGCGGCTCCTGCCGCGTTGAGGAAATGTTTGGCGACTCCTGCCGCGTTGAGGAAATGTTTGGCGGCTCCTGCCGCGTTTGATAAAGCTCGCGGATCCTGCCGCGTGAACACAAATGTTTAGCGGCTCCTGCCACGTTAAAAGATGCTCGCGGCTTCAGCCGCGTCAACAAAAAAAGGTTTGGCGCTCCTGCCGCGTTGAGGAAATGTTCGCGGTTTCAGCCGCGCTGGTAAAGGCTTGCGGCTCCTGCCACGTTGGGGAAAGCTTGCGGCTCCAGCCGCGCTGGGAAAATGTTTGCGGTTTCAGCCGCGCTGGTAAAGGCTCGCGGCTCCTGCCGCGTTGGGGAAAGCTTGCGGCTCCAGCCGCGCTGGGGAAGGCTCAAGACTACGATAGAGAGGCACGCTCCTGCGCCCTCTCTGGAATGAAAAAAGCTGGGAACTCAGGAAAGAGAGGCACGCACCTGCGTCTTCTCGAGAATAGACGAGCTGGATCAGTAAAGCCAAGCACCTGTGTCAGGTAGGGGAAGTTCTTAAATAGCAACCTCCCCTCACCATCTGACGTCCTGGAACCAATACCAGGGGACAGGGAAGAAAAAGCAGATAAAGGACGGAAAAGGATATTAGGCATCAGACGTGAAAATGGGGAAAGTGGTAACATTCAGGACCCCTGGAAGAAACAGCTCCTCTCCCTGAAGGAAATCCAGCCATGGTTGCGAGGCCACTGGAGAGGACAAGCCAAGCTGTGGGGGTGGCTGATGAAGCTGGTCACACCCCAGAACGAGCAGAGGGGGATCACGCTACACAAGACCCAGGTATTGACTCTGAGGTAGATGGTAGCGTTGCGAGTGGTACAGATTCAGACTCAGCTGGAAGAGCTGGTGTGGAAGGTGACCGGGTGTAGGGAAGAATGCAGAGTTCGCAAGAGAATCGTGGCCTGGGAGACAAAGGAGGCAGAACCTGAGATTGGCATCTGAGAGAGATATTGCTCCTGTGTCTGAAATGTCTGAATCAGAGCTAAGTGACACAGCACAAGGGCAGGAGTGTCTGAAGAGATCAAGAACAGTGAGGGTGCCTTGCCAGAGGTACGCTGCCTCAGAGTGGACCTATCTTGTTACAGATGCCAAGAGCAGTGGGGACCGGGAGACTGAGGTCTTCACGAGTGGTCAGCAGGGTTCCGAAACTGATCATTGAAATCGAACTCTTGGTCCCTGGAATAGAGGCCATTGGAGTGTTGACAGTGGATGTACCAAGGCCTCCGATACTGAGTGGTGTGAGAGCTTTGGTTTTGCAAGATCTTTCTTTTCCCACTTTTTGATATCAGCCACCGGCTCAAGAGGTTGCAGCAGTTCGTCTTGAAATTCTACTGCGTGTCATTGCTGAAATTGGCTTTGAGCTAGTGAGAGACTGTTAATTCAGTTGTGGACTGTAAATAACGTCTGTTTTAAAGAAGATAACTTGACAGCCTGGAGTCTGTGATTCTTCGATTCTTCGGAGTCCTGATTCTTTGAGCTGGTGATTCCAACTGAATGAGTTATTTTTCCCCTCTACCCTTCCAAAGCATACACCAAAGGTCCATCTACCGAGGGTTCCGAAGTACAATTAAGAGAGGGAACCCGGGTCCTTCAGATATAAGCAATGGACACTGAAATGGGTCCCCTCCAGGCCCTGTAGTCATGTCCTTAACTTTTTAGGCAAAAGCACTCACTGATTTCTGAATAGTGAGTGTAAAAGCGTTATGGTAACCATGTTGTTCCTGCTTACATTTCACATGCTTTACTTAATCTTGCATCCCCTATGAGTATTTGCTTCTTCCAGGATGTTGGTACCTTTTTTTAGGCAGCATATTGCTCTTATTTAGTGCGTAATTTGAATTGAGTCCCAGGTGTTGATAGCGGGGCACAATTGGGTTGTAGTTGAAGGCAGTGCGAGTTTCTCTCAGTGAGGCAGTATGGTGTTCAGTGGGGGAGAGGATGTGCCACTATGTACAGAGCTGCCGAATTTGGAACTGGGGAACCAGTTTCAGCCTTCATGACCAGTCCCCCAGACCACTCTCCTGAGGGAGCACATTCCCATGCTAGACCATAGAAGGCCCTGCAAGACCTTAGAAGCCCTGGTATCTTAGCACCAGCAGGTGGACCCTCGCGGTGGCAAGTGTAGGTTAACCTTGATGCCTGTCCACCACAATCCATACTGAAGTTCACCTCTAGTCTTGGGGGCAGGCCTATGAAGCAGCACACCCTAGAGCAACAGTGACTCTGTCACTGAGGTCACAGGACCTTTGAGAAGGGCAGGCTCTAGGGCGGTGCGACTGGTATGACCGCACCAGGTGCTGGCTTTGGGTGCAAGTGTATTATGGTTTTTAAAAGCACTTGCTTCCTCCTTCCTGGCCTCCAGCAATTTTCAGGAACAATAAAATGTCATGATAACTCTGGTGATTAATGTTCTTCCTAGAGAGAGAGAGAGAGAGAGAGAGAGAGAGAGAGATCAGTTTTGTCTAGTGGACATTTTGACTCATGGAAAGGTAGCGCAGAGGGTTAATGTGCCTGCTGCAAAGAACATGTACCATGCAGATCACAAAGTGCACATAATGTAAATATGTCAGTGGGTTACTGCTTTTGTCAGAGAGATCCTTTTGTTACTTGCAGTTTATAAGTTAAAATACTAACATAGAACAGTTGTAGAAGAAAAAACCTTTCTAGGGGTTCACTGATGCACCTGGTCCTTAAACCAACAAAGAAGAGATTGGCACGGAAGCTGGAATATCAAAATAACAACTTTATTAACCTCACATGAGGGAGACTGCGTCAATACAGTACCCGCAGGCCACTGTAGGAGACAGTCTATGGAGTACAGAGACTCTGGGTCTTTTATGCCCAGTTTATAGCTGAGTTAGCATGTAGACTCAAAAGAGGCGGTACAAGTGTGCACATGAATAGCTAGTTACATATAAGGATACATAAGAATCGCTTACTCAACAGAGTGGGAGGGCTTACAATATTGCTGATATTAGTTAAAATAGCCTGACAGTTACTCTAAGAGCAGGTGCATTCTAGCAGCTAGACCTTTCTGAGCATGTGCAGTGCTCTGGCTCAGTACTGAAGGAGTTAATTATAGTTCCTGACTCAAGTGAAATACAAGACCAGGCAACAGTGAAGAGGGAGAAAGCACATGGTGAGTACATGGCTAACTAAAATGGCTGCCAAAAACAAAATGGCTTCAGCTGATGTTAACAGCCATTTCAGCTAGTTTTCCACACAGTGAGCTATCAACTGCCATCTATGAGCTGCATGCAAACTGCAAGGTATAAATTAGAGTTTTATGTTTTTTCCCCAGTCTTTGATTACCTTAATGTTGCAAAAGGTGTTCATTCAGATGGAAATCAATTCTGATTATTAAAGAGAACCCTCAACCATGGTATTACGTTTTAAATTCTCAGTTTGTGTTTCTCTAGACCAATCACTATTAAACTATATTGCCTACTAGTATGGTTGTCATGTGACTCCTACACCTTGTAGTCCTTTGTCTTATGTAACATTTCCTGTACAGTTATTTACACACGTATAATTGATTGTCTCTGTGTAATGTGTGTGATGTAAAGTGCTCTGACACCCTACACTGGTATGAGCGGCACTGTAAATCAAATTAAATGCATCTGAGAGAGAGTGTAGTTATGGAGACTTGAGGGGCACTGTTAAAGGGTGGTAGTGAGGGAATCCATGGCGGGGGTGGTCATTGGGGGGCACCAACAAATATTGTTGCACAGGGCGCCACCAGCGCTAAAGCCGGCCCTGCCCTTGAGGACTGTCCGCTTCACCCATTGGTACCTCCATTGGCCTTTTTTCAGCAGTAGTAGCTGCAATTCACCAGGGATCGGCAATGCAGGATTTGCACGCACACCAAACTAAGTTTGCAAACTTCACAGTCTCTCTGTTTCATGCACAAGCACTTTTAACATGTGCTGCCTGCTTTGGGGCCACTGGAATTATGCCGCAAAAGAGGACAAAATTATGCTGCAGTGTTGTCTAAATTATGCAGCAAAAAAAAGGCTGCAGCGTAATGCAGTATATTTTCTGAAACTTTATTATTTTGACATTTTACACATGTTAACAGTCTCTGGAAAGATTTTGCCTTGTTAGTACCAGTATAACATACAAATACAGCAGTGAGAAAGGTGATCAGTCAACCTTTGCGAAGGGCTGTCCACTTCGCAGCAACACAAGTCACTTTTTTTGTAACTTTTGATCCGTTTGAGCTACAAATAGTTTATAAGTTAAAATTGTGAGATTATGTAGCAGATGTTGTATTATGAGTCAAATATGGCAGAGCCAATAATTTTATAGAAAACATTTGTGAACTAGGATATTTTGCTATTCATGTTTGGACTGCTCATGTGGAAAAAGGGAGGAGAAGTTCTAATGAGAGAAACTCTGCTTATGCTTCCACTTTTAAGCGTAATTGGGACATTCTGTGATTGGAAACATATCCCACTTTGTGAATGTATTTTCAAGTCAAAAACTCATATTAAACCTTAAATAATCAAGTGTATCCATTGGTTGAATTAAATAAAATAATAAGCTGTAACTGTTTAGTGAAATGCCAAATAAATACTACAAATTGGGATGATTTGTGCATTCTGGCCACACCTCTGACTCTACCCACTGATCCAATCCTCGGGTTATTACCGTCCTCTAATTCTCCACCCACAGTTCCCCTACTTTTTTCCCCCACTTTGACCACTGTGCACAACAAAGGACCAGCATACATCAACAAACGCATGACCTTCCACTGACCGGCCAGACACCTAGGATCCACCGCCCTCTTCCTCACAGACAACACCTGGATCCACCATGACAACAGCAGAGGACGCTCCTTCACACTCCTGGTGGCCAATGCTTGGAGCGACCTTCCCCTGCACCTCAGGACTGTCTCATCGATCTGGGAATTCAGGAAAGGACTCAAGACCTGGCTATTCGAATGAGCAGATCACCACGTAGCATCTAGCAACTCCAGCATCTTGAGACCGTCACGGGTGATTTGCCGCACTTTACAAATCCTTGATTGATTGACTGAGAAATATTCTTAGATTTACAGAGACCGAGTACGAGCCTGACAGCAGCATTCTAGATTACCTGCAATCTCTGTGTAAGATGACCTGGAAGAGTTTTAATATTCTTTAAAATCCAATTCAATTGAGAAGTGAGTTTTTAATAAACATTAAGGAAAAGTAACTTTTATAAAGTTACCTTTTCCCTGACTTAAGTTCCTGGCGGCAAATTTGCATTTACTCTCCCACTTCTACCAGCCAGTAATTAGCATTTGAGTAGGTATGAAAAAGGGGTTAAATGTCTCCCAGGAGCAAACAATAGGCTGACCTGTACGAGCAGAGATGACTCCTTTGAGCCTCACACAGTATGCAGGGGTGAGGGCTGTGAGCATCCTTTTTGACTTTGCAGAGTCAAATCCTGTGTGAGTGCCAAAGCCTGCTTGATAGGTCTGCTTGGTTTACATATAACACTTTATAGTGTACTTGAAAGTCAGAGAGAACGATGCTATAACTATACTTGGGTATCAATTGTCTGTATGCTGAAGGACCTGCATTGTTCCACCATACTTCTGTTTGTAGATTTTTACATATAACACTGAGGGCAGCCTCGTATAACACCTGGGGCCCAGTCAAACATGATTTCTTACTATTATTGCCACTTTCTGCTTCTTGGTGCTATTTCTACTTAAAAATTTAAAAATGTATATCTCTATTCACCCTTATTGAATGATTGTCATTTTGGTTATTGTATCTTATTCTATTTTTCTAAATCCATTTGGGATCTTTATTGTTTTGCATTTTGACTTTATTGCTGTCTTGGTACTGCAAAAATACTTTACACATTGTCGTGTGTTAAGCCTGTGTGCTCAGTGCCACAGCTACTACGATGTTGAGTTCAGGTTAATTTAGTAACTATAAGGGTTCACCCTGACAAGGATTGTGATTATTCCTTGAGGTGGGTAATCACCCACCACAAATAATAATCCAGTTTCTTACAATTAGATTTTTTGTTTAAATTTAAAACCGTGCAAAATGCATAGCATAAGTATCAATTTTTTCTCCCTTGATGTACATGCAATAACAAGAGAAGAAAGTTCACCTCCCTAGAGCCTCCTAAATTTCATTATCATAAGCTGAAAAAAACTCATGTGATATATCTTGTCACCATTATTAATGAAATTGGGGTCCCAGACTATCTCTGGAACGTTAGGGTGTTGAAGCCAGAGCTTACATATTTAAAGATCTTTTAGCAGAAAGTTGTCAGGTTGCCCAAATGACTCCTGAAGTGAGTTTGTAGAAATAATACATTGACTGTTCAATCATTCTATAATGTCCCAAACCGATATTTAAAAATAGGGCGATACAAGTAGGTGCAGTGTCTGGTGTAATCGTGCTGTCATGCACATACATCTTTATCTGATTTCTTCTTCGGCTTTACTTACTTTAAAAAATGTAAGAAAAAGAATTTTCAGAAATCAGAGACATTTTCACAAGCCACATTCAATCCTTGTGAACACGTCAGGTATAGATGTTCTCAGCTTATACAATGAACAAAGTCAACCTATTTGACTTTTGTTCAAAAAGCCACTAAATTTGTATGAGAATACTAAAAGTCAGAAGAGTAGAGTAATGATTGTCGTAATTAACCATAACACTGAGGATATTGGGAATGAGTGTACATTTTACGTAAAATCAAGCTTTAGCATTTGAAAAAATTCACTCCTTGGCTTTCAGTGTTGGTAAATGATCTTATTATTATTATTATTTTTAAATTTATATCAGGCGCAACAGCTACCCAAAAGGGTTTCCCGGCGCCAGCCAGAGAAGGAACAAGAAAAGAAACTACTGATTGAACAACCAGGTTTTGAGCGTTTTACGAAAGCGCGTGTAAATGGTTTCACTCTGGAGAGATAGAGGAAGAGCATTCCACAAAGAGGGGCCTAGGTAGGCAAAGGAACGACCGCCCATACGGGACAGTCTAATCCTCGGCACCATAAATTTTGCCTGAGTGGTGGAGCGAAGAGTGCGTGCGGGCAGATAGGGTTTGACTAGTTTTTGAAGATACTGAAGAGCCGTACCCTGCTTGACCCTGAACATATAGCTCAGCGCTTTAAACTTGATCCGACTCTCGACTTTGAGCCAGTGGAGGTCACTCAAGGAATCCGAGATGGAGGCCGCTCTAGGAACTTGGCAAAGCAATCTTGCCGCAGAATTCTGCACCAGCTGCAGCTTGCGTGTCACATCTTTATTGGCTCCTAAATAGAGAATGTTACCGTAGTCCAGTCTAGATGTTACCAGTGCCTGGACTACGGTTCTCTGGGTGGAGCTGGGCAGCATCCATACAATTTTCTTCAACCATTTCAGGATGGTGAAGCAAGTTGCAGCCACCTTCACGGCTTGTTGACGCATAGATAGTGAGTCAGTCAATGATAAAGCCAAGGTTGCGGATATGATGCGAGGGCGAGGCAAAGCACCCATTTCTGCCGGCCAATGGTGAGGTCCCCAAAGATCTTTGTTTTTTCCCAAGATAAGGACCTCAGTTTTATCACCATTAAGTTTAAGAAAGTTAGCCTGCATCCAGGATGCAATTTTGCTCAGCCCAGCCCGCAGAACCGATGGTTCCGACTCATTCCCCGCAGAGAAAGAGAAAATAATCTGGGTGTCATCGGCGTAAGAAAATAAGGACAGCCCAGCGTCCTCTGCAATCATTGCCAGGGGTTTGACATAGATGTTAAATAATAGGGGACTAAGAATAGACCCCTGAGGAACCCCATAGGGAGAGGAGTGGACACTGGAGGTGGCTACAGAAGAGAAGACCTGAAACGTGCGGTCGGTAAGAAAAGAAATTAGCCATCTGAGTGCTGCATCTGCAATCCCCAGAGACTGTAGGGCCCTTATTAGCACGGCGTGAGACACTGTGTCAAAGGCCGCGATTAGATCGAGTAAAATAAGGGCCACCGTGTCTCCGGCGTCCAAACGAAGGCGTAACATTTCAGTGACGCCGAGAAGAGTGGTTTCAGTTGAGAAGCTAACTCTAAAACCAGATTGTGATGGATGGAGAAATTTTTGAGTTTCAACGAAGTTAGATAGCTGCCCATTAATATGCTTTTCCAAGACCTTGGAAAGTGCTGGAAGCAAGGAAATAGGCCGATAATTCGAGGAAAGAGTGGGGTCGGCATTAGCCTTCTTCAATAAAGGGAGGACCATTGCATGCTTCCAATCAGAAGGAACGGTGGCCTCCTTTATGGAGGAATTAAGAAGCTCCGTCATTATTGTAAGAGAAGGCAGTTCAAGCTGCCGTAGAACTGATATAGGAAGGAGATCGCAGGGGGAGCCTGATTTAATGCTACCTAGGTACTGTCTGAGGGCCATAATGTCTAATGGTGACCAAGATTCCAGCTTATTAGTAGGTTCTGTATGGCAGGTGTCTTTACATTGAAGCGTACCGACTTCTTGAAAGTTGTTAGATGGCAATGAAATAGAATTGACTACTCCATTGCCATTCAGTGTTGAGTATATTATTTCCACTTTGTTATTGAAAAATTGCGCGAGATCCTCACATTGCCCTTCATTCAGGCTAGGAGGAACGGGCTGGGTTCCAGAGCCTGATAATTCCTTCACCATTTTAAACAGTGTTTTAGAGCATTTCTGTGCGCCAGTGATGGTGGAGGAGACATAGTCAGCACGGGCTGCCCTACAGCGGGAGTGATAATCTCTCTTAGCTCGTACGTAGGTGAGTTTAGAATCAGGTGCATAGTCCCTCCTCCAGCGTCTTTCCATATTTTTACATTTTTTTTCTCAGTTTTTAATTTATCAGTAAACCAAGGGGCAGGGGGGAGATGCGTCTTCACCCTCTTAATGTAAGGTGGAAGGCTAACATCAATGGCTTTCTGAATCCACTTCTGAATGGCCACTGAGTCGGACATAAACACTTGATTAAGGGTGGGTACATTAATAGATAGAAGCTTGTTAAAGGCTTCAATGTCCAACTTTCCCCAGTTCCTAATGGGTTTTTGAATGACGGGAGTGGGAACTGGCGAGTTGACTAATAGCTCTAGCCTGAAACCGACCGAAAAGTGGTCAGACCAACAGAGTGGAGTTGCTGTGGTGCAAACAATATTCAGTAAAGTGGAAAAAATGGGGTCCAATAGATGGCCAGCAGTGTGAGTGGGACCTGAGTTACAAAGCAGCATATTCATTGCTGCCAGATCAGAAATAAAGGTGTTACTAATTGCACAAGAGGGATCATCCAAATGGAGGTTAAGATCCCCCAATATGGAAAAATTGGCAGAACTAAGAAGGAAAGGAGTAACTAGGTCTGGAAAAGCTGAAGCCCATTGCCCAGATAACCCTGGTGGGCGATAGACCAGTATCCCCGAAAAGGTAAAATGAGGGGTGAGGGTCAGTTTAAATAAAGCAGCTTCACAACCAGTAACAGACAGACCTTCAAATTTACAGCTGTGAGACTTGTTGTAGATTATAGCAATCCCTCCGCCTATTCTGAGATCTCTGTCTTTCCTAACTATGGCGTAATTAGAAGACAGAGCTGCGGCTACATCAGGGCCAGAGCTAGCATGGAGCCATGTTTCTGTGAGAAAGATAGCATCAGGCTGTTTGTTCATCAAGAAGTCAAAGATATCAGCTTGGTGTTTAGGGAAAGAGCGGCAGTTAATACTAAAAAAAGAAAAGTCTTCAGTGACTGGGACGCCACATTTAGAGTGCAGATTTTCATGCAATTTAACAGAAGTTAAAGCACTGCGCTCCCTGCATAATCCTGTATGCAGTGAGAAGTTGCAGCCCAGACAAGAGACAACATCATCCTCAGGGCAGAGTAGCGTGCAATCAATGCGCGGATTTTTGCGGTACTCCAACAGCAGTGCAGAGGAGTATCTTAAGGGATCCCTGCTAATTAGACCAGGGGTCCTGGCCCCTGGTCCCGCTCGGGCTCGGACGGGCGCAGACGGGCTTGCCTTTGGCGCGCCTTTGGCGCGCCCGCTGCGCGCGTCCGCTGCGCGTCCGATCGCGGGCCATTAAATAGGGTGGAGTCAGGGCGTCGTGCAGCGACTAGAGCGCTGACCGGGGGGAACGTGTGGGGAAAGGAAAATGGCCAACCGTGACCACGTAAGCCCCGTAATGTGCAAAGAGCAAGTGGCGGAAAACCGGACTCAATGGAGACTGAGTGCAGGTGATGTACCTACTGTGTGTAGCTGATATCCTGACTGCTGATAGAACATAACTGAAGCAATTTTCTTCCCATTTACGAACAAATGTGTATCAATTTCTTTCATCCCAAAGTCGATTTTGACAATTTTAAGTTTATTATGTTAGGTAAAGCTATCTACAATTCACAGTGCGCTGGAGTCCAATCCTAGTTTGGTGAAGCAAAATGATATTATGTGCATATGTCAGATAAGTAATGTGTCTGCCTGTTAGCTGTTGTGGCAATACGTGAATATCTGCCAGTACAGACTTGAGAATCACCGTCAAGAGTTTAAGAGTATTGGGGCTAACATGACCCCTAATTGAAGTCATTTAGGGACAGACGTTTCCTGTCTCCCAGATGGATTTAGACTCACAGATCGGAATAATATTTTAGGATCTTTATTAGTACTTAATTGTTGTCTGGCCTTTAAAATGTCTCGGTCTACTCTACTGAATGCAGTAGAGTGGGTTGGCAAACACATGCTGAGAACCAAATGTTGATATCTTTCTCTTCCTTATGCACCATTAATCGGTATGCCCAGAAGGGAGTCCTGTGTTCAATGTGCCACTGGAACCAAGCTGCACCCAACTGATGAGCCCTAATCTGGGAGAAAACGGTACTGGTTTGCTTCAAGTTCAGGGAGGACCTGTCCTGGCTGTTCGGGCTGGACTGTTCCTATTGGAGCAGGGTCAAGACTGATTTGCATATGGCTGAGTCCAAACTGAGGTGGAATGGTGGGAAAATGATGGGTTGGAATGCTACCAGAGTAATTGCCAGTGGCTAGATTTATTGCAAGCATTCCTCCCATCACCTTTTGTGTGTTGGACAATAAATTACCATAATGTGGTATTCATTACAAAATGTTCCCAAAGGTTCAAGACAGGTCTCCCATAATTCTCTCCAAATACATAAAACATTGCATGATTGTTACACTACCATAACCCACTTCAAGTACGGTTTACTGTCTGCATCTGGTTACAGTGCACTTCAAGCGCCCAGCACTCAAATTAACCAGACATTCAGCACAAGTCAACAGCTTGTTGTTGGCACACAGGGACCTCCCATGTGCCACAGCTTCCAAGATCCAACATGTCCTCCAGCAGGCAAACAAGTTTCCAAGCAGACCTAGATCATACGCCAGAGATTCTGCAATTCATAGAACAAGACTTTTCCAACAGAAGAATTCAGGCGCAGTATCTAGGTAGCTTCTCAGATACTTCTCATATATTTACTGCACATGGACGGAGGCAATCAGCAAGGTAATCTTTGTCAAAATCTTGGACAGTGAACATGTAGCATGCAGGTCTTGTAAAAACAAATACTCTTTTTTATTGGGTCAGGAAAACTAATCAACATCAACATAATTTCCCACCAAAAACACACCCTATCAGAATGACACCATCAGGATTTTCCTTCTAGCATCCCAAATCCCAGAAAGACATCTGTAAAGAATTGAATTTGACCTATCTGCGGCATTTGACACCGTGAACCACAAAATTCTGTTGAAGCGTATAGCCGCAGCAGGTCTAGGAGGACCAGCCTTGGATTGGTTCAGATCCTTTTTAGAGGATCGCGGACAGTCTGTGTGGCTCTCCCCTTTTAAATCTAACACTGTAGAAATGAGTTGTGGTGTCCCGCAGGGCTCCTCTCTTTCACCGATCCTTTTTAATATATACATACGTCCTCTGATCTCTAGCCTTCAGCAGATGGGGGTAAAGATTTTTAACTACGCTGATGACATGCAGCTAATTTTCTCCCTGGAGAACTCAGATGAATCCAAAGATTTTGTTAAGAATTCCATGCTGTACATAAAAAACTGGATGGATAATAACCAATTAAAACTTAACTCTGACAAGACTGAGATAATCATACCCAGCAATAAACTCATCTACTGGACACCCTCTCATTGGCCTTTGGAGCTAGGGGCGATCCCACTCCCTAAACCTGTGATAAAGAGTCTGGGATTTCACATTGACTCAGGTCTCTCCATGAGTGCCCAGATTAGGTCAGTTACTTCTTCTTGCTTTGCCCAACTCCGTAAGTTGCGCAAGATTAGACGTTTTTTCAGCAAAGAGGCCTGCACTCAAATAGTGATTGCGCTTATCTTGTCTAAAATTGATTACGGTAATGCGCTCTATCTTGACCTCCCGCAAAAGCAGAAACATCGTCTACAGATGATTCAAAATCAAGCAGCCAGAATTATCCATCTTCAGGATAGACGATGTCATATTAGCCCACTGCTAAAAGATCTCCACTGGCTTCCAGTGGAACAGAAAGCTATGTTTAAAACTGGCTGCATCCTCTTTAGAGCTATTCAGGGAATAGGGCCAAATTTTTTATCCTCACGAATCAGTAAGTACTCCCCCCCTGCGGACCTTGAGATCAATGCACCTGAATCTTTTGGTGGTTCCCAGATTCAAACGTAAACGCATTGGTGGGACTCGGTTCTCCTTTCTGGGTCCGAGGTTCTGGAACTCTCTACCCACCTCATTGAGGCTTGAGGTGGATTACATGCGGTTCAGAAAACAGCTCAAAACATGGCTGTTTACCTTGGCTTACAACTAGTGGCTCCCTTGTCTGCTTAGTCTCTGCTCGGACCTTCAGCGCCAAGAAACCTGCTGGTGTACGTGCGCTTAAACAAATACCCAAGTAACATAACATAACATCATTTTCCACCAAAAACACACCCTATCAGAATGACACCATCAGGATTTTCCTTCTAGCATCCCAAATCCCAGAAAGACATCTGTAAAGAATTGAATTTGATGGACTATTTCTCACTTTTCATGTCTTCTGTTTTTGGTTTGTGGCTACTAATGGAATTTCGCAACCAGGCACATGTGGACTAGGTAATTTGCGTCATTACCACTCAAAAAGGAATTCCTCCTGACATATATTTAAAAACGAACAATATTTAGAAAACAAAAATCAATGCAAAAATCATGCCAGTCACTGCCAACAGGTCTGAGGAAAATATTTGCTATAATTTAATTTGTTCAGAAAAATGAACTGACGGACAACTTCTTTGGCAAGCTAGACAACAGAGATAGATTATTTAAATAAAAAACAATTCAGCTGTATAATCCCAAAACTTCAACATGCCCGCAGCACATATACAGTGAATCTACAATATCATAGTGATTCACTTAAAATACAATTGCCGGTGCTAGGCACATGGCCTGGCTCAGGGCGCGCTAGTTGTACAGAACAGTTGCACTGGAGGTGCAGTGGCATGTCATTTTAAACAGAGAATGTGGGGAGCAAGTCTCTATAACAAGGTCCATCCATCACAGAGGTCCAAATTCAGAGTCTCCAAAAACTGGATATATTTGACCACAACAGTTTTTAAGAAAGTGATAGACATCCCCTGAATCCTTGCCTCCTCCACCCCATGTCTTGCTGTCCCTTGCCTGTCTGCTCCTTGAATGAGCCCCCCCTTCATGCCTGTATGCCCTCCTCCTTGCCCCATGTCTCCTGACCCATGGAGACCCTCCCTCCTCCCAATCTTGTGCTTATGGTTTGAACCTAATAGTCATTCTACTCTTACTGCAACCTCACCCAAACAAGTAAGCCAATTAATTGGTGGTGGTGGGAGGGGAGTGGGGGGGAGGGTAGAGTGGGTCACCATGCGTGCCACCTGTTCATGGCTTATTCGTGCTGTCTGCTCTACTGCTGTACCAGCCCACTTCAGCTCCAGCATCAGTGGCGTAACACAGGCCCCACAGCCCCCGTGGTGCAAGGGGCCCCAAAGCTCCAGGGGGCACCTCAGCACAATACTCTGGCTGGAGAGCTCCTCATTGAGCCCGGAGGGGGCCCCTTCACGTACCTTGCAGGGGGCCCCCTCACGTTTCGTTACACCAGTGCTCCAACTCCCACTTTCACAGTCAATGCAACCGGATTTACCCCCACTTAAGGCCAGTCACTCTTTCCCTGCTGTTGCTCTTGTTTGCAGTTATATGATGTTTAAAATGGTGAGGCCTGCAAACCATGGCAACAGCATGTCTGGGAGTAAAGTCATACGCACCCAGGGAGTCATTTTGGCACAGCATCTTCTCAGCACATGTGCACAATGACTGCCACAGTGAGAGTAACTGACCCTTTCCCTTTAGAATCTGCCTTGCCTCTGTAGGTATTCAACACCCACTTCGTCTTCACCAATCAGATGTAAAGGGCTATGGTTTTCCTTTCTCTGAAGTGGGCCTTCTTGCCTGTCCTGGCTAGCTGCAAGCTGCAGTAACATGGGCCACCTGCTAATCCCTCAGCAGCCGACCAAGGGCCAAATATAATACATTGTGCCATGGGGGCAGAAAGGGCATGTGCACCTGCTTTGTGCACGCCTGGTTGCACAATGGATTTACAGAAAGGGCTGCAGACGCTTCTGTGTCCCCTTCTGAAATACTGACAGCGCTGGCACACATGTAAGGCCAGCCCCGTCATGAGAGGGCGTTCCCCCATTTGCATGAGGGTGTGGCTCCTGGCAAATGAGGTAATCACTTTGCCATTACGCCCGCAGCGTATTATGGATGTGGGCGCAGACACAAACATGCCCATGAGAGGCACCTCCTAAAGTAAACCCTCTGGAGGGGAGGAATGGTGTCCCAGACATCTTATGCAGACGGATCCAGTCACTCACTGCCCCAACCTGCAAGGGGATCTCTCTCTCCTCTTTAAAGTGCAGACATGATGCTGCCTGAACTATGAAACAGGAGCGGCTTTGAAGTAGCTGCTCCACATTTTGCAAGAATGCACTGCCCCAAGGACAGCATACATTCGCAGCTGCTCTGTGGGCAGTGCATTCATTGTAATAGGGCGTTCTGCCCCTTGTTGCGCCTGATGCACCTTGGCGCAGGACGGTGAAGTACACCATATGCATAATACTGCCCCAGAAGCGCTCTACACCCCTCTATGAGTAATTTATCAGATTGTTGAATGTTTGGGACCTGAAGGTTGAACACTGCAATGACCGGTGACAATGCTTTTGCACCTGCTGGTGCCACCTCCCACTTCGTCCCCAACAGATATAAGCAAAAATTAAACTAGAAAACTAAATCTGGGAAAAACAGGTTACCCTTTCAGATACTGTAAACATCACAGGTGTGCGGAAACATCAGCCTGGACCCTACCATGGTATCACCTCCCACCCGACCTCTCACCCAGATTAAAATGTTAGCTTTTTTCTTTGAAGAGCCTTTAGTCCAATAGATCAGGTAAAATAAGCAGTGATACTATCACATGCAAATCATACCAGACCACAATATGTCCATCAATTCCTGCAAAGAAACAAAAAATGCAATTACTTGAATAACCCAGGGGTGTACAATACCGGGCAAACAGGCATGGGAGCCAAGAAAACAAGCATTGGCAGATTGACAATGCCAATATGTCTCCCTTTTGGTGCCTACTGGTTTTTCTAGTAGTTTTTAGCCATGCAATACAACATCCCAATGTGTGCAGCATGGCTAAAGAGAAACAGAACTACAAAAAAGCACTATGACATGGCAGTTGCGTCATTTTGTAGGAATATGTACTATGCATGTATAAGCCTACAAAATGATGCAAGTGCTTTTTTTAAATTTACGATTTGGAAAGGTAAAAAAAAAAAGTAGTGCTGGTGGGGGAGCAACACAGAGTGCTTGTGGGGTGGGCAACATGGAGGGGGCAGATGGGGTGAGCAAGCTGGTGGGCTGGTGTGAGGGAGAAGCAACAAGGATGGAGCAGGTGGGGCAAGCAAAGCTGAAGGGGGATGGAAGCAACATGGAGGGCAGGATGGGGAGGAAAAGCAGGGGGCATGAGAGAAGGAGGGTGGGGTTTGCAACATGGAAGGCGGTGGTGGGGAGAGAAGTAGCGTGTGAGAGAAAAGGAGCGTGTGGGCGGGGGAAGCAACACAGAGGGCAAGAGTGAGGAGAAGCAACAGGAGAGAGCAATGTTGAGCATGCGCGGCGAAGCACATGGGCAAGAAAGCAGCAGGGGGGAAGTATACAAGGGCGAGCGCAACATGTGGGAGGGGGAATCACACTAGTGACAGACAGCAACACACAGAATGCAGGGAGGAGAGAGGAAGAACTGGGAAATAAATGCAATCTCATGAAGTGTTTGACCCAAACAAAAAAAGTAGTGCTTGAAAAACATGCAATAGAAGGACAGAAGCCAGCCAATGAAAAGAGGGTGGTAAAGAGGCTATGCTTTATGGGCAGGCCAAACACATGACTGACAAGCTGGGACACCAATAAGAAGCAGAAAGAAAGAGTGAAAAGAAAGCCAGCCAATAGTAAGCAAAAGGTTGGCTTCAAGCCCCTTTATGTTCATGGTAACCCCACAATGTCTTTCACAACCAGACAGCTGTGCTGTCTGATAGGCTCGATTTAAAGAAAAGGGTTATTTAAAAAAGAGATTTTAAAGGGAAAGTGCAATGCTAAACAGAAAAGGGCCGATTTCAGTAAATAACAAAAAAAACATTTCCAAACCCAAAAGCCTTTAACAGGAAAGTGCTGACCTACAAGCTTTTCCAATGCTTTTTTTCCTGGTGCTCCTGCACACTTTCTTTTTGTTTTATTTTCAGTTTACTACTCTGACATTGCCATTGCACATGTTGGAACACAGAAAAAAAAAGCCAAAATGGCCGCCCATATACATTGTGACACATGCATGTGCCCACATGCCTGCAACCTTGGAGCTATGAAAAAACAGATGACTGTTATTTACACAGATGCATTGTGACACACTGGCGTCTATTTAGCTTTTTTGTTTTTGTTTTAGTTTACTGTTCCCACCTGGCCGATGGCAATGTTATTTGTTTTTGTTTACTGTTCCCACCTGGCCGATGGCAATGTTACAATGCTAAAATAAACAAGCATTTGCAATGCAATAGGTCTCGCATTCACGCGAGTTTGAGCTATTGCCATTGTAAATGACTGCCTTTTATTTATGTTTTGGGTTTTAAAACATAAATAAAAGGCATTGTCATTTACAATACTAACAGCTTAAATTCTGGCAAATGCGAGACTTATTGCATTGCAATAAAGGGCCTTCTCGACTGCTTGTTAGATTGTAAATATCAGAGGAAGAGACCGGCCTGCGACGTTTTCAAAGTAGTGATAAACAGTACAGTGAAGATGTGTAAGTGTTGTAAATTACACAGACACAAAGTGTGAAGTGAGAGTTACATATGATCCGAGCTATAAACCCTAACAAAGCGCTCCAACACCTTTCGCTCTGTGATTACACTGTCGCGGTTCAGGAGGAAGAGTGGGAGGGGGGATTATTTCCTGCCCTCTCCGTGATTTGAGTGTGCAGTGTGGCATTGCGTAATGTCATTGCTATCTTTGGCCTAATAAAAAACACTCCAGCTGTAGTAGGGCCCTGGCTTCACCTCCTGGTGCAGGGTGGGCTGTGCTTAATGGCAGGCATGGAGGGAGGTAGAGATGGTCTCGGCTGCAGCTCCAGCCTCGTACAGTGCCCCTGCTATTACTAGTGAGCGAGAGGCACTGAGGTGGTGGTATTGGAGGTGGTGGTATTGGTGGTGGTGGTATTGGTATTGGTGGTGGTGGTATTGGTGGTGGTATAGGCGGTGCTGTTATTGGTGGTAGTGGCATTGGTGGTGGTGGTATTGGTGGTTGTGCTATTGGTACTGGTGATGGTGGTATTGGTGGTTGTATTGGTGGTATTGGTGGTGGTGGTATTGGTGGTGGTGTTGGTATTGGTGGTGGTATTGGTATTGGTGGTATTGGTGGTGGTGGTATTGGTATTGGTGGTATTGGTGGTGGTGGTATTGGTGGTGGTATTGGTGGTATTGGTTGTGGTGGTGGTGGTATTGGTGGTGGTATTGGTGATGGTATTGGTTGTGGTATTGGTGGTATTGGTGGTGGTATTGGTGGTGGTGGTGGTATTGGTAGTGGTATTGGTATTGATGGTGGTATTGGTATTGGGGTGGTGGTATTGGTATTGGTGCTGGTGGTGGTATTGGTGGTGGTGGTGGTATTGGTGGTGGTGGTATTGGTGGTGGTGGTATTGGTGGTGGTTGTGGTATTGGTGGTGGTATTGGTGGTGGTTTTGGTGGTGGTAGTATTGGTGGTGGTATTGGTGGTGGTATTGGTATTGGTGGTGGTGGTATTGGTATTGGTGGTGGTATTGGTATTGGTGGTAGTGGAACTGACATTGGTGGCGGTTGTATTGGTGGTGGTATTGGTGGTATTGGGGGTGGTATTGGTGGTGGTGGTATTGGTGGTGGTATTGGTGGTGGTGTGGGTATTGGTGGTATTGGTGGTGGTATTGGTATTGGTGGTGATGGTATTGGTGGTGGTGGTATTGGTGGTGGCGGTATTGGTGGTGGTGGTATTGGTGGTATAGGTGGTGCTGGTATTGGTGGTGGTGGTGGTATTGGTGGTGGTGGTATTGGTGGTGCTATTGGTACTGGTGGTGGTGGTATTGGTGGTTGTATTGGTGGTATTGGCGGTGGTGGTATTGGTGGTGATGGTGGTGGTGGTATTGGTGGTGGTATTGGTGGTGGTGGTATTGGAATTGGTGGTGGTGGTATTGGTGGTGGTGGTGGTATTGGTGGTGGTGGGATTGGTTGTGGTGGTGGTGGTGGTATTGGTGGTGGTGGGATTGGTTGTGGTGGTGGTGGTGGTATTGGTGGTGGTATCGGTGGTATTGGTGGTGGTATTGGTGGTGGTATTGGTAGTGGTATTGATGGTGGTATTGGTATTGTGGTGGTGGTATTGGTGCTGGTGGTGGTATTGGTGGTGGTGGTATTGGTGGTGGTGGTATTGATAGTGGTGGTAGTGGTGGTATTGGTGGTGGTGGTATTGGTGGTGGTTGTGGTATTGGTATTGGTGGTGGTATTAGTATTGGTGGTGGTATTGGTGGTATTGGTGGTGGTATTGGTGGTGGTATTGGTATTGGTGGTGGTGGTATTGGTATTGGTGGTGGTATTGGTATTGGTGGTAGTGGAACTGGCAATGGTGGTGGTATTGGTGATATTGGGGGTGGTATTGGGGGTGGTATTGGTGGTGGTGGTATTGGTGGTATTGATGGTGGTGGTATTGGTGGTGGTGGTATTGGTGGTGATGGTATTGGTGGTGGTGGTATTGGGGGTGGTGGTGGTATTGGTGGTGGTATTGGTGGTATTGGTTGTGGTGGTGGTGGTATTGGTGATGGTATTGGTTGTGGTATTGGTGGTATTGGTGGTGGTATTGGTGGTGGTGGTATTGGTGGTGGTGGTGGTATTGGTAGTGGTATTGGTATTGATGGTGGTATTGGTATTGGGGTGGTGGTATTGGTATTGGTGCTGGTGGTGGTATTGGTGGTGGTATTGGTGGTGGTATTGGTGGTGGTGGTATTGGTGGTGGTTGTGGTATTGGTGGTGGTATTGGTGGTGGTTTTGGTGGTGGTAGTATTGGTGGTGGTATTGGTGGTGGTATTGGTATTGGTGGTGGTGGTATTGGTATTGGTGGTGGTATTGGTATTGGTGGTAGTGGAACTGACATTGGTGGCGGTTGTATTGGTGGTGGTATTGGTGGTATTGGGGGTGGTATTGGTGGTGGTGGTATTGGTGGTGGTATTGGTGGTGGTGTGGGTATTGGTGGTATTGGTGGTGGTATTGGTATTGGTGGTGATGGTATTGGTGGTGGTGGTATTGGTGGTGGCGGTATTGGTGGTGGCGGTATTGGTGGTGGTGGTATTGGTGGTATAGGTGGTGCTGGTATTGGTGGTGGTGGTGGTATTGGTGGTGGTGGTATTGGTGGTGCTATTGGTACTGGTGGTGGTGGTATTGGTGGTTGTATTGGTGGTATTGGCGGTGGTGGTATTGGTGGTGATGGTGGTATTGGTGGTGGTATTGGTGGTGGTGGTATTGGAATTGGTGGTGGTGGTATTGGTGGTGGTGGTGGTATTGGTGGTGGTGGGATTGGTTGTGGTGGTGGTGGTATTGGTGGTGGTGGGATTGGTTGTGGTGGTGGTGGTGGTATTGGTGGTGGTATCGGTGGTATTGGTGGTGGTATTGGTGGTGGTATTGGTAGTGGTATTGATGGTGGTATTGGTATTGTGGTGGTGGTATTGGTGGTGGTGGTATTGGTGGTGGTGGTATTGATAGTGGTGGTAGTGGTGGTATTGGTGGTGGTGGTATTGGTGGTGGTGGTGGTTGTGGTATTGGTATTGGTGGTGGTATTAGTATTTTTGGTGGTATTGGTGGTATTGGTGGTGGTATTGGTGGTGGTATTGGTATTGGTGGTGGTGGTATTGGTATTGGTGGTAGTGGAACTGGCAATGGTGGTGGTATTGGTGATATTGGGGGTGGTATTGGGGGTGGTATTGGTGGTGGTGGTATTGGTATTGGTGGTATTGATGGTGGTGGTATTGGTGGTGGTGGTATTGGTGGTGATGGTATTGGTGGTGGTGGTATTGGGGGTGGTGGTATTGGTGGCGGTATTAGTGGTGGTGGTATTGGTGGTGGTGGTATTGGTGGTAGGGGTATTGGTGGTGATGGTATTGGTGGTGGTATTGGTGGTGGTAGTGGTGGTGTTGGTGGTGGTATTGGTGGTATTGGTGGTGGTGGTGGTGGTATTGGTGGTTTTGGTGGTGGTGATGGCATTGTTGGTATTGGTGGTGGTGGTATTGGTATTGGTGGTGGTGGTATTGGTGGTGGTGGTATTGGTATTGGAGGTGGTATTGGTATTGATGGTGGTGGTTTTGGATTGGTGGTGGTGGTATTGGTGGTAGTGGTGGTATTGATGATGGTGGTATTGATGGTGGTGGTATTGGTGGTGGTGGTATTGGTGGTGGTGGTATTGGTGGTGGTGGTATTGGTGGAGGTGGTGGTAGTGGTGGTAATGGTGGTGGTGGTATTGGTGGTAGTATTGGTGGTGGTATTGGTGGAGGTGGTGGTGGTATTGGTGGTGGTGCTGTTGTTAATAAAACAGGCTTTTGAAAACAACCCTGTAAGCTGGCTTTAGTGCAGATGACATGTAACAGATGTGCTGTTGTCAGCTTCAGCCCATTAGCACACGATTATGTGCTACCTGGAATTCACATGACCTAATTCGCTAATCATTTCTAAATCTATTTTACTGGGGGGTGGAGGGGGCTGAAACAGACACGAGATAATGGTTGGTTAAAGTGATTGAAAGCGGGCCCCGTGTTACGGGGGCGGCCGTGCTGCTTAAAAACACACAAGCGATTTCAGCTGAAGCATTGCATGTACGGCCTGCAGTAAGAGAAACTCAATAAAGTAAATAGTGCTTACAGACTAAATAACAGGTCCCGTGTAACAACCGAAGTAAAGTGGCCAGTATCCATGGGAGGTTACAAATGAAGACAAGGCCGTACTAAGGAGGGACTAACAAGCCTATTAACGAATCCAAAGGCAGCATTTACGAAAGACAATGACACAAGCCAATGAAAAATATGGGCGGAGAGTGGGTGCTGGCTTTTCTCTCATACTCTACTACAGCAGTCTTGCAGAGCGAGCAGCGCATGTGCGCTGCAGCTAGGCTCGATCTAAAAAACAAAGTCCACAAGAATGCTTAAAAGTGAAGTGAGTGGCTTGGTAGCATTTTGCAGCTGCTGGGCCCTCTGGCAAAAGTGTTCAAAGGACCATAGAGCTGGACGAGTAGGGAGCATTGTAGCTGTATGTGTCAAGTAGTCCTAGAGAGTAAGGTATGATCTTGAGTGGGGTGGTGGGTTTTTCGGAGAAGTCACTGTGTGTGCGCGAGGTGTAGGGCAGGTGGACCAGCTAGTGTATTTCATTCAGTGTGTACGAGGATGAGGACAGACCCTTCTTTTAGGCTGTTCCCATCTGTGAAATACCATAGACTGCTACAAAAGGTGATGTCAGAAATGGGCTGCCTAAAAGTCCCTTTCTGTATTTTTATCAATGTGTATATGTATGTTGTGTTTGGTCTGCTTTGTGATGACACTAGCTCTCGCCAGGAAACTTAATGAGCCAGCGAGAAGGCTTGTGTGGATTATTTTGACAAGACCATATAAAACGAAAAACTACTTGTATGTCCAAAAGCGCTAGACTGTAAAGGATGGCAACATCTGTGCCCCTGAAGGAATAAGTATGCCATACTGCTACTTGTGTCTGCATAAGGACCGGAATGTAAGGGTTGAGAAAAGTCTCTGCCCCAGAAGATTTAAGTGAGCCATACTTCCACTTGTATGTGCAGAAGGGCCATAATTTAAGGGTCGAGAAAAGAAGTCTGCCCCAGAAGGTCTAAGTGAGCTGTACTGCTAGCTGTGTGTGTATAAGGCCCGGGATGTAAGGGAAGACCAAAGTCTGTACCCCAGAAGGTTTAAGTGAGCCGTACTGGTACTTGTGTGTGCATAAGGGCTAGAGCTTAAGGACAAGCAATGTCTGTATCCCAGAAGGATCAAGTGAACCCCACTGCTACTTGTGTGTGCATGAAGGCTGGAGCTTAAGGGACGAGAAAGTTCTGCACTAAAGAAGTGAACCGTGCTGCTACTTGTGTGTGCATAAGGGCAGGAGCTTAAGGGACGAGAAAAGTCTGCACCCCAGAAGTGAACCGCACTGCTACTTCTGTGCGCATAAGGGCAGGAGCTTAAGGGACGAGAAAAGTCTGAACCTCAGAAGTGAACCGTACTGCTACTTCTGAGTTATAAGGACAGGAGCTTAAGGGATGAACAATGTCTGAACCCCAGAAGTGAACCATACTGCTACTTCTGTGAAATGAATGAATGAAATGAAAATAGGCTTTCTAAAGCACAACAATTACCCGGAGGTATCTCGGTGCTGAGCCTTAATGCAAAACCAGAACTATTATGGACTATTTGCTAAAAAGCCAGGTTTTTAGATTTTTCCTGAATTCCAATAGATTTGCCTTGAGTTTTAGTTCTGTCGGGAGTGAGTTCCACATCTGGATGTACATGATACAAATCCCCTCCCACTGTGTGCATAAGGACAGGAGCTTAAGGGATGAACGAAGTCTGAACCCCAAAAGGTTTAAGTAAGCTGTACTGCTACTTGTGTGTGTATAAAGGCAGGACTGTAAGGGAGGAGCAAAGTCTCTACCCAAAACGGTTTAAGTATACCATACTGCTACTTGTGTGTGCATAAAGGTAGGGCCGTAAGTGGTAAGCAAAGTCTATACCCCAGAAGGTATTAGTGAGCTGTACTGCCACCTGGGTGTGCATAAGCATGGAACGTCAGGGATGAGCAAAGTCTCTACCCAAAATGGTTTAAGTATACCATACTGCTACTTGTGTTTGCATAAAGGTAGGGCCGTAAGCGGTAAACAAAGTCTCTACCCCAAAAGGTTTAAGTGAGCAGTATTCCTACCAGGGTGTGCTTAAGCATGGGACATCAGGGATAAGCTAAGTCTCTACCTCAGAAGGTTTAAGCGAGCTGTACTACTACTTGTGTGTGCATAATGGCCACTGCTTAAGGGGCAAGTAAAATCTCTACCCGAGAGGGTTCAAGTGTGCTATGCTGCTACTTGTGTGTGCATAAAGGCAGGACCATAAGGACTAGCCAAGTTTTTACGCTAGAAGGTTTAAGTGAGTCATACTCCTACTTGTGAGGGCATAAGGACTGGACCTTAAGGGATGAGCAAAGTCTCTACCCCTGAAGGTTTAAGTATGCTGTGCTGCTACTTGGGTGTGCATAAAGACAGGACCGCAAAGGACGAACAGTGTGTACCGCAGAAGGTTTAAGTATGCCATGCTGCTACTAGTGTGTGCATAAAGACAGGACCATAAAGGAGGAACAGTCTTTTCCCCCGAAGATTTAGGTATGCCATGCTTCTACTTGGGTGTGCATAAAGACAGAACCGTAAAGAATGAACAGTCTGTACCCCAGACGGTTTAAGTGAGCCATACTAGGTGAATATCATCTGACACTAAGGCTTGTGACTATTCCACGCTTCTGTGTGCCGTTATGAAGACGTAATGTGCTGCTCCTGAATTAACTAACTCCAATTTGCCAACAGCATTTATTTCAATGATTTTTCAAGCCTTTGTGTTAATCCTGCAGCATTGTGCATAAATTCTAAGAGCAATCACATTTGGAGAGAAATACAGTAATTGAAACCAGAATAGAATGGAAAAGCTCAAATTCTAATTTTTAAATGATTAGCTTTTTTGACCAGGCAGAATCAAGCATGAATTTCTGCTCCAATTTGCTTGTCGGCTACCTATAATGCAAGTGTAATTGCCAGAAGCAAATGGAATGAATAAATAAGCTGGTTCAGCCGTTTCTTTTTGTTTCCATTTAAAACCAAGTATCCAGAGTATTGTTTCTGCTTTTATATTTGTATGCTAAACCAGGACCAGAGCAGGCAGGGGGAACCTTGCCAGGAAGATATCCTGGTTACAGACCTCCCATGTATTCCAAAATATTAGAGTGGGGAGTTGGTCATCTTGCACTCTGGGTGAAAAGCTGTGGAAACCAACCAGACACATCTTGCAGATGACCCTTAAAATTTTATGAAGGGAATCTTTTCTCTGCTTCTACATTTTGTTTAATGTCACAAGACTTTTTGCCTGGTGCTATTATGCTCCACTACCTCCTTATTAAGACTGACAACAACTAGAGCTTTTCTCTTGACTGAGAAAAATCACCTACAGATAAGGGCTTTGGGTCAGCCTCTTTCACCCACTGCATGAAGAAAGGGTCATTGATATTTTGGGTCAGCACAGATAAGCTCTTTTGTTTCTCAGGATTTAATTGGCTACTAGGAGCAGTATTATGCATCGTCCCCCTAGGGCGCCACGTGGCATGTGGGCCCGCTTTGTACAACCCCGGGTCAAAATGGTATTACAGAGGGGGACTCAGACGCTTGTGCGTCTCCTTCTGTAATACTGATAGCAAGTAATCCTGGGGTCACTGACTCCTACACTGCATGAGGAGAATGATGCACAAAATGCTAGAGACAACTTTGGCATCATCTTCCTCAGGCAGCCTAGGAGTCAGTGACCCCAGGCATTTCTTGCTCTGTGCCCTGAGACAATGTAGATTTTTCACAGCCTGGTGGGCAGAAAATCCAGATTTTATTAAAGACACAGAGGCTAAGATTATGAAAAATCTCCTTTTATTGCCCGCTCACAGCAGCAACAACAGAAAGAATTTAGCACTTTAAAACAATACAGTAAAGTATATATTCCAGCAACATGCAGCCATCTTCCTTCTTCCAGCACTGCGAACAAGACAAATCCAAACACAGAACTAAACTCCAAAGGCAAATGCTCCCCAAAGGTTATTCCGCAAAATATCATCCAAACTTTTCTTAAAAATAAAAGTAACATGCATTTACTCCATCAGGGTGGGTATTTATGTGGTGGGATAATCTCAGCCTCCATGTCTTTAAGTATATAGTCCAGCAACATGCAGCCATCTTCCTACTTTTGTTGCTGCTGCTCACAAGATAAGTACACTCTGCCTTTTTCCTTTATTAATAAGGAGATTTAGCTTTACGGACGTGTTTGAATGAGTCCTGCTGTTGGAGGGTCATATATAGACTTGTTAATTGCTTTGCGCCACTACCCCTTTCATAATTGTTCACCTTGGTGACTGTTTCTTTATTGCTAATTTCTTTACGTTTTCCTCTCACTAATATTCCCCTTAAATCCTTTGTATTTGAGGTTTGCACTTACACTGTAGGTATGCTTTATGCCCCTTCTTACCTCCTTTATCCCAGTTATGAGAGAGGCGGTTAATCGGAGCCTTGATGGAGCTTTGAACAATGCGGCTGGAGTGGGCTGCACTTGCGCCTTTGTGTGCCTCCCGCTCCTGCCTCGGCAGCTTGCAGGCTGCAAAAGACACACCGTCTCCTTCCTAGGTAGCTGCTTGTCCCATGCATGGCCTCAGTACGATGCACAATTTGACATGCGGCCGCACCGACCATCCCAACATCGTTTTACTCTCTTCAGTGTGGTGCCCTTCTCAGCAGGCATCTGCACCATTTTCGAATAGTTTTTCCACTTCTTTTTCTTCGGTACGGCGCTCCTGCCTTCGCATCCGCACCGTTTGGGGATTGTACTTCCTGGTCAGGAAGAATATGAAGGAAAGCACTCTAGCGGCTGAAGGCATGCGTCTCAGCCGCCATTTTAAATGTATGGGAAAAGGATAATGCCACACAACAGGAGCGGCCATTTCTAAACGCTGGGCATGACCTAATAATGGTCGCAGAGACCGTTGGCAGTTGTAGTCCCCTCATACACCTCAATTGTTTTTTCCTGGAGAGATGCCCCTTCAATGACCTCTTATCATTTGGTTAATTAGGCTGCCTTAATTTAACCCTTCCTTTACTGTCTCAGCTATTTTAGCCCTATTTGATACAATAAATATTCTAGTGTGACAAAATGTCTGAGGAACAGCTAGATGATGGAATTGAAGGGAAATTGGAGGACATGGTAAATAGGAAATTGGAAAACTGATGGGGCCGCTAGATGACACCATCAATAGGAAGTTAGAGGCATTCTCCAGGAAACAAAGGTTTTAATACTACTGACCAGCCCAAATGCTTTGGACGGGTAGGTAAGACCCAAAGAAAATGAGCTTCAGGTGACAATTCTATTAAAAAGCAAAGAAAATGAAAGTGACAATGGAGGATTTGACACAGGAGAGAACCGGTGATGGAATCAGTGCTTCTGGAACTGTAGATGGGCAAGGAAAAGGACCAAATGTCCCTATATGTATTGATAGCGATGAGGCTTTTGAACCTGAGATTGATCACTCTTATTCCTCTGGATTTGAATCCGACCACAAGGACATCGAGGTCAGGAGGAAAGGGACATCAGAAGAGACATCCTAGGCTTCAGGATCACAGATGGGCATTGTTGATCCTTTGGAGGAGGATATGTTTGATCCCCTTCTAATCAAACACCCCATGTCCCCATAGCCTTCACAGCATGTCACTGAGTACATTGCGTTCCGGTTGAGAAGAGAGATCCCCAAGCAAGTAAGATCTCGACTCAAATCTGAGTGCCCACTCCCCTCCCTCCTTGACAAAGTCACAATGACCCCAGAATTGGACCCCTAGATAGTAGCATTTACTAACAAAGGGGGCAAGGACCCAAGGAAAGGGCTTGACAGGGTCTTAAAGTCCTGCGAAGATCGCCTGCTAGACATCATTGGTCCTTTGACCAAGATGCTCAAAATGACAAAGGTCGCCTACCTCAGTAAAACTCTAGTCAATCTCAAAGAAGTGTGCCACTGGGCCCAAAGAGCTGTCTGCCTCTTAGGGAATGCTAACACAGCCCTCTCCAACGGAGGAGAAAGAGCATCCTCCTAATAAACGATCCCAAGTTGATCAAATTGGCAAGCAAGGAATGGGGCCCCTCCCTTCAGAGGCATCTCTTCAGAGATGACTTTATTAAGGACATGGGCAAGTATGCAGGGGTTTTCAGCTCCATACAAAAATCGCAGAAATAGGGTATTTCAGGACAAGGTTTTTGGTAGTGCTGGGAGAACGAGGGGTTGGTACCTCGGCCGAAGTCAGGCTTCATCCAGACCCTTCATGGTACGTGGCAACAGGTTCGCCCAGTCGCGCTTTGGGTCCCACCAAAGTTTCTATTCCCAGATGCTAAGGTTCTGCAGTAGGGCCTCCAGAGGAGATCGTAGGCAAAGAGGGTGTTCCTCAGGTACGAGTTTTGAGAGACCCTTCAGATACCCCTATAAGAGTGGGAGGCAGGTTGGCCCAATTTTGTGGGAATTGGAGAATGGTGACGCAGGATCTATAGGTCCTCGACGCTGTCAGAGGATCCAAGCTGGAGTTGATACACACTCCGGTTCAGGTGAAAACTCCCAGGGAAATAAGATTCTCACAAGAAGACGCAAAATTGGTTATGCAAGAGTTAGAGGACTTGCTGGCAAAAAGGGCTATCCGGGAGGCCTCAGGCTCTGGGGTATGTTTTGTCAGCAATATTTTTCTGGTTGAAAAGAAAGACAAAGGTATAAGACCACTGGTTAGAAATGGGGGTCTCTAGTTGGCAGTGGCATGCTCCCTGTCCAAGTAAAGAACCCCATTTCTAACACTGGTGGTCAGCAGTGAGGATTTTGACTTGTATTTGTACTTGACATACAGTGATCAGTGTGCACTACTACTGAGTGCAGACCATTATGCAACCACATACTGTTTTTGGCTTTTTTATCTCCTATTTTTGTGATAACCCTTGAAGTATTTGCGGTACCATGTCTCTTAGTGGTAAACCGGCAAGTGAGATTGCAGGATGCAGTTTGAGATTGAAATGTTGCACTCTTACAAAGCAGATCAGCTCAAACAATTTTGAAAAGAGTTTGGATGTCCCATGAGAAGCTCTGCCAGGATGGAGGAGGTGCAGAAGGCCTTGATTGCCTGGTGGGCAGTCAGAGAAGCTGGGGAGGCTGAAAATGGGAATGTGGATCTGAAATTGCAGAACCAGCAAAGAGTGTTTTGGAGCTCAGGATCTGCCTGTGGGAGGGGAGTGCCCTCTAGGCCTGGCAGTAGTGCAGTAGTGTGTTCTCTAGGAATCTGTCCCCAGAGGAGATGGAAGACTGACAGAGAGCCAGGGATCATGAGTTGGAGTTTGTGAGGCTCCAGATTAAAACGTTTGAAATGGAACAAAAGCAACGGAGAAGACCCTTGCTCTGGAAGAGAGGACCCTTGCTTTAGAGGAAAAGAAATTTCTTTTGTCACAAGTTAAGTTTGAAGGAGTTGGAAATCAAGGCCAAGCAGGCAGAGTCCAATCCGAATGGCGGCAGCGTGCAGCCAGTGCGGTCTGGGTCGAAGGTACGCATTCCAAAGGATCTGGTGCAAAATTCAAGAAAGGGGATGACATATATGCTTGGTTTTTAGCTTATGAGGCAGCACTCAACATGAATGAGATCCCTAGTGCCCAGTGGGGGGCGGGAGGTCTGTGGAAACACTTTGAGATAGAGGGGAGGGATTCATTAACCACCCTAGGGGATAATGCAATTCTCACCTACCCTATCATGAAGGAGGCCTTGTGCACCAGGTACGGGCTCACCCCAGAGCAGTATAGGAAGTTTAGATCGTTTAAGAAAACTGATTCTCAGACTTTGTTTGAATGTGTTAATTCTTTTTGCAGAGCACTGGATGATTGGATAAAGGGCAGCAAGGTAACTGACTATCAGGGGTTGTATAACTTGATTGCTTGGGAGCACTTGTGTAGTCTTTGTTTGCCAGAGTTGTGCCAGCATCTGATTCATAGTAAGCTGACTGACCCCAGGAAGCTTGCTCAGGAGGCGGACCGCTGGACAAGTACCAGGGTCTACTAGCGGTATGTGGGAGACTCAGCCAAGGGTGGGCAGGGTCTCCAGCAGAAGAGTGGGGTGGGGACAAGAGTAAACAGAAGGAGTTATTTAAAGGGCCTCAATCTAGTTCCCAGGGTAAAGGTTCCCAGCCCTCTAGTGGTAAGAAACCGTGGATCTCTACAGGAAGCCTGCAGAGAAGGGTCCCCACATGTGGTCAAGAGGATCACCTGAGGAGGGGACCCCAAGTACACACCAGCACCCACTGGTGCGCAGTCACGTGGGTTGGTTAGTATAGTGCTCAGGAGGAGTTGGTTCCATGTGAAGGGTGGGAGCCAGCTGAGATGACCCTTGTCTCACTAGGGGACAGTGAGTTGGTGAAGAGGACCCTTGTGCCTGATGACACTAACAAATACAGGCAGTGGGTGACCATCAATGGGTAGAGGGTGCAAGCTCTGAGAGACACTGGAGCCAGTGTGACATCTGTGAGGTGTCAGCTGATGTCTGAGGAGCAGGTGCTCCCCAATGTACTTCTCCCTGTAGTTGCAGCAGATAACCCTGAGCGCCTGTGTAAGGTGACGCAGGTTCCCTTTAAATGGGGGTGGGTCTCCGGTATCTTGAGAGTAGTTGTGAGTCCAACCATGCCTGTTGATTGTCTGCTTGGCAGTGACCTGGAGAGTTCCCCTAGGGTGAATGTGGAACGCCGATATCATCTGGAGATGTGGGGTCTGCCTGAGTAGGCATGTGGACCACTCGGTCAATGGCAGCCAGTCGGGGTGATCAAGAGAACCTGGAGCCTGAAAGAGTGGCCCAGGTGCCTGCCAAGAGGAGGACGGGCAGGGGGCGCGGGAAATCTGCGCCGGAAGTTTCCATGGTCCAGGAGGAGACAGACCTTAAGGGGGATGCCCTGGAACCTACAGGGGAGCAAATAGCCAAATTGAGAGACCTGCCTGAGTCGACCCACTGACTGCAGGAGGAGGGGGGGGGTCCCACCAGGGAGGAATTCTGCAAGGAGCAGATGGAGTGCCCTACTCTTGCTGGTTTGCGGCAGCTGGCTGCAAACCAGGCAGCTGGTGATCAGTCTGAATCACATTGGATCTACTGGGAAAACGGTCTCCTGTACAGCGAGCCAAATGTTGCTGAGCCAGGGTCAGCCCGTGTGCTGTTGGTACCCCAGCGCTTTAGAGCCTTCCTACAGATCTGGCTCATGATGTGGCTTTGGCAGGACATTTGGGGCAGGAAAAGACCTTTGACAGGCTTGTCACCCACTTCTTTTGGCCCAAAATGTGAAGGCACTCTGATGCACATTGTAGGTCTTGCCAAACTTGCCAGGTAAGTGGGAAGAGTGGGAGGAAAGCTAAGGCTCCTCTCCAACCTTTTCCTGTGGGGAGCACCCCTTTTGAGAGGGTGAGAATTGATAATGTGGGGCACCTGTACCCCAAAACAGCATTAGGCAACAGGTACATCCTGGTCTTGGTGGAGTATCCCTCTCAGGACAACGACGTCCCCTGTGGTGAGCTGGGCATTGATGGGGATCTTTTCCTGTGTGGGTTTTCCCTGAGAGGTGGGATCTGACTTGGTGTACCAACTTCATATTCAAGTATATTACGTCTCTGTGGGAGGAGTGTGGTGTAACCTATAAGTTCACCACTCCTTACCACCCCCAAGGTAACCGTTTGGTTGGGAGATTCAACCTAACCTTGAAAGGCATGATTAAGGGTCTTGCAGAACCCAGGAGGTGTAAGTGGGACGTTCTCTTGCCATGCCTTCTCTTTGCTTACAGGGAGGTACCATAGAAGTACTTAGGGTTCAGCCTCTTTGAATTGCTGTATGGGCATCCTGTAAGAGGACCTCTTAGTCTAGTGAAAGAAGGCTGGGAGAATGCTCCCAGTAAACCTCCCCAGGATGTATTTAGCTACATGCTGGCCTTCGGAAACCAGACTGCCCACTTCAGGAAGCTCGCTCAGGAGAACCTGGAAGCAAGCCAGGAAGAGATGAGACGATGGTACGATCAGAATGCCACTCTGGTTGAGTTTAAGCCTGGCCTGAAAGTGTGGGTCATGGCCCCAGTACAGCCTTTCACTCTCCAGGACAAGTGGACTAGGCTTTTTGAGATTTCGGAGCCCAAGAGTGATGTCACCTATCGGGTGAACTTGCAGACTCCAAGGAACCCTTTGAGGGTCCTGCATGTGAACCACCTTAAACCTCACTTTGAGAGGTCTGAAGTGAACCTGCTCTTGGCTACAGATGATGGGGTGGAAAAGGAGAGTGAACCTCTTCCTGACCTCTTGTCTGCCAAGGATGAAGATGGGTCAGTGGAAGGTGTGAACCTCTGAACAGCACTGACCTCTGAACAGCAGGGAGGCGGCTGCTGGGACAGTTTGCCACTCTGTTTTCCCTGACCCCAGGCGTCACCCACTAGTGTACCCATGATGTGGACACTGAGGACAGCCCTCCTGTAAAACACAAAATGTACAGATTGACTGTCAGGGTCCAGGCCAGCATCAAAGACGAAGTTTCAAAGATGTTGGCATTGGGGGTGATTGAGCCCTCCAACAATCCTTGGGCCAGCTCAGTGGTCTTGGCCCCAAAAGCTGCTGCACCCGGTGCCACACCTGAACTTCAGTTCTGCGTGGACTACCGTGGGCTCAGTTCCGTCACCAGGTTGCACGCACACTCCATCCCCAGGGCTGATGAGCTCATAGATCGGTTGGGAGCTGCTAAATTCCTCAGCACATTTGATTTAACTTCTGGGTACTGGCCAATTGCCTTGACTGATGGGGCCAAGGAGAGGTCTGCATTCTCTACACCAGAGGGGCACTACCAGTTCCAAGTTATGCCCTTTGGGTTGAAGAATGCCCCTGCCACCTTTCCGAGTTTGGTCAACCAGGTGTTGGCTGGGCTGGAGGATTTCAGTGTCGCCCACCTGGATGTCATTGCAGAGTTCAGTTCCAGTTGGGGAGATCGCTTGCACAATCTTTGGGAAGTGTTGAAGTCTCTGCAGAAGGCAGGCCTCACTATCAAGGCCAGTAAGTGCCAGATAGGGCAGGGGTCTGGGGTGCACTTAGGGCACCAGGTAGGAAGCGGCCAGGTGGGGCCCCTACAACCTAAGTTTGACACCATTCTGGCTGGGGAGCCCCCAAAGACCCAGACTTACTTGAGAGCTTTTAAGGTCTCACTGGCTCTTACAGAAGTTTTGTCAAGGGATATGGCATCTTTGTTGCCCCCTTGACTGTGCTGACTTCCAGGAAGCTTGATATTATTAATGGGGTGTCCCAGTAACATGCAGAACCTGGGGAATATCAACAATATGCGAACAGTGGTTCTGCCATGAGAAAAGGAATTTCTTTAAGGAAATAACTTTATCCTCGCAAAAGTAGGAATCATCAATGATACACACACACTGACCAAAGACATAAATAATGATTAAGAAAGACAAAGACTCAATTCAATTAGAAAAAAAATTCTTTGTGTATGATATATTTAAACTTCATATATCATATGTGATTTAAGGACATAATATAAGACAGGACTAATACACATTATACAATACATAATAAATAGAAATACAAAAATTGTGTGACATAATAGTATGATTAAAATAAAAGAAACCACAAAGTTATATATAAATAACAAGTAAACAAAGACTTATTGCCAGCGTCCAAAAAATCTTAGCGAGCCCTAAATAGACAAGCAATTTTCTTTTTATGCCACTTTGTGTATTTGGGCAGGTGACGCTTGTATGAGTAACGTCGATGTTTCGACCCCCTAATTATGAGTGTGAGTGGACAACATCACCACGGGGTCTTCATCAGGACTGTAAACCAAACATGTGTATGGCCTGTCTGAGAAATTTCTCAGCAGAAAATAGTGAAGCAAGTGAAACATGCACTCTTCAAACGGAATAAATCCAACCTTAATGCCTGGATATAGTGAATAAGGATCAATCTGAGATTGAAGCCAATGAAGGGCAATCCTATGTAGCAAACCTCTTTGCTTAGATTGAGCACTGTAAAACAAGGAGCAACCAGTGCTTCCTTGGTCTCTCCGGCATAGAAACAATATGCTTTTCCAGCGCATCCTGGCCTGGACGTGCTGCAAAAGCAAATAATCATTCTTAGTTCTTATTTATGTCTATGGTCAGTGTGTGTGTATCATTGATTGATGATTCCTACTTTTGAGAGGATAAAGGTATTTCCTTAAAGAAATGCCTTTTCTCAAGGCAGAACCACTGTTCGCATATTGTTGTCTTCCAGGAAGCAGCCAAGAAAGGTGATCTGTACTGATGCCTGTCAGACCACTTTTGATACCCTGAAATCTGCCATGTGCACGGCACCCATGCTCAAGGTACCCGATTTCTCTCAAGAATTTGTTGTGCAGACAGATGCTTCAGAGCATGGTGTGTGAGTGTTACTCTCACAACTGAACGATAGGGCCTGGATCAGCGTGTAGCCTTCATTGGCAGGTGGTTACTTCCCAGGGAACAGAGGTGGAGTGCAATTGGGCGAGAAGCTTTTGCTGTGACTTGGGCACTGAAGAAGCTAAAGCCCTACTTGTTTGGGATTCACTTCTGGGTCCAGACAGACCACAGGCCGCTCAGATGGTTGCTGCAAATGAAGGGTGAGAACCCAAAACTGTTGAGGTGGTCCATTTCCCTACAGGGGATGGACTTTACGGTGGAACACCGCCCTGATTTTGAACATTCCAATGCTGATGGTCTGTCCAGATTCTTCCGCCTTCGTGATGAGAACTCCCAGGGGGCTGGGTAGTTCTCTCCACTTTTCAGCTGGAGGAGGCATGTGTTAGACCTGGCATTCTTGGTGTGGTTTCCCTTGAATTTTTGCCTCTACCTCCTGTATTTTTGACTGTGTGCTAGGATTCAATGTTGCTGGTTTAGGTACTCTGGGTACTTTGCTACTGCTGATCAGTGCCAAAGTACAAGTGCTCCCTATGTAAATTGTAATTCTGATTGGTTATCCATGATTGACACATTTGATTTACTGTTAAGTTCCTAGTTAAATGCACTATGTTTGCCCAGGGCCTGTTAATCAAATGTTACTAAGTGGCCTGCAGCACTGATTGTACCACCCACACCAGTAACGTTTCAAATGTGTCTCAAATCTGCCACTGCAGTGCCTGCGCACACAGTTTTAACTGCCATGTCGACCTGGCAAGTGCACCCACCTGCCAGGCCCTAATCTTCACTTTTCTTACATGTAAGTCACCCCTAAAGTAGGCCTAAGGTACCCCCATGGCAGGTTGCAGTGTATGTTAAAAGTAGGACATGTACTGGTGTGTTTTACATTCACTATTGCATGGGCTAGCTCTCCTATAGATTATCTTTGGTGCTGCCTTGTAAAAATTGTACAAATGTAACTTTCAATTGGGAACAGCTAGAAATTTGGGCTCTCAGAACTCAGAATTTAATAACACACCTTTTAGTAAAGGTGGTTTTTAAATTGTGTGTTTGAAAATGCCACATTAAGAAAGTGAAAGACAAACAGATGATAGACGGAATGCAGAGCAAATCAAACATTCACCCCCAGCCAAAAGATCTGAGTTAAATCCATCGTTCTTTTGCTCACCATGCCACCCCAGTTCAGACCCAGCCATTTGCAAATCAGTCTTGACCCTGTGCCTCATGGGAACAGTCCAGCCCGAACTTCCAAGCCAGGTCCTCAGGTCCTCTCTGGACTGGAAACAAGCATCCTGGGACCGGTTTCGGGTCATCACCCCTCATCAGCCAGGCTAGCTTGAAACCAGTGGCACAGTGAGCCCGGGACCCATGACTGGGCATACCTGGCGCACTTAGGGCAAGATAACAAAAGACAGATGATGGATGGAGGGCATTTTCTTGTTTAACCATCCTGTGCGCCTCTGCCTGCTTGTGGATTCACCGTCTGGTTTTAGACTGACAGGGGCTGTTTGTGCAATCACCCCAGACACCTACACAAAGGGAGTTGAGGTGTGCCCTGCATATGCTGATGGGCCATCCTGGGCTAGAGGGGTGGGAAGAGTTGTCACTGACACCTGAATAGGCTGTGGCTGCTCTGCACAATGCTGTCTCCACTTCCTGTAGAACAACTGGCCTCGGGAAGACAGATCTGATTTTACTGAGAAAGAGAGACTTTCTGAAAAAAACTTCAGTGGGAAAAAGGGGTATAAGTATTAGAACTAAAACCCCAGAACTTTAGATTACTTCTGGAATCAAGAGGAACCTCAGCCAAGAGGAGCCGAAGAGCTGTGAAGAGGAGACTGTCACTTTGATGTGTGTTGCTTTGCTGGGTTGGCTTGCAGTTGCTGCTTCTGCCAAGGAGAGGACAAAGACTTGACTTTGCTGTGAACCACGCTTGAGAAGAATTTCCAAGGGCTTGTCTGTGCTTGCCTCCTGTTCTGAAGTCTCAGGGACACAAAGACTTCACCTACAGCCTTCTTGAACTCCACTGCTGAGAGTTCTGACCTGCCTGGGGGTGCCTATTCCAGTTCTGGGCCTCTGGAGGTTGTTCCTGCTACAGAAAGCTGTGAAGAACTGAATAAATCTACAAAATCGACGCTTCGCTCTTCTTGAGGCTGAATTTTCCAACGCAGCACCGCCATGCGGGAGAAATTGCCGACGCACAGCTCCCTGCGCCCAAAGAAATCGACAAAGCGCCTGCCCGCGGCCCAAGAAGCCACTGCCCACTGACTCCAACGCAGTCTCTGCTGTGCTGCTAAAATAATCGACGCATCACTAGTCAGCGTCTATGGAAATCTATGCAGTGCACGTAGCACATGAATTTTCTCACGCATCACACCTGTGTGGCAAGTTTTTCTGACGCAACACCCCCAGACCATAATCGCCTGGGAAATCGACTCATCACTTCTCCCTACAGTCCGGATTCGACGCACCACTTCTCCTGCGTGCAGCAGAACTGTCGCATCACCTCCCCAAGGGCTCAGTAACTGACGCATTGCTGTGTTTTTCAACACATTCCTCCTCTGCAGCTGTTTTGCATTGTGGATTTTGACGCATTTGAGGTACTTTGTGTAAAAATCACGCATCCATAGATTCCTATGGACAGAATTGCTTGAAACCTTTTACAAGTCATATTTTGAGTTGAGTATGATGGATTTTTGTTGGTTAGTATTGTTTGATTTAGATAAAGATACTTTATTTTTCTAAACTGGTGTGGTGTCCATTTATAGTGTTTTCACTGTGTTACTGTGTGCGTTTTGTGCAAATACTTTACACATTGCCTCTGAGATAACCCTGTCTGCTTGTGCCAAGCTACCAAGGGGGTGATCAGGGGTTATCTAAGTGTGTAATCCCCTTATCCTGACCAGAAGGAAGGGACCCTACTTGGACAGGATGTATACCACTGCCAACTAGAGACCCCCATGATAAATTTGAAGGAGCTGAAAGAATGGGTGGTATATCGCCATTTTGAAATGGAGGGGATTTACTTGCTAAGGGATGTCCTGAGAAAGGGGAACTGGCTAACAAGACTGGATCTCAAGGATGCGTATTTGGCTATCTCCATTTGGCCTCCCCATCAGAGGTACCTCCAGTTTACCTGGAAGGGCAAGCTTTGGGAATTTTGCAGTCTCCTCTTTGGCCTCTCCTCAGCACCCGATGGCAGCTTGGCTACTGGCAAGGGGAGTAAGGCTCATAAATTACCTGGACGATATTCTAATAATGGGTCAATACAGGGAGCTAGTGTTGAAACACACCAAAATGACAATTCAGTTACTAGAGAAGCTAGGCTTTATAATAAACCAGAAGACGTCTTGCTTAGTACCAGGCCAATACACAGTTTCTAGGCTGTTTTGTAGACACAGTTCAGGCAGAACAACGGCAACCAAAGGAAAAGTTAAAAAAAAGCTTCGCAAGAAATTGACGAAACTGTTACAGAAAGAGGAGCTATAGCTGAGGGTCTTAGCAAGGATTCTGGGCCTATTATTTTCCACGATTCAGGAAATATTCCCAGGCAACCTGTACTACCAGGCCCCCAAAGACTCAAAACAAGGTGAACTAATCGGTCGTACTCAGAAATGTTGTCCCTAGATCAAGATTCAAGGAAGTAGCTGTTGTGGTGGCTCAGGAACACAGAAGCATGGAACGGGAGGGCCATTTCAGGGAGGAACCCGAACTAGTGATAGAATCAGATGCAAGTTTAGAAGGCTAGGCAGCAAGATGTGGGAACTCTTCCACCGGGGGTCACTGGACAGTTCAAGAGAGGAAGTTACTCATCAACTGCTTAGAATTGTTAGCAGGTTAATTTGCGGTATGCTGCTTTACCCAGAGAATGATGAGATGCTGTGTAATGCTCTGTATGGACAATGTGTCAGAAGGGAAGTATGTCAGTAAGATGGATGGACCTCATCCCAAGGATCTTGCAGATTTAGAGTGGGACTTTTGGGGCACCTGTTAGAGCAAAGGAATTTCTGTTGTGGTGGAACATATTCCTGGGTTAAGCAATTGTGTGGTGGACTGATTTTCTCAGACTTTCAGGGACTCCAGCAACTGGAGATTGAAAAGGAAGGTGTTCCTCTGTATTCAGGAGAGATGGGGATCATTCGGAGTGGACCTCTTTCTGGACAGGTTGAATACGCAGGCTTGGGGAATAGATGCTTTTATGCAGGATTAGAGGGGTTTAGCACCCTATGCTTTCCCTCCATTTGCCATGCTGCCAAGAGTCCTTCTGCAAACATGCAGATGCATGGAATCTACAGTGGTGATAACAGGTCACAGACTTGGTTCCCAATCATGTTGGTAATGGCAATAGACTATCCTATCCTGGTGCCGACTTTCAAGGATGCAATCCTTGGACCAGGAGGAAACTTTCACACTCTAATGACACAAGGTCTACTCGCTCTGATAACTTTGAGGATCTCAGGAGACAATGGGAAATTTCAGGGCTTTTGGCAGATGCTTTTGGGCTCATATCAGAGTCGTGGCGATCAGGAACAAGGAAAGAATATCGACTGGCTTGGAACAAATGGGTTTGTTGTGTGTTTGACTGGATTACAATCCTGTTTCAACTAATTTAGTTCATGTGATTAACTATCTAACAGAGTTGTTTGGTTCAGGTTGGTCCTACAGAACAATAAATGTCTATAGGTCAGTCAGACACTATTTGGTAGATGGCGTATCTGTTGGTCAGAACTTACTAAGAAAATCTTTCATAGCATGTGAGTTCTTAACCCACCTACAGCAAAGTACACCTCCTTGAAGACTGGTAGAGATGTTTTACAGATGTTAGCGAATTGGGGTGAGAACTGTACTTTGTCGTTAAAACATATTTCTTACAAACTGACGGTTTTACTCTGTCTGGTGTCACTTAGGCAGATGTAAGGGCTCTAGATGTTACTACCAGCAAGGCCGATCAGCCAGAGGGAGTGCGTTTTTATCTTCAGAGGAGAACCAAGACGTTGTTTGCCACCATTTTCTACCTTTACTTTCAGTTGAACGAGAAAGCTTTGCGTGGTTAAGTGTCTGAAAGAGTAAGAAAAGAGAACAGAAGGTTTGAGGAACGGTGTTGTACAGTTATTGATTTCACACAGACGCCTCATAAGGCTGTGTCTACCCCCGCTATGGCAAGATGGGTGAAAAAGGTAATGAGAGAGGCTGGTGTAGATGTCACTAGATTTGGGGCACATTCCTTTAGAGGGCGTCAGCTTCAATAGCTTTTGTCCTGGGGGTAGCTTGCAAGACATCCTAACAGCTGCAGATTGGTCCAATGAAACAATGTTTAAAAGTTGCTGTTTGAGACTTCTTGCAAATGCAATTGATAATGTTTTAACAGCACTTTAAACTTGCATAAAGTTAGTCTCCGTGGCTGACATAAAATGTAGATTTTTCACAGCCTGGTGGGTAGAAAATCTGGATTTTATTAAAGACACGGAGGCTAAGAGTATCCCACCACATTAATACCCATGTCAATGGAGTAAATGCATGTTACTTTTATTTTCTTTCAGATTAGGAAAAGTTTGGATGATATTTTGTGGAATAACCTTTGGGGAGCATTCGCCTTTGGAGTTTAGTTCTGTGTTTGGATTTATCTTGTTCGCAGCACTGGAAGAAGGAAGATGGCTGCATGTTGCTGGACTATATACTTTACTGGAATGCTTTAAAGTTATAAAATCTTTCTATTGTTGCTGCTGTGAGCGAGCAATAAAAGGAGATTTGCATAATCTTTTCCTCCATGTCTTTAATAAAATCCAGATTTTCTGCATACCTGGCTGTGAAAAATCTACATTGTCTCAGGGTGCAGAGCAAGTAATGCCTGGGATCACTGACTCTTAGGCTGCCTGAGGAGTATGATGCACAAAATGATAGAGACAACTTGTGCATATATTGTCTGTCACTTTAATCCACATTGATACATGTATCATATATTTTGGGAGATAATTATTGTTTGTGCTTCCCAAAGGGATCCTTTATGCCTCATAGGACGCAAAGTATTTTGAACAGTTAATGTGTACAGCTACATGAAGTATCATTTTAGTGTCCAAGTATGTAAGAAGAATGGAGATTTTGACATTGCATCAGTTCTCAACTGCTCTCAAAAAAGTATAAAGGTGTCACAACTGAGACATGCATCACATATGCACACCTTGGTACTGAGAACTTGGCAGGTTTGCATGTGGCCTAGGGATACATGATAGTTGCAAGTGCATGTTACATGTAAGTACGTCCATCCTGCAAGTATATGGAACTGTGAGTATATGGGAATAGTCAGTATGGGGGACCTGTGAGTACATGCGATTTCTATATACATCGGATTTTTTAATACAGGAGTCTAGGAGTCGCAAAGGACCTGTGATTATATGGGAACTGTAAGCACGTTGGGCCCATGAGTACATTTAACTCATCAGTACATGGGACAATGTGAGTTCAATAATTCCATGCCTCATTCCTAACAAATCAGCACCAGGGCCCGTGCACAGCTCTGCCAAGACACCTCAATCCTCATCTGTGGCACTGCTACTGTTTCAGCACCAATACCCACCCACAACTTGCCCAGTGCACCTGCATCGTAACCTGCTGCACTGTTGCTATTCCAATATTGGTAGCTGCAGATGTTCCTCTGTCCTGACATGCAGTACCCTCGTACACAATTACTGGGACCCACACACGTTTGCGAATGAACCTCAAAGCACTTCTGCAGGACCCACTATGAGGCAAGGTGAATGCAAGAGTCCTGGTGTGACCATAAGAAACATTCATTCTGCAGACCGTGGTGTCTGGCCTGTGGTGCCCAGTGCCCTTCAGGGTGTTGCAGGGGGCAGTACTTCCCCCACGGCCTTCGGAAACAGGTAACGAATGGGTCCTATAAAGTATGCACTGAATTTACTAATAAAGATTGCTGCAGCATGTTTATTTAATGCCTTGTTAAATATTAGGTTTGTGAGTGTTTATATGTGTAGTTTGTATGATTTGGATGTGTAAACTGTAATAATACTTAATAGTATTTAATGTACTGCTGCAGTAGGTGCACACAGGTGTTCTTTCTAAGTTTGCAAGTATATCGCACCTATAGTGTGGGGTGAGGTGCACAAGAGCTTTCGTAATAATGTTGTCAAAGTGAAATGGTAATTATGAGTACTGGGATATGCTAAAATGTCTGCTTGACGTCTCCTTAAACAGGGTCTCAACAAGCACTGGGGTTCCTTTTTGTAGCGAGGTAAGTATCTGCAACACCTTGAAAGTTAAAGTGTCTCTAGAAAGACTATTAAAAGCCACATTCCTTTACAGTAGAATTTAAACTTTGTTTCTTTCTAAAGGTTTACATCCACAGACTTTATGCTATGCAAAAATCGCCCTGCTATATTTCTAAAACCCGCATGAAAAAATAACCTTCACACAAATTATTTATTTCTTCCCCCCATATTTATTTTGAATGCCCCTCTCCGTCCCTTCTACATGCCTCCTGTATATACAGACTACTCTAAACCACATGCCTATCCTAATCTCTCTCTCTCTGAACCATATCCCTGCAACCAAACAAGATCTATTCATTCAACCAACTGCTTGTATCTCACATAACCCCCTCTAATGATCACACTCAAGTCATAAACGCACAACAAAGAAACTGGAGTCAATACATTCAATAGTTTCTTTGAGAGCAGGCGACTAATTCTAACAACCAGTGAACAACTATCTTTGGGCTCAAGAGTTGCGTTCTACTCGCAGTAATGTGCTTCAATGCCTCATCAGGGGTAGTAAGCGCTATCTATATAGATGCAATTTCAATCTAATTTCACTACTATTCCAAAACTGTGATCTCCACACAGCTCTGCCAGTTGACCTCAATCGAACCCTGCAGCACCCTCTGCTCAACCACTTGGCCATTACACCTAACTCCGAACACACACACTCAGTCTCCTGAGCATCTCACTTCTGACCTGCACTGCCACTACTACACCTTTATCTATCAAAGCACCTCAGTTTAGACTACAATACATACTACTCTTCCAAACGTGGCTGTGCCAAAGCACCTTTTTTTTTTTTTTTTTTTTATTGTTTTATATAGCGCGAACTAGACCCGAGACATCGGGTATCAGAGCGCTATACATGAGTACCAGTTTCGTTACAGAAGGACACATTCATTTTTGCTAGGGGAGATTAAGTGATTTGCCCAGAATCACAGGATGTTGAGCGTCCCTGCCGAGACTCGAACCTGGTTCCCCAGCTTCGAAGTCGACCGCTCTAGCCGCAAGGCTACATTCCTTAATTGCGTATGTTGTGTAAATACACTCTATTTCCCTACCTTTCCTGGTAAGGCCTGACTTCTTTCGTCCCTATTTCTGTCCCTCCTTTCTTGCATCTCTGTCAGTGAGGAAAGGAGGGGGAAGGAAGCATTCAGGAGTATTGGGAAGGTGGTTAAATTCCGAGACAATGTTTTTTTTTTTTGCAGTTTTATACAGCGCAAATACGACCCACAGGTATTGTAGAGCTTCACCTGATCACCAGTTATATTACACAAGGTCACATTCATTTTTTTACGCACAGGGAGATGACGTGTTTTGCTCAGAATCACAGGATGTTGAGCCGACGCCGAGATATGAACCTGCTTTTTCAGTCCCAAAGTCGGCAGCTCTGGTCGTAACGCCACATCCTCTACCCTGTGCGAGCCCCTGACCACGACCAGTTTAACTTCCACATGACGTTTAACATTGCTAATGTCTTTATCAGGAAACACACCACCCCAAGAATAGACAGTGTTAGGAAGGGACTTCCTTATGAACCCTTCGTGACCCAGAGGCATGAAGCCTTTGAGGGAATATGTGGTGTTCCCGAGTGCCCTCTCTGCCCAGGGACACCTCTTTCCGTGAAGGACTGGTTGTATCTGATGGTGTACACAGCTGTAAGATGCCTTGCATGGTTGTCTGTACATGTGCCAGTGCTCGATGGCCTGTTCGATGTTTGACTAAGGACATTGTTGCTTGGTGGCATCCTCGGTGTCTGATCTAATGTGTTGGTGTTTGAGCATGCATCTGTGCCTGTTGGCATACGTGGAAATCTGATTTTGTGCACGGGTATGTCATGTTTGTACGGGCCTGAGTTTGAGTTAGTGTCTCGTGGTGTGCATATTTGTATACCCAAGTGTCTGATTTTGTGAACGTATCAAATGGCAAGCCTGGCTGTCGGAGTCAATCATGTGCAAGGAGTGTCAATTGTGTGCAAGCTCGTGTGAGTGTGCGCATTAGTACCAGGTTGTGTACATGTTCATCTGATGAGATTTGTTCCCATCTTATGGTGTGTGGGTATCTTATCTGATCATGTGTAGATGTCTGATGATGCACGTGAATGTGTGGAAATGTGACTGGCTGCGTGATGGCATGTTTAGGTGTCTGATTGGTTACACTAGTGTCTGATGTGTATTCATGGTTGATCATGTACCTGTGTGTTGCTCTTGAGCGTAAGTTTTTGACAGTGTGGGTCAATGAGTGGGTGGCTGGAATATATTAGGGCGTTCACGAGGACTTCCACATTGATCCACTCACCAATCTGCACAATCACAAATACAAAATTGCCAATTCACTTTCATTAAAAAATGCCAAACGTATTTCAATTGCTAGTGCGTTTTGTATTTGAGCTCTAGGATATTTCTTACTTTGTATGTCTGGCTTGACAGTGCAGCTGTCGCCAGACATTATGTGATCAACCTAGAAAAGGGCTTTATGGAGCAATACCAGGAGAGGGGCTTTGGCTCCACCCACATGTTGGTACCCAGTAGCACGTTTTGATTGGGCAGAATTTGTGCGTTACCACAAAAACTGCTTGCCCTCCACGTAGCTCTGATAATTGTGTTTATTCATCAAGCTGCCTGAGCCAGCAAGAGTTTTTCACTATCAGCAACACAGATGGAAGGAGAGCAGTCATTAACTTTAGCCTTCAGAGTGTAGTTTTGTGTTTCATAATCTACAGCGGATTTTAGCTCTGGCTTGACAGTGCAACTGTCGCCTACTCTTATGCAATGAACAAAAAAGATCTTTCAGAATGCTACTCAGAGAGGGGTGATTAGGCTCCGCTAACATGATGGTAGCCAGGAGCAGGTTTTGATAGCACAGGAGCCTTAAGTGCTTTCCCTACATCTAGCTGTGATCATTTTGTTTATTTATCCAGCTGTCTAAACCACCAACAGTAAGGCTGCCTCAGCTTAAACTTTCAGGGTCACAAACATGGCACTGACATGCTTCTAAAGTGTCTTAAATAACCAGATAATTTATGGCTCTTATTCTATTGCAGCTGAGATATAAAGTCAACTTTAGACTTCATAGTGCAGTTTTGTGTTTGCGAGCACAGGGTTACACTAATCTACATGGATTTTTAGATCCGGCTTGAAAATGTAACTGTTGCTTGACCTTATGAGATCAACAAAAAAGAGCTTTCAGAGTCCTACTGAAAGAGGGGCTTAGGTTACACCCACATATTGGTTCCCCTGCATGCAGGATTTGATTGGGGTGTATTTGTGAGCTTACACTAAAAAGACTGCTTGTATTGTATGTTTTGGCTTGTGGCAAAATTTATATTGGATATAGCAGGACTGAGTTGGTTATGGTGGCAAGCCAATGTTCATGGCTATAGGCCTGATCAGTTTATTATGAAAATGTATGATAAACGCATTAGGCCTGACATATTGATTGTGAAAAGCATATGTTAACATCAATAGGCATTTAAGGGTAGATTGTTATTTCTCTGTATCAAAGCCTACAAACGGATATTTTGGTACATGAAATGTCACAGATTACCAATATAGGGAATGTTTTTGTTGTTGGTTAAAGCCTTTGACAAGCCCTAGTGATTGTACTGAAATAACTCTTGCTAAATCTCTTAGCTGCCTGGTAGGATTTTGTAATGAAAAATCAATATAATATATATATGTGTGTATATATACATATATTCACTGAAAAAACCACAGGTTTCAGGGACGTTATAGTTAGGCTGACATTTCACTTGTACAAAACCAGAGAAATTCGTCCGTTATAGTTAGGTGAGCTAACTATAACTCGCCCCCCCGCAATGCACTGCTGATGACGTCACATATTACATCACTGATGACATCACTGATGACATCATCCAGTGACTGAGTGTTTCTAAAAAGTTTAAGTTATATATATATACCAAGGGGTATTGAAGAATGAGTGTCTGAATGGATGATTTAGTGGGTGTGTGACTGACTGTATAAGTGAATGATTGAACGTGTCTAAGTGAATGCATGGGAGAATGACTAATCTGTGTGAATGTCTGTATCAGTCTGTCAGTTGGTGTGTAAGTGGCTTCATGGGTTGGTGTGTAGCACATGAGTGTCTATATGGGTTAATGATTGGTTGTCTGAGTACCTGTATGGGTGCCTGAGTGTCTGTGTGGGTGAGTGGGGGTGTGGGACTCCCTGCATGGATGTGCGAGTGTGTGATTCACTGGGTGTATGGGTTCATGAGTGCGTGTGCGAGGGGCTGTATGGGTGAGTGAGTGTCTGTATGGCTGTGTTTGTGAGTGAGTGGATATCTCAGTGGTATATGTGTGAGTAACTACATATGTGAAATGCAGTATATGTAAGTGTTGGAGTATATAAGTGACTATATGTGAGAGTGAGGATTGTGAGAGTGACTGCATGGATGAGTGTGTGCTTGTGTCAGTGATTGTATAAGAGAGTAAGTATGAGTTAGTTTATGTATGTATAAGTGAGGTGGTGTGCATATAACTGTATAGGTGAGTAAATGACAATGTGATTGATTCTTTGCATGACTGACTAGGTGTGTGAGTAACTGTATGGGTGAGTGGCAGTGTGTGAGTGTCTGTATGGGTATATGATTACATATATCAGTGGCTGTATAGATGAGTGACTGCATGACTGAGTGACTAGGGGTGAGTGAGTGGATGTGTGTACACCTATGAATCAGTGAGTGGGTATGTACTAACTGGTATTGGTGTGTCTATGGTTTTGAGAATGGTAGTCTGTATTTTAGAGTGGGTGTATCAAAGGTTACATTAGGGTGTGAAGAGGTGAATATATTAAGTGGATGATGTCATGAGTGATGTCATTTGAGATGTCATCAGTGATGTCACTGACCATGTCATGAGTGATGTAATATGCGACGTCATCAGCAGTGCATTGCGGGGGACCGAGTTATAGTTAGCTCAGCTAATTATAACAGCCGAATTTCTCTGGTTTTGTACGAGTGAAATGTCAGCCTAACTATAACGTCCCTGAAACCTGTGGTTTTCTCAGTGAATTTCTAAGGTTTTTCAAATGCTAATTCCTAACTATAACGTCCCTGAAACCTCTGTTTTTTTCAGTGAATTTCGAAGGTTTTTTAAATGCTAATTTCTAACTATGCCTACATAGGTAGGACATGTGCAGAAAGAGGAAGAAAGGTGCAGAAAGAAGCAAGAGAAGTGCAGAAAGAGGCAAGAGAGGTACAGAAAGAGGAAGAAAGGTACAGAAAGAAGCAAGAGAAATGCAGAAAGAGGCAACAGAAGTCCAGAAAGAGGAAGAAAGGTGCAGAAAGAAGCAAGAGAAGTGTAGAAAGAACCAACAGGGGTGCAGAAAGAGGCCTACTTTGACTGTACCTTACAACAGACTCATACAAAGTAGCCTAATCACTAATCCTTCTCCCAAGATGTCTTAACCCTCACGTTTCACTTGATGGTTCACTATTAATCGACAGCTCAGAATGTTAGGCCTACCAAATATAAAGCAGCAATCCTAAGCATATCACTGTTGTAAGTCTGACCAAGTTTGTAAAGGAATGCATGCGTGTCTCTGCTTTTACCTAGTGACATGTTACATAAAAATAAACATACAAATACTTGAATACCTGTGTTTCAAACAGCATATTGTGTACAAAAAGGTGTATGCATTTCTTTCTGCTCATAATACAGGGCACATGGGTATTCAATAGTATATTTGAGGAGCTCTATAACACATATATACATAAGATATGTCTGCCTGTGCAACCGAATGACAGAACTGAGAAGATTTGACCACCTATAGGAGAAGTTACCCGCTTTTTAAGCTACCATCTTCAGATGCATAACACATGTAAGAATACATGTACAAGTAGACATATACCTCTGTCACGAGAGCACGCAGACCTTTAAACTTGACAGCCTGCACTTCCCATTTGAGTACAGAAAGAGGCGAGAGAAGTTCAGAAAGAAGGAAGAGAGTGGCAGAAACAGGCAAAAGAGGTGCAGAAAGATGGAACAGGGGTGCAGACAGAGGCAAGAAAGGTGCGGGAAGAGGGGTACAGAAAGAGGCAAGAGGGGTACAGAAATTTGCAAGAGGTGCGGAAAGAAGCAAGAGCAGTGCAGAAAGAAGCAACAGAGGTGCAGAAAGAGGCAAGAGAGGTGCAGAAACAGACAAGAGGGGTGCAGAAAGAGGCAAGAGAACTGCAGAAAGAACCAACAGAGGTGCAGAAGGAGGCAAGAGGGGTGCGGCAAGAGGGGTGCAGAAAGAAGCAAGAGCAGTGCAGAAAGAAAGAACAGAGGTGCAGAAGGAGGCAAGAGGGGTACAGAAAGAGGCAAAAGAAATGCAGAAACAAGCAAGAAGGGTGCAGAAAGAGGCAAGAGGGGTGCAGAAAGAGGCAAGAGAAGTGTAGAAAAAAGCAAGAGAAGTGCAGAAAGAAGGAACAGAGGTACAGGAAGAGGCAAGAGGGGTGTAGAAAAAGGCAAGAGAAGTACAGAAGGAAGCAACAGAGGTGCAGAAAGAGGCAAGAAAAGTGCAGAAAGAGGCAAGAGAGTTGCTGAAACAGGCAAAAGAGGTGCAGAAAGAGGGAACATGGGTGCAGGCAGAGGCAAGACAGGTGTAGAAAGAACCAACAGAGGTGCAGAAAGAGGAAAGAGGGGTGCAGAAATTTATAAGAGTTGCAGACAGAAGAAAGAGCAGTGCAGAAAGAAGCAACAGAGGTGCAGATAGAGGAAAGAGGGGTGCAGAAAGAGGCAAGAGAAGTGCAGAAAGAAACAAGAGAGGTACAGAAAGAACCAAGAGAGGTGCAGAAAGAAACAAGAGAGGTACATAAAGAACCAAGAGAGGTGCAGAAAAGCAGAAAGAGGCAAGAGAAGTGCAGAAAGAAGCAACAGAGGTGCTGAAAGAGGCAAGAGAACTGCAGAAAGAGGCAAGAGAGTTGCAGAAACAGGCAAGAGATGTGCAGAAAGAGGGAACAGGGGTGCAGAAAGAGGCAAGTGAGGTGCAGAAAGAGGAAAGAGGTGTAGAAAGAGGCAAGAGAAGTGCAGGAAGAAGCAACAGAGGTACAGAAAGTGGCAAGAGGTGCATAAAGAAGTGAGGTGTAGAAAGCGGAAGAGGTGCAGAAAGAGGCAAGAGAAGTGCAGAAAAAGGAAGAAAGGTGCGGAAAGAAGCAAGAGAAATGCAGAAAGAGGCAAGAGAGGCGCAAAAACAAGCAAGAGTGGTTTGCACACCATTAGTACCAATGTAACACCCACATTTAGCAATAAGTAACAGGTGAACATTCCAGGTTTGCAAAGGGCCTTCCACCACCCTGTAACACTTGTCGCTGCCTTTTTGGTAACGTTTGAGTTGTTTGAGCTAGAAACAAGGTTTTTTTGTTCAAATCTGCAGATTATGCAGCACATGATGGATTATGTGGCAAATGCGGAAAATGTCTAATTATGCGAAAAATCGGTGCAGCCGAACAGTCGCATAATTCTAGTGGCCGTGCTCATACCTACGACTAGGTCCAGAAGTGCTCCTCAGTGGTTCCTTCTTTTTTTGTCTCATTGACTTTATGGTTTAGCTTCTATGGAAATGAGGAAGACTAAACCTGAAGTTACCACTCCACAACAGAGACTACCATACCACATAATTACTCTCTATAACACATAATCCCACTCTACATAATTCCTATACACTAAATACCACATACTTTCTATCCACATAATTCCACTGCACAACATACCACATAATTCCACTACACACAACGTACATCCACTCCACTCCAAACAACATTAGTAAAAAACATTTACATTTATAACACCAATAGCCTTAACTTTCGCAAATGCGAGACCTATTACATTGCAAATGCTTCTTTAACTAGTAGTCGCGTTTACAGAGTGGTGGAGAAAGGGGGCTGGGCCTCCGACCAGCGCTCAGGAATTCCACTGCATAGCACTTACAGCAGGTACCAGGAGGGCTTCTTGGCCCCCAAAGTCCCTCAGCAGTAAAGTGGACTTCATCCCCCAACCAGTAGTGCCAGGAGGTGCATTTGCAGAGATGTGGAGAAAGGGGGGCGCGGCCTCCGAAGACCTCTTAGTAATCCCACTGTATAGGACTTACTAGAGGTAACAGGAGGGGTAGCTGGCCCCCCAAGGACATCCTTGGGGGCCAACTACCCCTCCTATTACATCCAGTAAGTGCCACACAGGAGGATTGCTAAGTTCTCATAGCAGGCCACGCCCCCTTTTCCAACCACTCTGCAAATGTGCTCCCTGGCGCGCTCTTGGATGGGGATTGAAGTCCCCTTTGCTGCTGGGGGTCCTTAGGGGCCAACTAGCCTACCTGTTACCTCCAGTAAGCCCCACAAAGTGGGATTACTGAGAGGTGGACACAGGCCACGCCCCCTTTCTCAACCACTTTGCAAACGCGCCTCCTGGTGCGCTCTTGGTTGGGGGATGAAGTCCCCTTGCCTCCAAGGTCCCTGGGGGCCAACTAGCCCTACTGTTATCTCGTTAGCCCCACACAGCTGGATTGCTGAGAGTGGTCCGAGGCCACGCCCCCTTTTTATACCACCCTGAAAACGTGCCTCCTGGCGCACTGCTGCTTGGGGGATGAAGTCCACTTTAGTCCTGAGGTCCTCAGGACAGAAGAGGACCTCATCGCCCAACCAGCAGTGCGCCAAGAGGCGCGTTTGCAGAGTGGTGTAAAAAGGGGCATGGCCTCGGACCACCTCTCAGCAATCCCACTGTGTGGGGCTTACTGGAGGTACCTGGTGGCCTAGTTGGCCCCTAAGGACCCTTAGGATTCAAGGGGACTTAATCCACCAACTGAGAACGCACCAGGAGGCACGTTTGCATAGTGGTACAGGGAGGGTGCGGGCCTCTTGGAGTCGCCGGTTTCCTTTTTCTTTTTTTATTTTAGGAAGGGGGTCTGTGTGGCCCCCCCTTCCTTTAACCCTTTTGGGCCCCGGGGACCCCATCCCCCGGGGCCTTAGCCATTTTTTTTTTAATTAAAAAAATTAAAAGGGAGAGGGCACGCGTTGCCTCCCTCCCCAAGCCAATTTCGGCCCCGGGAACCCCATCCCCCAGGGCCCTACAAAACCTTTTCTTATAGTTGGGGGGCCGCCTTCCCTGGGACACTTTTGGCCCCGGGGACCCCATCCCCAGGGGCCTGGCCTGCCTTATTTACTTAAACATTTTGGAGGAGGGCCACGTGGCCCCCTCCCGAGGCCGTTTTCGGACCCAGGGACCCCATTCCCCGGGGCTTTGTCTCTTTTTTAGAAAAAATATATATATTTCATTTGGGGGGGGGGGACGCATGGCCCCCCCTCCCAGGCCCTTTTCAGCCCCAGTGACCCCATCCCCCGGGGTGGGCTATTTTTTTTTTAAACTTTTCCCCAGCCTGTTTTGGCCCCGGGGACCACATCCCCCGGGGCCTGGCCATTTAAAAAAAAAAATTAAGTAAAGAGAGGAGGGCCGAGTGGCCCTCCTCCAAGGCCATTTTTGGCCCCGGGATCCCAACCCCCGTGGCCTGGCCTCACGTTGGGGACCGCGGGGGAGCCCCAATGCCCCCGCGGTCCCAGCCGGCTCCCTGCCTCCTGCGTGAGCCGGCATTGCTTTTGGACAAAGGGAGCTGCAAACATGCAGCTCCCTTTGCTTCCTCTCGCTTCCATGAAGCAAAGCAGTGTTTGCTATGGCAGGGCGGGAGCCATGAAGGGCTCCTGGAGGGGGGCCACGCGGCCCCCCTCTCAGCATTTGCACAGCCCCGGGGAGGTGGTGGTCCCCAGGGGTCTGCAATGGACCCCCGTATTTGCATAAAGTGTGCCCCGGGGAGGTGATGGTCCCTGGGGCAGTGTGGGGGGGCTCGAGCCCCCCCACACTTAGATTTTAAAGGTAGCCCCGGGGAGGTGCCGGTTACAGGGGCTTCGGGGGGCCCGCGAGGCCCCTCCCGCCCTAAATAAATGAAAGCCCTGGGGAGGTGGCGGTTCCCGGGGCTTGGGGGGCCCGCAAGGCCCACTGCCAAAAATTATTTAATGCCCCGGGGAGGTGGCAGTCCCCGGGGCAGCGTGGGGGGGGCAGTAGCCACCCCCACATTTTTAACAAAAAGCCCTGGGGAGGTGGCGGTCCCTGGGGCTGCGGGGGGGCCGGTGCCCCCACACATTATTAATGAAGCCCCAGGGAGGTGGCGGTCCCCGGGGCTGCGGGGGCCCCCGCTACATAATTATGTATTGCCCCGGGACCTGGCCCACCCAGGGGCTTAAAACAAACAAAGCGCGAGAGCCCGCACTTCGTTTTTTTAATTTACACTTTTAAAAAATGCTTTTTTTGGCCCTGGGGGTCCCTGTCGGACCACCTGACCAGGCCCTAGGGGGTCAGGGTGTTTCTACCCTGCCCCCTTTTCTTATTTTTAATCATTTTATTTACTTTTTTTCTTGTGACTCGGTTGGGTTGCCAACACTTCCTGGTTTGAAGTGTTGGCAGCCAATCAGAGTCAGGCTCGTGCTTGGGAGGGTTCGCGGATCTACCGCGGTCACCAGATATCGATATTTTTTTATGTATGTATTTCTCAGAAACTACTGAACGGATTTACACCATTTAAGAAAAAAGATCGCTTTCTGAACAAAGAAATACCTTTTTGCCAAATTTGGTGTAATTCCGTTCAGCAGTTCGGGCTGCAGCTTTGTCTAAAGTTTCCTATGGAAATTAACATGGAGAAAACGTGTTTTGGGACCCCCCTTTTTTCTCGACCCCCGCTTGACAAATCACCCCAAAACTTTCAAGACAAGAGCTGGTCTGAGCGGGCCTTCAGTTTTGAAAATTTCACGAAGATTCGTCAAACAGCGCCAAAGATATTGGCAAATCAAAAAACGCTTTTCCTATGGAAACTAGGTCCTAACTATAACTACCTACTGGCAACCGACAGTAGGTCATATATATATATATTTTCACTGAAAAAAAACAAAGGTTACAAGGCCGTTATAGTTAGGAAATAGAATTAAAAAAACCTTAGAAATTCACTGAAAAAACCAAAGGTTACAGGGACGTTTTAGTTAAGCTCAGATTTCACATGCACAAAACCAGAGACATTCAGCAGTGAGCTAACTATAACTCACGCCCACAAAATGCACTGCTTATGACCTCACATATTACATCATTCATGACATTGTCAGTCACATCACTGATGACATCTCAGATGACATTACTGATGACTTCATCCACTGATTGTGAGTGTTTTTAAAATGTTTATGAGTGTTATATATATATATACACCAAGGTGTATTGATGAATCAGTGGGTGTATGAATGCCTGTATGAATGATTCAGTGGGCGCGTGACTGACTGTATAAGTGAGTGATTAGGTGTCTCAGTGAATGCATGGGTGAGTGACTTACTGTGTGAATGTATCTGTCGGTCAGTTGGCGTCTAAGTGGTTGTATAGGTGTGTGAGTGGGTACTTGAGTTTCTGTATGGGTGAGTGATTGCTTGTCTAAGTACATGTATGGGTATCTCAATGTCTGTGTGGGTGGGTGAGGGGGTGTACAACTGCCTGTATGGATGATTGCATGAGTGAGTCAGTGGCTCTATTGGTTAGTGAGTGTGTATGTAAGGGGCTGTATGGGTGAGTGTGTGTATGGCTGTGTCGGTGAGTGAATGTGTGTCAGTTTGTATATAGCTGAGTAACTGCATATGTGAAAGGCAGTATAGGTGAGTGTTGGAGTATATGAGTGACTGTATGTGTGGCGGAGTGATTGCGAGAGTGGCCATATGGGTGAGTGTGTGCTGTCAGTGACTGTACAGGTATGTGCTAGTATCTGAAGGATTGGGTGTGTGTATAACTGTGCAGGTGAGTACATGGCTGTGTGATTGACTTTATAGGTGAGTGAGTAGGTGTGTGAGTAGCTCTGAGTGACTGAGTGGATATATCAGAGGCTGTATTAGTGAGTGAGTGGCTTTATGGGTAACTGAGTGGATGTGTTTGTAGACCTATGAATCAGTGAGTGGGTGTGTAAGTACTGGTATTGGTGTGTAAATGGTTTTGAGAATGCCAGTTTAGAAGTTGGAGTGGGTGTATGAAAGGTTATATTGGGGTGAGTGGGTGCATCAGAGAATCTCTATGGACGATGTCATCAGTGATGTCACTGAACATGTCATGAGTGATGTAATATGTGAGGTCATAAGCAGTGGATTGCTGGAGCGTGAGTTATAGTTAGCTCAGCTAACTATAACTGCTGAATTTCTCTGGTTTTGAGCGTGTGAAATCTGAGCCTAACTATAACGTCCCTGAAACCTTTGGTGTTTTCAGTGAATTTCTAAGTTTTTTCAAATTCTATTTCCTAACTATAACGGCCCTGTAACCCTTGGTTTTTTCAGTGAATTATGAAGGTTTTTTAAATGCTAATTCCTAAATATAACGTCCCTGTAACCTTCCTCATGATTGTGCACTTGTTGCGAATGACATAGGCACATTAACTGCATTCGGTCTTATGTGTGTATATGGCTGCTTATGTGTAGCAGCCATAAACACACAACCAACGGAAAGGCTCTTGTCAGAGCCACACTAGTAACCAAAATATTGTGATTTTTTTTCTAAAGCTTTTTTTTTTTTTAGTCTTTGACAATCATCACAACGACATCGCGATCCCTGCTGATACGTCGTGAAAACGGAAAACAAAAGCAGACATTCAATGACCCCAACACATCCAAAAATATGTAAAAATATCCATTCTGAACATTGCACTATACATATTACTATATAAATATTTCTTTTAAAGCATGTTTAAACTCATATTTTTCTACTAAGTTTCTTTAAAAACCATCTTTCAGACCTATTTTCCATTTTCGCAGTTATTCGGGGCATTGCGAAGTCGCCGTTAACCACGACAATCGTGCCTTTTCCATAAAGTGGAAACACATTTATGCACACATATTACAGTATTTTACACACTAGTGGTTTATTATTGTACAGTTCAAACTCATGTTTTTCTAGTGTATTTCTAGAACAACCATCTCTAAAACCTATTTTCCGTTTTCGCGGTGAGGCAGGAGAACACGATGACGTTGGTCATCGCGATCCCCACAGTTATGTCACGAAAGCAGAAAGCAAAAGCAGGAATTCAATAGCCACCACCACATTAAAAAATGATAACTATATAATTAATTCTAACCATCACACTATATAACTCACTATTAAATTAACTATAAAAACATTTATCAGAATCTCAATATCTTTATAACAATGCGCATTAATGATTCACTGATTTTTTTTTTATTCCCACCAATCTTCGTGATAGTTGCGATGTCCCCGCAACGGTACACTGGGGGCCGCGCTAGCGGCATTGTCGCGAATACTGCGCATGATCAAAAAAATACATTTTGGACACATAACTTGTGTCACTAACACCCCCATTTCTCTAACATGGGGTCAGAGTACCTCTACTCTGACCCCTATGTTAGCTTTTTCAAAAATTTGCAGCCCCAGGAACCGTTCCTGATCAATAAAATGATGGCTGCAACTTTCTATTCAGGTTCCGTCCGGCCAATCAGAGCATTCTTGTTGGCGCTTGTATTCGCTATTACTCGAGAAACCGTCGCGAAATATCCGTGACCAGATATCATTATAATTTTTGGCTTAAATTTCTCAAAAACTACTGAACAGATTTAAACCAAATAGGCAAAAGGCACTTCCTTGAACCAACATCTACCTCCCTGCCAAATTTGGTGTAAGTCTGTTCAGCAGTTCGGGCTGTACATGTGGCTAAAGGTTCCTATGGGAATTAACATTACAAACGCACCCTAATTTCCCACCCCAAATTCTCGGTCCCCACTGCACGGATCACCCCCAAACTTTCTGTGACAACCAGAACCTACCTTCCTATGTAAACTAGGTCCTAACTATAACTACCTACTGGCAACCGCCAGTAGGTAATGAGATATATATATCCCTCTACGTAGAGGGCCTTTAAGTCAGTTCTGTTCTTTCTGTCATTTAAGCTCTGCTTCAATTCATGATAGCGAACTGCATGGGGTAATGGTTCAATCCATTTCTTTCATTGGCTCTCTTGTCTCTTTCCCTGTAAATAATACTTCAGTGTCAGGGCTGGTTGGTCAGTCCTATCATTTTCAATTTTCTCCTTTTTTTGTTCCCCTTTCATTTCTTTGCGTCTCCTCCTTTTATTTTAATGTTTCTTAGGAGGATACAACTCTCCGAGCAATACCAACAGGTTGCTTGCTTGCCACTCATTTAATCTTCAGAGCGCCGCAAACTATGTGGCCACTTCCTCTAAACCAGGAGACCATTATAGTATGCTATTGTCCATTGTGTACTACTGTTTTACTATTCCAAATGGCCAACACGGTTCTAATGTGCTGGTCATGCTTGAACTTTACACCAACGATAGACTATTTACAATACTTTTGCAAGATGGTCACCCGCTGCTATGTTTCATTTTATTATTGCAGGTATATGCCTAATGTGTTTATACAGCAGCATGTTTTTTTGTACTTGCATTCTTTTAACTTATCTTGCATATGTTGTTGAGATTGTGTGTTTTATTGCGGTTGTGTCATAGGGTGTATAGAAGATTAAATCAGTGGATGGATTAATGGACGCTTGAGTGCAAAGAACTTATTGAGTGTCTAAACCCATCAGTGACACAAAAGGCACTTTCATTCATTAGCCAGACTTATTAGCAATGCCAATGCTTGTTAATCAGTTTAACTCAGGATGTTTGCTCTGGATTTTCTTTGTACTACACAGATGGCCCCATCACTTCTTCACCTCATGCTCTTTTCTTGTCTGGCATGTGCATGTCTTGAGCTGAAGCCTTGCTGGCAATGTGTTGGTGTTGCAAGTTGTGGCCCATGGTGGTGGACTGTTTCGGGGTCCTTCTTCTAATTGATTAACTTCCCACCAAAGATATAGCTTCAGACCTCTGCTCAGTATTGTAAGTGAAGCTTCCCCAGTGATATAAGGAGTGACATTAAGGCCTCCTTTGTACCCTGAGGTATATCTCTCACTTTGACGCCGAACAATGAAGTAGAATGCAAAACAAAGAGAACAAAAATGCAGGAATAAAATAGGGGTAAAAAGGTCACAGTTAACATCCACGCCAATGGAAAATACAAAAATGCAGAGGTAAAAAACTGAAGTTTCTAGGACATCATTTGTGATTGCGCATATACATACATTAATCGCTACCCTAATCTTTTACTCTCTCATTAGACCCAACTCTAAACTTTTTTCCCTTACCATATGATGCCTCTTCTATTTTAAAGGAGGCATACCATCTGTTGTGCCAATCTTCTACCCAACTACTTATTACAGCATCATTTACGTCTTCCCCAGTCTTCTATTCTAGCCTCAAACCTAACCCTAACCTAATGACTTAACCTATGTGCATCCATTACCCAACCTTAACCAAAGGTAAAAGGATTAATTTATTAAATATATTTTCTTCCAAGTTCCATGAAGTTACCTAATAGTCTGTGTACCAACAGGTTGCATGCTAGCACCTGCTAAGACTGGGTAAAGGGCGATAAATGCAATCACATGACATCTGCCTTTACCATAAACAACACTACCCTATTATTTACATTCATGGACACAGAACCATGTTTATTCATCATTGAAACTTGTTCAGCAGTGGATGACTAGGGTTGGACTGTGTTTTTCACTACACATTTGACTGAGGTGAAATAGTTGAGCGTCCTAATCTTCACAATTAATTTAATGTCCTGCCTTAGAACCTTTTTCAGATCTTCAAATTTCCATTTTCATGGATAAGAGGTGCCCTACATTAAGCACCATGTTCTAAATGTGTACCAAGGCTAAATGATTTTCCCCACTTTAGATGAAGCAACATGACACTGTGCACCCATGTTATCCTAGGGTCTGTGAACTCCCACACCTTCTTCGTCCACATTCATACTCATCAACATCACACTATTTTGTTTGTTCTTGTCATGTGTCATTTTGACATCTTAAGGCATCCTCTTCCACTGATTTACTTATGAGTAGTTTTGTATAATACATACCCGACCCACAGGGTGACAGAGTGCTTTACACAATTTCAAGATCAATAATTCACATATTGAGCAAAACAGCAAATGTATCGATTGCTGCGATGCATTAACTTTACAAGAGCCACACAACATTTATAAAGGAGATAGAACAGTTTAAGGCAAATGTAGTCAAGATTTTCCACTGTATTAAATTTAATAGGACATCAGTGATAGTAAAATGAGATGTATATGATTGTAAATAAGACTATCAATATAGCAAAGAGCGAGATGAAGGCATTCCAATCATCCAGTAGAGAAAGGTCCCAGGTATGCTGAGTCACTAATACAGATGTGGGACGTGGGACCTTCACTGAATGCCTCGCATTCGAAGAACAACCAACGGCGGCAGATCCTTCTCCCACCTCGCCGCCAAGACCTGGAACACCCTTCCACTAAGCCTACGACAGACCCAAGACCTGCTGACCTTCAGGAGGCTACTCAAGACCTGGTTGTTCGACCAGTAGCAGCACCCCCCCTTTTTTTCTCCCCAGCGCCTTGAGACCCTCGCGGGTAAGTAGTGCGCTCTACAAATTCTGTGATTGATTGATTGACTGAATGGAACCACGGTAGGACTTGTGTGAATTCGATGAGAAGGGAAAGGATCAAGTTAGAAGTCTTACTGGACTAGCAGCCTTATCATTTCACTCCTTAATACTTCAGAGGAGGGGTGTGTTCTGACAGTGGAATGCAATTCAATAACTTGTGTTCTTCCTATGAAGGGCTGTTTAGAAGTGAGTTTCTTTCTGCAGGCCTGGTGTTCAAGTATTAGGGTATCGGTGCTACAAAGTACTGCTGCCTAGCCAAAACTACATTTTTTAAAGGGTTTAAATATAGTTTGTATTCTCAGAGATTCATGTATAACGCCAGAGAGCTACAGGGTACTTCAAGCTTCAGTTGCGAGCCAGCTCAATGAGATCAGGATAAGCATGATATGGTCCAGCTTCCTGGGTCCCAAGACTGGTCTTGTTGCAGAATTAAGAGCTGCTTTCAGAGTGATGAGATGTAGCTTATCTATTGCAGTCATCAGGGAGTTTCTGTGGCCCACCCTAGACCGGACCGGTGAATGGACGTGTCCAACATCTCCAATTCTAGATTTAATTCCACTAGTAAGTATATTATGGAATTGAGCTCCCTGAGTTGTGAATGTTGGTTTGAGGATAGATTTTTGTGCAGCTGAAAGACCAGGGATTTTGCACAATCAATGATGGAGGGTGCACAATCCAGGACACAGGAGCCATTTAGAAAAGACTGCACCAGTGCGAAGCAACTGGGAGAGATAGGACCCTTCCACAGTAAACCTCCTTTGTAACCGACATGTCTATGTTCCAAGCAGGTCCAGTGCCCATTGCAATCTTAATTCTTTTGTGATTACAAAGCGTCACAATATTAGTAAACTTCATAACATTCCACCTCACATCCATCTCTAAATAACTTAAGAATGTGTCAAACAGCAATGTACCAGGATGCAGAACCTTGTGGAACCCAACCATTTGCCTCACACTAGTGGATGGCTTTGGCAATATTCACAACATTCTGAGGCATCTCATTATGATATCCTTTATAAAGAAGCATTGGTGGCACAGTAAGTACATAATGGCTTCCAGCGCAAGGATATATGATGTCCAGTTTACTTTTCACGGCCACATTTTTTGCTGACGTTCTTAAAAAACATAACTAGCCCGTAGTCTGGTAAGACATTGATCATGCCACCTCATAATTATAAGTCCTTGATCAACAAGATAGTCAACAATATGTTCTTTACTAATTCCATGATTTGTCTTGCAATAGATGCTGAACTTCTGCTCTACAGACGCCAGGTTCCAACTTGGAATACTTTTGTACCAGATCTGGATTCGACGAATCATCTCACACGGAACCATATCTGATTGTTCAATGGAGCAGCACCTGCTCCAAAAGAACTCTTGAATGAATCCCAACTACATTCAGCCTTTAAATACTTGAAATATTCCAAACTACTTCTTTATTTTTTTCCCGCAGGGAAAGGCTCTACTGTAATATGTAATATATTTAAGTGGTTCGGAATAATTATGTGCTAAATTCAAAGCTTTGACCATAAGCAAACTATTGCTTTGGTCCATGATTATCATCCTGGTCTATCGCTATGATCCGCGGATGATTGTTGGTGTGCATTAGAGAGAGTAAAAAACACAAGATTGGGTGTTAAAACTTGCCATTTTTGGCAGTGAATGGTGGCACCTTCTTCCTAAAGAACTCCATAAAACAGAAAAAGTTGCATTTCACAAAACATCTACAAATGTATCTTTATCTTCTTAGTTGATATGGTCAACATGGTCAAATACAGCACTATTCGTGGTCTTAAGCAAAAGGAGCCAGGTGGTTGAACTAACCCTCTATAAAATAAATTGAAATAACCTAGATGCCAGTCCTTAAAAAAATCCATTGAACTAAGTATCAAGGGGGAGATCATGAACAGTTGCCTGCGGTGATCATTTTCCTCACAAGTTTGACAAGGTCCACATTGCTTTTTAATGTTTTATGTAACTTAGCAAGACATTACTTTTTTTAGTCCAGGTGCACGAGGAGACTTCCCTTTTGAGTTCCAGCGCTGGGATTTTAGTGTTCTTAGTCAAAAATTATATTTTGTAGTTGGGGCATTCTCACTTACCTTGCAACAAAACCATTTTAGGCTATTTCCTACAATTTGATGCCGTCTTGTCGTCATTTTGGTGGGGCCATAAGGCAGCTCCAGAGAGATCCTTTTATATAAATCTAACACAGGCACAACATCTATGTTGATCCAAAGTTGTGTGAATTTTTTGGGGGGATGTTTTATAATAACAGGTATAGAACAAACATCTTTTTGAAATAAAATCACTTTTAAGAGTTCTCCTCTTCACATCTATTCCCCTATTATCTGTCAAGTGTAAATGAGCCATTGCTTAAGATATTTTATACTGCTACTGATCTTACATCATCCTTTCTTTACGCATTGTTTTAAACAGTTTTATACTGAGACATTAAAATGGATCGGATAGGAATGCAACAATACGTACATAAATCAATTTCACTATTGCTGTCTTTGCCCTCTGTTCTTTGCTACAATCATTGGTGTTAATGTGACTTTTTTGGTGATGGAGTCCACACACTGCTGACCCCTGATGCAGTGACAATTTACTGACATTACAAGCAAAAGGCATGATTCAATAAGAAAAACATCTCTTTTTAAAGGCCAAGTAGTTTCTTCAATTTTTATATTATTATTTATTGTTTTGTTATCAAAGACAATGTCCAGAAATATCAGGTATTAAAGAATCTGTTCATGGCATTGTTTACAAAAGATCTTCTACTGTAATTGACAGTGAATGTTTTATCTCTAGATGGATCCTTCATTTAGTGGTGACACAAACTAATCAGCGGAATCAATGAAAAATCATTTGATGAAGGGGCGGGAATCAGGGGGCCCAGGGCGGTTTCTTGCTTCATTTGGAAATCTACTGATTGGAGCATGTTGCGTGGTCTGAAACATGCTGTTTAAGGATCAAGTGCTGCTCAGCAACGAGGTTAGGTAGGGCTCTGGTAAAAAGGTCCGTGATCACTCACAGAGAGGCACCATGTTTAAAATTTCACATATACAAAATATGTTCATGTCACTCAAATTACACAACATGGCAGTGTCAAACGTCTTGAGCATCGTCATCAATTAATGGCAAGAGAGCTGGGCGCGGGGTCCTTGTAACCGATTACGAACATAACTTTGAAGGTTTGAAAGAGAGGCAAAGTAGTACAAAAGTACTGTCCACATGTTGTGAGTAGATGTGTGTGTTTGTATGTGTGGATGGAGTGCACGTACTCTATCTAGTAAAGTACTCTGAGGAGGAGGGAGGTCGAAAGACAGTTGCTCCCTGTTCGGTTTCCGGAGTTCATACGCAATGGCTTTGTACTTTTGACCACACAATAAAATGTCAAAGAAGCTCATTGAACCCGTCAAGTCTCTTTGTTGCTTAGTTCAAACCAGCTTGAACTGAGTTAGTGACCGATCGCCTTCATTTTTCTTCATTTGTCAGCTTCTGAGTATGTAGGATACTTAACAGTCTCTATTTTCTCCTTCACTTTGTAAGATGGGTATAAGCCCGTTCGCCCCAATTTCCTGTTGATGCCCTTTGAATAGCCGTCCCAATGGTTTCCAGCCACACCAATAATATCCCCGGGCTCCATGGGGATTTCATCTGGAGTTCGTGGGTGGTGAGGGTAAATGGCAACCTGGTTGTGGGCATTCTGTCCCCCAAAATAGTAAATATCATCCAAGGAGTGGAAATTCGTTGAAGCGTCTGGATGCAATGTCTGCATGATTTCGTAGGCGACTCGACAGACCTTAAAAAAGGAGAAAATGATATCAGGAAACAATGCTTCATAATCAAACATCATGAACAAAAGGCGATTTTTTTCATCAAGTCATTAAAATAAAATACAAAAACAAGTCAACAGTAAATATTTATGCACCAGAGAATGATATGCTGCAAACATTATCAAGGGATAATTTGTTTAACACGAGTCAAAGGCTAGGGTCTCTTATGAGGGAGAGCCATTATCGCCATTATCACGGCTGCAATAAGATTCATTACTGTGAACAGGATATTCTACGACACTGCAAGCTCGCTGACAGTATCCCAATCCAAAAAGACAATCTAAGATAGAACCTTCTTAGTTTGAGAACACACACTTTGGAATACATTTTCGAAGAAAACTTTGCTTGTCGGGAATTATATACAACTACACAATGTCCTAGCTCGAAACCTGGTTATTGCTCCATGCATGGTCAAAAATGTTTAGAACAACTTATTTGGTTTATGGTTCTTTAAACTCTGGCTCTGGTCGAGTGCCCTTGGCAATCTAGACAGCATTTAATGTTATTTAAAAAGATCCTCTGGGGCACCGAATATCAGATGAGGACTAGAAGGCAATTTCAAAAGCCTTCCCAGGTGATGAGCTGATAGTCTTTTCTGTTAAAATTATGCTGTAGACCAGGAACCATGAAAAAACTCATTTGTTGTGCATGGAAACTGTTTTTAATAGAAACCGGGACTAGACCCAAGGAAGTATCTCAGTAGTAGTACTAACAAGACAGCATACATAAAGATGCACAGTGTGAGAAAAAGTTTGCAATGGGCTTAGAATGATATCAATGCACCTACAGCACAATGTAATGTTACTGAGGGGGTACTGCTTGGTGTGGTGGGTGGTAGTCACTTAACTAGGGAGGCTGAACTGGTGAGCATCTTTCCAATAAACTGTTTGACCTTCACTTTAGTCTGCTTATTTCACAACATAACGTAAAGCGCACCTTCACCCAGAAGGGTATCTTGGCACTGAATAACAGATGTTTATTGTTACCGAACTCATTGGTACTCATTTGATCGACCTCAGAAGGATGAAAGGCTAAGTGGACCCACCGGGATCTGAACCTGACCCGTGAACTCGCAGCTGCCCCGTTGACAGCGCGCAGTGAAATACGAAGCGCCTGCTTACAAGCTCCTCTGTGGTTCACAGTGCAGCCGCCTGCACTCTAAAGAGGGGGCTGAGATCCCGCTGCAGACAGGTGAAATAATTGACTGCACCAGCCTTCAGGGGTAATGTCTTGGGGATCCTTGGTACCCTCCTTCACCCCTCCAGAGGCCAGCCAATGGGTGCACTAACAGTGTGACACCTATTTGTAGCGCACTCCTAGGGGCCTGTTTGCTTTGTCAAGATAACACTGGCGCTACATGTGCGCCAGCTTATCAGCATTAAAGAAGGGGCCGCACACGCGTTTGCAGCCCTTTTTGTAGGGGACAATCAAAGCAGGCGCACACACGCCCATAGTGCCCCTGGGGTACTATATGTAATACGGTCCCTGGTGCACTTTTTTTTTAACCTGTGCTAGGGATTAAGCTCCATAATTCAGGCTCAATACCATGTGTTCTGTACAAAAATGGGCCTTTCCCTCCAGTAGAACTCTCTGTAACATGGCTGCATTTCACAGGTTTGTTGACTTTTGTCTGTAAGGTCTATTATTAGGGAGCATGCACTGTAGATCAATCTGGTGTCCCTCTTATGGCATTTTGTATATTTTTAAAGTGGGGCCTGGGGAAATATGTGACGTGTCTCTCCACTATCTCCTGTGATGTCCCTCCCAACACCTGACTCACTACACCACCAGCACTGCAGCCCCAGCCCTACAGATCCATTAAAACTATTTGTTTTATCTCTTCCTTGGGCGACATATAAATACGTGCTAACATTTGAAAACAATAATTTATAACAAAATCAAAAATACTGTTCATTAGAGGCCGGTCTCTGTCGCTGGAGAAGCTCCAATTAGTCAGTAATGAGTAAAGGAATGAACTACCGGTCTCAGCTAGTCCTGTAGTACTGTGCTGAGGTCTGACTACTTCCCAGGCACAAAGCATGGAGGGACGCTGAAACTGTTATTAAGTACATCCCGTCCACAGACACCGAATATGATAAATCCAAGTCGGTGCACGCGGTGGTAAAGCCGGCTGCAGACACTAACAAGTAATTATCGCGTAATCTCTGCTGATCCTGGTGCGTAGCTCGAATCTCGGAGGAAGTAATGTGTTTACCAGAGTAAATTAATTTATAACAACTCCCGATGGTTTGCATGCATTCAGAAACAGCCTGACGCAACAGGCACCGTCGCAAACGGAGGCAATTTATGCGCGGCAGTTAAGGGACGGAGATCGGACTTGCACATCCATCACTGCCTGGGCACCTGTGGGCGCCTTGGGTACCAGGCAGGAAGCGGCGAACAGGTCGAGGCAGCTTTGCTGATGTCTTCAGAGAGGAGCCAAGCGAGGGACTGAGCATCAGCCTGTGCTGGACTCGCACAGTGAGGCGCCTGCTGCCTCCTCTTGAAGGTATGAATGAATACACCTTATCCGGGTAATCCTCTCAACAGGCCGGCATTACAGCTCTTAGAACTATCAGGAGACGCTGGCCTTGGCAGTAAACTGCCGTTTGGTCAAAATAATTGGATAACATAAACCCCACCATGCACCTTTGACCGGATGACAGGAGCCTGCGTGTATTTCTGTCTTTTATTGAGAAGCAAATCCTGCAGCAGTCGAATAGAGCGGACACGACCTCGGCCACATTCATGTTCACAATCCGTATTAACTGAAGTGACACATACTATATATATGCACATAGATACATATATATGCACACACATATATCTACATGTAAGCACGTATCTATATGCACACGAACACACGTTTTTTCCGCAGTATTATACAGCGCCAACTTGAACCAAGGGCATTGGAGCGCTTTCCTTGAGCACCAGTTAGATTAAAGAATGTATTTTTCTCTTTTTAGGCAAGGGGGGGGGGGGGGCGGGAGGCTAAGCGATTTGCCCAGAATCACAGGATACCGGTCCACACCAGGACTTGAACCTGATTCTCCAGATCCAAAGTCGGCAGCTATGGACATTACACCACATGCTCTCCCTCATCCTCCTGCACATACATATATATATATATATATTATAAACACACACGAACATACAAATACATTTAGGATTAACTAAATGGCCCCCCATCCATCCTCCTTCCATCATCATATCCAGTTATTCTACAGCTGCCGGGTGTGGTTGGTGTTGTTGATTATGTTAGTATATTTATTTATTTGTTTTGCGCCATCCTGCGCCTCCTTTGGTATTGAAGGGTGGGCCCTGTGTTACGCATCCCTGACAGGTCCCATGCCTGTGCTCTAGCATGCAGCGACCTAACCTGCCCATCAGTGATTCTCTTTTAAGCTGGACCAGGGAGCTGCTTCCAGTGGAACTTGCCTTGACCTGTGCCCTCCAATCACTCCCTACCCTACCAAGGAGGCAAGGCAGAATGTTGTACCGCCAGCGACGTGAAGCAGCGGAACTGGCCTCTACAAATAGGATTAGTTGTGAGGACACTTTGCCTTGGTTCCAGATGAAGTGGTAGCTCTAGGTTTGGGGAGACCCAAGCAGGTAGCTGCACATCTTCCCAAATCTGACTTTAGAGAGTTTCAAATTAAAGTTTTTCCCTGATTTCTGTTTTGGGGGCTCGGCATCGTCAGGGAAGAAGCATTCCATACTCTCAACCGTGTTTGCGAGGTGTGGCAGAGGCCCTAAGGGCAGGGTAGACTGCTACCACCCCTTATGAGACCTCCAGCCCTTAGCAGTGCTCGGAGCCCCACGGTCTCCTGGCCACCCCGGTTGAGTTGCCGGCTTCACAGCACTGCACCCAAGGTTCATGTTCCAGAAGAAGGCAACCAGTCCCCTGTGCAATCTGTCGCTGCTAGTGGTGCAGGCACTAAACAGAACTAGTCTATCAACAATACCCCAGTTGAACGAAGTCATGGCAAATACACCGTTCCGCCTCCAAATGTCGGATGACAGTTTAATTTGAGTGACCCAAGGGTTTTGATTTCAGGTCACGGATCAACCATTTCAGCCGAAGGGCTAATTTGGGTGGACAACATCACCTGGTAATTACAGACATTAAAAGGACTAATAGAAGAATATTAAAAAGTGAACAAGAAATATTATAAAATGTCTCTAACATGATAGGACCTTTCCAACTTTTACTGTGATGGAGGCCACAGACAAACTCTAGGGAGCTCGAATCAAAAATTCATCATGAAATCTGCGATAATGAGAATTACAAGCAAAAGCCCCTCAGTCCTTTTCTGATCAGTCAACTTAAATGAATCCTAACCAAGGTTCCTAGTTCTCAGTTTTACACTTGAACCTAACCTCAAAAGCACCATGAAGATGGCGAGATGATCCGGAGATGCATTTCCATAAGCAATCTGCAGATCACAGGCTCTCCTCTGTTCACATTAAGTGCCATTAACTTGATGCAATAGTAATTGTGGTTAATATACTGCGATAGAGGTCTTGAACCAGAAATACCATTTATGGCTTCTGTTATGAACATCCTGTTAAGGCACACCAGGTAGGACTGGGATGCCTCCTCTTCGTAGAGTCGACTGTGAAGGTTAAGAAAACCTGTGGCCTCGGTTCATGTGAATCCAGCTGAAGAAAGATATTATCCACGATCTGAGCAGCATGGTAAGATCTCTGCTTCCGTACCAGGCGCTAGGAATTAAGGGATCCAACTGCCCAATTTCATTGAAGATTACAATCTTTTCCAAGTTGCTGGCTCCGTGTTATGGCAGGCTTTGGTGGGCTATCTACACACAGAACCATCTAGGGGAGAATTAAAATCTTCAAGGTCAATGTATACTTGATCTAGAGGTTGGACTGAAAAAAGGCTTTTAAAAAAATATATATTTTAACACCAGGCTTTGGTTGGCGATCCATGAATGTACTGAATGCTTCCCTGGGTCATGGAAAAGGACCTAGTGGCTGATACTGTGTCTAACATTGGGGGAAATGTGTGTTCAGCTCCCTTCATGGTCCTCTGGTGTGCTTCTTCCAGAACTTTTAGTCCATTCATGTTTTGGACTAGCGTCTGCACCAGCAGTGTTCTAGAAATTCCTGGCCCACATTGAGTCCTGAGGTTCGACATACCTATTTGAGACTAGGACCCAAACTCAACCTCCAATCCATAAGGTCTGCCCGTTTCATTTTGAGTCGGATGACTTTGGTGATGTACCGGAGAATGGGGTTTCTGTTAATTTAGTTTGAGGAGAGACTGAGGTTTGCACATAACCCCCAACAAGAACTAACCTTTTGACCCTTTTCTTCAAGGTAGCACAGCTCACAGGGTGATTCTGCAGTATTACAATCCTATGGCTATATCATGCTCGGGCCACTTCCAAAGTAACACGTGTGAATATGTCTCTAGCCCATACATGGAAGCTATCAGATCCCAGCCTGGGTTTCCTCTGGGATACCTCTTAACACTGCTCTTTTCTTCTAGGTACACGTGTAGTACCACTTCAGTGTTCATAGTGGCAGACTTGCTACAATGTGTGTGAAAGCTCTGCCAGCTTTGTCCTCTCGTTGGCTTACATGTTGGAATTGCACCTCTCAAAATAGTTGTGGGTTAAGGGCCGCAGAGGCATTTACCTACATTGTTCTAGCTCTTCCACACCACATTTCAGCTCAGGCTTTACTCCCCGTGGTCTTGAAATCTCTAAAAGTTCTTCTGCAGAAATCTCTGGCCCCTATTGTTTCACTCTGTGGTTCCAGGAATGCGGGTCAAGAGAGAAATTCATACAAATTCTGATGATGGTATTCAATGGCCCAGGTATTGCTCTCATTTAACCTTTCATTCCCAAACAAGACCCTCTCCACATTAACATGTCTTTTGGTGAATATGGAGGACAGACCATTGAGAGGGTTTGCTGTTGCCTTTGAGCCTTCGGCGAGTCACCTATTTCTGTAGGTCATCATTTAGTCACCTTGCATGATGCTACAATACCACCAGGGTCTGTTAAGGGATTCTGTCATGTAGGGCACTGCCTTCGGTGACGCAGACAACATAAGTATGCATTATGCTACGTCCTTGTGAGGTTAAGTTGGCTCTAATGTGCAGGAGTTCCAAAATCCTCACCATACATTTTCCCACCATCCTTGCTTCTTTCTCTGCACCCAGATCAGATCACAGAGACCCATGGGTACGGTAATGCCCCTCCATCTCTCTAAGACATGTCTCGGAGGGCTCTTTTCCGCAGGTGGTGGTTGAGAAGCTGAGCTGCAGCTGTAACAGTCCAAGGCACTCTGCTATGATGGCCAACTGAGATACAAGCCCCTCCCATCCCCATTTCAGGTTCATACATATAACAAGCTCTCCTATCATATAGTGGTATATTGTGTTTTCCCTATTGTCTGTAGACCTTCTTGAGTATGGAGTTCCGCAATGCGTATTTTTACCCATGCGCTCTTCCTCCACCAGGAACAGCATGCTATTTGAAACTCCCAGCTGTAATATGACACTCTTTACTGCCCCCTGCTGGTGGGACTGCCTTATCTCAAGTTAAAGAAGCACCAGCCCATTCGAATGTAAAGTATGTTATGATTTCCTGACTGATGGTGATCTGTCTGCTAGTCCAACATAAACTAACACATTTATGAAATTCATTTTGGAGGAGTAAACATCCCCTAGAAACAAATAGGAAAAATTGTCATTTTCCAACCATCAAAAAAATAGCGTATATGTAGAAGAGGAGAGGAAGCCATGAACACGCCTGCGACCTTCAGCTATGAAAACAGAGGCAAAAGGACGTGTTTAAAACCTTTGAAAGTTTAATAATTGGAAGAAAATAAAACTAGTTAATGGAGGTCGTTTACCACTGTTGCCTCGGAGATAAAATATATAGAAATTTTCATGATGCAAGTCTTTAAAAGTCATAGCCGATACCTGCTCCTGCCACTGAACATCAAGAAAGATGACCCAATTCTGGGGCCTGACATTTTAACAATATTTCACGGGGCGCCCATTATGAGAGAAAGCCTCAAGGAATTGCAGTTAACATGATGTTGTACTGAGACCGGAAAATGTTCAGCTTTTGTCAGGAATATCCATCTCTGCAGTGCTGTGCAATCAAAAGAAAATGGGGGGAAATGAACAGAGGTAGCATGTTAACCACTCGATTTTGGTGCAAAATGAATAATGTATTCAGCAATGCAAGCGTCTCGAAATAGGGATAACTGTGTTTTTTTATTTAAACTTTGCCTCGGCACAGCTGGTGTATGGAGGCGAGATCAAATTTGAGAAATGTAAGTTATTTAAGGGAGAATATATGGGGAAGTTCACATGGTGTTCTGTCTCTAATGCACAGCCTTTATTGGTGCACGGTCGACTTAGAACAAAAACAAGGAGTTTTAAAAAAGAGTGCCTAACAATAGTGTCAGCTCAAAAGACACAACTAAGAAATGTTGGTTTTGCAACATATTCCAGTGCTATATTGGAGGCAAATTTAGTGCTATGTGTAACATGGCTTAAAAAATGGGTCAAAGTGTACCTGTGCTGTCCTTAAAAGCTTGGTTTCCATCCTGCGTTCTCAACCTCACCCAAAAAATCTGGTGATTCTGGGCAAACCACTACAAGATTGTATATATCTATATAAAGGTATTTATATAGCGCCAAACTAGCTGAGAAGCAACTGAGCACTGTATATTACAAGGGAGGGGAGAGGTTAGGGATTAAAATGTGATCTACAAGACTGTGTACATCATGGTGGGGGGGATTACATTTCACACATTTCTGTGCCCAGATATATATATTCTGTTTATTTGGGAAGTAAAGGGGGGTTGTTTCAGGCACAGGGAGTTTTGCCCAGAATTACACGATGTTGAGTCAACTTCCGAAGCCAGGATTCGAACCCGAGTCCCCAGGCTCTAAGGTCATCAGCTCTAGCCACTAGGCCACATCTCCTCCCCGTGGATTTATTTGGACCTGGGAGGTCTCACTACCACGTCTGTAAGAAACCAGTTACCGAACCTTAATAATGGTTTTGCAGCTTGAAACTCATCTAGATTCAAACGTTGTGCATTATTCCACGCTCTAGTTGTTAGATCCTGAAGCATTCCCAAGGCATGGTAGAGCGGACTGGTGGTGGTGAACATCAGCATGGCAGTGCAGCGTCATGCTGAGGCGCCTAGTCTGCCGGGTGAGCCAACAGGATGTAGACTCCTATGGTCTGGGGAATTCCTGGGATTCTAGTTCCACACTGCTACCCATGCCAACACTGCAAGGGCATGCTCAGGTACAATGGTAATCAATGGGGTTATATTTCCGGGGGTGCACAGGGACCCCTCTCCCCCACAAGAGGGAAATACCATATTTAAGAAGTATGCAAAGAGCAGACACCATAAATGGAAGGACAACCACAACAATTTGAAAGTATGCAATATGTAGATTTGCATTCTTCACACAACTTTATTGTTTCCTAATAGCTTGACTTTTTGAAAACAGCCTTTGTGCTTCACAACACCTGTAGCAAAAAAGAACGCACAGAAAGTAAATAAAGTAAAGGCCAATGAGGAGATTCTGATGACGCCAAGGAAGACATCAAATTTAAAAAGCTTTGTTTAACTCAAGAGCGTGGCGTGGACAGTCTTGTGGCAATCTAGCTCTCCACATTAGAAACGAGCCTACGAAAACTGGGGTTCCAAAGCCCGCCGACATACATTTTAAGTGACAATCGCTGCACTGCCAAGGGTTCTAGAACACCTTCCTGCCGTCATCTGTAGGAGTTCTCACCACTTCCAAGTCCAGAAGGTGTGGAAAAGGTGTCCTCCTTGCAACACCACAAGTTCTAGGTCACTGAAGTTGTATCAGACACTTTCTGACATCTCCTCCCCCATGCCCAATGTCTCCCTCGCTCTTGTCCTCCTTTCACCCGTGGTGCGAAAAAGTCCACTGAACCTGATCGATCTACAACTCCTCCTAGTGCAATAAAATACAAGGACAGAAGTAACTTAGTGCAAGTATTGTCAAGTCTCCAGCAGCCGGTTGGGGAGTATTTGAAGCAGGAAACCACACTTTATCAAGGTCTCTGATTTCGCAGACCCTTCTGGAAGTATCGGGAGTAAAAACAAGTTATGTATGCTGTAATGTGCAACCTTTGTAATGCCGACTCGCTCTTCCTCTAACCCTCCCACCATCCCAGTTTTATCTTAAGTTGATCCGTTCTTGCACACAGCATCATTGATATTTTCCGTAGCCTCTGGGCAGTTTAGGTTCTCAAGAGAAGAATGATCTCTCCGACTTGTACACCTGCACAACAGAGGATCTCTGAGGGCGCGTGATGCTTTAAGATCGCTATCGACCTTACCCTGGCTGAATGAGTGTGGGTGCCTCCATCTTCAGGGTGAAGGTTTCCTCTGTGGTGATAACCTGTACTCTGGTTGCAACATTCCAACCTAGGCTGTCTGAATGAGACCTGTGGCACGAGTTATACCTACAGGGTGCTCCTCATGGAGCGGTCACGTTAGCCTCCACCTAGCCTTGTGCGACTACAACAGAAGGTGTTTCATAATATTAGGGTAGATAAAATCTGATGTAAATCCAACTACATTATTGGAAACTAAATCTCCACCATTTTATCACTAAAGGGAAGTAACATTAATAAGTGAGCAATTAGGGGAAGGTGGGTTTAATTAAATAAATTTGAAAAGGGAGCCTCCTCAACCAAAAATTATGTACGACCCCTCAATGTGTTGGTGGTGGAGCAATACTCCCCGATGTAGTGACATATGATCAAATGGAGCCAGGGTGCATGGCTAAGCAATCACACTGAATCGTACATAAATAACAAAATCCAATTCTTCATATATTTGCTACTGTGCACTGAAAAGTTCTGCAAAGATAAACTTGCTGAGAAAAGTCTGCCTACGTATTCCAGCTTAGCTGGGCCCGATCAGATTAGAGCGAAAATTACTTACTCCACGGTGAAAACTATCTCATAATGTGAAGAAAAAAAATCACACAGGCAAAGGAAAAGATAAACTGGGAAACTTCATAAACATCTCAAAGGATAAAAAGCTTTGCACGCCACTACCTCCGGACTACTGTCGTATTACTTCTTTCCTTTCATTTTTACTCTCTCGGTTTGCGCCGTCCTCTTTTCCCTATGGTTGCTATCAGGTTTGCATTTCTTGAGCCACAAGGTGACCCTTCTTGGTAATTTCCCTGCCTCGCAGAGATGATGTTTTATATTTACTGAGTTTTTCTAAAGCATGAGCCCCATCCCATGACATTGGGAGTGGGTTTCCCAGGAGTATCAAGTCATACCAGGTCACCCGGCTGCTTCTTGCTTTCCAGTGGTCGCCGTTCAAAGCCCAGATGATGCCTAAAGTGTGCTGTAATAAGACTGCTACAGGCCACCGACACTGGAAGGAAGAGAAGCGACAGAAGCAAATCCTGTCCGTCGCCTTTGCACTACGAAGATGGAGAAACCCAAGATAAAGCGCTTTCCCGAGATCACTGAAATCCCACATTAACATGGCTCCCAGTCTCCAAGGATTTAGGAATAAGTGTCTGTCAGGGCCTGCGGAGATGTCACAGCTATGGCCTGGCGCCTCTCGAACCTGTGGAATACTACGGCAAACTCTCAGAATTGTCAAGGACGTTGGTTCTAGGCTTTGATCTTCAATGGCCCTGGAGCTCGAACCAGCAAGGCTTACTCAACGGGCGATGCAGGTTTGGAAACTCAGGTAAAGGTAACACCGTAAAACACTGCACTGGCTAGTCAGTGTTACATTTAAAAAAAAAAAAAAAAAGACATTTTCTCACTATTGTTCAATAATTTAGAACATACCCCTTGCCACACCTAGTGCAGTCAAAACAGTTAGGAACTTGCACGCCATCAATGATCGAATACAAATGAACACCCACATCTCTGCAGCGGTATCAGCTTGAAACTTAGATCAGAAAAAAGCTGCCTTACATCATGTCCTTTCAAACTCCCTATGGACAGATTATGTCTGTGTAGGCTTTTGAGCGGTTTTGCCTCACTTAATCCTCTGGATTTTTGCTTTCCTGGTTACCAAGTTACTGGACTTCTGCTCTGAATGAGTCTCAATACCTGGGAGGCAGACAGTGTAAGCTGGATTGTACTCGACTGGGAGTGCTACCCACCAGTGTCTGCCCTTTAAAATAAGGTCGGCTGCTGCACAGTAAGAGGCTTTGGGCTTGTTGCACTTAAACATATGTGCACAAGCGTGTGTGACTACCAACTGATTCAGCCCTGTATCTGCGCACAGGTAGCCTCTAGTCAGGGATTGGTGCTGCCAGTACAGCCCTTAAAATCTGAGTGGGCATCAATAGCGTGGGTATGTACATCTATAGCACGTCACTGTAGTATGTAGTGTGCTTACTGTATTATATGATATGCACTAAACCAGCACCAAAGTACAGTTTCGCCATAGTTAGACCTTGAGATAAGTGTTACGCCCCAATCAGGATACCAAATAACCTAACATAACGTGTATTTGCAGAGCACATGTTCACCCAGAAGGATATCTTGGCGCTGAATAACAGATGTTTATTGTTACCCAACTCAATGATACTCATTTTATTGACCTCAGGAGGATGAAAGGCTGAGTGGACCCGCTGGGATTTGAACCTGTGACTGTGAGGTCCAACCCAGGCCCCTACATTGGACGCATTAGTCCACTGAGCCACCAGACCCGGCAACGCTCGTCTCAAGGTCTAATTATGGCGACACTGTACTATGGTGCAGGTTTAGAAGCTGATCAATTATTAATTTCTGCATGTCTGCATGCCTTGTGGCATGTCAAGGTTGATAATTTTTCTCTCGTTCAGCTCCTAAGTAGATTTGGGCCTTTAAATCACCCTGCTGGGCCAAGTTAATTTCCCTGCTGGCCAACTGAAAGCTCAAAGACCTCCCCGCACAATAGGCCATTAGCCAGAAATTAGGCCTCTTTTGCGAAGAGGAGAAGGTGGGGATGAAATCTGCAAGTGCTAATTACTTTTCATATTGCAGCTGGCCTGGGAAAGCTCAGTCCCACAGAAACAAAGGAGGGTAGCCAGACCTCTGAAGCCAGTCGCTGGAGGGGATGCCCTTTAATGTTTTGGAAGGAAGGGAACAGACAGCTGTGGCAGTGAGCAGGGATAAGGCTCTCAGAGAAGGTCTCAATTTCCCACTTGACGGCGCCATTTTGGAATTTCCTAAAATGCTGTGAAGGCGGATTAGGGCAGGTGTGTCCTAGAAATGTGTCATCCTAGGAGTGAGCAGAGGTGCCTAGCTTCTAGAACTTTCCACACCCACTTAAAAACCCTTGCACAAGACTTTTGGGAACTGTCACGACCTGGAAGAAGCAACGCTAGAGGAATGCCCCTCTGGAGCAGAGAAGACACCTGAACCCTACTGCAAAGATGGACTCGAGAACTTCTGATTTCAGTTGGCACCCAGGTACTAGGATTTGTTTCTCCAGCGCCAGTAGCCCTGGACCCGCCTACACCCTCTGAGGTACATTAGAAGGATGGACCTTCTGGGTAGACCCTGGATTTTCTGTGGACTAGCCCTGCAAGACTGTGACCTCTAAAAGGAGGGGGCCCCTCACTTCTGTTAACACAGGTACACTACAAGTGCCTAAAGGAGGCCATGGGATGTGGAGGGTGAAGACAGGGAGGGCACTCTGCCCTGGGATGCTACAGAGAAAGATTTTGAGCCCAGGAAAAGTTCCAGGCACCCAGACAGGAGACAAGTCCTGTGGGGAGGAATGGCAGTAAAAATCAGGCTCCAAGAACTGCAAATATTAGAGACCAGGAGGCCTGAGAAAAAAAACACTCCTGGTGGCTAGAGTGCGCCACAAGGAGCAAAATGCAAATCTTCCCGTGCAGTGAATCATTACAGGTATTAATTAATGTTATTGTATGAGGGTACCATTCGTCATGATTTTAAGGATGTTGCACTGGTTTATCATGACAAATTCTGTTTTTATTAATGTGGTGACACAATGACAAAACCAGTATGCCTGCCTTTGATAACTACACACTATATACTGTGCCTAGTGTATGTGTGTAGTATCATGGTCTAAGGTTTCAGAGCTCGCTAGGGTGAGAATTATTAGGTGTGCGTCATCACAGGTATTTCCCCGCCATCAAGTATTTATTTGTAAATTAATGCGTAATATTGAGTTGTTTGTGCGTAATAAAGTACTTTTCCTTTTTATAAGTAAAAGCACTGTCTGGACAATGATTTATTGGTTCTATTTAATTGTGTGCTTGAAGACCGTGTTACTATCTCACACCATCTACTCTGACTAGGTGCTGAACGGCTCTGTCTCGCTACCATGAGAAAGTCAAATGTACGGTGCATAAAGCGGTATACGGTGGGTCCTCCTGTACCTGTTACTGCCAATGAACTAGCGATCCTAGTCTGTGGTTGCGTGTTCTCGGTTTGCCTCTCACCCTGCTGCAACAAGGATAAGTTACTTACCTGTAATCCTAGTTCTCTTCCAGGGGTATCCTCATCAAAGTCATAAGCACATGAATATTCCCGCCCATGCGCGGGACCCCGGAAACACATTACATATATGTGAAAAACCATATATGTAGCTCTATATATATATATCCATATATATATAAAATACACAATGTAGCCTCCCATAAACATGCTGAGCAATGTTGTAAGGAATTCTCTTGCACATAAACATATTCCAAGAAAGCAGGGAGAAAAAACTTTTGAAAACTGCTTTAATAAACAGCAGACAACACAATCCTGCACGGAATAATGAAGAAAACATTGCCAGCACATAGGCTGCATTGTGGAAACATTAGTGTAGAAAGCTGAAAAGCTAACCCACATAAACACTCAGATAAACTGGCACTGTGCCTTTAAGGCAGCCATGACCCCTAGCTTCCCATCATGCCTCAGGGGTGACAGTTAGGTCAGTTGTTCTTTGCGGATATCCGCAGACCTTTTACAAAGAGATGTATGCATCATGTTCACTTGCCCGGGGAGGTGGGTGGGTTGCTTATAACATTGATGAGGATACCCCTGGAAGAGAACTAGGATTACAGGTAAGTAACTTATCCTTCTCTTCAAGGGGATCCTCATCAATAGTCATAAGCACATGAATAGAATAGCAAGCCCATCCCCTCATCCTGCGGGCAAGTAAACAGAGTACCATCAAGATACATAAACGCCATAAGGCCTATACCGACTCCAATAGGTTAGCATTGGAACAGATTCCTCAAGGAGGCCTGGCCCACTTGGGTATCTGCTCTGGAGTCAGAATCCAGACAGTAATGTCTGGTAAACGTATGGACCGATTTCCAAGTTGCCGCCTTGCAAATCTCGGCCATCGGTACATTATTTAAGAATGCAATCGTAGCAGCCTTGCCCCTAGTAGAATGAGCTTTAGGGGAGGCAAACAGAGGCTTATTTGCAATTTGGTATGCCAACTTTATACAAGATACTATCCATCTTGAAATGGATCTCTTAGAAGCTGGGAAGCCTGTTCTAACAGAGCCATAGTTTACAAACAATTGATCCGTTTTTCTAATGGATTTTGTTGCATCCAAATAGAATTTGAGAACCCTCTTGAGGTCTAGCGAAAGTAGAGACCTTTCCGCTGGTGTGGATGGACTGGGAAAGAAAGAGGGTAGAGAAATTGTCTGATTAACATGGAACTCTGACACAACCTTAGGTTTGAAGGAAGGGTGAGTTCGCATAACCACCCTATTATGGTGGAAAACCGTATAGGGTTCTTTAGAACAGAGTGCTTGTATCTCACTCACTCTGCGTGCTGATGTAATTGCTACAAGAAAAGCTACTTTCCAAGAAAGGTGTTGCAATGTAGACTTATGAATGGGTTCAAATGGAGGTCCCATCAATTTAGACAATACCAAATTCAACTCCCAAGGAGGAGAAGGAGGTCGAACAGGGGATAAACCTTTTTCAACCCCTGTAGGAAGTCCTTGACCACCTGAAGCTGAAAGAAAGAAGGCTGGTTAGGTGATTTACGATATGCTGTGATAGCCGCCAAATGCACTCTAATGGAAGAATATTTCAAACCAGATTTGGCCAAATATAGCAAATACAGCAAGATTACCTCCTCTTGCCCGTAAATTGGACTCCAATCATTACTGATACACCACAAGTAAAACCTTTTCCACTTTAGAGAGTATGAGGATCTTGTGGAAGGTCTCCTTGTCTCCCTTAAAATGTCCATGCAGTCCTGAGGAGGTTCAAATGTCCGTACTGCAGGACTTCAGGAGCCATGCTGTCAAGCTGAGCGAGGAAGGCTGGGGTGCAGAATTTTCCCTCCCATTTTGGTGAGAAGGTCCGGCCTGCACGGAAGTCTCCGATGCGGGCGAACCGAGAGTTGCAAAGGTCCGGATACCACCATTGGCGAGGCCAGTCCGGTGCTATGAGTATCATCCTCATTCTGGATCGCAGAAGTTTGGCCACCACCTTCGGAATTAGAGGGAGGGGTGGAAAGGCGTATGCAAATGTCCCTGACCAATCTATCAAAAGAGCATTCCCTCTCGTTCCTGGTCGGTAAAACCTGGATGCGAAGGCGTGGCATTTTCTGTTTTGATCGTCTGCAAAAAGGTCGATGGAAGGATGACCCCATTGATGAAAGATTTCTGCCACCACTTCGCTGTTGAGCACCCAGTCTTCTTGCTCTTGGAAGTGACGACTGAGGGCGTCTGCTCGCACGTTCTGCTCTCCCGGCAGATGTATTGCCGTGATCGATAGGTTCCTGGCTAGCAGCCAGTGCCAGATCGCCTGGGATTCGAGAGACAGAGGGCGAGAGCGGAGTTCCACCTTGTTTGTTTAAGTAATACATGGTGGTTGTATTGTCCGTTTGCACTAGGATCGATCCGAGCTGAATTGACGGTTGAAAAGCTTTGAGGGCTAAATGAACCGCCCGCAGTTCCAGCATATTGATGTGATATGTCTGTTCTCTGCTGGTCCATCTGCCCTGAGTTTGCAGATGACCCAGATGCGCTCCCCAGCCCTGAAGTGATGCATCCGTGATCAGAGATTGCTCTGGCAGAGGTTGATGAAAAGGGACTCCCACCAGTAGGTTCTGTGGTTGCAGCCACCAGAGAATGGACTTCTTTGCTGCAGGAGAGAGGACAATCCGGTCGTTCCACTGACCCGAGGATTGATCCCATTTGTCCTCGAGATCTTGCTGTAACGGTCTCATCCTCAATCTGGCGTTGGGTATGAGAAAAATGCACGAGGCCATCGAACCCAGTAGAGAAGCCACCTGTCTTACTGACGGCTGATGAGCCTGAAGGATGATGTTGCCTTTGTCTTTCATTGATGACAATCTCTCCTCCCGAAGGAAACACTTTTCCTAGGTCGGAGTTGAGGTTGGCGCCCAGATAGTGGAGTGATTGAGTTGGGTGAAGGATCGACTTGTCCAGGTTGACATGCAGGCCTAAGCGCTGAAGGAGATCTAGGCTGGTGCGAAGGTGTTCCTGCACCATTTGAGGAGAGGATCCCTTCAGCAGCCAGTCGTCCAGGTATGGATATACGAACAGGACTTGGCGATGTAATGCTGCCGCTACTACTGCCATGCATTTGGTGAATACCCTTGGAGCTGATTTTAGGCCGAAGGGTAAGACTTTGAACTGGTAATGTCTTGTTCCCACCGTGAATCGCAAGAACTTGCGATGTCGTGCTGTGATTGGGATGTGAAAATACGCATCTTGTAGATCCACCGAACACATCCAATCGCCTTTCCTTAGATGTGGAAATATTTGGTGGAGCGCCAACATCCGAAACTTTTCCTTTTTGATGGACTTGTTCAGAGAACGTAGATCCAGAATTGGTCTGAACTTGTTCGGTTGATCTTTTTCTGAACAAGGAAGTATCGTGAGTACACTCCTTTTCCTCTCTGCGCTTGAGGGACCTCTTCTATTGCTCGTTTTTGAGAAGGGTCGACACTTCCTGGCGCGAGGAGGTCTATATGTAGATGACGAGATTTCACAGGAGGAATGTCTCTTGGGGACGTCCAAAAGCGTAGTGTGTACCCATTTTTGTATATTTAGCACCCAATGATCTTTGGTTATGTTGCGCCACTCTTGAATGTAACTTGAGATACTTCCTCCCACTGGAGTGTGCAACGGTGCTAGAGGAAGCAGAAACTCATTGCTTCCCTGGAGTTTTTGATGCAGAGGAGGACTGCTGTTGATGTCCTCCTCTTCCTCTCGAGGAACGGCGGCCTTGATACTGGGATTTGCCCTGTTTGTTTTGTGACCATTGAGGGTTTGAACCCTCTGTTGGTAGTTTTTCCGATTGTAGGGCCGGTATCTCTTCCTAAATTCCTTTTTCTTCTCTAGGCCCACCGCCTTTAAGGTGTCCAACTCGGCCTTCATCCTCACCATTTCTTCGTCTGTGTGAGCACCAAACAGTGAAGTGCCAGAAAAAGGGAGATTCAGGACGCGTTGTTGTGCTTCTGGTTTTAACGCTGTGAGGCGCAGCCAGGAAGATCGTCGTGCACATATGCCATGTGCATACGAGTGAGCCGCCAGGGACGCACCATCTGCTGCAGTGCTGATTACCTGGTTAGCCACCAGAGCCCCTTCGTGAAGGATTTCAGAAAAGTCCTGCTGATCCTCCTTTGGGAGCTTGTCCTTGAAGCGCTCCAGTGAGTCCCATAGTGATCTGTCATAACGACCCAGCAGAGCCGCAGCGTTGGACACTTGCAGAGAAAGACGCTGCAGAGCCACAAGCCTTCCGTCCCCAAGAGTCTTGTGCTCTACTCTCTTTATCCGGAGGAGCGGAGGAGGAAGATGCAACCGCATGCGTCTTTTTCGCTGCTGCAATTATAACAGAGTCCGGAGGTGGATCCGATCTAAGGAAAAGAGGATCCGATGCCGCTGGCTTATATTTTTTAAGAATCCGAACTGGGGCTGTTTTAGCCGATGCTGGAGCAAGGAAGAGATCCATTACCGGCTCGATGATGCCAGGGACCAAAGGAAGCAATGGTCTAGTCGCAGACCTTTGGTGGAGAGTCTCAAAAATGATGGACTTGGTTGTCTGAGGAGCAGACATGGTGATGCCCAGCTTCTGAGCCCTCTGGTGAGAACATCATGAAAAGTGTTCACATCATCAATAGGCGACACTCTGGAGGGAGGACTATCCGTCAGGGTAGGTGAGTAATCCCTTTTGGATGAATGTGTCGAAGAGGAAGACCAAGATGGTGTACGCCGCCTCTTGCGATGTCCCTGAGGCGACCTGCGTTCAGGGGATCTGCCTCGGTGTTCCCTGGCCCGAGTGGTGGGAGATTTGTCCACTTCCTGCACAAGACGCTGTAATGGTGATCTGTGCTGCGGACTGGAGTAGGTCGTAGGTCGTTGAGCGTGACCTGTGGACCCCGTCTGCCAATGATGGAGTGGTTGAAGCCATCTGGTAGAGAGATGGATGGAAGGAGATCGCTGTCTCCTTGGAGAACCTCCTGGCGGTGCTTTTGTAGGCTCCTGCGAATGAACAGAAGCACTGCGTGATGACGCCACCGTCTGGGGTGAGCTCCGGATGGAGTGAGATGACTCTCTGCCGCTTCTAGAGCGTGATCGGCGTCTGGATGAGCAATGTGACGTTGATGGTGTGTCTCTCGACGTCGACCTGCTCTGTGTCACCGTCACTGGTGAATTTCTCTTCGACGTCGACCTCTCAGTGTGTCTGGAGCCCATAGACCTCGCTTTCAACGTTGAGCGTGGAGACCTCAACGATGAGCGGGTAGACGGAGAAAACCTTCTCGACGTCGATCTTTCTCTCGACGCTGATCTTCTCGCCGTCGACGGAGACCGCCGTCTCGACGTCGATCTTTCTCTCGACGCTGACCATCTCGACGTCGACGGAGACCGCCGTCTCGACGCCGAGCGGCGTTTGGTATATGTTTACCCTTGGTCTTGACGCTCGAATACCTCGCCGCGTCGGAGAGGATCTTGCCTTCGACGTCGAACGCCGCCTGGGCGACGGCGGAGGCGATGAGTGTCTATCCTCAGGTGACGAGGTGTGCTCGACGTCGACTGTCGTCTGGGTGGACGTCGACTGGAGATTGCTTAGACGCCGAACGCTGGAGGCCCTGCGACGGCGGAGCCTGTCTCGACGTCGAACGCCGCATCGACGGCGACGACGGAGATCTGTGTCTCGACGCTGGGCGAGCCCGCACCAACAGAGAGCGACTCCTCGACGCCGATCGTCGCCCGGTTTACGACGGCGGAGGATTCGACGTACCTGCGTTCTTCGACGACGACCGGTGTTCTCTCGACGTCTTCTCGTCAACGTTTTTGTTGCCGATGAAGGGATTTGAGGCGCCGAGCCCGATGCCGATGGAGAGCATACTGGAATCTTACTTTTAGATAAGCTCTCTTTCCTCTTCTTCATCGTAGGCTTGTCTCTAGAAGGTGATTTTCTCTTTTCAGCCAATCCATGGAGACGAATCCTTTCTCTGTCCTTTAGAGTTCTGTTGGACAGCAGCTTGCAATGCTGGCAGGATTTAGGATTATGCACAGAAGGAAGGCATAAAATACAGACAGGATGGAAGTCTGATTTGGCCTTCTTCTTGCCACAGGAAGGGCAAGAGTCAAAGAGAAGGCATTCTTAAAACAATGCTCAATTCTCTAAAAACAGTAGAGAAATACTTTAACACCAAAAAGATGTCAAAGTAAGAGGTTTTATCCAAAATTGAAGTATTTTCTGACAGAAAATCAGAAAAAGAGGTAGAGCTGAAGTAACCAGGGTCCTGACAGAAGGAGCCGGAAAGAACAACTGACCTAACTGTCACCCCTGAGGCATGATGGGAAGCTAGGGGTCATGGCTGCCTTAAAGGCACGGTGCCAGTTTATCTGAGTGTTTATGTGGGTTAGCTTTTCAGCTTTCTACACGAATGTTTCCACAATGCAGCCTATGTGCTGGCAATGTTTCTTCATTATTCCGTGCAGGATTGTGTTGTCTGCTGTTTATTAAAGCAGTTTTCAAAAGTTTTTTTCTCCCTGCTTTATTGGAATATGTTTATGTGCAAGAGAATTCCTTACAACATTGCTCAGCATGTTTATGGGAGGCTACATTGTGTATTTTTATATATATATGGATATATATATATAGAGCTACATATATGGTTTTTCACATATATGTAATGTGTTTCCGGGGTCCCGCGCATGGGCGGGAATATTCATGTGCTTATGACTTTGATGAGGATCCCCTGGAAGAGAAGTATTAGTTTCAGAACCGTAAAATTAAGAGTGAGTCGAAGCTACAAGTAAAGGTACATTCACTAAGAAAAATACATAACATTATTGTAACTACAAATTAAAAATGAATTGGTATATGCTTTTTACACTACCTACAAGGGACATCTGGATAGGATCCTAATGGCTGAATAGTGGGTTCAATGGGTTGCTTTAGAGGTCCATGGACATACTGGAGATTACATGCTCAAAACGAAGGAGCGGTCACAGGGCCTTACATGTTACTAGGACTTCAAGGAGAAGTTATGGAGCTGCACAGTAGTGACACTGGACATGTGCGCTTCTATGAACCCTCCTGACTGTGGCAGTAGCCAAAAGGCAACAGCAGTTCATTATTCATGGGGGAACTTAATCAGCTGAGCTTACATGGTGTAGCCGATGACCACTGCAAGCTTCTCTTATACACAGGAGAGAGAGAGAGAGAGCACAGGCCGCAGAAGTGCAGGGGCTTCTCAGCTCACACAAACAGTGGAGGTCTGGACATCAACAGTGCAAGCCTCTCTTAAGCACAAGTGACAAATACAGCACCAGGCAAGAGACCTGCAAGTTTGCCTCATGCATAAAGGACAGGCACGTATTATGCAGGTACATAATTCACATGCACTGGAAAAGACTTCACCCACACACTGAGAAAAAGCAGCAGAAGGGAAAGACTCCTGTAAACACACCGAACAGAAATCACACGGGAAACAACATCGCAGGCTTTCCCCACATATCACAGGCACAAGAAAACTTCTATCACACATAGAAAGTCGACAATGGCTGCAGTGGCCATGCAAGCATCGCACAAAACTGACACATAAATCGGCAACAGTGCAAATCTCTCCCACACACCTGAAATTGGTGCTGGACAGGACAGCAGCAATGCAAGCTTCTTACACACAGACCAAGGGGACATTGTGACCAGCAGCAGTGCAAGCTGATTAGTCCACCATACACTGAACTGGGAGAACACAAGCATCAGCAAAGGTAGCTTGCTACACAAAGGCCAAGCCGAGGAAGCACTAGTTCAAGCTTCCCTTAAGAACAGGCTATGTACAGCACATGCAGTAGAGGTGCAAGCTTCACTTATTTATTTATTTATATAGCGCTACATTCATCCCAACGGGATATCACGGCGCTAAGGAGGCGAAATCTGGTGCTGAAAAGAAGGGCCGGAGGAAGTAGGGAACTGCTTAGGTGGGAAATAAATGTGTTTTTAATTTTTTTCTGAAGGTGTTATAATCATTGATAAGTCGAAGTTCGACTGGCAGCCCATTCCAGTGTATGGCCGCGAGGTGCGAAGGTGCGTCCCCGGTTTTAGCCTTTTGATCCTTTTTGATTCTGCAAGCGCAAGATGCTGTGACCGTAAGCATCTGGGAGGGTGTAGAATCGGATTTTATCTTGGAGAATTTTGGGACCGATGCGGTGTAGTGCCTTAAAGGTATGCCCCAGGAGCTTAAATCGTGCTTTTTGGCGCACCGGCAGCCAATGGAGTTGTTTCAGGCATTCAGTAGCTGAGCTTAGTCTGCCCTTATTGCAGACCAATTTGGCTGCAGCGTTTTGTACTACCTGGAGACGTTTAAACAGGTAGTCTGGCATGCCCACAAACAGGGCATTGCCATAGTCCATTCTGCTAACAAGCAATGCTTGGGTGACTGTCCTCCTATCTTCCAAAGGGATCCAGGGAAAAAGCCTTTTTAGGAGTTTTAGTAAGGCGAAACTTTTCCCGCAGAGGGTCCGTGCGTGATCCTGCATGGAAAGTTTGTCGTCCATGAGGACGCCCAAGTTCTTAGCACACCTCTTGGGCTCTGGAGCGTGTCCTAAGAGTAGGGCCACCATGAAGCGTCCCAAATGTAGTGGGCTCCACCAAAAGCAGGATCTCAGATTTGTCTGCATTAAGTTTGAGACAGTGATCGGACATCCATACTGCCATTTCAGTAAGGCAGTCGTTAAGCTTAGTTCTTGTGCTCTCGTGGTCATTACCAATGGCTATTGTTAATTGCGTATCGTCCGCATATGAGCAAATATCAAAGCCCCATATAGAGCCAATTTTTGCCAGTGGTGAAACATAAGCATTAAAAAGGGTGGGGCTAAGAGAAGCTCCATGGGGGACACCACAGCTCAGAATTTTTGGTTTGGAAGAAAAAGTGCCCAGTTGTACTGTTTGTTTCCTGTTGCTGAGGAATGAGTTGAGCCATTGGAGTGCTTTGGCATGTATTCCTTTTCCGTGGAGATTGCGAAGTAAGAGCTGATGAGAGACCATGTCGATTGCTGCCGACAGGTCCAATAGGATCAGGGCAACTACCTTGCCCTAATCCAGAAGTGCTCATATTGTCAAACACGGCCAGCAGGGTCGTCTCCGTGCTATTTGTAGCCCTGAAGCCTGTCTGAGATGGGTCCAGAAGGCCATTAGATTCCAAATAGGCAGACAGCTGTCTGTTGACCACTTTCTCCATTACTTTGGAGAGAAATGGAAGTAAGGATATTGGCCTATAATTTGCTGGATTTGTCACATCTACACCTGCTTTTTTAAGCAGGGGAGTGACTATTGCATGTTTCCAGGCCTCCGGGAATACTACTGTCTCAAGTGATCTATTGAAGAGCTCCGTGACATAGGGGCAGAGGGTGGGGATAATTTGTGAAAAGATGAAGTGAGGACAAGGGTCGAGGGGAGAGCCAGACTTGACTTCCCCCATAGTTTTGGCTACTTCATCTTGGGAAAAAGGGACGAAACTGCCCAACTGTGCTGTGGTATTAGGAAGAGGATCCGTGTTTACCCAGCTGTTGGAGTCAGTTGGGGCATTTGTGTTAAAAGATAAGTAAATAGAGTTTATTTTGTCTATAAAGAAGTCACTGATCATTTCACAGCAGTCTGGGGAGGGATGTAAAGTTTGCGACATGCATGCGGGTTTGCATAAGTCGTGTATGATTTTATACAATTCTTTTGCTGAATTCTTGCTTTCAGTTATTCTGTGTGCGAAGTATGTACGTTTCGTTCCTTTGATGGCATTGTGGTATTTCTTGAGCATGGATTTGAATAAAAGTTTGTCCGTCTCAGATCTGGACATTCTCCAGTTATGTTCCAGTATTTTACATTGCTTTTTAAATGCTTTAAGTTCAGTCGAATACCATTTTTCTGATACACGTCTTCCCGTGAGGCTTAGACCTACGTTTGGGCGCAGTGATCTAAGGAATTGTAGATTTCTTTTCGAGACATGCTACTCCCGCATCCGTGGGGAGTGAGTCTAACGCCTCCAGGCTGTTAGGGGAGAAATGCAGTCGGAAGAGGTCGGGCGTGATAGATTTCCAAACGCGGTAGAATTCATGTGTTGGTGCATAAGTGGTGGCAGAAGCTGCCGGTTGAGTAAATGAAAAAGTGATGAGAGAATGATCAGTCCAAGTGACAGCTTTAATCTCCTCAATGGTGATGGATGCTATATTGGAGAATAGAAGATCCAGAGTGTGGCCTGCAGAGTGAGTGGGTCGCTCAATCCATTGTCTAAGTTGGAGAATCTGCATATCATTGTATAGATGGTTAATCTCCGTGTGATCTAGTTTTTCAAAGTGCACGTTAAAATCTCCCACCATTAAAAAATGTCTATATTTTAGACAGGCGGGGAAGAGTTGTGTGAGTAAATTCGCACTTAATTCAACATGTTGGCTTGGGGATTGTAGATTACAGCTCCTCCCAGTATGATGTGGTTTCCTTTGGATACTTGGAAAGGGAGTATTTCATGCTCCCCTAGCTGTGCTACAGAGAACTGTGAGCAGGTTAGGTAGTCTTTGAATAAGATAGCAAGTCCCCCACCCTTTCTCCCCTATCTTGTCTCAGGATTTCATACTCTGAGGGTAGGGAGTGGGCAATGTCGGGGCCGTTGTTATCTCCCAGCCAGGTTTCAGTAATAAAAACCATGTCGGGGTGAGACTCATTAATAGTGTCCCAAATTTCAAAGGAATGTTTGGGCACTGATCTAGCATTCATGTATAAACATTAAAGTTTAGCATGGTCCCCCGTATCAATATGTGGCATCTCAGCCTTAGGTAGGCTGCACCACTTGCAGTTGAGGCAGGAGAATGGCCTTTCTGCAAGTTCTGGAGACACCTTTGCGCAGGCGCTGAGCATTGGGGAAGAAAGGTTAGCAACGGCCAACATTGCGACTCTGGAGTAAGACCGTCTATTTGCCGGCACCAGGTTAATTGGAGCAGGGGTCCTGGCCCCTGGACACGGCCGGGCTTGCCTTTGGCGCGCCCGCTGCGCGCGTCCGCTGCACGCACGCTGGCACACAGCGTTAAATAGGAAACCGCCGGGAAAGTAACTCCGCCCTCTCTCAGGCAGAAGTGCTCTGCTGGCAGGACAGTAATCTGCACGTGACGCCCTCCACTCAATCAGCAACAAGCTGCGGTGGACCGGGGCGGGAGTGGCCTGAAAGTGCTGTGAGTGCAAACAAAAATACGGTAAAACAGCGCGCATTCAATTCAGTACAAAATAAAAGATTGTGTCAGTTTTCTAAATTTAAAACTAAAGGTAATTCGTACACAAGCTCCAGTAAAGAATGGAAGGATCGTAGTCCGATTGTGAGTCAGGTTAAAATGGTGACAGTTTAAAAAGTAGCAGTAGAAAACAAAGCGACTGGCAGCAGCAGCTTGCCACCAACCTCTAAGCGCGCACGCTGGCACATAGCGCTAAATAGGAAACCGCCGGGAGAGTAACTCCGCCCTCTCTCAGGCGGAAGTGCTCTGCCGGCAGGACAGTAATCTGCACGTGACGCCCTCCACTCAATCAGCAACAAGCTGCGGTGGACCGGGGCGGGAGTGGCCTGAAAGTGCTGTAGTGCAAACAAAAATACGGTAAAACAGCGCGCTTTCAATTCAGTACAAAATAAAAGATTGTGTCAGTTTTCTAAATTTAAAACTAAAGGTAAACACAGAAACGGTGACTGGTGGGTATCAGTAGTGCAAGTTGTCCTCTTTTACAGAAGGTACATTAAGGGCACCAGAGGTGCAATGTTACCACGGACCAAGTCAAGGCAGGTACATCAGAAACAGATGCAAAGCAAGCTTCCATCACTCAACTGAAAACAGGCTGCAAGGGCATGGTGCTTTTGTGGCTCTGTGCATGGCCTGAATAGCCTCACCCGTAACTCCCAAATTAACTCTAATCCCGCAATCATGCCACAAAAGAGAACATAGGTACTTTACCAATGGTGGCCTAGAGTCCTGAAAGTTTAAGGTGTATGGGCCACACCGCATTAATTGCTTCTGTCCTCTGAGTGCAGCTCCCGGGGACCAACAGGTGGTGTACTAATGCCCACGATGATGCACCTCCACCTGTTCCAGCAGTCCTCTCTGTACAGCCTAATAATCAGTAGCGACCCATCATTAGGGGTTCGGGTGCCCCACCCCACACACCCTTTTGCAATGCATGACGAGTGTCTGTCAGGAAGAGCAATGGACAGCCTGACAGACACCCGTCATTGTCAGCTCAGGCAGTCAGGTGCTGTGCATGTGCTAAATATTCAGGTCCCTAGCATCCTGAGCCAACCTTTGCCGGGCTGAAGAATTCACAGCCCTGAGTGTGACCACTTCAGTCTGGCAAAGCCCCTTGAGGCCATCCTCTTCAAGATGAGGGGGCGTGTCGCCACAGACTTGGACCCCAGGGCTTCAGTTTTAAGCCCTGAAGTGCCCAGGGATGAGTGTCAATCAGTGACGCCTTGTCACAGAGTGGGGTGAGGTCAGCAACTCTCACTGATCGCATCCTACTCTGTGACGAGGTAGAGACGGTCTTCTTCTCATTGGCTGACAAATGATAGGAGGCAGTGGGATCTTCCAGGTGTCCCTTCCTTCCCCAAAGCATCCAGGAACTACCAAGGTTTCTGCTTCTCCTTCTCGCCACCTGATGTCTCCACCATGGCAGGTATTTCCTTAATGAATGTTGGATGAATGTAGGTGTATAAGCACATACATGCTGTTAATGGGTGTGTATATGTGCTTGTGAATGGTGGGTGTATGTATGCACGCTTGTGAATGGATGGGTGTAAGAGAAATTACATGTCGATGGGTGTGTGTGTGTGTGTGTGTGTTTTTGCGTCAGACAGCGTGGATGTGTGCACCCACCCTGCCCCTACAGCACATTATTGTCTGCCAGTTCCAGTAATGCTCTGGAGAGAGGAGTGGGCTATTACTTTCTGACCCAATGTGCTTACAATGCTCGGATGACTCACAGCTGCTGCACATCCACAGAGGGCAGAAGGGGTCACAGAGGGTAAGGAGAGACGGGCCTTAGGGCAGCTGATAATCCAAACATTATTCATAAGCCTCTACCAGTACAGAACAAGACTGTCTCTGAGGAGTGCACATCTGCATTATCTCTAGCGGGGCTTTGGAACTCTTTCTATTCGGAATTCATGGTTTTATAGGAGTTTAAGAATCATGCACATCAGTTCCAAACAGGGCTTCTTTTTCCAAATTAGAGGCATATCACCATAAAAATAGAGAACCCAACACACACAAGTACTCAGGGTGACGGGCATGGAGGACACTAGCGAAGCCACACACCGCATAAACAATACATTTTGGGTATGCACTAGCTTTCTTACCAGTAGATTTCAATAAGACCCATTGTAAGAGTGTGCCAGCTATTCTCATCAAGAATGCTATGTTTCTAATGAGACTCCCAGGCCCTGTTAGGAAGTTTCCGTATACAACGGAAAAGCAATCTCTGTGTCATACGGGCTTTTCAAGTGCTGGCATTAATAATAAAATTGGTTTGTACGAATTACATCTTCTAAAAACACAAGGCAATCCAGCTAGCAATATTGTAATCAGGATGACGTGAGCATGAAATCTCCTTTCTCCTGTCTTGGAAGCCAGTGCTCACAGCAGAAGGAACTATACTCTGGGTGGATAGCCATTGCTGGCTCACACAGTTCACTGTATTTGGGGGTACACAGGACCCTTTGGGGCAGATGTATCATCATTGTAATTTGCGATTCCGTAATAGCGAATTTTACCGATTCGCTATTAAGGACTCGCAAAATGCAATGTATGTAGGTTTCGCAATAATAATTGCGATTCCTACATATTCCTTAATTGCGAGTGCAATTCGCAGTCAGGATACCTTCCCATTCTTTCCTATGGGCCTAGAGGCCCATAAGAATGAATGGGAAGGCGTCGTAATTGCAAGTACCCAATAGGTTACTATAAAATTGCGAGTCTATTCCAAAGAGGTACAAGGTGCCAAAGGACACCCTGTTGCACCCCTGAAATATGCATGTGTGCACATGTGGCGCACATACATGCCACATGGCACTTTGAAAAATGCAAAAAAGAGCATTTTTCTAGGAAATCGCAAATTACCACCAACTTGAAGTTGGTGGTAATTTCACGATTCCTTAAGCCAAATCGCAACTTTTGGGTGCTTCCAGAGTTGCATTTAAGGAATCGCATTTTGCGATTCCTTAAATGTATTTGCAAAATAGAGAATCGCAAATTTTGCGATTCTCTATTTTGCGGTGACCTTTTAGGATGATACATCCCAAAAGGTTTTTTCCCGTTCGCAAACAGGCGATTCTGAGAATCGGCCCATTTGCGAACGGGAAAAAGGCTTGATACATCTGGCCCTTTCTTACCAGCTTTAGGGGAGGAGCTCGTCATCCCAGAACTTTCTGGGATGACGGACCCGCTTTTCAGACGCAAAGCAGTCCACAGAGCAGGTTCTCACGACTCCATGGATGAAACACAACCTCTCGCTCACCGGGTAGTTGAGCAGCACAGCATGCAAGAAGCAAAGCAGCTCTCACCTCCATCACCACTGCTGGTCCAGAACGTATAATTAAACATCCACAAGTTTAAGGAATTCTATTGGCCATCTAAGCAGACTCCGAGGAAGGGCCTGAGTACATGCTCTCGTACTTTACAATTGACTGACAAATTACAGAAGAGTAGGGAGCGATGAGTGTGACTATTTCTGGATTCTCACCAACCCTCGTTAGGACATCGACAATCAAAAATAATGCATCTCACGAAAGAACCTAACACTGTTTACAATTTGGCAACACTCACCACTCTTTTGTGCTTAACATGGATATCCTATATTTTCTTCACCCTGATGCTTAAACATAGAATATCCCTGTATTATCTGCAACCTTCTCAGCCTTTCAGATGGTGTCCATGCTTTCAGAACTAGGAAGCCTAATTCTGATATAAAGGCAGATATAGCAAAGGAAATTACCTGGTAAGGCTATGCAATTTTTTGTTTCCCATTCCGAAAAGGCTCATTGGGCTACTTACCGAGCTCTTGAATGGTCTCTGCTCATACTGGGCACTTTGTCATTGCTTTTAGGGCCCATGAAGAGCTGAATGCATCACACTTATGTACCCACTCTTTCATGTTAGCTTGATATTTTAGTCTGTATTTATTTTACAATTTATTCACTTTTATGTTTATTTTATCTACTGCCTGTTTACTTTTGCTACAAAACTGTTTGCATCCAAAATTGTTGGATCTACATTTGCTAGTGGATTTTCTTCTCTTTACATACTTGTAGTTAATGTCAGTGGCACATGATAAATGTGGGTCCTACCCGAAGTCTCCTTCAAACACAGACTGCCAAAGGCAAACACATCAAAGCCCATATGTGTGCTGGACCGGTACAGGGCATGGTATGCTGCTGTCCTATGACAGATGATCACATGGCTTATCACAGGGATTTTCTTCTTTCCAGTAGAGTTTAGGCTAGAAAGGTTCCGAGTCAAGGCAAACAAAAGACTTCCTGAGGAACTATTAGGGGGTTTCATTAATGACCTACTACCCCCAGGACCCTTCAGTCCTAGTCCCATTCCTTACCAACTATTAGGGGGTTTGATTAATGACCTACTACCCCCAGGACCCTTCAGTCCTCGTCCCATTCCTTACTAATGGAGATGACCTTCTCCATGACAGAAAAAAAGAACAGGGGAATGCTGGAACCCCTAACCCCACCCCCTCCCACTGGGAGTACATAAACAGTACCTACCCAGCATTCCGCCTGTTCTTTTTTCTGTCTGCTGACAGAATGGGATGAGGTTGCTGGTATTGCTTACCTGTTGCGGTCTTCTGCTGGATCCCGTTGGGATGCTGGGCTGTCCTCGACGTGCTGCGCGGTGCTTTCAGGCCTGCTGGGCTTGCCGGGAGCCGCGATTGTTGCTGACCGGCCCATTGCGGCTGGTACGCCGGCCCTCCCAGTCTGTTCCGGGTTACCTGGCGCGTCTTCCTGGTGGCTGTGCCAGGCTGGAGGACGCACTGCAGCGGCTGGATCGCGACTCGGGGCCTCTCTTGGTGGTGGTCCTGGAGTGCCTGGCGGGCCGGTGTGGCAGTTTCCTGTTGACCGGCGCTGGACTGGTGGAGAGCACCTGGGCTGCCTGGTGGGGGCAGGTGAGTTGTGGTGTCTGCCTGCCCCGGGGGGTGAGTACCACTTAGCGTTTTTTTTCCCTGTCCTGGTTCTGTGGCATTGGACTTTGGAGAACTGCCCTCCCTGCTGCTTGGTATATGTTTGCTACCTCTTTTGGGGGCGTTTTCCAGATTGCCTGTTGCCCGGCGCAGAGATGATGGACTGTGCCTGGGCTGGCTGGTGGGGGTTGACGGTGTTCTGTGGAGTCTGTCTACCTCGGGGTGAGTACTGCATGGCGGTTTTCCTCCCTTTTTCCCTTGCACTTCTGTGTGTCTGACGCATTTCTTGCGGGCTGCGTCATGCCCTTGGGGTTCCCAGCCTCCCTGCTTCTTGGGTTCCATTCTCGCAAAGGGGGCTTGGTGTTGTGCCGTCTCTCTGGCTTGGCGTGGGCCTTGGCGCTGTGGCTCCCTAGTGCGATGTGCCTCTGCTGCCTCTCACTGGTCACGAGAGGCTGTCCTTAGGTGGCTGGTGGCTCAGGGGCTGATCTGGTGGTGCCCCTGGGGTGCCTGGTAGACAGTGCTGGTTTGCCTGTTGCCCTGTGCAGGGTTGTGAGGTGCGATTGGGCTGGCTGGTGGGGGGGGGGGGTGAGTACTGTGTTACAGTTTCTTCTCCCCTCTGTCGTTCCTTTCCGGGTTCCTTGGCCGTTTTTGGGGGTCCTCAGCTCCCTGCTGCTAGGTCGTTTGTTGCTGGTGGGTGCTGGGTGTTGTGGGTCATCCTTCGCATTTACCTCTGCAGCATCTTTGTTTCTCCGCTGTTGCTTCTGGCTGGCTGGTGGGGCCGTTGGTGTGGCGATCGGTCTGGTCTGGTGTCTGCGTGCCCTGGGGGTGTGTGCCGCGTTGCGGCTATTCCAGGTTTCGCTCCTGCTTGGGGGCCCTGTTGTTTAATTTCTCCAGGCTGTGCATCTTAGTGGCCTGGCTTTGCCACGGCCATTGGACAGCGGAGGCTCTGCTCGGGGTGCCCCTGGTTGCCGTTGGCCCGTTTTTTGGGGTCCCTGCAGTGTTGGCTTGGTCCTCTCACTTTCCGCTTGGGGATTGGTCTTGCGGTTTGGGCTTGGTCCTTTGGGGTTATTGCGTGCCTTCCTGCTGTTTTTTTTTCCAGCCGGTGCGTTGTGGTTCAGGGGCTGGTTTTATGCCTCTTGTGTTTCCAGTCCCTGGTCTTTCTGGGTTTTTGGTGGCCCTTCTGTTGCTGTGTCTGCTTGGGTCCGGTTTCTGCCCTGTCCCTGCCTCCTCGGTGGGTTGTGCGCCTGTGGGCCCTCCGGGCTCATTCCTCCTTGGGTTGTGGTGTCGCCACGTGTCTTCCGGTCTGGTGTTGGGGCCTTGTCTTTGCCTCTGTCTCTTTTGGCCTCGATGTCCCTTTGTTTGGCCCCTCGTTGGCGTGTGTGGGTCAGGTTGGCGGTGCCTGCTCTGCCTTTGTCTCCTGGTGAGGGCTTCCTGGTTCTGTGGGCGCCTTGCCTTGGAGGGGGGTCACCTTTGAGTGTCTGCCTGTGGCCTTTGTCTGGCTTCCCTTTCTCTGGTCGCGTTGCGCCTTGCTTGGGTCTTTTTTTAACCCCTTGGTGGTCGGCGGTTCTGTGCCTGGTGTGTCTGCGGGCTGGGCCGGTTTTCTTGCCCTTTCCTTTTGCCTCTCCTCTGTGCCTGCCTTCCCCTGGTGCGGGCTGGGGTGTGACATTGGCATGCCAGTGTGGGCTGCTTGGCTTCCGCCCTGTCTTCCTGCCGCTTTGTGTTTCCTGTGTGGTCTGGTTGTGGCTGGTTCCTGCGCCTTTCTCTCTGCCCTCAGTGGTTGGGAGTTTCAGTGTTGGGGCTGTTGGCCCTGTGCTGCTCCTTCCGGGCCGGTGGGGGCGCCATGTTGGTGGCCTAATGTCTTGCTGGTGTGTCTGTTGTTCAGTCTGCTGGCTTCTTAGAGGCCTGTGGGGATATCTGTGGGGTTGGGCTGTGGGCCGCCCTGTTCGTCTCTCCTGCTCTTGTGGCCCTTCTGCGGCTGGTCTTGGGACTCGCCTGGGGTGGTTCCTTGGTGTCGTCCTTTGTCCTCCGAGCCAATGGGTCGGCTGGTAGTTCGGTTGGGGTTTTGCTCCCTTCCAGGTTCCTGGGTTCCTCTTCAGTGGCTTGGTCTTCTCCGGTCCTGTCTTTTTCGCCTGTGGTTGGCCTCCGGGTTTGTGGCTGAGAGTGTTGTTTGGGGTGGGTCTTCCTTGTTGGCCCTGTTTGGTCTTTGGGATCCTCTGGTCTAAGTGGCCTTGGGTTTTTTGCCCCTCCCTGCTCTTAGTGCTGTGCCCTGGTCTGGTTCGGGGTCTGCTGTGGTCCGCTCCTTGCTTTTCCTTGGGCAGGGTCCTGTTGTTGGCCTTGTTTCTTTTGGGGTGAAGGGTTGTGCTTTGCAGGGTTCTGCCCTCTGGTTCTCCCCCTGCCATTGTTTGTCCTGGTGGGGTCTGCGTTTCTCTGCCTAGTCCTTCTGGTTGGTCTGTTAGTCCTGCTTCCTTCTGGCCGCGGCCATGCCTTTGTGTCCCGGTTTCCCCAGCGTTCTGGGAGGTGGTCCTGGCCTGTTGGCCTGTCCCTGTGCCCCGGCTCCTCCCGGTTTGGACTGTTGTCCGCTGTCTACGTTGGTGCTGGATGGTCCTGCCCTGGGGCCTGTCCTCCTCTAGGGGTTTTTAGTATCAGTGTCCTCTGGGCTCTCTGGTGGCAGGTTGGGGGGGGAGGGGAGGAGGCTTGCTCTTGGTCGCTGCTTCATCCCTTCCTGGTTTGGTCTGTATGGGCTTGCCCTTGGTTGGTCCTCTGGGTTGGTGCCTTGGCGCTGTTGGCTGGCCCTGTCCAATTTTGTCTGGGCTGGTCTGCTGTGGGCCTCTCCAAGGGTGTTGTAACCGCAACACCCTTGGAGAGGCCCACAGCAGACCAGCCGTGTCACCCTTTGTCTCCTGGTTTGGGTTAGGCCTGTTGGGTCTTTCCTTGCTTCCCCTCGGCTCTCTGGTGGGGGTCATTGTGGGTCTTTTCAGCAGTGTTGGGTGATCTTCCGTTGTCTGCTGGGGGTCACTCTCTGTCGGTTCTGCTGCCGGGTCTGTGGAGCTGCGTGGTGTTCCTAGGCTTGGTGGCTTTCTTGCGGGGGCGCCCTTCTGGGCTTTTTGCTCCCTGTGAGGTTCTTCCGCTGTTCTGGGCCGCCTTGTGCAGGTTGTTTCTGGAGGCCTGTTTGCTTCGGCTTCTCTGGGGTTTCGCCTTTGGGCTTGGGGTCTCTGTGGTTTGCCTCCTTTTTGGCTTTGCCTGGTTGTCTTTGCCTTGTCGCCTTCGGGGATGGCTCCCTTCCACTTGGCAGTTTTGGGGGTTGGGTCGGTGGGGCGTGGATGCCCTGCTTGTCCTTTTTTTCTATGGTTGATTGTCTCCTTGGGGTTGCTGGTGCCTTCTGCTTCTGGGGTGGAGGTTTCTCTGGTCTTTGGTTGTGTTCCTGTTGGTGTGGCCCTGGCTTCCTGCTCGCCTTGGGTCTTCTTCTGTGTGTGGCCTCTCTGCTGTCCTTCTGGTGCGTGCGGTCTCTGGTGCTCTCCTCTGTTGTTGGTTCGGGGGTGTTCCTGGTGTGGGTTGGCGGCATGGTTCCGGTCCTTTTTTGTTCTTCTTGGTCATCTCTTGCGTGTTTTGGGGGGTTCAGCCATGTTGTTTGTATGGTTGGGGGCGTTGCGGGCTGTGTGCTCATGCCTGAGTTTTTCCTGTAGTTCGCCTGTTTGCTTCGCTTGGGATGCTGCTTTTCGGTGTAGTGTCCTGGGTGTTCTTGGGAATTCTGAAGGCCGGGTTTCTGGCTTTGGTATGCTCCATTAGTAAGGAATGGGACGAGGACTAGAGGGACCTGGGAGTAATGCCCTATTACTTACCGGTAATCTTCATTACTCCTGGTCCCGTTGTACTCATCTCATTCCTTACGCCCCTCCCTTCCTGTCGGTGGCTTGGTAGTTCAGGCGGAATGTTGGGTAGGTACTGTTTATGTACTCCCAGTGGGAGGGGGAGGGATTAGGGGTCCCAGCATATACCTGTTCTTTTTTTCTGAAGTGGAGAGGGTCATCTCCATTAGTAAGGAATTGGACGAGGATAACGGGACCAGGAGTAATGAAGATTACTGGCAAGTAATAGGGCATTTACCATCCTTCTTTCACAGACAGTTGGCCAGTGCTCTTTTCGGTTCATCTGTTGATGAAGCTGATGCAATTCTATTGAGGATCCTCCTATGTCAAAGACAAGATGGTGTGAGAGGTTGTCCTCTACTCAAGGCAGATATGGGGCCTCATATCTATGGTGCTAAAATTGAACCTTGAAGGAACTATACCCAGGTTTGCCACTTAACCAAATAACCTGTGATTCTGGTCAAATCATTTAACATCACTGTATTTCACACTGTATTTATGGGTAACGCAATGTACTGGAACGTAACAAATGGGCAATGTTAAAAGATGAAATCACCGCACTTGATGTATCCTATCTCGAATAGTCTTCAAAACCCTGTTATGTTACATGCTCCACTGCTCACCATCTAAGTCTGGCTATTAAAAAATAGCAGTCTCTACAAACTCTTTAAGGACTATAAATGTAACAGGACTGGTTGAAAATTGAATACGTTTCAAATGAGAACCCCTTCAGAAGGGAAAGGGGTTCAGGGGGGACACGGAGCTGATTCTTCCGGAGACTCAGAGGAGGGTAGGTGCTGTCGACATGGCTGCACACCGAAACCGTAGCAAGGGTATCATGCGGCACCTCCGCGTCACCCGATTATGCTGGAGTCCGCCGAACTTTAGGTTGGACCTGGAACAACACAACACACACATAGTAGCTAGCACGAACAGGCACCGCTCAGTGTGGGGTAGTTTATTCACTATATGTTTTTACTTTTTTTGTCCTGATGAAGCGCCCCGGATCCTTATGACCAACACAGGCGTGAAACATGTCGACACATTTATTGAGGGGTGACCACCACTAGGTCCCACTCTTGAGACAGTAAATGTAGTTCTCTTACCTGTTCGCACACTTGTTGACTACCCGATTTCCTTTGAAACCCAAAGGTAGCCCCAACCTACCATAGGTTTTTATTCCTGGAAGGGTATTACTGTCAATAAAGCTTTGCGTTAGGAAACTCCCTTACCAGTTTTAACCTTACACACTACACCCCACCCTCACGTCACTAGCACTCATCTATAAGGCAGCCTCGAAAAAGATCTCCGCCAAAGCGACCCTTCGGGGGACCCGTTGTTCATTGCAACGCCGGCCCGAGGAGCATAGCCCAATGATGAAGCATGACATCCTCTAGGGGATGTGTGAGGGCAACATGAACAGTCTTATTGACTGTCCACTCCCAATACCCCAGCAGAGGCACCCTCTACACTTGTACTCTTTGTCTCAGACTTGGCTGAGTTAGCATCCAACACTCTTGTTTCTAACTAACCTACATTGGTAATCAATCTTAACCGTCGGTGAAGGACAGTGCATCTTTCCCCTCCCTACCGTCCTAAACTATGACCAATATGGTAGTCCTAGAACTCTCACAACGGAACAGGTAGTAAGTCCAAGCTAATCTGAGGAACACATCCTGCTCTTGCCTTACTCTCCAGGTTTGAGGCTGTCCGGAAGCTGTGTTGCAAATTAACTAAATGATTCGATGTAATCTGCAGTCCCTCTCATTCTCAGGAAGATCCTAGAGCGGTTTATGCTCACTTTGCATCAGGGGAACCCAGCAATCTTGACGTAGTGGCCTAATGAAAATCATGTCTTTATAAGTGGTCCCACTACCCTGGTTTAATGAACCACCAGTGATTAACAAAACCCCAGGGTTGAAGACAATATAAATCATGACCATCTTCGAAAAGACGCCTTTACTATTATTACTATAGCTATTTCAGAATTCTTTGCTGGACAAAAACAATTAGAAAGATTTTTTTGTGTGGGTCGATCACCTCCTCAAGCCATGCCCGCCATGATGTGTTAGTTACTTTTATAAAAAATATCTGCTGCCCAAAAGTCTCCGGTTTATAAGTAAGATCCCAAGTGCCTGTAGCACAGGCAAGAGCTAGGTAGCAAACAGGCCATTTTTAGGTCTCGCCTACGCAGCGCGCATGCGCTGCATAGGAGGAGACCTTTAGCCATCGGTTCCCTTTATTCCCCAAAAACGTGCACGCGTTCCATTGCCTTCAATGGCAACGCGTGCACGTGTGGCGATGCCTTGCGGGAGCGAGCGGCAGCGCCATATGGTATCAATTATCGCCGCTGGCTCCCGCAAGGCAATCGGCAGGCCCCCTCCCCCCTGCTGCCGCGCGGCGCGCTTTTGCTTGTCTACTTATTCGTGTAATTCTCAGTCTCGATAGGGAGTTGCTGCCTCACTTCCACCATATACAACCAGCAGCTCAGCGCTGTATGCTAATACTATTTAATGCACATTAAACTTCTTTCATTGCTCGAACGCATCTGTCAGAATAGACTGAATACCTGGTTGCTTGTGGGGTAATTTATGAGGCAGTCACTGGGTCTGTGTTTTCTGTAGCGCAGAGAAACCCCAGGTATTCATTCATTTTATATACAATAAAATGTATTTAGCTGTTCATTTTTGCAGTATGGTATAGCGCGTACCATGTCTGCACGGGCGTCATAGCGCTGAACAAGAGCTGAAATCAAACACAGAGTATGCTGAAAATATACATTAAATTCAGAAAACAATGGTACAGTTATTGCATCTCTCTGTGTGTCGTCTGTCTCCCACCCATCTTTTGTTACAGATGTTTCTTGGAAAATGACAATTTTAGTGATGTTGTTCTTGTGTTAAAAAGGTCATTCATGCAAATATGAACGAAAAATGGCAGCAAGATATAATTCAGAGTATTAATCATCATGTAGTCCCTTTAAGTGCCATGGCGACATCATACTTGACATCCGTAACGATAGCGCTTTGAAAATTAAGCGCCTAACTGCAGAATAACAGAATTAGGAAGCCTTCACCTATTATCCGGTCAGCACAAGAAGCTGGAAAAACGGACAACAATCCATTGGGGGGAAGGGGGGGGGGAGAGTTGGCTGGATCATATTTCTGGGAACCCCCAAAGGTGTACCTCAGTATGAGGTAAGGTACATTTTATTGTTTAGTTAATTAAAACCATAACGATTTTGGCATAAAAGAAGATAAACACGGCTTCATAATTTAAAACAAGACATATCACTTTGTCCAATCTTAATCATTACAGAAGTGGTCAAGTAATAAAAATGCTTCTGACACTTCTTTATTATAACTTTACATAGGCAAAGTAAATTTCTCTGGCTAAACACTTATAAGGTCCCAAAGGCGAGACCTATTGGCTATGCCAATGCTTGTTAAACTTGCAGCTAAGAACACTGGTGATATGTCTCAACTCGGCAGATTAAGACTTACAAAATACAACTGCATGGACAGAATATTCATGCCACCCATCCACGCCAGGAAAAACCTTGGGGTTTTAAGAAGTGTGTTGTAGATGAGCAGAAGGCCCACAAGGGAACAACGTCCCATGCAGAAGATCGTCTTATGTGTCCCTCCACAAGCAGCCAGGGCAGTTTTAACTAGACAGGAGTCCTGTGATCTTCTAGAGCTGTTCCTGAGACAGCTCAAGATACTGGATTCTGTGGTGGCTGCAAGTGTCTGATCTGGTAGGCAGGATGAACCTAGTCCTATCGAAAGAGTCTAGTCCAGGAGCAAACACGATTATTTCTGCTTGCAGGTGATCCACGTAGAGGAAGAATTTTCTTAACAAATTAATAAAAAAGAAACCGGTCTTAACTGTTGCTGCTCCTCGAGGTTGCAGGGTTTTTCGTTTGTTAAATCTGCTTCATTCTTTTGTAATATAACATAAACAGAATATACAGCGATGACCAATTTCACAGGAGCCAAGTCACATTAGTGTTGCGTTTTTTACACTGCTAGATTAAGCATTAGCAGTAACTGACAGGCTGTTCAATAATAGCGAACATGGGATAAAATAATTAGCTTTGGTGGCTGCAAAGAAGCAAAGACTTTCACTATATTGAGAAGAAAGTGTTCAGCGATTAGTAAGACAAGCATTGTTCACCTTCACCAGCCAAGCTTCCATATGGAGAACAAGCTACCATTGTCAGTGCTCCACAGCATCCAACAAGTTAAGTCAATGAAATCTTGTACAATCTATACAACAAGCGACAAGACTTGCCTTTGGATGAGGTGTTTGACTTTACTCTGGATTTTGCTCCTGGGGAGAAGGTGTTTACAAACGCTGCCCAGTGATTTTCAAACCCAGCCTGCCTTTCATGTTCAAAAGGAATATGCATTAGATACTGTAGCAAAACAATGGATTTAAATAGACATTATTTGCATATTGACTGCTATCGTAAAAAAATGAATTTTGTATTCTCTGTGCTGAACGTATAGATTATTGCGGGGGCTTTTCAGAAGCTCTGCAAAAATGTTAGTGTATTCCAGCCTGAAACACCTGTCACAGGTTTACGTGCCAGCCATGGAAATGGCACGTGCAGCTCCTGCGTGGCCAACCAACTCTGGCCTTCAGCAGCCATGTTTGAAGTGGCGCTGTATGAAAGCGTTTTGAAGTAAGAAATTGGCGCCCTGTTTTGCAAATTTGCCTTCACAGGCCAGAGATCTCTGCTTTTATGCCGCAGGGGTACACAATGCAGAAAGATAAGCAAATAATAGATTCTGTTGCATGTTACATACATGCCAAAATTTTAGAAGAGGAAACTGGTAAATGTAAAAAAAAAAAAAAAAATCGGCAGAATGTGGTCCCCCATTGTTTTCTATTGAAGCAAAGGCAATTTCAGGTAGATGAGCAAAACAAATCCATTTTTGGATTCAAAAATAGGGAGTCTCCCACCTGAATCGGGTCTATTGGCATGTATGACATTATTAACCACTGAAATCGTTTCGCTCCATTTCTGAGCCATCTTCTTCTCTGCCCATCTGGATGTAGGGCCTAGCGCACCTCAAGCCAGATAATTAGCGAGATGTTGTGAACAGCATCTTTAACAGTAACCCTACGAGCCCAGACCAGAAAGAGAAGAAAGACTCTGATACTAAAGACCAGACTCCATCCCAAGATATTACCCACTACTAGGATCAAAAGGGAGCAGTATCAGCATTCAACCACCTACAAGCTCACAGGGCATACGAACATGCACATACACACACAAAACACCCTGCTCTCCATCTTCCCGCCCATTGCTCCTCCTCCACCGCTCTACCCTAAATGTGCTGACAAATCGATTGGCCATCCCTGCATGCCCAGATATGTGGATTCTTTCAAGGGAGAAAAGAATGAAAAGGCAGCCCAAGTGACACCACTCCAGTTTTTTGATGTGCAGGCTCAACTTCTACCTGGAGTCGTTCATAAATGAACAACGTGAAGTGAAAAAAAAGAAAATGGGGTCAGTACACACTGTACAGTAAAATTAACAGGCGCGGTGGAATGAAGGAGGAACAGGGGCTTCAATGAGTCTATTCAAAATATCACCAGCCATATTCTCCAGGGTATTCCGGAGGACAAAATTAAAGACAGTCTTTTCGTCTTAAAGAGAAATATTTGATGAATCCCAAGCATACAATATTTTGCATTTTGCCAAGTATGTGAACCACGTGGATATCATGCATTGAACAAAAACAACAAGTTACTTACCTTCTGCAACGCTCTTTCTGGTGGCTACTTTATCTAACCGCAGATTCCACACATGCAGAATATTCCCAGGCCCTAGACTGGGTCTGGAAGTTTTCACATCAGTGGCCTTTCTCTGCCCCGGAAGTGACAGAGAGGAGCTGCCTATAAGCACCACACATGCATGCTGTCATCAGTTTCTTGATAAATTCTTTCCACTCCCTGAGACTCATAGCACAAAACAAGTGTCAAAACCAGTGTGCAGCTCTCTTATTTGGGAACTTTTTAAATAGTAAAAAGAGGCCACTCCACAGAACGGGGAGGTGGGAGGGCAGTGAGGAAATCTGCGGTTAAGATGTAGTATCCACCAGAAAGAGCATTTCTGAAGGCAAGTAACTTGTTCTTCTGATGGACAAGTCTAACCTCTAGTTCCTCACTTTTAGAATAGATACCAAAGCAGTAATTCCCAAAAGTGATGGGTTTGTCAGGTCAAAATGTCCTGCAGGACTGAATGGGCAAAATGCAATTCCTGTCGTGCCTGGCTGACAAGGCAATAGTGCTTTGTGGGCATGTGCACTGACGCCCATGTCCCGGCCTGGCAGATGTCAAGAGCAGGTACACCGTGTGTCAACAGTGTTGTAGCAGCCTTGGTCCTGTTGAAATGTGCCTTAAGGAGGCTGCTTCTTGATGCATAGGACTATCGACCCCAACAGAGTCCTTTTCTGCATAGAATTACTTTTCTTAGCTCCACAGAACCCCACAAAAAGCTAATAATCTAAAAAATGGTCTTTGGGGCGATCGATATTAAAGCTCAAGGCTCTTTTGGCCAATTGATGAAGTCTCTCCTCTTTTGAGGGATGAGGCGGGTCAAAGATTGTTAGGAGACTGATAGATTCCCCAAGGTAAAAAGACATGATGACTTTTGGGAAAAAGGCTGCCCTGGTTTTCAACACCAATTTATCTGAGGAAAAAGGTGGTGTAGGGTGGCAACACAGAGAGAGCCTGGCGCTCACACACACGACAAGCTGAAGCGAACGCAATGAGGAAAGTGGTTTGGAGAGTCACAAGATGCAATGAGCAGCTGTGCACTGGCTCGAAGGGGGTACACATGAGGAACATCAGGACCAAATTAAGATTATAGTGTGGCATCACAAACAGTTTGGAAGGAAACATGTGCGTCAAACATATAATATACCACATCACAACAGGAGATTTAAACAAGGGCGGTTGGTCCTTGCAAAAGGAAAAAGGCCAAATGGGCCGACAAATAACATTTAATGCAAGACTTTGCTGGTTCAAAGATAAAACAAACAACAATACATCTGATAGTTGTGCTTGTAAGGGTCTGTGTTGCAGACACTACACCATGCCACAAATGTGTCCCAGAGCCCTGTGTAAACAGATTTTGTAGAGGGACACTTGACTGTAAGCATGACTTCAACAACCGCAGGATGTAGATCAGCTTCCATGCAAGGAGGTGTACATTCTGCAGGTTTGGGAGCAGAACCCTGCCCTGGAATTGTGACAGAAGATCCACCCAAAACTGTAGCCAGATCGAAGGACAGATGCTCATTCCCAGAGGTTCTGGGTACCATACTCTCCTGGCCCAATCCAGAGCCACTAGGATGACTTGCGCCCAGTCGTTCCTGATCTCCACCAGAACTCGGGCGGGAAAGACAGTGGCTGAAAGGCGTACAGGAGTCCCGCTCTTCACTCTAGCTTGAATACATCTGCGAGAGAGAACGTTTTTGGGAATTCCAAAGCACAGATGTTTTGACAATGAGTGTTCAATGGTGGCAAAAAAATCCAGCCTGGGCTGTACCCAATGTCGGAAGATGTCCTGCAACCACCAATGATGATCATTCAGGCATTGCTGGCTGAACTTGTCCACTCTGGTCTTTAAAGATCTCACCAGTTGATTCACGATCAAACAGATGCCCTGACGCTCCAGCCGACTCCAGAGTTTGTTGCAGTACCGCATGGTGATTGTGTTGTCTGTGAGACGCTGCACCGACCTTCCATGGATGAACAGCAGGAATGCCTTCAAAACCAGACAGATGGTTAGCAACTGTAACAGATTTATATGGAGTTGGGTTTCTACTGTAGACGAGTCTTCTGAACTCCACCTCTCCCAGATGACCTCCTTAGCCCAGCAGGGACACATGCATCACCACTGTCAGCTCTGGATGGGGAAAGGAGAGGGGCTACTTGTTCAGGTTGCGGTCTATCATCCACCACTGCAGATCTTGTGAGGTCTTCTCTGAAACCTCGATAACATCCAACATGTTTCCTAGGTACTGGGCCCACTGAGACGTCAGATCCCATTGTAGAACCAACATATTGGGCAAAGTGGACAAGCAGGATGCATAAAGTAAACAAGCCAAAAATCATCACAGCTCCGCTCGCCGAGATCTAGGAATGAGGCTAAAACATCGGATTCACAGCGGAATGTCTTGGGCTCAATATGGAGGAGGAAAGCCCCGAACTGCACCATATCCAGAAGAGCTCCTATAAAAGCAAGCCTCTGCGAAGTAGTCAAGTGTGCCTTCAGCAGCTTGATCGAGAACCCCAAGAAGTAGGAAGGTTCGATGCTGTATTGACCATACCTGACTATGGGGAGCCAGTCTTCAACAGCCAGTCATTGAAGTAGAGGAAAACTGGTATACCCAACCTCTGAAGATCTGAGGCTACCACCACCAACACTTTCATGAACATCAGAGGGCCACTGGTAAGGCAGAGGGGCGCATAGCAAACTGAAAATGTTCCTAGCCAACCTTGAACCGCAGGTGACATCTGTAGAAATGCAGGACGGGCATACAAAAGTATGCGTTCTGCGGGACTAAGGTAATCCTCCAGTTGCCCACATCCAAAGCAGACAGAACTTGGGCCACAGTGAGCATTTTGAATTTGTCCTTCCGAAAGAAGGCATTCAGAGGGTGAAGAACTAAAATAGGCTTCTGTTCCTCTTCAGCACGCGGAAATAGCAGGGTAAACAACCCTTCCCTACTTCCGAGGCTGGCAGCCTCATGATGGCTCCTTTCGAGAGTAGAGTCTGCACCTCTTGCAGCAAGAGGGATATGCAATCCTCTGAAAGCCGCTCTGATATGGCTGGAAGTTGCAGTGAATTGGAAAAAGAAGGGTAGAGCCCTGCTGAACAATCTTGAGAGCCCATCTGTCGGATGTGATGGCTTGTCATCCTGGAAGAAAATGTCTAATCCTGCCTCCCACACAGTGGCTGTACGTCTCTAGGGACAAACTAAAGCAGCTTGAAGGCTGATGCCACAGGGACAGAGGACTGAGTGGAGCAGTGTCTCCGGTGGGCTGCACAATGTGTGCCTGATGCCTCTACCCGACCGCAAAACGAATGGAGTGACTGCTGCAGTGGTGGCAGGGCCTAGGTGTGCCTGTATGCCAGGCCTTTAGAGTAGCCTCGAAAGGGTTGGGATTGTTGAGGAAACTGTCATGCAGAGGTTGAAAGACCCAAGGAAAGAGCTGTGGCTCTCCATAAAGCATTCAAGGGTTGAATCAGCCTTTTCGCCAAAGAGGCAGGACCTATCAAAGACAAATCAATTAGATACGCTTGGATGGGCACAGAAAAGTCAGTGGATCCCATCCACACATGGTTGCAGAGCACCACATTAGTGCCCACCACATACCCCAAGAAGTCAGTACTATCTAGGGAAGCCCTAACAACATTGAAACTCCTTCTGGCCTGCCAGCAAGGTCTTGCTGTTCATGTCCTTGAGAGATTGCCTATAAAGGTCTATGAGGTAGAATGCAATGACTGACCTCAAGGCCAAGCTGTCGGAAGAGAACATTAACTTCCCAAATGCCTCCATCTTTTTGGACTTCCTGTCTGTAGGAGTCATGGGGAGTGCACTGGAGTTGACTTTACTGGTTGAGGCTTGGACCACCAAACTCTCAGGAGTCGAGTGCTGAGTAAGTAAGTCCAGGTCACCCGGCGCCAGTCTATGGCACCTGTCTTTTCGCCAATGGTCAAGAGCAAGGCTTCACCCAAGTGTCCATAGGGAAGCCAGTAAGTACTTCATTAAATGGAAGCAAGGGTTCAGATGATGCTGGCCCAGGGTACAAAACTATCTTAGAACATTTGTCTTGACTTCAACTGAAGGCAGCTGTAAGTCCAAGACCTCAGCTGCACTACAGCAAATGATGCCCTCTCCTCGATTGGGGGGTCCACCGTTGCAGTGGAGGTATCCAACCAACTGGCTTCCTACAAGTCCATGTGGATATCATCAGCTTCATAGTGTGGGGTAAATCATTCCCATCATAACCATTGTCATTATCAGGTTGATCACAATCCGCGCCAAAAAAGGTGATGACACCCCTCAGTATCGCCTCTTGGAATAAGGAGTGCTGTGTCTGAATCAGACCATACAGCAACCAGGCGTGCTGGACTGAAGTCAATCAATCAATCAATCAATCACAGAATTTGTAAAGCGCACTACTTACCCGCGAGGGTCTCAAGGCGTGACCTCAATGAGGGTTGAAGAAGATTCGGATTGAGGTCAAACAATGAAGTTGGCAGCTCCGGTGCCATTGATGTTGGGACTGTCATCGGTGGAGAAGAGACCGGCACAGATCTTGGAGCCAGAATGGAAGTTATCTCCACACTTGCTGCAGTAACCAAGATGGGTCCTATGGGCACAGATAGTGTTAAGGGTAGACCCGCCAGCGGTAACCCGACTGGAGGACCCGGGAGACTCTTGGGGCCCGAATGAGCGCCACAGGGAGTCAGAAGAGTGCCAAAAATACACAACATGCGTCCTTTTAAGCCTCGACCTGTTGGAGAATTGCCGATGGCCCATACAATTCGGGGTGCAATGGGATCAGTTGTGGAATTGGCTCAACGACTGGGGATTGGGAACAAGATCGACTGTCGCCTTGATGCCCTCCCAACATCTCTTTGGACAGAGTGATGGGATGGGACTTTATCCTGCTTCTACTTCTTTTCCTTCTTCTTAGATTTAGACATACTGGATGACCTCAACCACTAAGAAGACCTGTTGCAGGAGCGGCTTCAAGAGCAGGAACGAGTCTGTGCCCTCGACTTGGAGCTGGACTTAAGTGAGGTGTGTGACTTCTTTTGGTGTTCGGCAACATAAAACTTTACTTCATGGTCCCAGATCGTCTTTTGGTGCAGCAGGGCACGTTCTTCACAAGACTTGGAATCGTGTCCCGAGCCCAACCAGGAGATGCACACCTTCTGCGGGTCCATCACTAACATCTGTTTGTGGCAGTCATGGCATTGATCCCCTGCACACTGGAAAAGATTTGAAGGGAATTTGTTAACTGACAAAAATGGAGGTGAGTTCCAGGTCTGTGTTCGAAGGTGTACAATGACCCGCAGGGGAGTGGTCTAATCTGCAACTAAGGTCTGTCATTTCTCCGTGGAAAGAGTCCTGCGCTGAGTCTCACGGCACGCAGGAGCACAGCTGTGAAAATTTCAAGATCCAGTCTGGCACATGGGGAGTATTCTAAAGGTGAGGAATCTGCGCTTCGAAGTATCTAGCAGAAATAAGTATTCTGAGTTAAAGTTCATGTCACCCATTGTTCAACCATGCCTATCTTGTGCATGCTAACAAGTCATTCAGTACATTCAAATGGAAATACCACCTTTCCAGAAGGCACATGGATAGTCTTAGTCAACAGTTGGCACTGTCTTATGGTTGAGGATTCTACCATGACTTTGATTTGAATTGAGCAGGCTGTACTAAATCTTGTAAATGTATATTATTGAAGAATGACCAAATAAAAGAAGTAGACTTTCGTGCAGTAAGTGGAACTAAGAGTAAGAGAGGGTTTTTTTGTTCAATGTAAATGTGCCTTAAGTTCTTGGCTCTTTCTTTGACTGATGGCCAGTGAGATATGGTCATATTTCATACCAAACACCAGGCAAGCGGCAAAGTTGTGAACTCTTGAATTTTCAGAGTGACACATGGGAATGTCGTGTGCACCAGATAATACAGTTGTACAGGGAGGCAGGACAACACAGATGGACAGCTTTCCAAATCACCTAAAATTGAGCATTTTGATGAGAACGATCTGCCCAATTCTGCCACTTGTGTGCTCTATCACCAATGCTTACAGAAAACTTGACTGAATACTCTTGACTTGGTGAAGAGCGCAGAAGAATTCCCAGAACTCTCAAACCATTCAATGCGACGCCTGAAACCTGTTGAGAGTTTATGAACTTGAGATGAGCTTGCTCTGCCAACCCTATCTACGCTACTCTTGAAGAACTTGGCTCCCACAGGAGAAGCGGTTATTTCTCCAAAATTAAAAACTGTATTCTACTAGGGTGCATTGATTTAGTTTAGGACAAATATTTGATAAAAACACAACAGCACTTCAGGCTGGTCAGCTCTGCCTTCTGCTAAGCCTTGCTGATTCCCAACAAAAGAATAAAACATTTTTCATAGATAGATCCTACAGCAGCTTTGCTGGTTTTTAACACAACTGCTCAAATCCACGACCCAAGCGGATCTCAGACGTGGCCGTTTAGATCTTAAGCATAGGCCGTGACATATGATTAAAAGGCCATCCTCACATGGGTGGCAAAGAAACCCCTTCTGGCAGACACCATGTCAATCCTTACCTGTGAGGAAAAGGTGCAGACCAAGAAGTCTGCTTGAGACAGAAAGTGAATGTCCAGAATCACGCCCCGCAGAGAGTTCTCAGTGTACCGGTTGTGAAGTCCTGCAGACCAGGATATGGAGTTGTCACTGATAAATTCATAGTTTGGGTATCTGAAAGACAGAAGCATGGAGAAAGGTTACAAGCAAGAACAGGAAGACAGGAGAGCACGCATGGCAGCGTTGTGTCCTTCGCGTGTCCTTTCGGACTATTTTTCGCGTTGCGTTGTTTAACAGAATGATTTAGATTACAACATTAAATATTGAAATCATTATGCAGTGTTTTGGTCTGTGAAATGAATGGAAACACATAATTCGGAGTAATCTCCCGAATTCCCAGTGTTCATGGCACTTTAAAAATTAATGGGGCCCATAATAAAAAAATAAATAACCTTCCTGGATGTCCTCTGCAACAGACAAAACCCATCAACTATTTGTCGAGGATCCGTGAATAACCTGACCACGTCTGGCCCCCACATTATCTTGAATTAAAACCGCTATTACACAGCGATTGAACAAAAACTGTTTTCATTAAACTGCTTAGACTTATTATTTTACCACATAAAACTCGCGAGAGAAATATGCAGGCGGTCAGCTCAGGTGAGGACATCACTCTAGGCGGGGGAGCCGACATCCGAAGAGGCACAGAGAAGTTACATAGTGTAAGAGAATGTTTGTACGCAAGAGGTGTTGCTGGGAAATTAAAATATCTCTCACTCTGAACCAAAGCACTGATAGACAATGCAAGAGAAACACGTGAGCCTGACTCTCCCTAGAAGAGCTCCCTTGACTCTGCAATTCAAGCATCCATCCATTCATCCTTTCACTGAACTGCTAATACCCACCATTTCACATTTCTATGCTGTCATTCATTCTTTCAAGCATCATTCAATTGTTCACCATCCCATCAATCCCTGGGCGATCCTATCAAACCATCAGTTCACACATCCATCATCAATCCATGCAAACATTTATCCACTCATCCATTCTTTTGACTTAGCCATCCATCAATTAATTCATCAAACCTTCATTGATCCTTTTGCTCATACATCTTTTCACTCACCTTTCCATTCGCTCTGCCATCCATTTATTTTGTTCAACCGTCCATCCACCTATCCATCTGTCCTCTCAACTTCTATTCACCCATTTATCCTAATCCCAATTCCTACCTTTCTTCCAGCCTTCCTCCCCAACTTCACTTTTCTATCTACCCATCTTTCTTTCTTCCCCACTTCCACTTACTTACCTGTTTTATCACCTCTTTCCTTTTCCCCCATTTTTTACATTTTAACTTTACTGAGGCTGCTATTACTTTGCAGCGAAAACTGTGAGATATTGTCTGTAGAGTTGCAGAGGCCAATAAACAACCACCAACCTGCTGTAGCTGCAATAGTGTGTGTGTGTGTGTGAGGGGGTGGGAGTTCGTGACGCCCCTGTACATGTGTAAGGGTGCAAGGGATGGTGTGTGTGTGCACATATCTTCAAAGAAACTGTAGTCAAAGTATTGGTAAAGTTGAAAGTTAACAAAAATAAGCCCTGGAAAATAAGAGATATAGTTCACAACTTACAAGAAAGTCGCATCCTAATAGTAACAAAAAAGGAAATTTAAAACGGTCCAGGCGACAGCATACGAAAACATGGGAAACTTCACATTTTAATTTATTTATTTGAGGGATTTGTAGAGTGCATAGCTGCCCGAGGGCTTCCCAGCGCTAAAGGAGAATTCTACCAGTGAAATGCTGAGCCACCGCATAATTAGCGGGGAAATAGCCAAGTTTTCAGCTTTTTTCTGAAAGAGGTTTCGTTAGATGCAGCTCGGATTTCAAGTGGGAGGGCATTCCACAACTTGGATATGCCGCCCCATCTAACCCTTTTAATTCTGGTTGTGTTAAGGAGCTGTTGTTGGGAGGATCTGAGGTGTCTAGTCGGGGCGTACCTAGATATCAGATTCCTGGAGAAGTGGTGGCTCAATGGTTAGAGCGGCAGACCCTGATGCAGAGATCTGGCCCGGGACCAGGGTTCAATTCCCGCCTCGGCGGGTCTTGAGCTCAATTTCCTCGGACCTGATAATTCTCGCCTCGGTGCCTATTCTAATCATGGGTCCCACTCTGCAACTCTGGGCAATAGCTTGCTTAATCTCCACAACGGCCCCAACAGCGCTGGGATGCCTGGCTTCACCCTGGGGGTGCCCAGGAGTGGACATTTCACAGGAAAAGCCAGGAAGGGTTCCACAGCGGTATGCGTACAGCGCCAGGACACCCCTTTGGGGGTATAAGTGCGCTTTACAAGTACAAATTTCATTTCATTTCTCAGCTTTTCAGGCCCAGTATTATTAATGGATCTGCGAGCTATGCAGAGGGTTTTAAACTTAACCCTGGCTTCGATAGGCAACCAGTGCAGCTTGAGTGGTTCCTTTACAGAAACACGGTTGGGGATTTTTAACAGGAGTGTAGCTGCTGCGTTCTGTACCACTTGGAGTCTCTTTACAACATACTTTGGTGAACCCAGATACAGCGAGTTGCCATAGTCCAGTCGTGAGATAAGGAGGGATTGAATCACAGTTTTCTTCAGGTGCTCAGGAACCACATCAATTATTTTCCTTAGCATTTTAAGAAGGGCAAAACATGCCCCTGAAAGCTTCTTGGATTGGCAATCCAGTGTGAGGGTATCCTCCAGCCAAATTCCCAGGTTTTTTATGGCTGGTTTGGGGATAGGTGGATCTCCCAGACATTTGGGCCAGTGTGTCAGGGGTGAGTGGATGTCCAGGTTTCCCAGCAGCATGAGCTCTGTTTTCCCACCATTCAGCTTCAGACAGCTATTGGACATCCAGTTGACCACTTTCTCCAGACAAGCGGGCAGCTGATAGTTGCTAGGGTTGGAGCCGTTGGTTAAAGACACAACTAGCTGGGTGTCGTCAGCATAAGACACCACTGATATTCCAAATTCGTGCACCACCTCGCCCAGCTGTCGTACATAGATATTCAATAATGTCAGGCTAAGGGATGAACCCTGCGGGACGCCACATGTGATAGGGAGGTGTTCTGAGACACAGTCCCCTTCCATCACCTGGAAAGTTCTGTTCTCCAGGAAGGAGGCAAGCCAATCCAAGGCTTTTCCCTGAATGCCAACTTCCTCTAATCTCCAATTTAGGATGGTATGATCTACGGTGTCGAAGGCGGCGCTGAGGTCCAGCAGGAGGATGGCGGCTGACCCACCATCATCGAGTATCGACTTTAGCTCCTCAGTGACCGTCAGTAGTGCAGACTCAGTGCTGTGTACCCTAATGTACTTTAAAGAATGGTTGTCCAGCGTAGGCTAGATTATCAGGATAATCAGTGAGGACGAAAACTATCCATTTATATATTTATGTAAAAATTTATTTTAGGCAGATATATAAGGAAATATGGCATACATCATGTCCTAGTGGACTTAAGAATTTAAAACTAAAGTACTGATGCCAACTTCCCCATTGACATATATGCATACATGCTAACATTTTAGAACGAGAAAGTAGGATATTTCCCCCAAAAAATCGGGAGAATGTATTTTCCCCCTGTTGACTCCTATTTAAGGAGAAGCAATTTTAGGCGGGAGGAGCTAAAATTAAGCCATTTTTTGGTTTTAACGGTCGGAAGTCTCCCGCCTGAATCGGGTCTGTTGGCATGTATGATTATGTTAAAGATCTTTTTAAAACGACATCTTTAGGAATCTCACTTTATTAATTTGTGACACAACCAGGGTTTAAGTCCTTCTTCAGTTTCTGCCCTCGCTATTGATGGACACATTAGAAATGCACCACCTGCCGGTAAGGATCTTAGGGTAGCAGACAATGCTTGCCTGCTGTTGGTTGCGTCCTGATAATAGACACATTTGACAGCATTTAGGCCCTTGGGCCCTCGAGTTTGGCACTTCTACTGACTTTTTCCTTTTTGAAACATACACACTTGCTACTATTCACAAACTATTGGTTCAAATCTTGCAACTTGTAGAAGGCTATAAGCAAAGGACACATTGGAAGGACTAATATTGAGGGACGTGTCGTCACCAATGACAAAAAAATAAATTACTGGATTTTGCATGAATATCTGCTACTAATCAAGGGCCTGTGTGCACTCGTAGTTGACTGCTCTTGATTCATACACCTAAATGGAAGATCTATTGGCTGGCGAATTCGCTGACAATTTCTTATATTTGTACTTCATTGTACTAAAAAATCTTTCTAGTGCTTCACGCCTTTGATTAGGCTCTAATGTGCTTCTGGGTGAGCAGATGAGAAGCTACTTCATTTTTTGTGGGTGGTTGCTGAAGTGGGGGTAGTTAGTGGATTCATATTTCTGGAAGTTTATAGTGCCTTAAGTGCTCTGAAGCAGTGCTTAATTTGTAAAACATGAAGTGCCAGTGGCCTCGCCAGGAGGCCACTGCAGCTTGCACTACCTATTGCCCCTGCCAGCCCTACCAACACAACGGCTAGCCATCACTCTCCTACCAGTGTGACAATTCAGACTATTTCTGACCCCCATTGCAATAAGAATGGCTTGGGAGAAAGGTATTAGTCATTTTTAAAGTGTATTTATTTAATAAACAACTGTTGTGCTCATCTCTAAATTAGACAGACAGCACCACCATGGGGCAAACTGGCATAAGTGCTGGCGTTGAGAATGAATTGCCGGTGCAGAACACTGGAAACCACCAGCTCAAATTAAGCACTGCTCTGAAGTGGCCAGAAGGTACTAGGCAGCTGCCATACCAAAAACAGATAAAGAAATTAAATAGAGCCGCTATTCACAGAGAGAAAACTGTACATGGAGTGGGCAGTCATTCCACTTCGGCTCACTAAGAACAGTGAAAGGGATACTAGCAGAAACATTTTCAATAAATATGGATTAACCGTCCTAGTCAATTTTCAACCGAAAACGGGATATAAACGTGCAACCAGAATCTAATATCTCCATGCACCTGCAAATTACCACCCCTTCTGGGGGAAGGGCTAGAATGTGCGATAAAAACAACACTGGAAATCGTTTTAATACCAGACCCACATCGGAGCATGCTATTCCACCCACCCTTTTCAGCCTGTTTCTGTTTCTCAGTTGAGACAAATCTAGAAGATAATGAACGAAACAGCTAAAATCACGTGGAATCTTGGTGAGGACTCCTCTTTCTACACAGCCCCGAGATGAGGCCTGTGTGTCGCATGTTCAGTCCAGCATTTCTTGGCAGTGAGGGCTCTAGCCAGGAGGCTTCGTCCATGCCTGAGTGTGTGTGAGTAGAAAGAAAGGTGTGGAGGCCCAAGTGGAGTCAGGGGGCAAACCTCACTCTACACTGGCCTAGCTTTACAAGAAGAATGAGGCAGACCCCCCCCGAATAAGGAGTATCCAACAGTCCTCTCCCTTTCACTAGATTCTTCAACACGATCTGTGATTAAAAGACCACATCTGGGGGGGCGTGGCCAACCGCCGAGCGAAATGGCCGTTTCCTAAGGCGGCTCCGACCAACTGCGCCCGTCCCTGAGTAAATCCGGCTAATTTTCCGACCAGTGACTGGTTTTGAGCTCACCACGAAGCACCGGAACATGCCGCGGACCGATTGAGCCGTGAGACCGCTGATTCTGCTGCGCGGTTCCGGCTCTCGGTCCGACGACGCACGCTGCTGCCCGGCGGAGCGGTTGCTGGGACTTTCCCCGCGGGCTGCTTGCACCGCCGCTGGAGGCTCCTTCCCGGGCCGGAGTGCCAACAGTAACGGCCAAGATCCTGTGGCTGTGTGAGGGGGGCCGGGGACTGCCTGCACACTGAGAGGTGGCCCCGCGGCGGGAGCTGTGCCGTGTGGTATCCGGCTGGATCCCGTAAAACGCCGCTGCTCTCCTCGGCGCTGGGCGGGCCTCGGGGCTCGCACTGTGGGGCGCGATCGGCACGGCGCTCACCGGCTCGCCGAGTGTTGAGGGCGCCGAGCAGTGAGAGCGCTCATTCATCCGAAGGAGGTTCCAGGGCCGCCTGCACAGCTGCTTCAGGAGGGGTGACCCCCGAGGTCTAAGGTTGGGCTCCGCAGCGAGGTGTTGCATCGCCTGCATCGGGACGGCTTGAACCGGCCCTACTTCCTGCATACAGTTTGGGGCAGAGGAGGTGAGGAAGCACACGACCCCTGTTGTCCCTCGTTGCCCGGGCCTCGCGGGTGGCCTGCCTGGTCGATCGCGGCCCCTGCCCGCGGCCGCCGGGGGGCATAGAGGTGGTCGTTCTTAGAGGCGGCGAACACAAGGGGACCCCCTGAGGCGGCGAGACACATTGCTTTGAGGCCTCGTGGCCGCTTCGTGCCCTGAACAGCTGCAGGGAACCCACACTAGCAATATTGCGAGTTTTGGCCCCGCTGCCACCACAATTTCTTCGAGCCTGCAGCGCCCGGTCTGTCGCACACAGTTGGGGGGCTCTCCTGTGGCCTAGCAAGGGACTTACCACCTTGTCACTGGGGGTCTCCTTTCACGGTCTGACAACTTAACCTGTTCCCGGACGGCCCCCGGCCCGCATCGTTGTCCACAGCCTTAACGAGGGAGCTCCACCGACGTCTGGAGGTGCTCGTTGGGGGGCGCTGGCCTGGTCCCCTTCCTGTTCCCCATGTCACATTCGGTGCACGACGGCTGGACCATGGCTGGAGGTCGTGGCGCGAAATCGGAGGTCCAGGCCAAGCTGAGTAAATTCGCATGGGACAAGGCCGCAGGGGAGCGGCTGCAGTCCGGAGGAGAGGTGAAAGAACCTACGCTGCAGGATATTCTCACTGCTATCACGTCTGTCCGTACTTCGTTGGAGTCACGGATTGATTCTGTATCCTCTGAAGTCTCCCTCATACGGGCGGATATGCGCTCCATGAATACCAGACTGAAGGATGTGGAAATAAAAGCGAGCTCCTTGGTCGAGGACACCTCTGACCTGCAGCGCAAGATGGACGACCTCCGGGCCCACACTAACAAACTAGAGGCGCAGCTGGACAATTATGAGGGACGCTCTCGACGTAACAATGTCCGCATACTGGGAGTCCCGGAGAGGGAGGAAGGGCCGGCAGCGGACCTGTTCGTGGAGGAACTGATTACTACCTACCTCAAACCAAGCGGTCTCTCCAACTTCTTCTCTGTGGAAAGGGCGCACAGGGTGCCGGGCGGCAGGCCAAACCCGGGTGCCCCTCCACGGCCTTTGCTGCTAGGATCTTTAACTTCAGGGACAGAGACATTATCCTGCAAGCGGCCAGATCGACGCCCCCACTAGACTTCCAGAATAGCAGGGTCACTTTTTTTCCAGACTTCACCCTTAAAGTGCAGAGACAGTGCCGCAGCTTCCTAGATGTCAAAAAAGTGCTTCGTGAAAAGGATCTCAAATACGCCATGCTCTTCCCGGCCAAGCTGAGGGTGGGATCAAACAGGAAGGCTTGGTTCTTCGCCACCCCGGAGGAGGCCTGGGACTGGTTAGATGGCTGGCGCACTGTGGGCCGAAAAAGCAATCGTGCCCGAGGGGCGACAGGGGCGCTGATGGATCCGATGGAGGCTCGCTGCCTGGGGAACTGGAGGCGGCGACTGGAGGGTCTTAATGACTGGTCTGTATGTTATTCTCTTTGAGGGATGGGGAACTTTCTATTAACCGCAGGACTGAGTTGCGGTCAGGACCCTCTCAGTGACTGAACTGCTCTTGATTCGTGATTCCTAGATTTTACTGTGATGGACATGATGTGTTTTGGTATTGATTGGTGCCTACGGACTATTTGTGCTTAAATGTGTGATTACGTCTCAGGGACGGGTGCCCGGTTGGTTACACGCACCCACAAGTTTGAGGGGTGGGCGATAGGCACTCTGCTAGTTTGGGTGGGCGGGAGGTTCTGACACCGCCATGCAGGGAGGCAGGGAGGGGGGTTCCGGTTAGCGAGTTCCCGGTTCTTGCCGGGGTTGGGGGGGGAATTGTTTCAACTTGCATTGTTGTTTTTCTGTTGTTTAGGTATGACATATTTGACAGACCTCAGGTATTGACAGGTATGGGTTCCATGCTCTTGGTATATCTATTTGTGAAGGTCCAAGGTTCTACGGGAATGTCTCCTCCTGGGGGCCTTCCTGGTAGGTTTCCTCCGCGACTGAGCGTACTCTTACAAGGAGGTGATGGACACGACGATTAGACAGGAGCTTAAGTTGCTGTCGTGGAACGTCAACGGGCTGGGAGATAAGATTAAGGGGGGTGTAGTGCTCCAATTTTTAAAACGTCACTCCCCGGATGTCGTCGTCCTACAAGAGACCCACCTGCTTGGGAATGCCTGCAAGGCACTGTCGCGATGGGGTTACCAGCTGATGGCACACTCGGCTTTCGGCTTTGGTTCCCGGGGAGTGGGTATACTGGTCCGGAAATCGTTCCCCATGACTGTTGACTCGGTCCGCACTGACGTCCTGGGTAGATTTGTGGCTGTCTCCGGGACCTGGGAGGGGCATACACTCAATCTCCTCTCTGTCTACATACCACCAGGATTGCACACTCAGGCCTTCATAGATCTTGGGGACCTCCTTCTGGACTTACCCGATGGCAGATTGTTGATTGGGGGCGATTTCAACTCTATTGTTTCTGACTCCCTCGACCGATGGCCCCAAAGGGCCCTGCCGCCCTCCCGCAGGCGGATCCACAGCTTTCTGGGAGCGATGGGCCTTGTGGATGTGTGGAGGAGCTTGCACCCGACCGAACTACAGTACACCTATATCTCTGGCCCTCATGGCAGTATGTCCCGTATAGACTATGTGTTGACGCTAGCACATCAACTCCACGTCGTCAGAGACATTCAACACCTAGCTAGGGGGATCTCCGATCATTCACCCAATCAGTGTCACCTAGAGGTGGGCGAGCCCACAGTCCGCTGGATTGCCCCGATTAACTCCTGGTATCTCACGACTCCCCAAATCAGGGACAAGGTCCTGAGCGAGTCTGATCTTTACTTTCCGGAAAACGAAGGGTCGGTTGACTCGATGAATACGCTTTGGGAGGCCTACAAGGTCGTTATACGGGGGGGTGGTCTTGGCCCAGATTGCCGGTCAGCGCAGGGAGAAGGAAGCAGATGTGACGCGCTTAGAGGGGGAAATCTTAGACTTGGAGAACGCAGTCCGGACACAGGACTCGGCTTAAGTGCGTCAGAAACTGCGTATAAAAGTCAAGGAGTTCTCTGACCTGGCTACAGAGGCCGCCAAGAAGCACTATAGGGCCACGCTCAGCAGAATCTACGACGTAGGCAATAAGGCTGGTAAATTACTGGCTTGGCTGGATCGCAGAGATAGGGCTCAGCGAGTTGTGGCTGAAATAGAAACAGACTCACATTCTAGCCTCACTGAACCACAAGATATTGCGGACGCCTTTGGCCAATACTACCAGTCGCTTTACACCTCCCACACGTTGCATACAGAGGAAGAGGCTTCCTCGCTTTTATGTGATATCTCGATGCCGCTACTTACCGAGGAGGAGTGCTCCTACCTCGATCTCGACATCACAGTTGCGGAGGTTGAAAAAGCCATCCAAGACTTGCGTGGGGGGAAAGCATCGGGCCCTAGGTCTGCCCATTGAGTTATTCAAGCTCACGGCGAGCAAGACGGCACCCTATCTCACCGAAATGTACAGCGAAAGCAAAAAAGAGGGTGTCCTTCCTGAGGATCAGCGACTCGCCAACATTGTTGTAATCCATAAAGTGGGTAAGCCAGCCAACAAGTGTTCATCCTATAGGCCCATCTCGTTGCTTAACTGTGAAGCGAAGATCCTAGCGAAGGTTCTTGCCACTCGCCTGCTTAGGGTCCTTACCCGCCTGGTCCATCCGGACCAATCGGGATTTATGCCCGCTAGGAATACCTCCCTCAACTTGCGCAGGCTCCATGGAGTGCTGTGCCGGGTTGACACGATCAGGGACGACGCTGTTGTGGTATCCCTTGATGCTGCTTCGGCATTCAACACCATTGAATGGCCCTACATGTTCGTGGTTCTTCATAAACTCGGTTTTGGGTTCGAATTTATCAAATGGGTGCGGCTCCTATATCATCAACCGCTTGCCCAAGTAGTCGTTAACAATAGGAAATCTCCCGTTTTCATTCTCGGCAGGGGCACCAGACAGGGTTGCCCCTTGTCTCCGCTTCTCTTCGCCTTGGCCCTAGAGCCTTTGGCGACATGGGTTCATCAGAGCCCCGTCATAAGGGGCCTTAAATGGACGTCAGGGTGGGAGGACCGAATCTCGCTGTATGCGGATGATATCTTGCTTTATTTGGCCTCCCCAGCGGCATCCCTCAATGTCGTTCTGGACATATTTCATGTGTTTGGTAGGTTTGCGGGGTATTCGATAAACTGGTCTAAATCGGTGCTCTACGTCCTTTATGGCAAACTGCCTTCACTCCCTCGGGGTTGCCAATTGGCGGAGGCAGCCGATGGCTTTAAATATTTGGGGATCTGGGTCTCTAAAGATCTATCTAGAGTCTACAACTGTAATCTCCTGCCGCCTCTAGTGAGTCTTAAATCAGACGTCCAACACTGGAAGTTGCTTCCGTTGACCCTCTTGGCACGAGCGGCCCTATTCAAAATGATGTCCATTCCCAGACTCTTATATGCGTTACAGAACACCCCGCTTCCTGTCACTACCTCATACTTCAAGGAAATCGACAGTATCGTTCGGGACTTGCTGTGGGAGGGTAAACCACCTTGTATCGCAAAACACAAACTCACGCTAGGATGGTTAGACTGGGGCATTGGACTTCCGGATATCAGGAAGTACTATTGGGCATCGCAACTCGCAGCAATCAACCAATGCATGTACAGACCACAGGGGGACCCCGCCTTTCAGATCGACAGGTGGCTCCTCCCGGGTGGCGGCTTCGAGGGTGCTTTATATGTACGATCTTTGAAACCTGCTCTGACTGGCCCGACCGGACACGCGGTGTACGTGTGGAGGGTGGCTACTAGGAGTCTGGGCTGGGAAGGAAAACTCACACAGGCCACACCACTCTGGCACAGTGAGCAATTAGGTAAACTGATCCACTCGAAGGGCTTCGATAGATGGGACCTCATAGGCATCTCCAAGGTGGGTGATTTATGGAAGTCGGGTGATGTGGTCCCTTTTCCCCGGTTACAGCAAGAATACGATCTAGCCCAGTCTGTATATTTTAGATATCTCCAAATTAGGCATGCCTTGCTGGCTGTCCTTCCCAGGGGTAGTGAGCTCCCTGAATCCTCCCCACTCGAAGATAGGATCTTAGACGGCGACCTACCGGAAAAGGCCATATCACTCATTTACAAAAAGCTCATTAACAACATGGCGGATCCCCTGACCCGCTTGAGAGCCAAATGGGACCACGATGTGGCTGGTCTAGATGAAGAGGAGTGGCAGTGACCTCCCCTCGGGAGGTAGCCATCTCCTCCCGGCTCCGCCTGGTGCAGCTAAAACTTCTTCACAGATCCTACTTGTCTGGGCCCCTGATGGTTAGCATGGGTTACACGTTGGATGGTAACTGTGTGCGAAAATGTGGTCAGGAGGGAACTTTTATCCATGCTCTCTGGGAATGCGCAGTGATCCAGAGTTACTGGGAGGGGGTGGTGCGCCAGATGGAGGAAGCGTTAGGGCAACAGATCCATTGCAATATTAAATTGGCTTTGTTGAACATATGGGATCCTACTGACCTGAACTCCAGGGAACGAACATGGGTCACTTTGGGGCTGATGGTTGCAAAAAGGAATATTGCCCGAATATGGAGGGCACAGAGCCAGCCGAATGCGGCTGATTGGGGCAAAGATATGGATTGGTGTATGGTTACGGAAAAGTCCATCTATGAAGCCAGGGGGTGCCAAATGGACGCAAATATGGTGGAAATGGAATGTCCACAGGGGAGAGATTTGTGAACCTCCGAGATCCAGGGAGGATGTTACCGGTGGGACCTAATTCTGTACAATTGAAACTGTCAATTTCACTTTGGGCTACGCATGTTTTAAAGAACCATTTCGTGTGCAACACTTATTGCCATCTCGCATGTAACTGTATAACCTATGTGTCATGCCTTAATTTCAATAAAAGAGTTATAAAAAATAAAATAAAAAAAAAGACCACATCTGATGCGAGATGGTAATCCTTATGATGTTTAGACAATGTCCTTTCTAAAAACAACTGTGTTCGGGTGTATAACATTCAAGCAACTTCCCTGTCTTAATTCTAAGCGGTTAGGACTTCCTCTAACCATGGCTACTCCTCCCACAGGCGCACCAGACTTGATACCACCCCCTTGCTGAAGCTACTTTCTCCACCACCTTGGTCATTTGACACACAGGGCTGTTAGAGCGTGTTAGCTAGTTTTCCTGTGTCTCCCTGCCCCAGAATCTCATCACGTCTCTCTTTCCTGTGTTCTTGTTCATGTCTCTCTGCTTCTGGTATGTCTGTCTGTCGCTGTCCCAATGCCAGTGTATAAATGTTCGAATGTAGTTGTTGGGATCTAGCTTTAGCATAGTGTGGGTGGGTGAGTGGTGTTGTGGAATGTGGGAAACACTGTGATGTAAGAAAGAACAGGGCTAGAGACGTAGTAGTTATCATGCTGTGACATTTGGATTGCATACTTATGCACAGTATCCTTTTGAGCAACCCAAAATTACTCAACATCAGATCTTGTCAAAGTTTTTTTCATATGTTTGATCGAATCCAGAATTCTATTTCCCAAACACAAGTTTAAAGAAATCATTATCAATTGTGTAAACTGCAAATATTGCATTGTTATTGGCCCTGATGAAGCAACATGTGTCGTGCACACGTGTTGGCCTATGGTGTTCATTTTCTTTTGAAAACTAAAACTAATTTTTAAGTTTCCCAAAACCTGCTTGTGAATATTCATTGAATCATCAAGAGACCTCAAACCCCAGTCTTTTTTTCTTGTATCTAAATGCGGGATTTCAGGGTTTTAACTCGCAATAACCTTTGAGGCCAGTTTGCCAAACCTTCTAAGAGCCTCTGCATCCATCTAGTCTCTACGTTACACATGGCATCCACATATCAGGTAGTTCTAGACCAAGATTCTTGTCATTTGACTTCTTTTATCACTCCGGAAGGTACATTTAGTTTCAAAAGAATGCCATTCGGATTGGCATCTGCATCAGACGTATTTCAACGGCTGATGGACATGCTATTTAAGGATATGGAAGAAGTCTTCTGTTTTCAAGATGATTTACTAATATAAGTGATAAGGCAAATCATGTCAGAAAATTGTCTTTTGTTCTGTCTGTTCTGTAGGACAAAGGTGTGACCTTGAAGGCTGATAAATGTACATTTGTGGTGGAGAGTGTGGATTATATGAGGCATAAGCTTTCTGCCTATAGTGTAGAACCCAAGGAGAATCTAGTGAGAACCACAGCAGATGCCCCGGTGCATGTAGGAAATGACCAGTTACAATCTTTCATGGTGCTAAAGGAATTTTGTTCAAGATTCTTTTCCAGATGTGCTGACAGGACACATAAGTTACGCTCTCTGCTGAAAAAAATTAGAGAAATTTGTCTGGGATGAGGTGTGTGATTAAGAGTTCAGGGATATTAAAATGTGTGTAGTCAATGTCATTCCCCTCAAACCTTTCGATACAGAAGATGAGAGTACTGTAATCATGGATGCCAGTATGTATGGTCTGGGAGCAGTCTTACTGTACAGAAGGAATGGCAAAGATGAAATGTTGGCTTTTGCGAGTCGTGGCTTAAGAGGTGCTGAGGCATCTTATTCAGTGGTGGAGCGTGAAGCTTTGGTGTGTTGGTGGAGAGTGGATCATTTCTGCCAGTAAATGTGGGGTTCGGAATTTGTGGTACGGGTGGACCACAAACCCTTGGTTGATCTGTTTAGCACAAAGGGGGCAGGCAGATCCACACAGAGGATAGCAAAATGGCAATACAGGTTGCAAGAATATTGCTATTATTTGGAATATATTCCGGGTGTCAAGAATGTTATAGCAGATTGTTTGTTGGGGTTGCCAGTTAAGGATGGTACCACAGGTGAGGATTTGGAAAAAGAAGATGAGGTGGTGGTGAACTTGCAAGAGCAACCAAAAGTGCGATTTCCGAATCTGAATGGTTGGAGGCATTGGAACGTGATGAAATATTAACGGAGGAGATAGTACATGTTAAAAAAGAATGGCCAAAGGGTAAACTATCTGATGCCATTCTGTATGCATATAGACAAATGAGCCCTTAATTGTTGATTTTAAAGGATGGGCTTCATAGGGCTGCTGTTTTAATAGTCCCAGAACCTCTGAGGAAGAAGGTTGTTGAGTTAGCACGAGGGCCATATAGAGGTGCGTGCGATGAAGAGGAGATTAAGAGACGCATATGGTGGCCAGGCATGGATAGGGATGTAGAGACTTTTGTGAGGCAGTGCATGTATTATGTTTCCAGCGATAAAGTTCAGGTGACTATGCCAAGTTCAATAAAAGCTGTGTACCTGTTCCAGAAAAAGCTTGGTAAAAATTGGCTGTTGACATAATTGGTCCTGTAAGTGTGTGTGGTGGGCAAGTTAAATATGGAATTGTGGTAATGGACTATTACCCACGGTAGCCTGAGGTGGAGTTTGTAAGGAACATTTCATCATCATCAATTTTAAGTACATCAAAAAATATGTTTTTGATGGAAGGAATTCCTGATGAGATTGTGTCTAATAATTGTTCACAGTTTGTGTCCCAAGAATTTAAGGAGTGCATGAGTGAATTTGTGATTAAACATATCACTACTTCAGCATATCACCCCAGGAGCGATAGCCTTGTGGAACGGTTTAACCGCGAAATAAAGGAAAATCTTTAATTGTCTGCAGTCAGTGGGATGAATTTGAAGCAAGAGATCAAGAATTTATTGTGGGCTATACGCAACACACCTAATTCGGATACAAAAGAGTTGCCCTTTATGTTGTTGAAAGGAAGAGTGCCAGGCTCCAAGATGAACAGATTTTGGATGGGAAAGAAGGATCCTTCTGAGGAAGTGTTGAAGCATAAGGCTGAAAGGAGGAGAGGGGCTAAGGAGAACTATTTCAAAGTGTGTCCGCTTGAGGTGGTGGTGAAAGAAGGGGATATGGTAAGAACGAAGACCTGTGGGAGGAAAGGGTAAAAGTCGATTTTCCAGTCCTATATTTAGTGAATAAAGTGGGAACATATTTGGTGACATTAGACAATGGCAAATTCAGAAATAAGGACAGAGTGCCATGTGAGAGATCTGAAACTCCTGGGTGGAAAAGGAAAAAAGCAGTGGATGTAGAAGCTGATAACCAGAAAAAATCGTCCAGAATTAGGACCATCCTGATCAAGTTGAAGGACTATGATTTGAGGGTATAAGTGTAATTCCTTTTCAACTGTTGTTAAAATCTTTACTCTAAGAAAAATAATTAAATGTATTTGTGTTTATGTTATTTGGATTTTTGTATAGGGAACAGATGTGTTGGGATGCAGCTTTACCATAGTGTGATTGGATGGATGGTGTTGTGGAATGAGGGGAACATTGTTATGTAAGGGATAGAATGTAAGTGTTTGAAAGGGACGGGCAGTTGTTAGCCTGCATTCCTGCCAGTTTTCTTTCAAAGGTTTTTCAATAAATCTTGAGTGTCTATACCTATCAGTGCGAGGAGTATCTTTTTAGTAGCGTCTGTGTGTCACTCTCCCACTGTCTGTGTCTCACTGTCCTAAAGTCTGTGTCTCTGTTTCCTAAACTCACAGTGTCCAAGTCTCTATGTTTAGCGTCCATGTGGGTCAGTATTTGTTCTCTGACCCAATATGCTTCTCTACAATATGTTATAAAGATTAAAGAAATACAGCAGCATAGATATTTATCAGTGGAATGAAAATGGGTTACATTTTGTTCTTTCCCCTTGCAGGGTCTTTTGTGATCATCTGTACAACATCTGCTCACTAGGGTGACCACCTGACATGGAGGCAAATTCTGGGCAGGACAGTAAAATTTCAGGACAAAGGGTCAAAATCCAGGACAGAAGGTCAATTTTACTGACACATCTGAGGAGATGTCATATCCCACTACTTTTATCAATGCATTTATTTACAATTCTATATACTCCACTATGTATTCACTGTGCTTTGTATGCGATTGCCTATAGGTATAGTACATTCAGGTAACAGATTATGTCCTTTACAACAAAGAGATCATCACTCACTATCTATTATTCTTTTGACAATATATATTTTACTGAAAATAGTATTAGTCAAGTACAATACTGATTTTGAGGATTATTTAGTCGAAGTAGTTAGCTTTCAAAGATCACAAGTTCATTCAAATTCGCTCAGACGTGTCGTATGTTGGTAATTCTTTATTTGAAATGTACAAAATGTTCACACCAGTATTGGACTTGACTAATACTATTTTGAGTAAAATATATATTGTCAAAAGAATAATAGATAGTGAGTGCTGATCTTTTTGTTGTAAATGTCTGTGGATTATATCCACTTATGAGGACCCAGGAGGCGGTTTCCCCTTGATCAGGGCACCACTCCTTGTATTATTCCCTACTGTATGATAGGTGGAGTACCTCGAGTCTAGGCCTCTTTTGTAAATCGTTAACAGATTATGTCCTTGTTCAAAAGTAAATTGATGACCTTGACCATGGTGTCAAGGGCATCACCCCTCCCCAAATCTACTCAATCTTTCTTGGAAAGAAAGCAACATTTTGATTATATTTCTAAACATTTTAAACCCATGGCAAACAGTCTGGGAAACATTAAGGTAAATTACTTTTTCACCTTCTGCTAGTTAAGACAAGTTGAACAAACACATCTGGCTCACATCACCTCCACTAGATGTCCAACCTAAAATGAATTAATAAGGCAGAGCAGATGGTGTGGGTGACAATCTCACATCTTATGTCAAGATATGAGGTACCCACAACTTGTCGGTAGTCTCACAGCACCAAGAAGTCCCGACTGTTGCATTAGAGTGTGCTCCATTTACCTCAAAATTGGGAGCCCAGACCAACAGACAAAGAGAATTAAAAAAGCAGGATGAAGTCAAGATAAGATGGGAGAGCCACAGCAACTGATTCAAAGGGTTGTTGCTAAGAACCGGACAAATGAGGAACAGAAGAACAAGGTGGGACAAAATCTAAAATCAGACAAGATGGGCTCACCATGAGTACCGGACAGTATTGCATACATGCAGAGTAGTCTCAGCAGAGAGGCCAGAAACCAGAAACAGAAGAGGCACTGTCAAGTGGCTGAACAAGTAACACCCATCCACCCAGGTAAACTCTACTGGTGCAATGGTACATTGGTTGTGCTTGTAGCGGGTGGGCTAGGGCAAGGACCCTTGGAAAAGGTGGCCCTGGGCAATTGGCCACTCTGTCCATGTCTTAAAATGGCTCTACAGTCGAGTCAAAACCAAACCAGTGGTCTGGCTCATCCCTAAGAGCCAATGAATGTGCAGAATCTTCAAAATATTAGGGATGTAAACTACACAACTAACAAAATGTAAGAACATGATAAAGATTTTAAAATGTAGGAAGTGTTTCTTTAACATATGGAAGTGATTACATTTAGTACATTAGATTACAACATTGCATTGACATTTAAATTGAAAGTTTCTAATCATGAACTTTAAAACATGTATTACCTCTCCCTCCTGACAAAGCCATCAGTGAACAAAGTGAACCAATTGTTTGGTGTCCCTTACATCATGTTAACACAAGAAGAGTTAAAGAGGTATATCCACTGTTCACTCTCCTAATCAACGCAAGAAAACACCAAAGATACGAAAGAGATAGGGGAAGTTAGATATTTGGTTATTTTACCTAACCCTAGGGTATGCTAATAAACCATTCTTATTGGATGTGGAAGCCTCACCCACATTTTGTGGCATGCTTCATCATTGGCTCGGCAGAGGTAGATGTAGGAACTATCAACCCAGCAATCTCCTTATGAATATGTGACTACAAGAGTTGCTTTTCTCTAGCTAGACTATGAACTAGACTAAAGCCCTTATTTGAGTTTCCAATCTGAACACCCGTGGAGGTAGGAAATCCTGTTCACCACATATGATTAAATATATTTATGTTTAAGAAGGGATTCTCCATAAGCCTTGGTGAATGTTCCTGACCTGTTCACTGACACTAGTGTGGGCTGAAACATGTTGACTTCTTAGTGGATGAGAGGCATTGGACCCACGATCATCTAACATAATATTTTAACTATATCTAGGGTACCTATGAATGATGGTCTTTCCTTTAGGTTTACACCAAGGCATTCTTATATCTACCTGGATCGCAGCTTTAGCCAGTTAGGATTTATCAATATCTCCCTCTCAGTATGGTCGAGTTTACCCTGGTAGTATAATCTCACCAAGGCAGCATGAGGTAGCTGATGATGAAGCGCTGCAAAATGTGGGTGAGGCTTCCTCATCCAATACAAATGGCTTATTAGCATACCCTAGGGTTAAGTCAAATTACCAAATAGATAATTTCCCACATCTCCACCACATCTTCAGTGTTTTCTTTTCCCTTACATCACGGCCAATGTTATTGTTCTGAATGGTGGAACATTACAGGCTATTAAAGCATATAAATACAGGTGAGGTTTTTGTACAGGATCTATCTTGTACTGAATTACTTGAAAGTGCTCTCAAATGTTAATGTCAAGTAAATTAGACACATGAAGTAAATTTATTTGGCTTAGATTACACAATTTAGTTATGCGGGGAAGTTGGGATGTTAACCTACGTTTCCTGGTCACACACAGTGCAATTATGTCACTGACTAGATACATTTATTTTTCTCAATCCCCTTTAAAACCAGAGGTCTGTGTTTTTGTACAACTGCGTCAGATGAATAGTTAAATAAATACAAATAACAGGTTAATCTGGCACGATGTCTAAAAAAGGAGGTATATAGTGAAGGTAAAGGAAGGCAGGACACTATCTGCTATTTCACTGGCTTTCTCATACATTTAAATAGCTTTTCAACGCAGAGCTGAAGTGCACTGAAAAATGTAATACTGCGATCTCGTGTGCAATGCTAGTGAGGGCAGTCAGTGTTGAAGCGGATTCGAATGCGTGGCTAAAAAGAAAACATATTCTGTAACCATCTTGTTGATGTTTCACCATCAGGTAACGAACTGCATATAAAAAGTGCACACCCTAAATGAAAAATAAATTCAATTTAAACTAATCAGCTGGAAATTCACTACTTTATGTTACAAAACCTCAATTGGTCAATGTGATCACTGCAGATGTCTACCTGTGTAACCAGAGGCCCACAGAACTGAATCCTGTTTGGTACAGCAGAGAATTTTGATTTGGGTATTTTTAGCTAGAATTACACACAGTATAAGATAGGATGCCACAAACTGAGCAAATACATTTAGGTTAATGATGAAAAATGTCCTTCTAAAGTATAGATTGTACCCAGTGCAAATATTATTACAACTGTCCATTAAAAGCATGCACTCCACAGTTCAGCTTGGAACACCTTTACAATACCTCTCAAAAAGAAGAAATCTTTGTCATCAGGAACCTTAAATTGACTTGATAACTTAATGCCTATATGGCTGCCAAGTAGCCTTTATATTTGCAGATTAACCAATTACACACATTCACAATTCTTTCAGGAAGCAGATACCCGGGCAAAATGGCTTGTTTCTTGTTAAGCTGTCTGCCCTTCTCTGGGATTAAAGCACAGGAGACTCCCTCCCACTTCAGTTGAGCTATCTCAACTGTCAGAATTAACCTTTGTCTTATAGCAGAAAGGATAAAATTACTGACAAGTGTTGTCCACTGAAACAATGATCACGGACTGTAGAGTCGCGCTCTAGTCTCCCGGTCACGTGAGACTGGGGAGGCTGAGAGGGCGTCAGGATATCCGGCCGTGAGGGGAACGGCCGCGATAGTGCAAAGGCGGCTTTCCGGCGCTCTCCGCCCGGAATTGAATAAATACGTAATTAGGCACTTGGCGTCCGCCTCATTATTTCCCACAGACCTCGCTACAAATTGGCGACGAGGCTGGGGAGACGGACGCGACGGCCAACAACAAATAAAAAAAAATTTAAAAAAACACCTGGCGCACCTACGGCCGCACCGCGACGCTGCGGGGGGAGGAGAGCGCGGCAGAGAAACCGCCGCTCATTGCCTGCACAGCGGGGCGCCCACCACTACTGCAGGACTGCAGAGGGGCCCCGGGAGCAACAGGACGGTCCAGCAACCAGCCCAACGAGGGTCCTGCCAGGTGTACAGCACGAGGAGGTAGGAGACACCCCTCCTCCACCGGGGCAAGGCCATACAAGCTACAACAAACCCACAGAGGAATACAAAACAAGTACTGCACAGCCAGGCGCTCACCCCACTGACGAGCGCAGCATACTGGCAGTCACTGTGCCTGCTGTGAGAGACACATAGGACGGGAAGCTTGGGGGACACGCACACCCAGCGTCAAGGGTCCAGCTGGACACACAGGGATCGTACTAGGCGGAAGGCGCAGCACCAAGCGCACACGCACGGGACTCACGGAGCCCCTCCTTCACAGAGCTTAAGCCCCACAGGCACCCAGTGAGACGTGCCCGGTTCACGCAGCAAGTAGTACAGGGGCCGTGCACCACCCACGCCCTGACACGAGGGGCCAGCGAAGCAGCCACCCAGTTCTTGACCCTGGCGCACCAAGGACCAGGACACACGGGAGTAGATCCCACGTCCCAAGCAGGCGTGACAGGTCGGCAGGAACAGAGCGCTCCAGGTAGCCCTCCGCCCAGGACAGACGACGCACCTCCGGTGAGACAAGTCACCATGTGTGCCCAGACATTCTCCCTCACGAATCCGGTACCTTTCCTTCCGATAGCCGGGGGAACCGGCAATGAAATGGGAAGACTGGAAGGAATACTTCCTCAACTACCTGTCGGCGTTGGAGGATGAGGGGGACAAAGTTTTCCCGAGTACGAGGAAAAAGAAGATCCTACTGCACAATCTGGGTCCGGAAGGCATACGAGTTTATAGGAACATGGTGAAAAAGACCCGACCTCAGGACGATGTCGACGTGTTTCAACACGCCATTGACGACCTAGACAGCCACTATCAGCCAGTGGTATGCACTGCAATAGACCGGTTCAACTTCTTCCAAAGGAAGCAGAAGACAGGGGAGTCCGTAGATGACTATGTAGCCGCATTAAAGAGTTTGGCGATCACCTGCAAGTTCGGAGGCCTCCATGATGACTTCATACGCGACCAAATCATCATGCACACGGTGAACACGTCCATACAAGAGAAATTATGGGTCGGTGGCGATGCTCCCCTCAAAGAGATAGTGGCCATGGTCAAGAAGGCGGAACTTTCCAAGAGGTGCGCAGAAGCGGCGAAAAGGGACAATGTCAGCAGACCCCTAGTGGGCAAAGTCACGGAGGCTCCCTCCCGAGAATGGAAACCGCACGCTACAGAGAACTATAGACGACAGAGGACGAACAAAGCCAAACCGGCGGGACACCCGACGGCCCAAGGAACGGACAAGCACAGTTGCTACAGGTGCGGGAGCCCGGCACATGCAGCCAATGACAAACGATGCCCAGCCTTCAGGGCAAAATGCCTGTATTGTGGGATAATGGGGCACTTTGAGAAAGTATGCAGACGTAAGCCTCGGAAAACGACAGTGAAGTATGTGACACACGACATGGAACCGGAAGAAGACGAAGGGGAAGAGGACGAAGACACAGTGCTGTGTATAGAAGATCAAATCTTAGGCATCGACTGCTCCAGGACACGCAAACCGTTGTGTGAACTTTCCATAGGAGGGATCCAAGTCTCCATGGTAGCAGATTCCGGCTCTCCATACACCATCATACAGCGCAGTGTATGGGACCGAGATTTCGCACAAGTCATAGGCACACACCTGCTCTCTCCGGACATCCATCCAGTCACCTTCACGGGGGAACCCATACCCATGGTGGGATTTCGCCCCCTACGATTCGAGTTCTAGGGCCGCAAGGCAGAAGGGAAGCTGTATTTGGCAGAGAAGGGACCCTCGGTGCTGGGATGGGTGGACCAGGGAGAACTGGGTATCCAACTCAACCCAGGAGGCCCGACGCACTTACTGATGACAGGCCAGGCAGGCACGTACGAAAACCACAAGTGGAAAGCAGACTTCCCAACAGTTTTTGGAGGCACCATTGGCAAGATGACGAAGTTCTCCCATAAGATATGCCTCAAAGAGGGCGCACAACCCGTGAGTCATAAGGTGCGGAACATTCCGTTCAATAGTAGAGAGGCTGTGCAGCAAGAGTTACAACGTCTTGAAGCTAATGGAGTGATAGAGCCCATCGAAAGTGCGGAGTGGCTCGCACCTCTGGTCGTGGCCAGAAAACCCAATGGTAAGGTGCGATTGTGCATTGACTTGCGCGAGCTCAACAAGAACATTATAGTAGACAAGTTCCCACTGCCCAAAATAAATGAAATGCTGGCGCAGACAAAAGGCGTCCAATGGTTCTCGACACTAGATCTGACCTCGGCGTACCATCAGATAGCACTCCACCCGACGTGCAAAAAACTGACCTCGTTCATCACACCGTTCGGATGCTACCAATTCCGACGAATGCCGTTTGGCCTGGCATCCGCCGCTGCGGTGTTCCAAAAACTAATGCACAGGCTTTTTAAAGACACGCAAGGGGTGCAGTATTTCCAGGACGACATCCTGATCATGGGAAAAACCAAGTCGGACCATGATGCCAAGCTCACGAAGGTGCTACGAATTCTGGCGCACAATGGTCTTACAGCAGAATGGGACAAGTGCCGGTTTGGAGTAACTTCCGTGACATATCTGGGTCATGAAATAAGCGACAATGGCATTGCACCGAAGAGGGCAAATGTGAAAGCGATCAGGGATGCACCTACACCCAGATGCAAAGACGACGTCCGCTCCTTCCTGGGTATGGCGGAGTTCTATAGCAAGTTCGTGCCTCACTTCGCCACCAAAACGCAGTGTGCGTCAGCTACTAAAGGAAAAAACGGCCTTTGAGTAGACGGAAGGGTCCCAGGAAGAATTTGGCGTAATCTAGGATGACATCTGCAAGGCGGTCCCCCTCCATGGGTTTGACCAAAAGGCCTTATCGATCCTCACCACGGACGCAAGTGACAGAGGATTGGGAGCAGTCCTGATGCAACGCTCAGAGGAAGGGGAACTGACGACGGTCAGCTTCGCGTCCCGATCTCTGGCTCCAAATGAAGAAAAGTTCAGTGTGGTAGAAAAAGAAATGCTAGCCGCTATCTGGGCGATGGAACGGTTCCGCCAATTCCTGTGGGGCTCCAGATTTGTGCTGAAAACGGATCACAAGCCATTGGTCAAGGTGCTCACATCCAGTGGACATGGTAGCGCCACGCCGCGCATAGCGAAAATCACTCTAAGGTTACTGGACTATGTGTACGATGTAGAGTACATCCCAGGAGCAAAAAACCGAGTGGCTGATTACCTCAGCAGAGCATCCGCAATGGAAATGCCACCCCCACAGACAGAGGAGGATGACTACACCAAAGCCTTCGCGGAAGATCAGGAAGCAGTTATAAGTGCGCAGGAATGGAAATCGGCGTATGAGAACGATGCACGCCTCACAGCAGTGAAAGGGTTCATCATCACAGGATGGCCAGAAAAGAAACGCTTGGACGCCGACCAGCGCAAGTTCTACGAAGTTAGGGAGGAGCTGTCGGTAGGGGATAGGAATGTGTTCCTCCTTCGCGGAGACAAGGTAGTACCTCCGGAACACCTGGTAGAGAAGTTACTGACGATCCTACACGAAGGGCATCTAGGCATCGTAAAAACTAAGCAGAGAGGCAAACAGGCTTACTGGTGGCCCGCGATGGACTTCCAAGTAGAGAGGCATGTCAGGGACTGCGTGCAGTGCAGCAACGCGGACAAGTCACAGACCACACTGCGACCGCCATTGGGGAAGTTCCACAATCCTGCAAACCCATGGGAAGAGGTAGCGGTGGATATCTTAGGCCCTATACTAGATGCCCTAAGCGAACCAAAGTATGTCATAGTGCTGGTGGATCGGTATTCAAAATGGCCTGAAATAGAAGTGTGCGATACAGTGGACACAGACACTGTGCTGGCATTTCTCACCTCCACATTTCTGAGGGAAGGAATCCCCAGGATTATAACCTGTGACAATGGACCCCAGTTCACCTCAGATAAGTGGAAGGCATTCATGGAGAGGAATGGTATACAGACCAAACACACCCCGGTTTATCACCCGGCCGGAAATGGCCTAGCCGAACGATTCAACAGGGTGATAATGGGATCTGTACAAGCTGCCATTAGTGCTGGGAAAAATTGGGAGGTTGAACTCAGATGCACGGTGTGGGCGTACCGCATCACTCCCACCAAGACAGGATACAGCCCGTTTAAGATATTGAGAGGGCGGGACCCATTTACCAGAGACAATGTGGCGTGGAAAAAACGGACTGTACAGAGCAAATGGTCCCCAGCAGTGGTGCGAAGCAATCTAGAGAGGGCACAAAGGATCTACACCGATCACTACAACAGGCGACACAATGTCAAAGAAGCGGCACTGGAAAGAGGTGAATGGGTCAGAGTAAAACTTGCTCAATTGAGAAGGAAAGGCGAGAGCAGATTCAGTACGCCCTTGCAAGTGCGAGAGGTATATACCAGATCTGCCCTCTTGAGCGATGGGAAGACATGGTCAAAAGACAGAATGTCCAGATGCAACAGGATACTGAAATGGGCCAAGACAGAAACAATGCAACCAGGGAGCAACGAGGAGCAGATGGCAGGAACAGAGGAATCTGGCAGAGACGACAGGGACATTTGGGTAGAGGACTTGAACGGTATGGACATACAGGAAAGCCTTGACGACTCAAGGCCACAGGTACAGCAAGAGAACCAAGGGGGGTGGAGTGTGGAAAGAGAGGGTCACCCACGAGAGTCACCTGGTGATGCCCCTTCCAGTGCCTGCAGAAATAGTATGACTGGCACCCCGGTAAGACACACTCGCCTAGGCAGAGCGGTGAGGCTACCGAAAAGATATCAGGACTATGAGATGGAGACAGTCACCTTGGACCCTGTACTTGTCTCTGATGGTTATCTATAGTTATGTTGTGTTATTGTAAAGGGGGAAGATATGTAGAGTCGCGCTCTAGTCTCCCGGTCACGTGAGACTGGGGAGGCTGAGAGGGCGACAGGATATCCGGCCGTGAGGGGAACGGCCGCGATAGTGCAAAGGCAGCTTTCCGGCGCTCTCCGCCCGGAATTGAATAAATACGTAATTAGGCACTTGGCGTCCGCCTCATTATTTCCCACAGACCTCGCTACACGGACAAGTGCCATCAGTGCCACAGGACAGTTCTGTGTAAGTTAAGAACGGATGGTCAATGGTCACCCTACTTCTCCGCCGCAGTCCCTTATACTCCCTATGACCCATGTATTTCTGCCGGAAGCTACCAACATGAACAAGCCTTACTTTCTCGCTGCGCATGCGCAGCAACGCACCAGCGTTTATTATGACGTCACCGGAAGGGCGCCTCTTGGGTCTATCAGTCAAGCCCCCCTGTGTCCGTGCACACTTCTGCTCCTGGCACAGCATCTTCCAGACGCGCCCGGGTGGGCAGGCCCTGCTTTAGTCTGGATATTGAGAGAAAGCTCTCAGCGCTGAAGCGTGACCCACTTTTCCTTCCTCCAATCAACGCTCATGTCATGGGGTTAAGCACATTTCCAGCAGTTTTTCTTTTGTTCGCCCATGTTAAAATCAGGACACATCCTTCAACAATCAGCGCAGGTAATTTGGATTTGGCTCCAGCGGACCATAGTCCATAAACAAGCTGCTCTCGGCCAGGACGGCCGCGTTTCTGCCTCGGTTCATCTCCTTGCCCGGACTCTGGAAACTACCAGACTCCTGCAAGGCTGTGAAGACAGATTACAGTACCAAGAAAAACTCGATTTCCAATTAATTCCAAGGAAGACAATCTTAAAGAGAAATGGTAAATTCCTACATCACACGCACACGTGCATTGTTACAAAGGGTGTCCAAAGCAGGTCCAACATGGCTGGATCCATGCTAGATTTGAAAAATATCCACATAAAATAGATTTGAATATAATGAAACTGCTAATTTAAAGAGATATTTTTGAACAGCTGGCACGGATATGGCCCTCCTGGACTTACACTGGACACATTTAGGTAACCAGGAAAGGAGAGATAAATATCACAAACAAGATTAGCGAAATGATCCAATGTGCCGCGTGGACAAGCTGTTTACAAATCAACCTCCTTCATGTTAGCAGTTACTTTATTCAATATTTCTTTATTCAAATTTTCTACAGACATTCAGATACATATCCAGTCAGGCAGAAACATTATACATCAGTACTCACATTGCTGTATATCAACGTCTAGTGTCTGATTCACATAGCAGTGTATGTTATATTTACGAGAAACATTTAGATTTTTACATAAAACTCTTTGTAACAGAACTTGACTTACAAACAGTATCAACATGGGTTCTTTGTGAGCAGCCATAATGCACTTGTCATCCTAGGAAAACTGTTTAGGGTTTCAGTAATAAAAGCTAGAGATCATACAGTTTTATGGAAATTCCTTATGTAGCAATGAGGGTCATCCATGTATAGACATAAAAGTGTCACGAACTGCTGAACTTAAACAGTCCCTTCACTGAGTTGCATATTAATGGTCAAAGTTCTTCCATCAGCATGTTGTACATTTGTTCACAAAGGCCTGAGGTCAGCCTTGGCTTTCAGTGCCACCAGTACTGTATCCCATTCCTTTAGCGCTGTATCACCACTGCGTGTTCTGCGGCATGCCGTAGCCGCTATTTCAGCCCTAACACCTTTCAGCCATACTTTAATAATTAGGGCATGTTTGGCCCAATGTTGCGCTTGGTGAGTACCAATGCCAGGTCCATACATTTACAGGTATGTTTGGCAGCTTTGCTCTTTCCATTTGGCTGAAGATACACAGTGTAACATCTTGTTTAATTGTTCCTCGTCCTAGTATCGATCAATGACCCCACAGGCTCACACCATATGATAAAAAAATCAGCATTTGGGACCAACCATCTCAGGCAGCAGTCGTACGAGCCAGGGAACATTTTCGCTATCCTAATCAGTCTGAGATATGCCTGGTGCAAATGTTTAGATTGTGTGATTTTAAATCTCTGATTCATGGAGACTGCCTTAGTGCATTGCAGTACTATACCCCATGCCTTACCCACAAAGTTCCAATCTTTTCCTCCCATTGGGCCTTAAAAATGCCCAGACTACCATAAACAAGTCACAACCTTTAACCTTTCTGTTGTCACTGTGTGTGAATAATAAACCTCGAGCATCATTTGTGTCTGGTTGAACCTCCCCCTCATCCCACATTCGCCATATCACATTGAGGATTGCATTATATGTGAAGAAATGTCTTGCCCCCAGATCCCATGCCTGTGTAAGAGTTTCATATGAATGGAGAATACCATGGGAATAGTAGTCAGCCAACGTCTGTATCCCTGAAGCGGGCCAGGCCTTGTGAATATGTGTTTTGGTAAGTTCCTTAAATTCTAGGAGACACTACAACTGCAACTCGGGTGAATAGGCCATCTGACTTCCAGTTTGAACAGAAACACGGCTCTAGCATTGCCTAGCAAATAAGAGAGATCTTTGATAGTTATAATTTTATTCAGTAACACCTTGCTCATCGTGTTTGTGCCTAGCATTGCCTCCAGTGGGTGGATAAGTAATAAACCTCATAGTTTGGGGTGCCCAGTCAGCCCCTATCTAGTGCGCTCATAAGTTTGGTCAGTGCCACTTGTCTTCGATTGGCACCCTCCACCAATAGAGTCAATACAGAATTAAGTTCAGCAAAGAATCTCCTGGGCAGTCACACCAGAAGACATGAAAGTAACAGTAGATGTTTTGGTTTGGCTATGCATTCCACTGGAGACAGCGTAAGAGCACCCCAAAATACCAATGATTGTCTAGCATTGGTTAATACTCGACCAATATTGCCTGTTACCAGATGTACAATCATGGTAGACTTGTACCCCTAAGTATCGAAACGTGTCTGCCTTCCAAAGCAAGTGGCTATGCTGAATCATCAGACACTCTGGCTGGGCTGTGGGCTTTAACTGAAAAAGTCAAGATTTATTACAGTTTACTAGTAAACCAGTGGCATTTGCAAAATCATTTAATAGCTCTATTACTTCTAGTAGTGCTGTCTCAGGGTTGCATGGATACAGCAATGCATCGTCTGGATAGGAGGAGACAATTTGGTGTTTGCGAGATATTGCAATACCCCAGTCTTGCTCTTTGTTGCACAGTAAATAGGCCAATGACTCCATGGCTAGAGCAAATAATAATGGCGACAATGGACAAGCCTGTCTGGTGCTTCGTCGAATAAACTATTAAGTGGGTACTTGGGACGGCCTGTAGGGATCTTAGCTAGGGGATGCCTGTATAAAAATGGTATCCATTTTAGTATATGACACCCACATCCAATTTTTGTAAGCATCGCAAATAAATACAGCCACAGTAGGGTGTCAAAAGCTTTTTGTATGTCTATAGAAACTATAGTAGGTGTCATGATGTCCGTTGGTAGTTGATCTATAAAGTAAAATAGGCGCCTCATGCTATAGGCTGTGTTCCGATTAGGAATAAAACCACATTCATCAAGTCCAAGATCAAACCTTGGATTCTATTAGCTAGAATATTGCCAAGTATTTTCCCAACGCAGTTAATAAGTGAGGGTGGTCTGTATGGCCACACCCCTGTCGGATCATATCTATTCTTGGGTAACACCACTATCACAGCCTCGTTAACTGTGGCAATCAAGGTGCAAGCTTCGTTTTATAGGTTGAGTAAAGTTCCACAGGAAAACCATCAGACCTGGGAGTTTTAAATTGTTTGATCGTGGAAACAATTTCTATTAACGCATCCAGAATTTATTGCTGATCTTCTGTAAGGGAAGTTAGGTGTATGCCGTCCCATGGTGTATATGTGCGTACTTCAGATGTGTCCCGGGGGTGTATATACAGCCTCATAATATCTAGCGAATTTCAAATTTATACCCTGCTGATCAGGTACTTATGTCCCATCGTGGTCACGTATTGTGCATATTAGGGGAGATTTTTTTTTTTATTCAGCAGATTCATAGAACAATCAATTACAGAGAAGACAATTCAATAACATTAAAAATAAATAAATAAAAAGCTGTTAATGTCGTACTCATTAGATTACAAAATTGGGATCGAACATTATTCCGAAATGGCCAATCATTTAAAACACCCATATCATACATATAGCAATTTTATGCCTTTGTGCCAAGCTACATTTGCTGCCTCGCTAGTCCCTTGCCCTTAAATAACTACTGAAAAATAGTTTGCGGCTACAAAATAGGGAGAAAGGAGAGACAGCTCCCTAAAGTACAAAAAAAGCAACATTTTTGTAAGATATTCGTATAACAGCAGTCAACTCAGAAAAAGTGGAATTGTGCCTAAGATACAGACGAAATAGCTGCCATCCACTACAGAGTGATAGGGGATTTTTTGAGTACCAATTTAAAAACAGCCCACACACAATACACAAAGTGCGTTCGTGCATTCATAATATAGCAGCTGTCAAAATAAATGAAAAGATATATATACAGTACATATAGAGGAATATCCACCACTAAAAGTTCAATCGTGCCTTTGACTACTTTCATAATACCATAAGAATAAATGAAAAGATATTATACAGCACATATATAGCATTATCCATTACTGAAATTGCTGCTGTGCATTTAATAACTACCCTCTTACTGTTGCATTTTCTATTGCCCCCATAGAGTGCCACGAGTTCTTAAATCTTTTTATACCCCCAACCCTCTTCGGATAGGCTTCTTCAAGCTTTTTTGTTCGAATCATTTTATTATGCCACTCTTGATATGTTGGTACTCTAGTTGTCTTCCAATTATGGAGGATCAAGGAGCGAGCGATTAAAAAGGCTATCACAATAAACGCCTGACCCTCTTTACCTATCGCAATGCTCTTCCTCTGACTTAAGAAACCAAAGAGTGCCACACTGGCCTCTGGATCGATCCTAGTATGGGAACCAAGGCTAAGGGCAGAAAACACCTTTTCCCAAAACTGGTCATGCCTTTGGCAGGTAAAAAATATATGCAACCAACTGCCCATCCCTTGTTGCTTGCAGCGAAAACAACGATCCTTTACGGCTGAATACATTCTGTGAACAGCCCTTGAAGTGTAGTAAGTTATCCAGGAAGCACTGGTATGAATTGGGGGAGAATGTTGATCAGATCTTAATAGTCATGCTAGCAACTATTCTGACTTATCTCCCTCGTCATGTAGCGGTGGCTCCTCCGCAATGGCGGAGGAGCGTCGTCCCACTGGCTCAGCCAGCAGCTGAAAAATAAAACAATGTTTTATTTTTCGGCTGCTGGCTGAGCCAGCACGTGTGGGGATGGGTGGGGTGGAGCCGAGACATGGGAGGGGGGCGGAGTGATGTTCACTACTAACTGTGCATGTCTGTTTGGCCGGCCGTCTTAGGCCGGCAAAACAGACAAGCGCAGTTAGGTTTCTCCAACCTGGCTGTATTGTAGAGCTGGGTTGGAGAAACAGCACAGACTCCCTGTGCCTGAGCGGAGCGTCAAACCATCCCGCTCAGGCCAATACCCACGCTGCTCTCATAAGAAGAGAGCAGCACGGGGATTGCACAGGGAGTCTGCTGCTGTCCCGGTGTCTGCTGAGACCAGGAAGCAGAGGAGGCTCGAGGCGGCAGAAGCAACATGAGGAAAGTTTTCTTTTTATTTTTTTTATTCTCCCCCCACGCTCCCCACTCCAATACCCCCTCCACCCACCCCACCACTGTTAATATGCATCCGCCGCCATTGTCGACATGTTGTTTCGCTACATATTCCTGACAGTCTATACAACATCTTGTCATATTGCTTCTGTGTGTCCAGCACCACCCTCTTTTCCCAATCATAGAGCTTTCTCTCTTTTACTAACATTATAGGCATCAACTCCTTTGACCCAAAGGAGATCTTAATGCAGTTACCACGTGCCAATAGCTTGAACAGGTCCCATTCAGTTAAGCAACTGTCTGTGGAACCTTCATCTACACAAAAGTAATTATCTATTTGCTCGCCAATCTGGGCTCGAAACGGGTGCCCTGGAACGCCACCACCTGAAGATACCACTTACGGATCACAGATAAGGGTCTAGTAAAGTCCAATACAAGTAGCAATGAGTTATGATCAGAAGGCACCGGGCCAAGGTATTCTGCATTTCACACATGTTGTGTGAAAACAGCATCACCCATAAATAAAAGACCTCTTCTTGCATATATCTTATGGACCGATCAGCAGTCCCTTTATATCCATCTATTCTATGCAGTCAGTAGCATAGCAATGAGGCCATTGGCATATTCACAAGCCAGGAAAATGCGCACCCTGGTTGGGTGATAACAGCCCTAGTTGGGAGGTTAATGGACCTCTCTGGCACCCATAGTCCCACCTGTGACTGCACACGCTGCACTAACAGTTTCTGTCCCTCTTATTGCAGGCTGCTCTTATGTCTTCAGTTTTGCATCTCTTTTTGCATCTTGACGGTCTTGGCACAAGAGTTGTTAGCAAAATAGAGCAACTCCTTGTGCACCCGCTGTGGTGTTGGTCCGGGAAGGGTTTGGGATTCAATATGGCATCCTGACTATAGCTTTACGGCATGAAATTTGGGGGTGGCCAGTGAAGCAGGAGAGGTTTCCCATTCTGGGACGGTATGTTTGTGGTTGGGCACAGTTGACACGCTGGGACTTGTAGCTTCACTTACCCCCACTTAGCACAGTCAGGATGGCCCACCATACCCAATGCTGTTGGCTGAAATATGAGGAGTGGCTGAAAAGCCCCCTCGTGACATGAGACCAGTTGAGAGCTTTGGTTGACTGTACAATCTTTGGTTATATAGCCAGTAACAGACCACATTGGGCAAGGCTCAGTTACTTCCGAAGGAGTTCCAGGTAGGATTCTGGATGCAAGTATGCTTCTTTTTGGATTATGTATTAAATGTAATAAAATGTTTCACAAAATCCATGAATATCTTATTGCCCCCTAGTCTCGTCTTTCTGTTGCGGCCCACCTGTAAACTCTGAAGAAGTGGCATTAACACACTGTCCACATAACAGCTAGTGTGCCTTGGTATGGTTCTTGTCTGGGACGGACGGGTCTTCTTCTGGAGAGGTTCTGTAGTCAAGCCTGCAATGGTCAGTGCAGACATGGGTGATTTAAAATATACCACTTCACTGCACTGACTCACTTTTGCAATATGATAGTTTTACTATGCCTCTTTTTTTTTATTTTATAGTTTAGGTAAATGAGCATGAGGCCAATCTCAAATTTACCAGAGGCAGCTTGTGCTTGGTTCCTTAAATGATTAAAACCTTTCTCAAACTTTTAATTTACCTGCATCTATCAACCAAAGGTTAACAATGGCATGAATCGCCTTCCATGAGTCACACCTTGCACCCATGTTTAGGTGTGGCGTTAGGCAAGACTTCTTGATTTTACTAAAATCATATTATGATATTCATGCTCGCCCGTTGGTCTGCTCTTATGTCATTTACATTTTTCTTACACCCACCTAACTTCACTGTATGGCAATGTGTGATTTTTTGGACCCCAAAAATATTCATGCTTTAGCCAATGCTTTTTTTTTATTTAAAGATTGACGAGGGTCCGGCAGCTTCACAAACAATAAAGTTTTGCAAAAACCATGACAAAACAAGTGTTGACAAAGCCACAAGGCTGCCAGCCATCACCAGACATTTTGGATATGCCAATGCTTCTTGGTTATGACTGCTTTGCCTGACTCCTAGTAAGATGCGTCTCTAGTATTCTTCTTAAGTATTATGGTGCACTGGCATGAGAAAATCTGATGTAAAAGCAGCCCAGGTAGAGATACAACAACTTAGAAATAAGGAAAATAAAAAGGAGAAGGGAACACATGAAAACACAACTTTTCAGTATTCGCTTGAACTAAATACCGATCTATTCATTTTATGCTCTCTTATCCTCCTTTGCATTACAATCAGTCAGCAAATCTTAAATTGTCATTATTGTTGTATGTGAAGCAGACTAAGCCTTTTATCTAAAGCAGCGCTACAGAAATTTTCAATTATAGTTTCAGCACAATAGAGTCAGCCCTTTAAACCTATTGCAGTAGATGTGGCTACACAAAAAAGTCTCAATCACTTGAAAACAAGTTTTGTTCATGAAAGGAGACATTCCTCAAGATGGCTAAGATGTGGGAACTAGGGCTGGACGAAATATTTTTGCCCTGTCTATGCAGATATAATTCATAGCGCCCAAGTTCGGTGTGATCCACATGTGAAAAAAGGAGCAAAAAAGGGGCTAATTGCATGCAGCATTACGTATCACCTCAAAATTACCGGCCCCACACAACTCGTGAGCCGGTCGCACTGGGCCATTCTAACTGGCTGCGAATGAGAATGGACATAACACTAGGGGAGAGCAGTAAACTCCGCTCCTCCAGCAGAGTTTTGCCCATTCTGCTTAGAACGCAGAGTTTCAGAAAAACTCAGCCAACCGCAAGGTGGGAGAGTTTTTTCTCGCACACAGCTTGCCAACGTTAAGTTGGCGAGCGTGAAAATCAAGTGCTAGGCCGCCTCCTGGCTATATTTCTTAGCGGGAGGCGGTCACGGCAGGTCGCTACCACTTGCGCTGAGAAAGCTGGCGCTCGAGTCGAAAATCAACTCGAGCGGTAGAAAGAAGCAGGGCCCTCTGAAATGCCGCGTGGTGCCGTTCACGCGGGACAAGCTCCTGGTGCTAAAAATCAGGGCAACGTACCGAACTCCGTCGTTCGTGGAACTCCGCAGAATCACGCAGAGTTTTTAGGTAACTCAGCAAGTTCCGCCCACCCTTACATAACACCTGGCCTAGAGCAAGGCGAATGCAATGGAATGTGTCTCTGTCAATTTAGAGCACCTTGAGTGTCATCCCTTTTGACTGCTCAGTGAGCCATGCACAAAACCTGGAGCTGGATTTGTGACAAGATTGTAAGACAATGTAAGCAGTATTTAGCACCAGTTGTGTAGAGTACCATATTTTGAAACCTGTGAAGCTTGTGGATAGGAGCCTGAAGTAGCAAGCATTGGCATAGTCAAGTCTTAACACCATTCCTGTACTGGGCAGAGAAACTTGCAAATCCTGGGGAAGAAGAGTGAAGTTTTTTAGCATAAAAGTCTCACATGATAAAAAGAGCACAGTAAACCATCGTTAATCAGATCCTCATTTATACATTTTTAGGTCTTGCCTAGCGTTGCTGCGCGAATGCACTGCCATCGCTTTGCGAGGCATGCAGTATACACTATAGTGTGGAAGCTTTGTTGAAGCTCCGCCCACTCTCCGGCCCATCTTCTTCATTGGCTTAGGTTATAAATGCTGCCTTCCGATTGGTTTTAAGCTTGTTTGTCCCTCCCCATTACAGCCATGTCAGTCATTTGCATCCTTCCACAGCTACTGGCCCCTTTACTGCACAGACTACTTTCTTCCCGTCCCTCCCTACCCCCTCTCCCGCAGTCTGTGACTTCTTGGGGCCCCCCACCGCCCTCCAGCGCACTCCAGGTCGTGCTCGTGCCTTCGTCGAGATCAAGATGCAGGCAGTTTCTGAGCCTTCCCGCAGCATACCTAGCGCCGCCTTCAGCTCTCTATCATGACTTGCACAGTAACAAGTGACGCGCGCGACAAGAGGCGTCGCGTGGCAGTGCTTCTGTACCTGAGTGGGCAGGCACTGCAGCGTGACGCCTTTGCCTGCCACCGCTACCTTCATGAGTGGGCGGGCTTTCTTTGCTGGTGTGCTCGTGCCTTCTTCAAGATCAAGATGCAGGCAGTTTCTGTGCCCGCCCCGCAGCATACCTCGCGCCGCCTACAGCTCTCTGGCATAACTTGCACAGTAACAAGTGATGCGCGAGACAAGAGGCGTCACGTGGCAGTGCTTCTGTACCCGAGTGGGCGGGCACTGCAGCGTGACGCCTTTGCCTGGCACCGCTACCTTCATGAGTGGGCGGACTTTCTTTGCTGGCTCTAATAATAGGTACGCCGCAGGCCTGGTATCTCTACGCCGCCACCTTTCCATGTCAGTGGTTTCAGGACTCCTGAAACCATTGACATGGAAAGGTGGCGGAGTCAGCTGCAACGCTCTGTCAACCCCAAAAGCCTTATCGTATATTCGATAGGGAGGGCTGGGTGCAGGTCGAGGTTGTAGTGCGCTGGCCGTGTTGGTTTTGGCTGGGCCACGGTGACAGAGTATCAGTGAGACCGGAAGAGAGGGGGCGGGAGTTGAGGGTCTTTGGATCCCATTAGGAGCGCATTGGGTATAACGTCGCCTTATGTGAGTTTTGTTTGTGGTTTTAACTTCTGCTGCAGGTCGTGTGCATTATCTAACCAACAAAGATAGAATATCACTTTCTCTACACTTGATTTAGCCATGCGTACGTTTATTAAGCGCCTTGAAGTGTCAGTCTACCAGCCCAGCTGGCGCTTTACAAAATAATGCCATACTCAATGGCAGGGTGTGCTGCGTGCCAAGCAAGAGGGGCATCGTCAGAAGATGTGTGCGTACTGGCAGTATCAAAGTATTAGGAGAAGTCCGCGGTTGCTGCTCCCTCCCGTTGTCACTTGTTTATCCCCGCCCTCCCTCCCTCCCGTTATCCGTGGTCACTTGTTTTCCCCCGATCTCCCCCTCCCTCCCACTGTCCATTGCCACTTGTTTACCCCCACACTCCCTCCCGTTGTCACTTGTTTACCTCCGCCCTCCCTCCCTCCCGTTATCCGTGGTCATTTGTTTACCCCCGATCTCCCCCTCCCTCCCACTGTCCATTGCCACTTGTTTACCCCCACCCTCCCTCCCTCCCATGTGGGATACATACACATATCTATACCGCTGGGACTGTGGGTAAATGGTGACTTAGTGACTACTTGATAGGCTAGGTACCACACACAGTCCAGCGACCATATTCAAATTTAGAGGAAAATTTTGAGATAGGAATGATGATGTGTTGTCATGTCTTTTTGAACGCTTTGATGATCACATGCACACTAGAAGCTCCTATGCCACAGGGTAGTGCTTGGTTGGAAGCACTTCATACCCTGACAAGGCCTTGCAACACAGCACACCGGGAGCTGCTACACCACAGGGTAGTGCTTGGTTGGAGGCATGTTATGCCCCCACAAGTCCCTGCAGGACACGGGAGCTGCTACACACAGGGTAGTGCTGGGTTGGAATCACTTCATACCCCTAACAAGGTCCTGCAGCACAGCACACCGGAGCATGCCACACCACAGGGTAGTACTTGGTCGGAAGCACTTCATACCCAGATGAGGCCCTACAGCACATTAGCACACTGGGAGCTGCTACAACACAGGGTAGTGCTGGGTTGGAAGTTCTTCATACCCCGACGAGGCCCTGCAGCACATTAGCACACCGGGAGCTTCTACACCACAGGGTAGTGCTTGCTTGGAAGAGTTTTGCACAGTAGTGTGGCCTAAGAAGACCCAGATTTTATATTAAAAACAGAGCTTTAGAGTATAACATTTCCCGCTGCTAGGCAATATTTCTCTCCATGTGTTCCCGTACCTGGCGTGTTCCGCAGCTTGGTGCTTACTTTCCCTCCATGTTAAAGAACAGTAGCTGTTTCAGCACCCAGGCTAATGTGCTGCATAGCTAAATACATATAAGGTCCCAAAAGCGAGACAGATTGCATTGCAAATGCTTGTTTTCAAAGCAGGCACAGTTGTAGAATCACCTGCTGGGGAAGAAGGTAGCCCTCCCATAACCACTGGGTCAGAGGGTTGGGTTCGACAAACTGTCCTGGCCAAAGATGAGGACCCTACGTTTCCTGGTGTCTAGCTTAAACAGGTTTCCACATACCCGTGACTGGATGCCAAGGAGATAGGATTTTAGGCCTTCCTGAAGCTCAGACTGAAGCTGGCAGAAGAAGCTGAGTGTTACAGATGTAAAAATCGCAGTCCAGACCACAAGATCTTAGAGTAGCCGCTATCAGGAAAGTCACCTGGTGAGGGGTTAACCCTTCTGTGTAACAATGTTGATCGATCAGCCAGAATTTGGACCCCTGGCCAAGAAATTGTGTGTTGGGAAAACTAATGTGAAGTCTGTGCCAGGGCCAAACAATGCCTACGAAGCAGGACCTTGTAGGCAGGCTCAGCCCACACTCTCCCTGTTATGGAGGAGGTAGTCCCTTTCTCCAAGAGGGCCCAATACCGGATGTACTCAACTGAAGAGATTGCATGAACTTTGCACCTGATGGAGCAGAGAAAATAAAAAAATTTAACCCCTAACAAATTTTATAAATAATTAATAAAATGTTCGTTTAAATGTATTAATCAACACTGTACGTGAGGGAAGGGTAACACGCAAGTATATGGGCTGAATAATCTATTAACGAATGTCTGTGTGTCTAATTATAACATAAAATAATTGCGTACTAAATTAATAATAAATGCATGATTTGTGCTTCATAGAATATAAACGTGTCGTTGCAAAAACAATAGTGATGGTAAGTAAGGAACAGCTTAAATGTTGCTTTCTGCTAGGTAATAACTAATTGGGGTACGTAGATGACGGGTGGGAAACGAAAAGGCTATGTTTCTCTATTTTAATTATGTTTTGTTTATTTCAAAATAGTGCTTCTAAGTGTAAAATGGCTGCCGGTTATTGAAGTGCGCATGTGCAGGGAAACGCGTGACAAGGGAGAAAAAGTTGGAGAAAAGCTAACCACATGATGAGGCTGAGAGGCTAGGATGCAAGAATGGTCAAGGCTGATGTGACCTAATTGAACTGATAGTGTGCCGTGGTGATCAGCAAGGAACCGTGGGAAACCGTTTTAAGAGAAAGGACAATGCCTGCAGAGTTCTCGAATGTATCGAAAGAAGTTACAAATGTACTGATCGAAGCGGATGGAAACATGTCTTGAACTGTGAGAAAGGAAATGATCATATACATTCCAAAGAACAAGTTGGATCCGGGAGAACTTGATTAAGAATGAATAGATGAAATGAATGGACCAATGAAAGAAAAGCGTGTTATTAATGTTGCAACAATTAGTTAGCAAAGTTAGAATTAGGGTATAAGAGGGCCTACTCTTAGTGGGAGGGGGTCACAGTCGGAGTTGGAGAGTCGCAGTCAGAGTCGGTGTTGGAGTTGGTGGCTTCCAGTGCTTGGTGGTCCAGATCGATCCACTTACTGAGCGGGAGATGCTGAAAGACTGTTAGATGAGACGGGTTGCAGGTAGCTGATGCTGACGAGCTGAAGTTTCTGTTGCTGTCTTATTTTTCCAGTTGAGTATGAGAATCAAGATATTTTTAATTCGTAAACTTAGGTTAGAAATCCTTAGGCTAAATTAGGGAAGATAGGCAGGTAATTTGGGTTTTGCTTCATGACAAAATTTCCTTTCTGCAATAAAATTGATTTTGCTTAATAAATATTTGAATTAATAATGAATGAATAATTGAATAAAAAGTCTAAATTCTTTCTCATGCTTTTAAAATTATATAAAATTTAAGATTCTTAATCAAACGACTCAGTGGTTATTTTACTAAATGATTGTGACACTAGTAATTGGTTATTGTGATTTAGCTGGTCTTAATCACTATAAATTAATTTCTTACTAGATGATCCATCGACAAAACAATGAGCAGGAATATCTTAAGAAATAACTAAGAAAGCGATAGGTTTAGGTAATAAGGTATCCCGGCTCTTTCCAGCGGTACATAAATGGCGTTTTCCATTTAGTTCTCATGCTTCTCCTAGGAGTATAGAATTTCGTAAAGGTGTAAAGGAAATCCAGGTGTGTGTGTGTGTGTGTGTGATAGGCGATGTTTATGGGCCCCATCGTCATTTGGATGTGAGAAAATATAAGTCGCCCCTGGATGACCGATAAGTGACCTAGGAGAAAAATAGTTTTATTGTACGCGCTGCATCAGATTTCTTGGTAGCAGAGTTATGGTTTCTATAGATTAGTTTAGTGATTATTGATTATTGATTATTTTTGATGACTAACACTATATGTTGAGTCGTGTTATGTTATATGTGAGTTTTCACGCTTCTGGGATGTAGGAAGTGGAACACGTGTGGAAAGAGAAGTCACATGGAATTTGGTACATGGTCTGAATTCATTTTGGTAATAACACATGTTGTGTTATGTTAGGGATTTTCTGTACGAAAGGTGTGTAACTGAGATAGCAAATCACGTTTTCTTGTGAAACTTTGGCCTTAATTCTCAGGAGCCTAGTCTCCACATGTGTCTTATCCCCAGAGAAACAAGTTAATTGTTTGCTTCAAAGAAGGGTAAGGTAGAGGGAAGTGCTACTTTATCGGCGAGAGTTAATAATTCTGTGGTAGGGTAGAGGTAAGCGCTGCCTACTGGAAATACAGGATTCTTGTGTAAAAAGACAAAGCTGTCACTTTTGTTTAGCGATTCAGACTATGGAATTGTTTTAATTGTTGTAACTAACGAAGAAAACAGTGAAAAGAAAAATTGCCTATAATTTTTTGTAAAGGAGGGGTAAAAGAGCAGGAGTGACATTGACAGTGCCGCGCTAGGATTGGATAGTGCGCTAGTCACGTGAACACAGAGTCAAGGGTGACGTAGAAAAGTGCCGCGCTAGGATTGGTTGGTCCGCGGACGAAGGGAATCGTTCTGATTGGTGCGTTAGTGTGAGTCGCGCTGTAATTGGTTGAAGTTCCGTACACGGAACAGTGTTGGTTTGAAGAGAAAAACCAATCGGAAACATGCCATATTATGAGTATGAAAGGGAGAGAACGTCATGGACGACAAAAATAAAGAATTTCTTTAAGAAAGACAAAAAGGTTGTGACTAGAGAGGGACAAGTAATTCCTCCGCCGAAATCAGCAGCTTCACATATGATGCTGAAATATGGATATCATACATGCATATGGTTGGAAAATTGGGCAAAGTATACGAAGAATGATGGTGCATTAGCTTTCCCTGAGAATGGTTCATTTAGTGTAGCGGTTTTGCGAAATTTGCGAGAAAAGATGACAAATCTAGAACCTAGACCTAGACCGACACAGTTTGAAGCGTTGACGGAATGGGAGGATGAGATGTATGAGCGAGAGAGATTCAGAGGTTTAAGAGATCATGAGTTTATGCCTGGAAGAATGTGGGGAATAAATCATGAGGATAGAATAAAACGATGGAGATGTGCTAACATGACAGGAGGTTTGTTTCCGGCTTTTACAGTTGAGGAAGAGACTAAGAGAAAACGTACTGAGAAAAAGAAACATATGGAGAGGGAGAAATATATGCATGAGAGCGAAACGGATGATGAATTGCTGGAAGATATTTTAAATAGAAATCCACCTCCGTATCAGCAGAGTTCTACAGTGGTGACACCAAATGCGCCGCTAATAGAGACTGTGCGAAATAAAAGTCCAGTAAAAAGAATTGAAACAAATAGGTCACAAGATCAAATAAGAACTTCACAAAATGAAGGAATAGAAAGTGACAATGCAAGCGAATTAGCAAGGACAACAAAAGAACTAACTGAGAAAATTAGGGAATTAACGAAAAACATGGAAGCTGTGACTGTACCTGTAACAATAGGTCCAGTAATACCAGTTTTTGAGAATCAGAAAATTGATGAACGATCTTTAGTGATTCCTATGAGTTCACAATTTCAGAGAGAAAAAGAAAGGATGGAACCAAGTGCAAGTACAAGTAATTTGGCTAGTACTTACAGACCAAGTCCACCTACAAATTTGACTGTGAATGAGTGCAATGGTAGGAAAATGCATATGGTAACAGAATCTGCAACAGAGACTCCTGAAAAGAGTGGTAATTGGATAGAACTAAATAATACACCCATAGGTCCGACACCTGATGAGTTAAATGAGTGGATGAAGGCATTTAAAATGAAAGAACCAGAAGAAAAACCATTAGATGTAATTAGGTTAAAAATTGACATGGAAGAATTAATTCTAGGAACGATTGGTACAGAAAAGATAAAAAATTACCAGGATGATGAAATAATGTTTCTGTGCAAAAGTATTACATGGAGAGCAAAGAATTTACATGACAAACTAGAAGAGGTAGCCAGTGAAATTGGAATAGATTTTGCGAAAGTGAAAACATTGCAGAAACCCTACAGAGTAGACTTTTGTGAAAAAGATATTGAAAACTTGAACACGGCAGGAAGGCTGACACAGATAAAAGAGTTAATTGTGTTACTGAGAAAATGGGGTGATGTGGACAGATGGAAAGTTAGATGGACAAAAAAGAATGAGAAAACTACAGACAAAGCTTCTTTGGCTTTTATGATAACTGAAAAAGAACCTGTTGCCAGAGAATACCCTATGAGAGAAACTCCAGGTGGTAGTTATGTGCATGTTCCCTGGACTAGGCAGGATATACTGTCATTTACAAATGAATTTCCAAAGCTGAGAGAGAAACCAGTTGAATGGTACCGACAAGTAGAGAGGTTTGTAAAGGTTTCAAAAGTGTTGTGGATAGATTTAGATGGATTATTTGACATAGTGGTACCAACTGATTTGTGGTCAGAGTGTAAAATTACAGTTGACTGGCCAACTACAGAATATCCAAGAGATCCTAAGACAGGAGCTCCAGGTCCTGAGGTGATGAGGAAGTACGATAAGGTGATTACCTTTTTGAAAAATAAGATTCCTCCTAAAGAAACAGATTGGGTAAAAATTGATAGAACTACACAGGAAAGCAAAGAGTCTGTACATGCATACTATGAAAGGTTGTTGTTGGTTTTCAAACAGTATAGTGGATATGAGTTATTAAGTGAAAAAGATATGAGTCATTTCGTATACAGATTTGTGTTTGGGTTGAAACCAGAGATTAGTGAAATGATTAAACAGCATATGATTAATTGGCAGAATGGCACGGTAGACGAGGTACTGAGGTATGCTAAGTATTGCAGTGATGATATTGAGAGTAGACAGCGTAAATTGAAAGAGAAGGCAATGTGGGCACAGGTGAAAGTGGCAGAAAAACAAGAAGCTCAATTGGATAATAATAGTGGGAATGAAACAGGACAGAATAAATCGCGACCTAACATAGGTAAAGGGAAAGGTCAAATGAGTCTAGAGGAGGCAAAGAAGAAGTGGCCCTGTCATAATTGCGGAAAATTAGGGCATTGGAGAAACGAGTGTAAGTTCCCACCTAAACCTAATCCGGAAAATCAATCATTAACTCCACAGGTGCAGAATGAGGTAGTTGTTCAACAAGGTCAGGTGCCACAACCACCACTTCCCAACACTGTTAACCAGCAAAGATACAGTACAGAAACAGGATTCTACGGAGGAGAGCAGGTAACACAGTTGCCGCGAGCAGCTAACATTTCTCAGTATTGGTTGCGACAGAGTGAGGATGAGGCGGATGAAAGCTCATGACGGTGCCTAAGAGAGAGAAAAGAGTGCGTACTTGGCGCAACTCTAGAGGTAGATCAGTCTGGTCCCTTTGTGGATGGAGAAGTGAATGGTGCAAATGTAACATTCCTTGTCGATACTGGAGCTACCCGTTCTACTGTTAGATCAGTGGAAATTCCAAACCTTCCTCTCTCAGGTGAATACATCCAAGTAGTAGGAGTAGCAAATCAGCAGATTAAAACACCACTTACTGAATTAGTGGAAGTAAAAATTGGTTCTTTTAGCAAAATGCATAGATTTGTAGTGTGCGATTGTAGTCCTGTAAATCTTTTAGGTCGTGACCTTTTGTGCAAAATGAATTGCACAATTTATTGTACACCAGATGGAATTGGATTTCAGACCCCAGATGAAGATGTATTGTATAAAGTAACTTTGATGAATCAGGAACCTGAAATGAATGGTTTGTTTCCTGCATTTGATGCAGAAAAACTTCCAGAAGAACTAAAAATTGCAGTGAAAGAAAATGTGTGGGATTTTACAGGAGAAGATATTGGATTAATGAAAGAAGTTGATCCCGTAAAAGTAACAGTAAAAGAAGGAACAACTTACCCAAATACGCCACAGTATAAATTAACTCCAGAAATAATTGAAGGAATAACTCCTGTAATAAATAAAATGATCGAACAGGGAATTCTAAAAGAAATAATGAGCAGTCCATGTAATTCACCTATTATGGGACTGAAAAAGCCAAACGGAACATATAGAATAGTACAGGATTTGAGAAAGATCAACAAAATAGTTGTGCCTTGTTGTCCAATAGTGCCAAACCCTGCAGTAATTCTATATCAAATTCCACACGAAGCTGAGTGGTACACAGTGATAGATTTGTGTCACGCATTTTTCTCTATTCCTTTGCATCCAGATAGCCAGCCATTATTTGCGTTCCGGTTCGGAGAGCGTATTTTGGCATGGTGCCGAATTCCTCAGGGGTATACAGAAAGCCCCTCAATCTTTAATCAGATTTTAAAGAAATCCCTGGAAGATTTGAAAATGCCAGAAAAGTCAGTGATGGTGCAGTATATCGATGACCTGTTGGTGGCATCGAAAACAAAAGAAGCATGTGTAAGTGATACAATTGCTTTACTGAACCATCTAGAGAAAAGAGGACATAAAGTGTCCCCTTCAAAATTGCAATTTTGCCAAAAAGAAGTTCAATATTTAGGGCATAAAATTGAGAAAGGAGTGCGAAAGATAGCGACAGAAAGAGTAAGAATGATTCAAGGAATGAGAGCACCAATGACGCAAAGAGAGGTAAGAATGTTTCTGGGAATGGTTGGATACTGCCGACAATGGATAAGTGGTTTCTCCTTGATTGCTAAACCATTACAAAAACTGACCAAGAAGGATGTAAGAGACCCTTTTGAGTTAAATAACGAAGAAATGAAATCTTTCAAAGAGTTGAAAAAGAAATTGTGTGAGGCCCCTGCTTTGGGAATGCCTGATTATGAAAAGGATTTTGAATTGTACTGCAGTGAAAGAGATGGATGTGCGTTTTCAGTACTGGTACAAAAACATGGAACAATGAAGAGACCAATTGCTTATTTTTCAGCTGTTTTAGATCCTATAGCAAAAGCATTGCCTGGATGTCTGAAAGCTGTTGCTGCTACTTGTGTAAGTCTGGAACAAAGTGAAGGTATAGTGATGGGGTATCCACTGAGAGTATATGTTCCCCATTCAGTAGAAATTCTTTTGACAAGAACAAAAACACAGTACATGACACATAGTCGGCTGACTAAGTACGAAAAGGTAATCTTGAGTGCAGAAAATGTGACCATAGATAGATGTATGAATGTGAATCCTTCAACATCATTGCCAGATGAAGAGAGTATAATTGAACAAGACGAAGTAGATCATGATTGTCTGAATGTGCTGGAATATTGCACAAAACCAAGAGCTGACATAAAAGATGAGCCTTTAAAGGAATCGGATTATGTCATGTTTGTGGATGGCTCATGCTTGAGAACGAAAGAAGGAGTTTTAAGCGCAGCTTACGCAGTATGCACAGTGGCAACTGTGATGGAAGCGTCTTGTCTGAAAGGAATAAGGTCTGCCCAAGTTGCGGAACTGATTGCTTTGATTCAAGCATGTAAGTTGGGAAGAAATGTGCGAGTTACGATTGTGACCGATAGCCAGTATGGTTTCGGTATTGTGCATGACTTCGGTCAGATTTGGTCACAAAGAGGTTTCTTGACGTCTGCAGGAACACCTATCAGAAATGGAGATTTTGTCAAGAAACTGCTTGAGGCGATACAGCTGCCTAAACAGATAGCTGTAGTGAAATGCAAGGCACATAAGAAAAACGAAGATTACATAGCTGTGGGTAATAACTACGCGGATGAGATTGCCAGATATTGTGCAGAGAACATGGTATCCCTAAACAAAAATAGAGAAAGGGAGCATATCTCTTCTCCTTTGCTTTTTACTAACACTGTCGAGACATGGGATGAGGTGAGACAGTTACAGGAAGCTGCAAATGATGAGGAAAAAGATTACTGGATAAAAGCAGGATGTAGAAGACAAGAAAACAATGGTGTGTGGGTATACAGAGATGAAAGACCAGTTATGCCTGATAGCATGATTGCAGACATGGCACGGATGTACCATGGACAAGCTCATATTGGGAGAGATGCAATGATCAGACTTTTTAGACAAACCTGGTATAACCCAAAATTCAGAGCCATAGCTGAAAGTCTTTGTCAAAGATGTCTTATTTGTCAACAGTTTAATCCAGGAAGAAAGACAATAGTGAGTCTAGGAACAATAGGACGAGAAGGAGGTCCGTTCACTAGAATGCAATTAGACTTCATCGAAATGCCCCCTTGTAACAGACTAAAATATGTTCTAGTGGTCGTCTGTTTGTTTTCTCGTTGGGTGGAGGCATACCCCACTAGAAGGAATGATGGAACAACGGTAGCAAAACTTATGCTGCGAGAGTTCATTCCAAGGTATGGTTTTCCAGTCACGGTTGAGACAGATAGAGGAACACATTTTCAAAATGAGTTGATCCAATTGATTTGTGAAGCATTGAGTATTAAACAAAAACTACATTGTGCATACAGACCAGAGGCTTCTGGGGTAGTAGAGCAAATTAATGGAACAATTAAGAACAGATTAGGAAAAATGTGTCAAGCTACAGGACTCAAATGGCCAGATGCACTGCCCCTTGTTCTGATGACCATCAGAAGCATCCCTGAAAAGAAAACTGGACTTAGTCCTCATGAGATGATCATGGGACGAGCAATGAGACAAGCACAAGTACCTGTCAACAAGTTATTGACTATAACTGATGATCTAGTACTGGATTATTGCAAAGGACTGGCTGATGTGGTGCGTTCTGTGTTTCATCAGGTTGGACCGGATGCGACCACTCTTGAAAGAAAACCAGCCCACGACTTGAATCCAGGAGACTGGGTCCGCATAAAAATCCACAGGAGAAGAAACTGTCTAGTTCCTCGCTGGGACGAGCCACGACAGGTAATCCTAGTGACAACAACTGCAGTCAAGTGTGCAGGAGTGAAGAACTGGGTCCATGCCAGCCACACAATCAGAGTTCAAGAACCTACTGATCGACATGTGAGTCGACGTCTGGAAGTGTGGGATAAGAGTTTAACGACTGGGACAACAGGAATAAGAGAAAGGGTGCCAGAACTTGAAGATCGACCTGAAAGTCGACATCTGGAAACCCCAACTGCAAGCACCTCTAGAGAGGAAGAGGAAGAAGAAGAAGAAGGAAGAATTTCAGAAATTCCGGAACCTGAAGATCGACCTGTAAGTCGACATCTGGAAATATCTGACACAAGTTCAGGATCTGATGATTCAGTTGCAAACTGTGAAGAATTTCGAAGGAGAACTTGGGGATATAAACCAATTAGAGAAGAGAATGAACAAGAAAATGATCTAGATGAGCAACCAAGTACAAGTTATGGTGGAAATCCTTCAAAAGTAATATTAATAGACAAAGTAGGGAAAGAGATAAATAAAAAGTTAGAAAATCGAGAAGAACCCCGAGGAGCAATAGGGACAGATAGTGAAACAAAAGAACAGGGAAATTTAGAAGTAGAGAGTGAGGAAAATACCAATTCGGAAGAACACCGAGGAGGGACAGTAATAAGGGAACACAAGAAGGAGAAAACAGATCCACCAGTAAGAGAAGATGAGATCATAAGCTTCAAAATAAGAGACAATAGTGAAAAAGTTGAAACAGAATCTGAAGAAAGTGGAGAAGAAGAGAAAACAAAAACTGAATCAAGAAAAAGAAACTGGAAATCAGAAAGAGAAGAAAAAGAAGGTGAAGCCAAAAGGCCAAGAAAAGGAGATAATTGGCCCAGCAACTATATAAGAAAATTGAGATATAGAATAATCAGAACAGGAGAAAAAAGTGCTGAACAAGTGAATGAAATAACAAGTCAAAAGGAACAAGAAAAGCCAAGTGGAAAACGACTGCAAAAGTCTAAAAGAACAAAGAAAGTAAATGCAAAGTACAAGTCACCTGAGTGGCTGTACATCGCACTGACGGATTACAAAGAAGAAGGAAACACTCACGAGAACCCGAGACTAAGAAACCGAATGGGTAAAGGTGAGATGCAACAAAACCTGAAGTGAAGACTTATAGTGCTTCTGCCGGAAGTGACAATTTTACTGGATATGACAAATCACCGGATGTGACAACGAAAGAATTCTGGAGAGAATTAAAAGAAAGTACCACGCAAAGACTTTTGAAAGCAGAGTGGCATCTAAGTCATTTCTGAGGTGTAGTGACACAATTTTCTGAAACTTAACAAAAAGATAAAAGCAAAATGGAAAATACTAGGGATAGAAGAGATAAATGTGAGTTTGTAAAACGATGGTGTAAAATGTGCTGCTTTTGTACAGGATTATTAATGACAGTATGGATAGTTTTAGCAATCACAATTCCTATTAGTTTAGCTGTAATAGAAGCGAAGAATGATACTAAACCAGAAAAAGAAACTAATATTAAAGAACCAGTTATTTTAAGAAGTAGTGCAGAATTACATAAGGATAAGTCAGTAACAGACTTTTCAAAAAATGTTTTTACAAAATTGTTGTATGAGTATGTAGAGACAATGGATGTGAGAGATTGTTATGTTTGTATGCAGTTACCTGCATCAGTGTCAGAAGGTGTGACTTATCATCACCTACCTCTAACTTATGGAATAACCTGTAGTGTAATAGCAAGTTTATTTTATAAAACAGGTAGATTAGAGTTTTATTATACTGATATAGATAAGATTTTTGCAAACGTTCCTGTAGTACCAGAACTTAACAAAGTAAAACAAGCAAAAGTTTTAGGAGAATTCTTTTTAGAACATAGAAAATTAACCTTAGAAGAAATAGCTAAAAACAACCTTACCTGTGAATTAAAGAAAGAAGAAAAGGTATTTTTAGAAATGGTTGAAGAAAGAAGAATGAAATTTCAAAGAGAAGCAATAAAAGAGGAAGGAACACATCTATGGACGTTTGAGGAAGGAAATCATGAAGGGAAAAAGATAAATGCAGCAATGACATTAGATTGGCCGCAAACAGGAAAGTTGTGTATTAGAAGAAATAAGACAGTCTATGACAATTACTTTGTAGGTTCCAGTATCTGCCATGACAATTATCAAATTTTGGGAGGTTGGGGATTCAAAGGTGGAAAAGATCCAATATTTCCAGGTATCTATTATATTTGTGGGAATAGAGCTTATTACAGGTTACCGGACCATTGGTATGGAACTTGCTATGTAGGCCTGGTCTTTCCAAAAATCTTTCATATGGACAGAGAAGAAAAAGGAACATACAAGATGATTAATAGCTTTACACGTAGAAAGAGGGAAAGTTTTTCAGAAATTGTAGGTGATATTTTTGGAGCATTAATACCAGCAGTGGGAATATCTTTGAATGCATTTAAAATTCGGAAGTTATCCACAGTAGTAGATCGTTTGTCTACAGATACTGCAGGAGGGTTCTTGATGGTAAATACCGAAATGGTTGCCATGAGAGCTATGGTGATGCAAAATCGGCTTGCCCTTGATATTCTTTTGGCAAAAGAGGGTGGAGTCTGTGGAATGCTGAAAGTCCAACATTGTTGCACTTACATTCCTGATAAAAGTGAAAATATACAAAAGTATATTACAAATATTACAAATTTGCACAAAGAACTAGTTCCACTGGAGGTTGAAAGTGTCCTGGGAAAACTTGGTAGAGGGTTTTCTTCCGTAGCAAATTGGTTAACAAGAATGAGTAGACTAATGATAGGGAAAGTTATAATAATAGCAACTGTAGCAATATTGTTAGCCATGGTGTTGAAAATTGTAATAACGTGTATAAAAAGAAAAGTAAGACAAAATAAGATAAAAAGAAATAACAGAATAATGAAAGAGAGAGAGAGAGAAATGGGTGAAATTGAGTTAGAGAAAATGAAAGAAAGCATGTATAAAGAGACAAGAAGACAAGATGAAATAGAAACAGATGTGTAACTAACAAAAAGCAAAAGGATGAAAGACATATGCTGCCTGAAAAAGAAGTATAACTTGGGTTTTATGTGGTGATTTAAAAATCACCAAAGGGGGGAGTTGATGGAGCAGAGAAAATAAAAATTTTTAACCCCTAACAAATTTTTATAACTAATTAATAAAATGTTCGTTTCAAATGTATTAATCAACACTGTACATGAGGGAAGGGTAACACGCAAGTATATGGGCTGAATAATCTATTAACGAATGTCTGTGTGTCTAATTATAACATAAAAATAATTGCGTACTAAATTAATAATAAATGCATGATTTGTGCTTCATAGAATATAAACGTGTCGTTGCAAAAACAATAGTGATGGTAAGTAAGGAACAGCTTAAATGTTGCTTTCTGCTAGGTAATAACTAATTGGGGTACGTAGATGACGGGTGGGAAACGAAAAGGCTATGTTTCTCTATTTTAATTATGTTTTGTTTATTTCAAAATAGTGCTTCTAAGTGTAAACGAGTGGCGATATAAAATGGCTGCCGGTTATTGAAGTGCGCATGTGCAGGGAAACGCGTGACAAGGGAGAAAAAGTTGGAGAAAAGCTAACCACATGATGAGGCTGAGAGGCTAGGATGCAAGAATGGTCAAGGCTGATGTGACCTAATTGAACTGATAGTGTGCCGTGGTGATCAGCAAGGAACCGTGGGAAACCGTTTTAAGAGAAAGGACAATGCCTGCAGAATTCTCGAATGTATCGAAAGAAGTTACAAATGTACTGATCGAAGCGGATGGAAACATGTCTTGAACTGTGAGAAAGGAAATGATCATATACATTCCAAAGAACAAGTTGGATCCGGGAGAACTTGATTAAGAATGAATAGATGAAATGAATGGACCAATGAAAGAAAAGCGTGTTATTAATGTTGCAACAATTAGTTAGCAAAGTTAGAATTAGGGTATAAGAGGGCCTACTCTTAGTGGGAGGGGGTCACAGTCGGAGTTGGAGAGTCGCAGTCAGAGTCGGTGTTGGAGTTGGTGGCTTCCAGTGCTTGGTGGTCCAGATCGATCCACTTACTGAGCGGGAGATGCTGAAAGACTGTTAGATGAGACGGGTTGCAGGTAGCTGATGCTGACGAGCTGAAGTTTCTGTTGCTGTCTTATTTTTCCAGTTGAGTATGAGAATCAAGATATTTTTAATTCGTAAACTTAGGTTAGAAATCCTTAGGCTAAATTAGGGAAGATAGGCAGGTAATTTGGGTTTTGCTTCATGACAAAATTTCCTTTCTGCAATAAAATTGATTTTGCTTAATAAATATTTGAATTAATAATGAATGAATAATTGAATAAAAAGTCTAAATTCTTTCTCATGTTTTTAAAATTATATAAAATTTAAGATTCTTAATCAAACGACTCAGTGGTTATTTTACTAAATGATTGTGACACTAGTAATTGGTTATTGTGATTTAGCTGGTCTTAATCACTATAAATTAATTTCTTACTAGATGATCTATCGACAAAACAATGAGCAGGAATATCTTAAATAACTAAGAAAGCGATAGGTTAAGGTAATAAGGTATCCCGGCTCTTTCCAGCGGTACATAAATGGCGTTTTCCATTTAGTTCTCATGCTTCTCCTAGGAGTATAGAATTTCGTAAAGGTGTAAAGGAAATCCAGGTGTGTGTGTGTGGTGATAGGCGATGTTTATGGGCCCCATCGTCATTTGGATGTGAGAAAATATAAGTCGCCCCTGGATGACCGATAAGTGACCTAGGAGGAAAATAGTTTTATTGTACGCGCTGCATCACACCCCTACAGCCAGGCACAACATGCTACAGGGTCTCATGCCTGTAGGAAAAGAGGAACCTACATCTGTAAGAGAGAGCGGGAGTGCCTTATTCAAATGTAGCTTGTGGCAAACAAACTGCAGGAAAATAATATGGTTAAAGCCTTGTACCTCCTCTTATCACACAGGCGCAGCCTACCCTGAGCCATGAGAGACTAATATGGACTAGAACAATTTAAGGCATCAACAGTGGAAAGGATAACAAGATAAGTAATAAAGTAAATACATTAGTTAATAAATAAAACATTAAGTGATAACTTAGCCCAACAGAGACTTTATGATATCAAACCTACAGGAACTGGCAGGTCGACAAAGAGTACCTACACTCTGATACGTAACACCGGCCAAGGCGTAAATAAACTTCTGCGGCTCAGAGGCAACACAACCCGTGAGAGCACACATCACATTTATGACAAGGTGGTAGGTTTATGATTCTCAAGGTAAGAGTCCTCGACTCCATCTTGCATTTCCCAGTTATGTCTAAAATGTCCAGTTTGTTTTGTGCACAGCAGTCTCTCTTGTTTCAGAGCTTCTGTTTTGCAGAGGATCGTGAACCCTCGGGAAGCCTGACATCCAGACTGGTCGTTTCCCTATTTGTGAGCCCGGTCTCTGTAAGATCAAGTAGATTAAAGTTAATGGTTAGTAATGATATGCTGGACCATTTTTCTCAGCAGATAGGTTAAACCATGTTTCCGGGGGCCACCACAGAAAGTGATGTATAAAAACCAACCTGCCCAATTGCTTCTTGAAAAAAAAATTCTTCCCAAGCAGACTGCCGGCTGAGGAAATACGTGAATGCTCCATTTTGAATGGTTTTGAAAATAATCCATCTCTCTAGCCCCCTTGTCACTTCAGTCTCCTCCCCTCCCTGTGTCCTGACTCTCCCTAGCTGCCTGTTTAACAGAAAACAACGGTTCCTGTGGACAATCAGTCAAAGATACATAATACATATTAGCACAATCACAATAAATGAAGGCAAGGAGATGTCGGAAAGAGAAAAGGCATATAGCATGAATTTGGTATGAAAATACGTTGCTTTATGTAATGTAAACACATTATTTTAAGTCCAGTGCATGCTGTCCCAAGTGATTGTGAAACCTATATTTCAAGGTTGTGACTCGTGATATAAAAACAAGGTTTCATCAAAAATGTACAAAAGCGACCATTAAATCAATACATAATGAGTGCTCGCAGCCTACTAATGCAATAATAGTAGCCGACAAATGGTTCGCTTCACTTAGTCGACGACGTTTCGACCCACTTGACAATGTGGGGTCTCATCAGGACCTAGCAATGAAGGGGCACCTAAAAAATAATAATAACCAAGGTTTCAGTAATGGGGTATGGATGGTGGAGAAAACTAGAGAATTGCCTCCCTAGCTGCTTGCACGCCGCATGTGGGACCTAAGAAATCATCAATCAGTAAACACTGCAAGTGGTAATGGGAAAAGAGCGCACACGTGGAAATATGGTATGTATACTATACAATGACAGAGCAACAAATCCCACCCATATATGGCAGCTGCACTGACATTATTATGACAGGGTAGTACGTGGAAACACCAGGAAGCAGATAATTAAATCCAGTGAAGAAGAGAACATGAAAAAGCAAAGCGGTAAACAAGAAGCCGGAGGTGACTACTATAGTGTATTGGTAGCTTATTGGCAGCTAAAGGCCCAAAGCGGTGTATAAAAATAAAAGCTGACCTTAAAACCTGTAAACAACAAAAACTGAAAATTGACCAGATGGTGTCCCATGCAGTGGAGTGGCCGACAAACCACCCCAAAGCAAATATCAGCAGGACGCATATTTAGGAATAAAGAACAACAAATTAGATGTCTATTCATGGCAAAATTTCAAACTGTGTGAATTGGCTCTGGAATATTAAGCTTGTATTCTATTTTTTCGACTTTCTACCACTTTACGACTTTGTAGCTCAAACTCTAACAGGTGGTGTATAGCTTACAAAATACAACTTCTGTAAAGTGCTCAATCAATATCTGTATAGAAGTCCTGTGCCTGTAAAAGTTATGACGTGGGGCACGTGAAGTACACAGCCTTACTTTTCGAATATTGTTGTTCTGAACACCCCTGATTTGTAAGAAAATTTGGTAGGACCATTCACAAATATGTTATACAAGACAGGATTGGCTAAGATGCAGGTTTCTGGCCCCATTACCTTTTGTTAGGAGAAGTCAGGTAGAAGCTGCAACCCCTGGCTTGACCTCTGGTTGGTCCACCTGAAAGATCTCCCTTGACCCCCAGGTATCAGGTTATAGCCAGCGACCCACGTGCATTGGAAAGAAAAGGCAGGGGTGTCACGAGTTCTCCCATGGACTGTATCACTAGTAGAACCAGACAGAGACATGCAGCGTCCTACCAGGGACCCAGCATCCTACTTTGAGGTATACCCCGCTGCCCCCATCAAACCCTCGAAGTCGGTGCACATAAGCAATCTGGTGTTTACAAATCTTTATAATGGGCTATCCTAGAATAGAACAAATGGAAAATAATTATTGCCATAACCTTAATGGCATTAGCGGAGACGAAAAAATGAAATCCTTAATGGCATTAGAACTGGCGAAAAAAATAAAATAAAACAAAGGAGGAGTCGTGCTGCAGGCTCAGGTAAGTGAAACTTTTTTTCTCCATATTTAAATGTTTGTTTGTATGCGTTTGAATTGTATTTATGTCGACGCACCATTTTTGTGGGATAACCAACCGCCACTAGCTCCCATGTCTGACAAATGTCCTTCAGAGTGGCTCCCTGCACAAAGATGTTCCTTTCTCCTGATTAGGTAAAACACAGACTTTTATGGAGGTTTCCATGGAGTAGAGTAAAACACGTGTGAAGAGGGAGTGCTCTGCTCCTATGCAGTTCGTGACAACAAGTCCTAAGAAGAGTGCACGTACAGAGCTCGATGCCACCAACACGTGCTGTGTGTATCATTTGTCTTACAGGAGTATATATTATGCAAAAGTGTTATCAAGAGGTTAGTCTATGTCGTTAAATATGTCAAATAAATTAACAAGCTTTCGTAACATAGCAAACTAACACCGACAACTCATACTAGATTGTCATATCAGGGAATGGGCACAGGTTACAGGCCAGGGGTCATATGTCGCAGGTCATAAGCCTAGGATATAGCCTGAAATCCATGGCATTGCTACCTTTGACTAAGAAGTCATCAAGGTAGAGACAGTATCAGAAACTAAGCATGGCTACACTAACTTGTTACTTTCTATAGTCTGCCTTGCTTGCTTTTCAACCAGCTCCTTATGAGCAAATTGAGGGCTTCGTAGTCAATGAGGGTAGGACGTGAGGTCAATCTGTGATGTCGTCGTGCGTCAAAGGGTGCATGTCATCGGTTTGGCTAGCCTCAAACCGGGTGCATTATGTTTGCGGGATGAGCTTGTAGACGTTGCAGAATTCAGATACTATAAATCAAATGCAGCTTCTCAGATGTCAGGCCGTCCTAAAATTATATTTTATAGTTATACTTTAAAATATGCCATGCTCCAAAGTAAGGAAACTGAGGATTGCTTCTGAACCTGAGGCGCATGCACTTCCTACAGTACTAATACTAATGGCCGCAGAAGAGGCCCTTACTCTCATAAAGGGAGTTGGTCAAGTGATTTTGAGGCAAGACAGAAGAGGGTAGTCTCATCAGATGGTGAACTTACCTCACCAAAAGAGACTGGGGAGGTTAAGGTCTCCCCAAGGCATCACGTCGGACCCCAGGCTTGTAACACAGCAAAGTGTGAGGTTCTCCTCATCCAGCTGAGTGAAAACCTCTATCCAGTGTTACGCAATGCCCAGAAGCTTCGCTGTCCTACAACATCGGTATCCAGGGACACTATCTTAAAAAGCAACAACATATTTACTTGAAATCTTCACTATTAATAATAACTGGTTTTGCTGCATGGACAACTTAAAGGGAGAAGCCAATTACACAGCTTTGATAAATAAACCTGGTAAACTTACCCGACTATTACATTCTTGAAAACACAAACAGAAAAAACCTAAATGTGGAACACAATATTAATAGAAAACAATAACCGTATTATTTGGAACAGTGGCACAGCGGCTTACGAGAGTAATCATCCTGTGTTGCTGAGTAACATTACACCACTATTACTAGGGAACAATAAACTTGCGTTACAAGAGAACAATGAACGTCTGTTACTAGGAAACAATGGCCTCGCAACACCAGAGAGTAACAAACTTGTATTACTGGGGGACAATGAACTTATGCTGTTAGGGAAAAATTAACTTGTACTATTACAGAACATGTAACTTATGCTATTAGGGAACAGTGATATTGTTATTAGGGAACAATGAACTAATATTAACCTGGAAACAATGACCTTGACTTACTAAGGAAACATAAGTTTGAGCTAGTAGCACCAGAGAGAAATTAACTTGTATTTCTGGTAAACAGTGAATTTGCTCTCCCAGGGAACAATGAACATGTGCTACTAGGACACAATGAAATTGTGTTATTAGGGCACAATGAACTAATATTAACCTAGAAACAATGACCTTGACTTACTAAGGAACAATAAACTTGAGCTAGCAGCAGCAGAGAGAAATTAACTTGTATTTCTGGGAAACAATGAATTTGCCCTCCCAGGGAACAATGAACATGTGCTACTAGGACACAATGAAATTGTGTTATTAGGGAACAATGAACTAGTATTAACCGGAAAACAACAACCTTGTCTTCATAAGCAGCAATAAACGTTTGATACCAGGAAACAATAAACTCAAGTTAATAGGAAACAGTAGCTTAGCACCACTACTAAGGAATGGTGAAATTGCGATAAATGGTATCACTGAGCAGGTGTTACCAAAGAAGAATTACCTTGCACTGCTAGGAAACAATGTCCTGTGCTACAAAAAAAATGATATTTATGCACCTCAAGTGACTAGCAAAAACCACATTAACCTGATGGATATCAGGAAACTCTCCGGGTTAACTAATCAGAAATCTAATAAGACATAAAGACATAACTCTCTTAATTTACATAACCATTTACGAGACAAAATGCTCAACATCAACGGCTAAGAAGATAGACTCTTCCAAAAAATGTATGTTCCCATGGAATGATGCATTCTCAGTGTGTCTCAAGCTTACTTTGATTTTGCTTCCTGGAGTAAGGAGGGGTCGTCGGTCGCCAGGTATACACGCCGCTTGTCAATTTGCAGTCTACGAGCGAGGAGCTGAAAATGTTCTTCAACGTGTACCATGTACTCTTCAATCGGATGGAAGGCAGCTTCTGTTCCCACTTTATCCGTCCTCCTGACATGAACACTGAGACAAAATGCAAAAACTCAGCAGGACACGCAACAGGACTTTCTAAAAGTCTATCAACAAACGCAGACTATGCTATAAACCAATTTCACACTTTGAAAATAGAAAATATACAAGCGGAAACACCTCTACACCGTTGCAATTTTCTTTGTCAACAGCAGACAAAATTGTAAACAGTGAGTTCGAAAACACGAGATATGAAGGGAGGCATCATAAGGTCAGAACATCCCATATAAAAGAACTTTCGAACCTTTTTACACATTCACCATCTTGGCAATCATCAGCTCTTTAAAACAAGAACCAGCCGGGTTACTACGTCTTTCTTGTGTCCAATGCAAGAAGGGAGAAGGCATGACCACTGCACCCAATGCTCATTGTAATCTTATGACTGGTTTGTTGATTTGCTCAATGTTGTGTTGTCCCATGATGTCACAAAGCGGCAAAGTGGCATTCTACAAATGGCAAAAAATTAGCATTTGCCATAACTAAACATGTATAAAAAGTGCTTTCAATTTTTTATTCATATTTGGGGGGGGTGGGGCGTGGGGAGACTTATATAATGTGGGCTTTGCCCCTGTGAACAGCAGCACACTTTACATAGAATGGAGAGAACGCATCACACTGTGTAGGTCACACAGGAGCTTGGATAGACATATACAAAAAGAGGGGTGAGCAGATTCCGTAAAGGGCATTGCGGAGTACAGATTCCGGAAAGGGCATTGCGGAGTACAGATTCCGTAAAGGGCATTGCGGAGTACAGATTCCGCAAAGGGCATTGCAGAGTACAGATTCCGCAAAGGGCATTGCGGAGTACAGATTCCGTAAAGGGCATTGCGGAGTACAATTTGTACAGAATTCAATAAGCTTTCATAATACACTGAGCTGCACTGTAGATTCAAAGACGTGGGACAAGTAATCCGTGGAAAGTGTGTGTGTGTGTGCGTGTGGGCGGGGTAAGAGATGCAGCAAGAACAGTAGGATGGAGAGTTCCTATTTGATGGTTGGTCTGGAAGAGATCAGTCTCAGGAGGGAAGGAGGGAGTTTTTTCAGCGTGATGCGTTAAAAAAGAAGAAAAGGCTTCCTTTTTTCTGGTTTTGGGGAATTGCAGGATCAGCTGGTTGGCGCTGCAGCAGGTACAGGAGTGATCAGTGCAGGAGAGAGTTTGTAGGCTGGATAGTCTGATAGGCGAGGGTCACATTTCACTTCTTCCGTCATCAGACAGGCTGCTAGATCGTATAGGGGTGAGAGTAGAGCTGAAAGCCACTGACGAGCGCAGTGCCTTTATTGCTATGTGATACTATGTGATGCTATGAGGGTTTAAAAGGTACTGCAGAGGATGGAGGCTGAGAATTAATGTTTGATTCTGTTCACCTGAAGAGGACAAAATAGATATGGTTTGTCCAGGTGTTGTTTGTCAATTTGAATCCATACACAGGGTCAGATAAGTATTCCTGATAATCAAGCACAGGAATCCATAGCACCAGCATGCCAGGTTTTCAAGGATGGCCCTCCATACATGGTTTTGGGCATTTTTCTGTTTCTGCAATTTTAATATTTCAAAGACTGTGCTTCAAAATTACATATGAATTCTAGTTGTGACAAACAGAATGCCTTCATATACGGGCCATTTAGGGGGTGTTTTAAGCTTGACAACATTAATCTCACATGCTCTGCTTATGTGTCCTGAGGATGACCATTGTACTGACTGCCTTACGGTCGAAACATCTAGTTGCCAAAAGGGGATGTTGATTCCCTGGATCATGAACAGAGACCATAGATAAAACTTTATTTTCGGAGGATTCTTATTAAACCAGAATTCTTTGTCAGGACCGGAGGCGAGGATTATGCTATTCTTTCTTCACTTTATTGAATAGCAGCCATTTAAAGTAAAACACCAATAAACTATCATTCCCATGATGCCTTGGGAATATTACAAAAACAACAATAGAGTCCAACAGGAAGATCGTCCGTCCTCTTTCCACCAATCAGGGGGCTACAGCTGGATCATAATCCCTTGTCACTGACCCTTCCTCCTCTTTCTTCGCTGCTTGCAGCCTGAGATAAGTCTATTTCATTTCCTCACATGTATTTACTGTATTAGCTTGTATTTTGTTCGAATCGCGTTTATTTGGAATGTTTTATTGCCCAACGCGCCCGTGTGCAGACTGATTCAGTTGTGGCAAAAGTCGCGCATACACCGTCAGGTGGCGATGGCGTTTTGATTAAGCGTTTCGTCTTCTTAAGCTGTTTTGTCTTTGTAGTATGTTGCCTGCTTTCACGCTGTATTTTTTTTTTCTCAAATTCGGCCTTCCCGCTACTCGGGGGGGCGCGCGACCCCTGCCGCTCCTTCGCAGCCACACGTCAGTGGTGCAGGATCGGTGGTGCAGTACTCCCGCAGCCTGAGGGCGCCCGATTGGTGTCGCTCGCTCCGAATTCCACGCATTCCTGACATCAGAGTAGCAGCACCGCGGTGAGCCTGGTCTGTCTGAGGAGTTGCACCCGCATTTGCGGGTCTGTAGTGCTTTGTGTGGCAGAACTCTTTACGCCCTGTACACAGGGTCAGTAGGGTGATACACCCTCTCTCTTGAATGTCCCCACGAGGGAGTCTGTACACGTGCAGGCTCCTCGCCTGTTGGGACCATCTCCCAGACATATTGCCCCCACAGTGTTGCACCAGGGCTGCAGGGTCCCGGGTTCCGGCCCCCTTTAAAGGCGAGGCTTGCCCCGCATTAAACTTTAGGCTGACACCCAGCCCCCCAGTCAGGCATACCCTGCCATTACCAAATTCTACCCACACACCAGTGGTTTTCTAAGCCGTAGCCCTTCTAGACTAAAAGGGCAGCTGAGCATACCCTACGGCATGGATCCCTATATGGAGCACCAAGGGGAAGAGGAGGACCCCCTTAGCTCTCTCCCATGGGATGACGAATTCTACGATGTGGTAGACGCATCCATCCATTCACAGGGCGGTTTCTGAGGCTATGGCCCCCCTGGAAGAGTGCCTTTCGCGCCAGATTGCGCAGGCCTGCAAAAAACTGTCTGGGTCCATCCCAGGTACCGAAACCCCATCACTGCCTAATGGACCCCCCCCCCCGACTCTCAATCGCCAGCAAAGCGCCACCGTGATGCGGGAGTAGATATGGATGCCTTTGCTAGGCTTAAACAAGCATTCCTGGCCAGCATTGGTCCCACAGCACCACCCTCGGACCCCGCTGAGGGGGATCACAGGGACACTGATGAGGATGCAGGGCCCTCCCGCCCCTGGCTCCCCTCATCCCACCTGCTGATCATGACGACCAGGGCCTCTGTGGGGTCATGCTGGACCCAGAAGAGATCCTTCACCTGAGGTCTTCGGAATGGGCTCCATAGGACAAGGTGGCACAATATGTGGCAAGCCGAATTCGGATGCCTCTCGAGAAGGACGCTTGCAACTGCCTCAGGGCGGAATGCCCCCGCCCATCCTTGGACGGCAAGGTGGCCCTAACGCCCGATATTGACCCACGGATGGCCACCTTCTTACAGAAATTCGTTAAGGATCCGAAGAAAGGGATCAATAGGTCTTGGCGGGCATGCCTGGACAAGCTCCTGGACGCTCTGGGCCCACTTACAAAGATCCTGGACATCGCGGGGGAGGCGAAAGCTTTGGGCTTCCTTATCTCCCCAGATACCCTGTCCTCTTGGGCGCAACGCGCCGTGGTTTTCTTGGGCAACGCCAACTGCGCCTTGTCTACCGAGCAGCGCAGATCCTTGTTAATCAAGGTGGACCCCAAGCTTGGGGATGTGGCGGATTCGGATCCGGGTCCTGTTGCACAAGGCGGCCTATTCGGGGAACCCTTCATTAAAGAGTTGGGAAAGCTTGTGAACACCTTTACCTCCCTGGACAAGGCCCAATCTTCAATCAAAAAGGTGTTTCACTCCCGGATTTTGCGAGGGGCCGGTCGAGGAAGGGGCCGCTCGACCGGCCGCCATAACCAATATACTCCCAGAGGACAAGGCTCCAACCAAGGCCACTACCAGGACCAGGCCAGATTTGGGAACTTCTATCCCACCAGAGGGCGGCGTGGCAGGCATAATGGGGCCAGAGGCACCGGTGTCTCCAACAATGCTGGTGAGTGTCACTCCTTCTTCCCTTCTAAAGGTAGGGGGCTGTCTGGCGAATTTTTTCCAGGCTTGGACTTCCATCACGGGGACGCCTGGGTTCTCCTGACAATACAGGGCTTCCGGATAGAGTTCTCTGGGAATCCCTCCCAGCCCGTAACCCCACGTCCCATATGTTTCTCTGCGGCGGACTCCGCCCTGGTAGACCAGGAGGTGCAGTCTCTTCTAGTCAAAGGGGCGATCTCTCAAACCCTTCCCCACCCCAGGGGGTTCATCAGGAACCTCTTCCTAGTGGACAAGGCGGACGGTGGGCAGCGCCCGGTCATCAATCTGCGCGAATTCAACAAATGGCTGATTTATTGGCACTTCAAAATGGAGGGTATTCACCTTCTCCGGGATATCCTGAGACCACAGGATTGGATGGCACGTCTGGATCTCAAGGACGCCTACCTCTCGGTTCCTATCTTCCCCCTCACAGGAGGTTAATACAGTTCTCCTGGGGGGGGGGGGCAACACATACAAGTTCACCACTCTCCCCTTCGGTCTATCTTCGGCCCGTTGGTGCTTCACAAAGGTCCTCAGGCCGGTAGTGGAAAGCCTGCGAGCGCAGGGGATGAAGCTCATCGTCTATCTCGATGACATCCTGCTGATGGCGCAGTGTCCTCGGACAGTCACTCAGCAACTGCAGACAGCGGTCGATCTCCTGCAAAGCTTGGGCTTCATGATCAACGAGACAAAGTCTACCCTGGTTCCCTCCCAGAAGGTGATTTTTCTAGGTTTCTCGATCGACTCCGTCGAGTCTACTCTCAGTCTTCCCTCCAGGAAGGTGACAAAAATCCGCCACGAGCTCCGGCGGGCACTAGCAAAACCGCGCATCTCCCTCAGACAAGTGGCACGCATTGTTGGACTCCTGTCCTTGTCGATCCAGGACATCTTTCCAGGGCCATTACACTACCGCGCCCTTCAATGCATGAAGGCCGCTCACCTGCGCAGAGGCCTCTCGTACTCGCAGAAGGTGGCATTGACATCGGAGGCCAGGGAGGAACTCACTTGGTGGCTCGCCAACATGGAGGCTTGGAACGGACGGGCAATTTTCAGGCTAGGCTGTGGACCAAGGTGTGGCGATTTCATCATGGAAGGTGTGTGGTCACCTCTAGAACAACGTTTACATATAAATTGCTTAGAGCTTCTTGCGGGCTCCTTCGCGATCCAATGTTGGACCAAGGACTCGATCCAATCTCACGTCCTCAAGCTGGACAATGTGTCAGCGGTGCGATACATAACCACTTGGGAGGCACGCGGTCGAGAGCCCTCTCCGACCTTGCCGCCAACTTTTGGCAATATTGCCTGGACCGCCAGATCTCAGTCACGGCGGAGTACCTGCCCGGTCAGGACAATCATGCAGCGGACTTCCAGTCACGTCACTTCCACGACATGAGCCTGTGGAAGCTGCATACTGGAGTGTGTGCGGATCTCCAGTACAAATGGCGTCCCTTTTCGGTGGACCTCTTGCCTCCCGCCTGGATCACCAACTGCCCAGGTTCTTCAGTTGGAGACCGGATCCCCTGGCGGAGAGCACGGACGCTTTCCTCCAGAACTGGAAGGAGGAACAGGGTTATGCCTTTTCCCCGTTCACAATGATCACCAGGGCCTCGGCTCAAGTTCGGCGGCAGGCGGAGGACGTGGTAATGATCACCCCAATCTGGAGATCGCAAGTCTGGTTTCCGATTCTTCAGGAACTTTCTTGGGATTCTCCAATCCCTCTCCCCCAATTCCCAGCACTCCTTCTCAATCCGGCTCAGCAGCCTCACCTGCTCGTCGTGCAGGGGTCCCTCACCCTTATGGCGTGGCGGATTACAGGGGACGATGGTCGGTCGCAGGCCTTTCGGGAGCGGCTGAGAATTCATGTCCAAGGCCTGGGTGGCCAGCACAGTTAAGCGGTACAAATCCACTTGGAGACAATGGTCTCGTTGGTGTTTGCGATGGGACCTCGATCCCGTGGCAGCAGATGTGACTCCCAGTCTGAATTTTTTAGCTTCTCTGGCCGAGGAAGGCTTGGCTTACAGAACCATCAATACGTTCAGATCTGCCATATCGGCAGGTCACTTAGCAGTGGATGGATCCCCGGTGGGGGAACATCTTTTTGTCTGCCGTCTCTTACAGGGGATAAGACTTTCTCTTCCCCCAGAACCAAGATATTCAGCCCTCTGAGATGTGAACCAGGTCCTCAATCTTTTCCTCTCTTGGCAGCCGAATAGATTCGTCAGGGCCCTGGATGTCTCTGACAGGATCTTCTCCCCCTCCGGGGTTACTTTTACTATTCGTAGACGCACCAAATGTAGAACAAAATCTATCTCGTATCCGGCCTTCCCAGATTCTCCCAAGTTGTGTGTAGTGTCCTGCCTCAAGGCCTATAAAGAGATGTCGGAGGAATTCTGCCCTCCGGGCGAACAACAACTTCTCATCGCTCTGCGGAAACCACACAGAGCTGTTTCCTCCCCCACGTTTGCTCGGTGGGTGCGATGGGTAATGCAGGAAGCGGGCATTGATCTGCGGATGTTTGAGGCCCACTCTACCAGAGGGGCGATGGCTTCTAAAGCATTTACCCTAGGGGCTTGCTTGGAGGATATCCTCAATGCTGCAGACTGGTCTTCGGACTCTACATTCAAACGGTTTTACTTCAAACCGGTTCTGCAGATGGCCCACTTGATGGTAAGTAATCTTTAAACGAGCATAATCCTCGCCTCCGGTCCTGACATAGAATGAAAGATTTCCTAGCTATCATAACGGAAAGTTTCAATTCTATTAAGGACTCGGAGGAGAGGATTATCCCAACCAAGGTTTGACTATACCTGGAACCTCCCCACCCTCGTTGTGGAGTAAGTAATGCTCTGAGTATACCTCTAATCGATATAATGTTTCTACCTATGTTGGTATTCAACAGTACATGACTGATTAACCCTTTCTTTCAGGGCTATCCTTAGCCATAGTTGTGTCCTAAAATATGTCTTTTGGTTGCAGGAATGGACGCAAGCAAACAAGACTCATGAAATGCCGATGGAGGCTGACATCGAGCGACGAAAGAGGAGGAAACGCCAGTGACAAGGGATTATGATCTGGCTGGAGCCCCCTGATTGGTGGAAAGTGGACGGACGATCTTCCTGTTGGACTCCATTGTTGTTTTTGTAATATTCCCAAGCCTTCTTGGGAATTATAGTTTATTGGTGTTTTACTTCAAATGGCTGCTATTCAATAAAGTGAAGAAAGAATAGCATAATCCTCTCCTCAGAGTCCTTAATAGAATTGAAACTTTCCGCTACGATAGCTAGGAAATGTTTCCTTCTATCACTTGGGCTAGTCTTTGTTACTTGAAATTTTGTTTGTTATAAGCACATGTATCACAAAGATGCACATGCAATGGCTTCACATATGTGCCTTGGATGCATTTGTCCTTTAACTGGGGACAGAGTATGGCCGGCAAGGTACGCCGTTGTGTTTCATCCTTAGCCTATATTTGTGATTGGTTGGTTAAAGTAGACGACTGGGTGGGGAATACTGGCTTTTTTATATTAAGTTGCAAAAGGTTTACACAGAAAGTTTGCTATTTTGATCCAAACATGCCCTGTGAGTCAAAGGAGTTGATTGCCAATGTACAGTGACTGCATTGGGGCATGTCAGACAAAGCCAGAATTCTTTCAGGCACAATTCCTAAGGCACAATACATATATCACACCAATAAAAATGGAAAAAGCCACAATTTGAGTGGGTAAACACAAAGAAAGTTCAAAGTATTTAGGAAAAGTATGTAAGCTTGAAGTTAAAGTCATTTTTTAATCATGCTTAGAAAAGCTTTCAAAGTACCACCTACCAATACTGGCTTGGACCGAATAATAGTTTTCATTTTTTTTTTACCATAATTGTGTGTTCTTAATGTAGCGAAATATTAAATGTTCCAGGAGGCAGTAGAAGATAAATGGCATTTACACACGTTCCATGCACCAAACCTAGACTCAAAGCACATAACGGGGGTTAAGCACAATTTTTTTTGAAGTTAATGCCCTTTTAAAACATTCATTAGGGCCCTAGGAATGCGCTCACTAAAAGTAATAGGGGCACAGAAAACTTCTTCTGAAGGTTTAGTTAAAAAAAAAAAAGTTTACATTAACTGTGTATTTGCCTAATATACTTGCTAAGCAATCTCTGCTAACTGGTATTATGATGTGACAGGATGGCAGCATCTTCAGGCGAGCTAGGAAGCAGCATAAAAGTGGTCATCCACATCCTGATTGGCTGGTGAAACATAATTTCATCCCAAGCAGCCTGAAAGCTGTGGAAACATGTATTTCCAAGAGTTAGAATCCACACTATGGATATCATAATTGATCAACCCATTTACAGCCTGTCCAAAGTAGGTATGCAAACAAATCATCTAGTTCCTGGAAGTCCTAATCCTACTGCTTCTGGTACAAACAAAATGCATGAAATCAACCCAAAAGGCTGAGGGAACGAACAATGCATCCAAAGATATACTGATGATCGACACTGGTGAAACAATAAAAACAGAATGCTGTGAATACCAGCACCTAAAAGATACCACCACCTAGAATGGCCTGTGACTGAAATCTGGACATCTGTGAGACAGTCACAAGAAGAATCCAGCTACAGTACATAGGGATAGTGATCAGCAATAATATGTTAAGCAGTGATTCAGCCAAAGCTGTATCTGTCAAGCTCACTCTTTCTAAATAGGGTGACATCAGTGGTGTCCGTAATTAGAACTACAAGATAAAAACATGCAATACTGTTCTAATTTCCTTAAAATATGGGAGATTTTAATCTCCCTTTAAAGACCTGTTTATTATATTTTCTTACTACAGTTGTGTTCTGATCTATGAATGTGCCTGTACAAGAAAACAGGGCTTCTAGCCACCTGTATTAATTCATTACATGTGAGTAGTGACACCACAAAATGGCCACCATCCTCACCAGCAGCGCGGGTGTTGTCTTTGCTAGCAGTGAGTAAGGGAAGATTGAGCACAGGTGCCTGGGACTGCAAAAAGGGTGAAATGGGCATTCTAGCTGCTCGTGGCACACCGACACATTGTTCAGGAGCTTACGTACTCACGAACTCCATGGTGGGCGGAGGAGGTGGGTGGTATATTGAGTGTAGCCAGAGCATGGCTGAATGAGTGCACATCAAACCTGAGGGAGTGTGCATTAGGAGTGAGATAGGGCAGAATTACTGTGGTCCATGGTGTGAACCCCAAGAATCCAACAAAGCTTCGTATTTCCCTAGTACGATAGTGCAGTCTCCCTGGTGCTACATAGGTTCCTAAAACACAGGTTTGTGTGTCCTGGGTGTCTCCCAGCAGAAATATTCTTAATGTCTAACCCTGTTTTTAAGCCACAGGACTCACCAGTGGCTTAGGATAATGTGCAGCTTACGTCAGGCAGGTAATGCAGCATGGAACACTGGGCCCTGCAGGTCCTTGGAGGCATACACTAATCGTACATCCCACTTACCGGCAATTAGAGATGCATGTGCCAAAGTAGTAAAAAGACAAATAGACCTATTAAACCTAGGCAAGATTCCATCTGTGGTCCTGTCTCTAGGGAAGCACGTGTCGTGGTTTACCGTCCTGGTGCACACCTGTGTCTGCTTGTTTACTGCCTTCCTTCAGTGCTCGCGGTGCACGAAGAACACTGCACAGAAGAGCCCTGAAGATCTTATGGGAACCCTGGCGGATCACAACACAAAGGAGGGACAATGAAAAGGTTATCTTTTTACATTTCGAGGTGTTAGTGTTATTGGAGATTTGAAACTAATGGTGCCTGTACTGATGAGTGCAAGACTAGCCCTGGGATGGGCAAGAAGAGAAGGAGGAAGAAGGCGAGAAGGTGACAGAGGTAGAAAAGGAGGTATAAAGAAGGACAAACGAAAGGGAGGAAGAAAGGAGGGGGCTCAGAGTCCATCTATTCACAACGAAACAGAAGAACATAAGTTACTTACCTGCAAACTGTGGTTCTCCAGTATTGGTATCTTTCATAGATTCACATGCTTGAATCATTCCCCGTCGAAGTGGGAGTCCCACGGTACATAGAAAAGCAATATAGCAATAGCATAACCATAGCATAGCTAAAAGAGCTATAGGAAGTATTGTAACATAGAAGTTGATAGGAAAAAACCTGTCACTTTAATAACTTATCAAAGTTATTAGATATAGTCCAAACTCCAGCCAATCAGGCGACAGCACCCTCTAGAACCTTCTCCCCAGAGGCTCAGGCTCTCAGATTTTCGAGCACAAGAGTGACATAAGAGTCAAGTAGAAGAGGGGAGCCTCTGAGGGGAGGTGGGTGGGTCGCATGTGAATCTATGAAAGATACCAATACTGGAGAACCACAGTTTACAGGTAAATAACTTTTGTTCTTCTCCAGTATTGGGGTATCTTTCATAGATTCACATGCTTGAATCAGAGTAGATAGCAGTAATTCCAGAACTGTGCATGGTAAACCATAAGTCAATCGTAACCAGAGTACGAAAGAAAAACATATACATATATTACAAGATAGCAGTAAATCTGAGCATAACTGCAAAAAGTACAAATATAGATATATATATATATATATATATATATATACACATACATACATACATTCTGTGCAGGAGGAGGGAAGAAAACAGAGGCTCACCTTACTTAAAAAGATTACGTAGCACCTCTTGCCCCACAGCTGTGTCAGCATTGTTGGCAGCTTCCAGACAGTAGTGCTTGGTAATGGTGTGTCTGCTGGACCGGCTCTGCAAATCTGGTGAAGAGGCACCCCGGCAAAGAGAGCAGTAGAAGAGGAGACTGCTCTAGTAGAATGCGCTTTCACCGTAGTTTGAAGTGTCTTGCCCGCTTGCTGATGGCAAAAAGAAATTGTACTAGATATCCAACGTGCAATAGTCTGTTTAGTTACTGGATGTCCTTTACGCATCCTGCCGTAGGCTACAAAAAGCTGATCAGTTTTACGGACACTGGCTGTTTTTTGCAGATAAAATTTTAAACACCTTTTAACATCTAAAGAATGTAAAGTATTTTCCGCCGGCGACTGTGGATTAGGGAAAAAAGTCTTTAAGATGACCGGCTCATTTAAGTGGAAATCAGAAGGTACTTTAGAGATGAAGGCCAGGTTAGTGCGGAGCACCACAGAGTCTTTGATGAATTGAAGAAAAGGCGGTTTAATAGTAAAAGCCTGTATGTCGCTGACTCGTCGAGCAGAAGTAAGAGCTAAAAGCAATGAAGTCTTCCAAGAGATGAATTTGAGATCAGCCCTATGAATGGGCTCAAATGGGGGCTTCATGAGTTGTGCCAACACAATGTTCAGATGCCAAGGCGGAGGCGGGCGTCGAATTGGCGGAAACATCCGAAATAAGCCCTTGAAAAATTGTTGTATTATTCTTGAAGAATAAAGAGAATTGGAACCATCCTGCCGGAATCTGGAAATTGCGGTCAGAAAAACCTTAAGGGTAGAGTGAGAGAGCCCGGATTTCGCTAATTGTAAGAAAAAAGGCAAAAGTTGCTCTGGCGTAGAATGAACAGGGTGAACATTTGAAGCTTCACACCAAAGACAAAACCGTTTCCACTTACGTTTGTAGGTTTTGATAGTGGAAGGTGCTCTGGCGTTAGCAAGGACCTCTCTGCAGTCCGAAGGGATAACTAAGTTGGCAAACTCATAGTGTTCAGGCGCCAGGCTGCCAATCGCAGAGATGTTGGATCCGGATGGCAGACCTTTCCTTGGTTCGTAGTAAGAAGATCCGGAATTGGACGAAGCACAATTGGATCGCACTCCGACAGAAGGAGGAGCTCTGTAAACCAGATCTGGCGAGGCCATCTGGGGGCTATGAGAAGAATGCAGCAGGGTTCTCTCCGCATTTTCCGAAGCACCCTTGGGACTAGAGGAATTGGTGGATAAGCGGAAGCATACATTTTTGACCAGTTCATCAAAAAAGCATTCCCGTACGACCCTGGTTGGGGAAGCCAACTTGCGTAGAGTGGGCATTTGCGGTTCAGGTTGGTCGCAAACAAATCCAGATTGGGGCGTCCGCAAAGCTGAAAGATGCGGTCCAGCGTTGGTTGATGAAGTTCCCACTAGTGGTTGGACGAGATCGACCTGCTCAGGGAGTCCGCTAGAATGTTGGACACTCCCGGAACATGAACTGCCGTTAAAGTTATCTGATGCTGAATCGCCCAATCCCAAATTTGCTGAGCTTGTAGGGATAGCAAAGTGGACCTTGTGCCCCCTTGTTTGTTTACATAATGCATGCTTGTTGTGAAGCTCCGTGAATGAGGGTGCGAAAGGATTTCAGCGCCAGGAATATCGCCAGTAACTCCAAGAGGTTTATGTGCCAAGTTCGTTGCTGTGTGTCCCATTTTCCCTTGACTGTGAGGCCCTGAAGATGCGCCCTCCACCCCTCGAGGGAGGCGTCTGTCGTGAGGATGAAATTTGGAGCGTCCACTACAAACGAGCGGCCTGCTGAGACGTTTGGTATGCGAGTCCACCATAACAACGCTCTTTGCATCCGAGATGTGATGTTGACGACATCGTCGAAGGACCCGGAGACCTGTTGCCATTGTTTGTCGAGTTCCTCCTGTAAGGGTCTCATTTTGAGGCGACAGTTGGGAATTAGGGGAATGCAGGAAGACAGCATCCCCAGAAGCGATTTGAACTGTCGAACAGAAACTGACTTTCTTGTGCGGAGGAGAGCTGCCAGTTTGCAAATTCGTTGTTGTCTTTCGTTTGATACAAATGCCCTTGCTTGCCGAGTGTTTATAATGGCTCCCAAGAAAGTCCGCACTTGAGAGGGGGTGAAGTGAGACTTCTCCAGATTTATGGAAAGGCCCAGCGACTGAAACAGAGACTGGCATATTAGAGTGTGTCTGGTTGCGACTGTGAACGACTGCGCCTTTATAAGGCAGTCGTCGAGATAGGGAAATATTTGGACACCAGCTTGACGAAGGTGTGCTGCCACCAGTGCCAAGACCTTGGTGAACACTCGGGGCGCAGAGCGGAGGCCAAAGGGAAGGACCTTGAATTGGAAGACTCTGCCAGCCACTCTGAAGCGCAGGTATTTCCTGTGTCTGGGTAGGATAGGGACATGAAAATAGGCATCTTGAAGGTCCAGTGTTGTCATGTAATCCCCTTGAGACAGTAATTGAAGCACTTCTTGGAGAGACAACATCCGGAAAGTTTGTTTCTTGAGGAATTTGTTGAGGGAACGAAGGTCCAGAATGGGGCGCCACTCCTCCCATTTTTTCTTGATGAGGAAGAATCTTGAATAGAAGCCTGCACCCCTTTGTAGATTTGGTACCACTTCGATTGCTCCTTTCTTTAACATGACCTTGATTTGGCATAAAAGTTCCTTCAGAAGGGCAGGAGGAGGACCTCTGGGAGTAGAATTTGGGGGAAATTTTACAAATTCTAGAGTGTGTCCTCTGGACACTATGTCCAAAACCCATCGATCTGTAGTTATGGCAGACCAGTTTGAGAAGAAATGGAAGATTCGCCATCCAACCTTGGTCGGGTTGATGGGTAGAGTGGTTGGCAGGTGGCAGCTGTCACTGCTTTTTTTGAGGAATCTCTGCCTCTGTAGGAGGATTTCCCTCTGTACTGCTTATAAGAAGCAGCCGGCGGTTGACGAAAAGACTGCGGTTGCTGGGAGGAGGAGTAACGCTGTTGACCCTGATAGGATTGGTACTGCCGGTATTGATTGTAGCCTCCTCGAAAAGAATAGGAGGAACCACGACCCCTTGCACCACGAAAAGGCTGCTTCTTAAATTGTAGAGTGCCAAGAGCACGTGCGGTGTCGGTATCCTTTTTAATCGCCTGGAGGGCGTTGTCAATGTGCTGGCCGAAAAGTGATTCGCCGTCATAAGGCATGTCAATAATCGTAGTCTGTACTTCCTGCCCAAAAGAAGTAGCCTTTAACCAGCCCTGACGTCGGAGGACTGCCGCCCCTGCCAGTTGGCGAAACCCCGTGGAAGAGACGTCCACTGCACAGTCAATGATCTCGGCAGAGATCCGTTCTCCCTCTTGGAGAATCTTTAAAGCTTCCACTGTTGCAAATTGGAAATGAGTGACATGGGCATTTGTGCAGTCGGATTTTCAAACGGTGGTTGAATATTAGGATCTGAGTAATAATCATACTCTTGGTCATCCTCTATATCCTGGCACTTGATGAGAAGCTCCGAAGGACTACGAGCAGCCCGGAACCTGTCATCCTCCTCTGAATCCTCCTCATCAGCCCCATAATCAAACAGTTCCGCTGGAAGATTAGGAGATGCTTGGACTGGTAATAAAAGGTCCATGGAAGACTGTCTACGCTGAAGCAAGGGAACATCCTTCAGTTCTGATGGTGGCAAAAGAACTGATGAAGGCTTCAAAGGGACTAGAGGCATCAAACCTGGAGGTGGAGCCAAAGATTCCGCTGACGAAGCTGCAGCCGTCGACGTGATATGTAGTTGAAGCTCTGTATGCGAAGGTTTCAGTGCCGTCGACGAGGCAACCGTCGACGAGGCAGCCATCGACGAGGCAACGAGGCAACCGTCGACGAGGCAACCGTCGACGAGGAAGGCTGATCCTTGGAGGCCGTCGACCGTCTCGACGACGAATGCTTCTTCTTTTTCGTCGACGACGAAGAGAGGGAGGCGGTAGACGAATGAGGCCTCACCGTTTCCGACACAAGCGTCGACGGAGAAGACGCCGACGACATCATCATTGCAGGTTGAGGAGAAGAGAAGGTGGAAGTCGTCGTCGTAGTTGTGACGACAGAAGACTTCGTCGACGGAGGAATCGACGACGAGCTCGTCGACGAGATGCCAATTTTCTGAGGCAAAAGTATCTCAGACAGAGATTTAGACGCTTGAGACTTAGATCTCGGTGGCGTAGAGGGTGGAGACTGACCCTTAGGAAGAGCAGGAGCTCCTTTTGATGAGGAAGGCTGGTCTTCATGCTTAGAAGTGTGGCGTTTCTTCAGCACCTTAGCCTTAGGAGATGCCATCTCCACCTCATAGCCCTTTTCTTAGAGGCAACAGTCTTGAGAGAGGAATCACTCTCAACATCTGACAAGGGGTTATCCTTTGTCTTGACCTTCTGCAGCCACAGAAGACGTCCCTCTCTGTCTCTAAAGGTCTTTTGAGGAAAAGTCCTGCAGATTTTTACAATCTCTCACCTGATGGTCAGGGGGGAGGCAGTAGATACACTTTTTGTGTGGGTCCTCAGAATGAAGTCGAAGTTTCCTACAAGACTCACAGTGTCTGAAGAGTGATCTCTTTGTAGTAGACATTGTAGTGAAGATATTCTGAAAAATTCCTGAAGAAAAAGTTGAAGTACTGAGAAAAGCTCAGGGAGACTCCCTTCACACGACGTGTGGTAGAAAATCTGAGAGCCTGAGCCTCTGGGGAGAAGGTTCTAGAGCAGAGGTCTTCAATCTGTGGGGCGCGACCCCCACGGGGGTCGTGGAGTCATGGGAAGGGGGTCGCACATTCCCGGGCCTCACTTCTGCCTGAACTCTGGAAAAAAAAAGTCCCCAGACAGTTCATTGTGAAATTAAAATACTAAAAGCTGCGATGCCATTCAGGGAGTGTTTTCTTGTGATGTGAAACCGGAGCTGATCAGACAGCTAAACAAGGTTTCCTTCCAGGATGCCTGCTTGCCTGAAAAGAATAGAAATATGCCCTACGAGTTAATCTGAAAACGTAAAGGGCAATTTGCAGCTGTAAAGAATGCTTTGGAGCCGGTACTGGCTTTCATTGATTAAATCACTGAAAGCTTTGGGATGAGCTGTGAAGTGCGCGCTTCTTATTGTAAATATATTTACATAGCGCTTACTATCCTGGAGGAGGTGTTGAAGGCCAGTAAGGAGCAAGAAAAACAAGCATTTGCAATGCAATAGGTCTCGCAATTACGCGAGTTTAAGCTATTGGCATTGTAAATAACTGCCTTTATTTATGTTTTGGTTTTTAAAACTCAAATTAAAGGCATTGTCATTTACAATCCAATAGCTTAAACTCGCTTAAATGCGAGACCTATTGCATTGCAAATCTATTGTAAATCATTGTGGCCCGTTTATTCTCAAGCACATTTCTGTCAAGGAATTTTCCTCGAGTATATTACTTACCAACTGTAGCAGTTATTCGAGTTTGAAATACCACATAATTAAAATAAATAAAAGTACTCCCAGTATTTCTGAAATCTGGGTGGGCGGCCAGAGCTTTGGGTGTTTTGAAGTCTGCTGTCTAGGCTTAGGGAAGAGATGCGTGGTGTCTTGCATGTCCTCCAGTGCGTCACCCATCTGCTCTGCTCAACGTGGAGCATAGCGTCGTGTCAGACGTCACACATGGGGCGGAGCACTACCATATGGGTCAGTAGCAGGGATGCCTGGCAGTGAAGTTGTGCTCAGAGCTAGTGCAACACTAAGGCCATGGCCACTGGAATTATGTGATTATACGGCTGCAGCGATTTTCATATAATTCTACTTTTGCCACATAATCCATCATCATCTGCAGATTTTAATATAAATTAGTTTCGAGCTCAAACGGTTTAAAAGTTATTAAAAACAAAGCAACAGGTGTTGCTGCGCAGTGGAAGATCCTTTTTAAAGGTTGACTGGTCATAATTCTGTAACTTATGGCTGTGTTTAGGTGTTAAAGTGGTACTAATGAGTTGCAACTAATGCCCAGACCGTGTTAAGTTTAGAAATGTCGAAATAATGAAGTGATACTTTCCCAAAATGTGCTGCATAATTTGCCTTTGCTTGCCACATAATTTATCCAACCCTGCTGCATAATTTGGGCCTCCCCTGCTCCATAATTCCAGTGGCCCTGACTAAGGCCACTGAAAATAGCTGCCTTATGGCCTGCATAAACAAATGACCCCAAAAGGGGGCCATATAACAATAGTGTCCTCAAAAGCCCTTGTTAGGGAAAAATGAGCACTCAAACGGGAAAATGTAATTTTGCGTAGGGCTCCGCAGATCTGTGCACCGAGGCTGTTTGTGCTGCTCTCGGTAAGGCAGCATTTATAGTCTGTATAAGTCATAAATACGAGGCCTGCTGCCTAAAATATGAGGCAGATTAAGGGACCATGCGCTACCGCTACAACACTGAATCAGTGAACACTTTTTTACAAAACAAGCAAACCTTCAAAAGTCACAGTCCATCATCTGCCACATAAGCTGCTGATTTTAACAAAAAAATGTGTTTATAGCTCAACCGGTTCACTAGTTACTAAAAATTTGCGACACGTGTTGCTGCGCACTAAGGGCCCTTGGCAGAGCGGGACTGGTCACTGTTCTGTTGCTTATTGCTATATTTGGGTGTTAAACTTGTATTTAAAAGGTGCAATCATAGATTGACCGTCTCTCTGGAGAAAAACAAGCACACTCATCACTTGAGTTCAGAAAGGTGTTATCATCCAAATAAGTTTTGCCAAAATAGGTTTTATTTGTGAAAAAGTACCATTGTGAATTTTTGGGTAATTCTTTTTGAACTGTGTAATAAGCCTCTGATACCAATCCACAGTCACCCACAAACTTTTGGTTTGCTAAACACTGTTTAATATTGTTTCCCCACCATAAAATTGATTTGCTGTGGGAATTGGGGACGTTTATGGTTGTCGAGGATGAGGAGTACCAGGTTCCAGAAATATTTGTCAGGAGGGGGTCCTTACGCCTACAAAATTTTGACAGGGGGGTCTCGGCATCAAAAAGTTTGAAGACCTCTGTTCTAGAGGGTGCTGTCGCCTGATTGGCTGGAGTTTGAACTATATCTAATGACTTGGATAAGTTATTAAAGTGACAGGTTTTTTCCTATTAACTTCTATGTTACAATACTTCCTATAGCTCTTTTATCTATGCTATGGTTATGCTATTGCTATATTGCTTTTCTATGTACCGTGGGACTCCCACTTCGACAACGGGGAATGATTCAAGCATGTGAATCTATGAAAGATACCCCAATACTGGAGAACCTTGCTTATTTTATTCGATAGGGAGGATCTCTCTGAAATTGTTCCTTAAAAGGTCAAATAATTAAATAGGATACCCCCGCAAACCACCTTGGTCTGGGTGGGTCACTGTTCGCCTTAGCATGGCATCTGTAGCATGCAAGTAATATATGCTCGCAGCAAACCCTGCATCGCAGTATTTCTTCTCTTATGAAAAGTAGTGGAATTGTAAATGGCAGTTTTTGATATGTGATCTGACTACTTGACGATTACCAACAAGGTAACTTTAAAGAGAGAAATTTAACATCACACAACTGCCACTGAGTATATGGCAAAATAATAAAACTATCATTCACATTTTAGTAGTAATGATACTAAACTACTATTGTTACTCCTATTTCTACAACTATTAGTAAAAAAAAAAGAATCTTACCCGATAACAGGATGCTTGAATCCAAGTTTTCTCGTTGCTTCTTCGATTTCTTTCTCTAGCCAGGGCTGCGGACGAATCAGGTACTTGACAAACTGGGAGACCCACCAAGCTGCAGGGTCTCCGTGAACACGTATTAACCGATCTGCTAGATCTTCTGGGACGGCGAGCGGTAGATATGGTGGTCGAGGATGCAGACTGTCTACGATGGGGAGCTCCACCACCTGAACATCCTTGTCGTTTGCCTCGCCTGCAGACGAAAGCAGAGCATTATGAACTGCACAGCTTCACTCAAGCGCAGTCCATTCCACATGTTCATCAGGGTACAGTAGAATCATCAACACAGGCAACATGAATAGACAGCTCTCTTTTTTAGATCTGGTTTGATTGCTTCCTAGCATCAAAGCTCATGTCAACACAACAAGGAACAATATAACAATATATATATATATATATATATATATATAAAGGTGCTTTGGACCGGCCCTCTTCCATCAATGGTTTGTTTGTGTAAGCCCCACTCCAGCCAATGGCTTGTTTGCTTATGGTGATGATAATAATAATGATAATAATAAGTTGTTTGATTCAATTCATTAAAATAGTTACAAAAGGAAGGCGAACAAATTCCATGGAATACTCGAATAGTTGCTCTATTTCTAGAAAACAAGGCAAACCAGTAGGAAATTGTGATCAACTAGAGCAGCGTTCTTAACCTTTTGACTTCTAGGAAGCCCCACTGAATTGCTACTGGAAGCTGGGGACCTCGCTTAAGCAATTTCTCTGATTTGAGCCTCAAAGCGATACACAAAAATACAGAGAAAAGTACAAATGGAACAAAACAGAGAAATTGTGAATTATTTCATTTAACTAACAAAAATATACAAAATTCGAAATTTTGATTTTAATTAGAAGGTTGGAGCTTTTCAAAAAGTAGTTTTATTTGTAAAAGACGGATCAATACGTTAGGCTTTTGCATATCACTTTGTCTTTTTTGGTCGGAACGCATTCTCTTTGATTCAATTGATGCTTCCAATTGTCCTTATTAGAATCAATTTGCTGTTTTTGCCCTCCTCCCACAAATGAAACAAATAATACCAACTTAATATTTACCCTCAAATTTAAAATTCCTTCACATTTGTATTTAAAATGTTCAACTTTACTTTTTGCCCTTTTATGTATATTTTATTAATCTGTTAATATTACTTCATTTTCTGAACAGTCTAAGATCCCCTGTGAGGGTGCTGTAGACCACGGGTTAAGAACCGCTGAACTACAGGATATATGTTTCCACAACGGCTGGTCTACTCCTATGAATCGGATGACAGACTTAAGAGCAGCATCTTTTCTGCTGAAGGTCCACCTTTGTTTCTATCCCAGTGGCTGCCGGCACCCTTATGGCGTAAGACTTACAGACGTGGGATGCACTGTTGTTTCTGGAGAGAGCCGAGCCAAGCCTTCCTTCTTCAGCTGGCTACTTCCTTACTGCTTCCTTCATGGAGAGTGCCTCAGGCCTTTGGACGGGAAGGGAATCTCAGTGGCAGTAGCCTAGATAGCAGCTGGGGTTGTCTTTGGGAGACTAACATGAATGGTTCTCTTGTGCCAGTGGAGACTTTAACCTGAATAGCTCAGCTGCAGTCATTACCGCTACCCTACGATTATGCACACACAATGTTATGGATTAAGTCAGCTTTAATTCTGATGCATGATCACTCTCGTTTTTTCAGGCCCAACTCCAGACGCACTAATGAGTTTCGGGTGTAGGAAGGTAGTTTGAATATTGGCTTGTAGGGGGCGGCATTGCACCTTCTCTATGCTTGGTGCTAAAGCTCCAGGGAAAGCGTGTTGTCCGTAACTAACAGTTGGAAGGAGTTTCGCTATTACCCTCCATATTGCCTCGGTGGAGGGACTATACAGGTTTGTGTAAAGTTTGAATAGAGCGAATGCCTTACCCTGTTCCTTCATGTAGGTTATCTGCAATTTTGTCTATCCGCTAGCTGTGAACCATACACTCAGGAAGTTGTACTTAAGGGCGCTCTGTATGGTCAAATGTCCTAGTCTCCATTAATGCTTCATCCATTTATGCCGCACAAAGCTCAGGACCTCAAGCTCACCCTATTTGGGGCAACACTTCTGAACAACCACAGCTTTTCCACTGGATTTTGATGGAGTGTCTCACCCACTGAAAGTTCTACTTTCTCTTGTAAAATACATTATGACAACAAGGCGGTACGCACGGCTCTCAACCTTTCACATTTTTTAATGAGGATCCGCCGAGAACAAGGAAATGCTGATCCAACTAGAGGTTTTCCTGGACATACATAGCTCTGAATACAACACAGAGTGAGCTCATGCAAGCAGTAGACATAGAAAGGGGCTAGTCATACAACACAGGAAGCGAAGAGTGCATTCAAATAAAGGCATTTTGCTTATCATTTTCAGATAGGATCTGAATGGCTGTCAGATTACTGAAGTTGTAGAGTTTTCAATATTTCAGAATACTTTCAGGGAAAGGACAGAACTCAAAAAGCCAGAATGTTTAGACGCTCTGACCGTACCATTTTCAGAAAGAACTTTACCTAACATGAAGGATCCACAAGACCCAATGTGCCATATTCAGGGATTTAAACTGCACTGTGTCAGAAACTGAAAACCAGAGTAGAGAAAAATATATCGGAATGGAAGATTAAAATTTCTTGCCTCCAATTTGAAATAACGATTTTCGAAGCCATATATTTAAGAATACTTAAAAATATGGCATTACCATTGAAGGGTGTTCCACCAATCACCACTGTGAGCAGTGACCTCAGGATCACCATCGTCAGGCATGGCACCATCATATGAAGGATCTTAAAAACATAAAAGCAAGAAGATGCCGTAGTAAACACCAAGGGCCTTCACCTAGGCTCTTCTCCAGAGGGATTTGTAACGAAAATTGCTTATATTAGAAGACCAAAAGGCGGGTTTCATAGTGACCCAGATTTCATTTTGGCTCAAGTTATTGTTTAACATACAATTAGATATGCCAGGGATCCCAGCGTTCTGATTGGTTAAAGGTTGGCCAATCAGATTGATCAGAATGTTGTGCACAAATGTATGAACAATGGGGTTGTGCAGGCTGAACAGCTGGTTTAGTCCAGTCTAGTGTATTTCTGGGGATGGGGCAGTAAGGTGGTTTCTGGTATGCCCCAGACCAGAAAAGGCACATTCTACCTGTCCTACACTTACAGGATTTTACTGTGAACGTTTTATTAAGGCTTGCTTCTTTGAGCAGTATAGAGAAGAGAAAAAAACAGATTGCTTTGGACTTCTGTCACCAAGATTCGAAAGGGCTCACAGTGGTGTGCAACTTCAGAGGAGCTGCTTAAAAGAATTCTACAAAGAGCCACGCATTGCTATGGATAATGAGCACTCTTTGTGCGAGTCCTTAAAAGGCTGCAAGTGCCAACTCCATGGAAACTTCACCTGTCCTGCATCCAGAGGGGTTTCAACCGTGTAGGGTCTGTGGAAAGTGTCAGTGCCATTCTCCTGAACACAGTTTCATCCACAATTTGGAAGAAAGGACCAATTTGTCTCTATTCTTTCTGGCTGTGCCGACTGCAGCATTGGTCCTTTCCTTTTGATGAGTGTGAATTAAATTCGACTTCTGCAACAGAAGAGATAAGTGCCTTTCCCACAGCCGCTCAGCAGAGATCTTGCGTATTCTGCTGAACGAACCGTAAATAGGTTGTGAGCAACAGTTCTGCAAAAAATGCTACACTTCGTCTGGCCCTCACACTAGCTTTTCATTGGCCACTGATGAAAGGGAAGTTAGCCACTGATAGATCAGACGAGTATCCAAGTGATGGTCCCTAGCATCAAGATATGGTTCCTTTAAAGTGTCAAAAGCTCAGCTTTTTAAAGATCTCCCACAACAGTATTTACTACACTAATCTTGACTGATCTCAAGCACCAGGTATATTCTGCTTGTCTCTTTAAAGTGCCATCTGGTACACCGGAAACACGTGTCACAAGTCTGTGTCACGTGACTTCACAGACACTCCGAGCTAGAACTCATTGCAGAGCTCTGTCTACAATATCTGAATTGTCAGAATGAAAACAAACCTATATATCACCGCCCAGAGAAATATATTCCACCAACTGCAGGTGAAAAGGAACCTGAGTCAAAGGCAGCACAACGAGGAAAAAAAGTAAACAAAGCACACATTTTTACCTTCGATTGTAATTTAAAATCCCTGCTTCCTGTAATCAGGGCACAAGTCCGAAAAAAAGAAGTGGGGGGACTAACCAGGTTAGGCAGTATGCAAGGGAATTCATGACGCGTGCCATGTCAGCGCATGATGTCACGATGCGACATTGCATGTGACATCACAGGAAGTGACCTCACTGGAAGTGACATCAGATATTAAGACCCCACACACATGATTATCAGGTAAATCATGAGTACCTTTAGGCGCATTGAGATTTAACAAATGAGATTTGGTGTCGGGGTTGTGGCAAAAAAGTGGCGCAATCCCGATGCAAAATCTGGGCCTCAACTAATACATTTATTTTTTTAAGCACTGCCACAAAGAAATTGGCAACAAGGAGAAGCATGGCAGTAGATCTGTTATGCTTAATTGGTGGCAAAGTCTACATTTTAAAATATTTGATTGGGTTAAGGCATATGTTGTAAAGGTGCCAGTAAATTTCAGGGAATAGTAATAATGGTGAGATAACTCTGGAGTTTAACGCATTTCTTAGAGAGATCTGTGTTTTGTGAAGTCCCAGATTTGTATCAAAGTAGTATAAGGTTAATGTGTCTCCTGCAAAGCACATCGCGTAGCATGCAGATGACAATTTTTATTTTATGTAGATAGTAAAGTGGGTTACTGCTTTTAACACAGAGATCTTTTTGCTTCCTGCAGTTCATAAATGTTAATCCTTGATATATAGCACAGTGAGCTATGAAGGACATGTGACTCCTACACCTTGTAACCCTGTCTCATGTAATTAATCTTGTACACTGATTAACACATGTACATGATTTATTGTCATTGTATAATGTGTATGTTACGTAAAGAGCACCCTGCACTGGGTTGTGTAGCGCTATAAAAGAAATAGTGCTATTGAAATTGTTATTTGTGTAAATACTGGGACAGACCAACACATCTGACATTCTTACAGTGCATGCATGCATGTTATGTTAAAATGTTATGTTAAAAATATTTATAGAGCGCACTAACACCAAACGGTTTCATGGCGCTGAGAGCAGAGGAGCGACAATGTTATAATGAACAGAAGCTTTACTCGTAGGCCTGAGAGAACAAGAGTCTTAAGAAGTGTTCTGAACTGGGCGTAGGAGGTAGCTAACCTCAGTCCAATGGGGAGAGCATTCCAAAATTGAGGGGCCAAAAAAGAAAATCCAAGGCCACCATGTTTTTTGCGTTTGAAAGTGGGGATGGTGAGCAAATTCAAATGAGAGGAGCGTAGTTCACGGTAGGGGACATAACGATGGATCCTAGATGAGATGAATACTGGGCCAAGACCGGCAAGAGCTTTAAAGATGGTGCAGCCCAGTTTAAATACTCTCTTATATACAGGAACTGAACAAAGGCAAAAGCATGCCTTTCTTAAGTACCTGTTAAGAGATAACAAGCTCTATGCCTTTGTTTACCCTCCGTGGCATTTACATTTAAGTGTGAGGTTCCAGGCTGCCTCCAGTCAGGCTATTCAAACAAAAGGAGGCCCGATGGCCCCTGAACTTCGGCCCAGCTGGAGGTGAAAAAAAGCTCCCTTGCTGCCTGCACGTTGCTGCTGGGAACAGAAAGTAGACAACGTACAGGCCCTGCTGAACGTGTCACAGTGTCTTACACCGGAACAAGTTCAGCATATTTCTGTGGGGCCCAACTTCTTGGCAGGAGGGACGGCGTCCACCCTGTGAAAATAGTGGGTGGACGCAAGTCCCTGCGTGAACCCCCAACTTGTGCCCTGCCTGTAATAGATATCGATGTCAAGTGTGCAATTTTAGTAACTAAACACATAGCAAAGTGGTAGGTTTCCCTGCAACAATCATTTACTAACGAATCTTCCAGCCAATCCTTTTGATATGAAAAAACATTTTGATTGCTGAAATTTATGCCAGTAACAGCCGGTTTCGATGTTTTTTTTATGTAAAACCTGCAGTTAGCAGATTTTTCCCTCAGAGAATTTATGTTTAAATTGTCCACAGCTCCAATCCTCTATTTGAAGCATATTGTTCAAGTTGAAGGTTTTATGCTGGTGCTGCAATGCATGTCTTCCTTATTGTATTAAAGTGATGCTGCCAGTCAAGGGCACATCAAACACAGTCCAATCTCCAACCTCCCTTTAGAACCAGAAGCAGCGCCACGGGATGCCTGGTCCGAGAAGAGATGCCACGCAGACACAGGGGCAGCCTCTTGGAGTCCATCAAGCCAGGCTTCGTGGCTTCGGCCAGGGCCGACATAGTGAAATGCCCTTGCCCTGCCTGACCTCACCATGGTTACTTGACAACCATTGAGTGGCTGGATTCAGCAGCCACCATCATCATCCCCCCACCACCACCCAAGACCTACAGAGGCGGGTACAGCTAGAACGGAGATACAGGAAGCTGAAATTCAGGCTCAAATCTGATTAATTGAGCAATGCGAAAAAGAATGAAAAATTCTATAACATACACTATGGCTGGATTCCCAATAATTTCTAATCACACCTCAAAGCGATGCCAGCTCGAACCGATGGATGAAGAAGTGCGACGTAGGAGTGCAGTTTAGGATTTTAGAAGAACCACAACACTTGTGTGAAAGTCAACTGTCTTCAGTAGGACTGCCACTGTGGGCTGTAGTGACCCTACCTCACATGACTAGTGCCACTATAACTCCGCAGCATGCAGCCACCAGCTATGCCACCCCTGTCACGCTATCATGCCATGCGTGACATGCAGTGCTCTATGCTGCTGTCCAGAAGCCCACCTGCACCTTCGATGGCAGGTAGATGAACCTACCAAGCTTTGCAGCTTAACTCGCTGGCCTGCAGCCGAGGGCTGTCAATCAGCCTGAATTGACCCCTCGTCCACAGGTCTACTATCTCAGCCTGCCCATCAGTAAACAGCTTTTGGAGAGAAATAAACATCTTCCTAGCAGACAGCAATCAGCAGCCAGAGGATGAGCTCAGGTTTCAAAGAAACTTCTTATTTACAATGCTATTTAATGCAAGAGGGGGTGGCAAACCTTGTCCATACAGTTTGTTTGTCTTGTTTTTTGAGACTGAAAGCAATGTATGTCCCGTCTCCTTCGTTAGGCAAATAACTAGTTACTGCCTGTCGGTCTTAACCCTTTTTGCAGAATCATTACCAAACCTTTTGCCTTCCTCCTCCTAGTTTTGCTGAATTAGTCTTTCTTGGCCATAGGACTCGGCAGACTTTACCACTGCTAACCAGTGCAAAGAGCTTGTGCTCTCTCCTTAAAACATGTTACAATGGCTTATACCCAATTGGCATATTTAATTTACTTATAAGTCCCTAGTAAAGTACACTACATGTGCCCAGGGCCTATAAATTAAATGCTACTATTGGGCCTGCCACCCAATTAAGTAGCACTTTAAACACGTCTCAGACCTGCCATTACAGCCTGTGCGTGTCCAGTTTTATAAACAGTCATTTCGACCAGGCAAAATAAACCTTTTGCCAGGGTCAAACCTTCCTTTTTAATACATATGTCACCCCTAAGGTAGGTCCTGGACAGCTCCAAGGGCAGGGTACAGTGTATTTGAAAAAATAGACATGTACTTTTAAGTCCTGGTAGTGAACTACTCTTAAATTCGTTTTTCACTACTGCAAGGCCTACCTTTCCCATAGGATAACATTGGAATTACCTTATTATATTTTAGAAATGTAATTTCCAGATGGGAACAGAAACCCCTTCATGTTTGGTGTCTCTGGAATCACAATTCAAAATCCTAACTTATGGTGAAGTAAGTAACTAAAACTTTTGTAAAGCGCGCACACACCGAAGTGTCTTAGTGCTTAGTCGGATTTTAAATTGCAATTCTGCACATGCTACTTCTAGAAAGTTGGCATTTTCTTGACTCAGCAGCCATTTGGTGCCTGCTGCCTGTCTCTGGATCACACGACTGGGTATAGCTGACAGTTGGGCTTTGTGTATTCCTCCTAGACAGTCACACACAATGGGGAGGTAAGGTGTGACTGGATGGGCAATCACTGGAAGGATGCTGGGGCTGAGCTGGGCCCAACCCACTTACACTTTGAGTAGGCTGTGTCCTGCCTCAACACAAAGGGCTGCATACCCCCCTGTAGTTAGTCTGGAGCCAGGCTGGGAATGCAGTGCACCTATGGACTTCAATGGCATGCCTCCAGAAGCTTCTCCCCACTTCAAAGTCACAACTGGGTATAAAGACTGGACCTTAGACACCAACTCTACTGTACACTTCCGGACCTGTGGATACTCTGTCAGGAAGAAGAACTGTTGTACTGCTACTCAGAAGGAACTGCTGCCCTACTGTGCTGACTTGCTTTCTGCTGCCCTCTTGTCTGGGGAAGGAGAACTGGACCTGCAACCGCCTCTTGAACCCAGGACCCCAGAGTGACTCCAAGGGCTCTGTCTGTCTGCTGACCTCCTGATCTGATCCTCAGGGACACAAAAGGCTCCCAACATCCTGCACCAGCACCTGGACCAAGGTACAGCGAGTTCCTGACCCCCAAGTGGTGCCTCTCAGGTCCTGGACCCTTCGTGTGGCTCAACGCTACTGAAATCAAGCTTTTAGGCTCTTCTTGACTGCCAAAGGGCCCGTTCACACCGAGACCTTGTCGCTCGCACCGCAGATCAGCCCAACTCTTCGCACTGCAGCATCGACAGCTTGCGGGAACCGCCAATGCAAAGCTGGAGCAATGCCCCCCCGCGATGGGGAGAGCCGCCCGCGATGCAGAGAGCCTTCTGTGACGCTCTCTCTGCTCCTCGTGGTCCTCTTCAATGCGAACGGGACGCTTTGTATGATCTTGAGAAGGTAAATTTCTGAGGGACCAACCTGGTGACTGTATCCGACCTGCACTCCATTGTGCTCAGCTTCAAAGTGTGACTTTGACCCGGTCCAAAGCTACCAGATATCCTGAGTTGGCGCTATGTGCTATTTTCACTAAATTCTTTACAAATTCTTATCTCCGGTTCTACAGATTGGATTTTTGTTGTTTGGGTCTTGTTTTATTTATTAAATTTCACTCTATTTTTCTAACTTGGTGTGGAATCATTTTTGTGTGGTTTACACTGTTGTACTGTTGAAGTGTTGCACAAATCCTTAACATATTGCTTTTAGGTTAAGCCTGACTGCTCTGTGCCAAGCTACCAGTAGGTGAGCACACGTTAATTTGAAGTTTGCTTGTGCCTTACTTTGACAAGGATTGTGGTTGCTGTTGGACCAGGGCTCACACCCCAGTCAACAAGTAACCTAATTTCTCACACCTCCTATAAATGTAATTATATGCAACTTTTGATTCTACTCATTTGCATCTGTTAATTTGTCTCTCCTGTATTTTTTCTAGTTTTAATGCGTATCATTTCTATGTAAAACAGTCCAAAGTAGCCTAGGTGGAGCTGCACTTAATAACACTACAATAAACACCCTCAATTAAAATGAAAACTAAATCAAAGAACTAATGTCTCATCGCGTTTTATGTCCTTTTTATGTCTTGAGTAATGCCCTTCCTAAGCAATCTCCCATGGTTTATGAATCACACACACATTATATATATAACAGTGTATAAAAACCTTATCTGTACCATAAATACACTAACTTATAAATAATAAAAACAGACCCTATATGTGCTTTAAAATCAGATTCGAAATATAGAACAGTTCAGAATAAATGCCATATATCTAGTATTAAAGTCCAAGCCAGGCTTGCCCAGTTTTGTTACTGTGGGGGCATGAATAAGCCACATATACATCACGTTATGGTGAGCTTTCAAGCATCTTGGAAATCAGGCATCTAAAAGCGACAATAGGACGTTTGCAGAGAAGTCAAGCTCCCATGATCGAACTTGCCACAGGCTTATACATTCTACTGTACTCCCATCTGGAGCCATGTCTTAGTGCTTCTGTGCTTGTTGTTGTTGAGAACTGCTTAAACAGCGGTACAAGCCATTTAGTGCATACATGCTTGGCCTTTGCGCAAAATAGCATAAAGTGCGTTAGTGTTTCTCGGCCACCAATTTCGCAGTCGAAAACGTCGGAGTTAAAATCATTGGCAGCAAATGTTAAATATAGAGTGTGGCGTACATCGGGGTAATATCATTCAAGTACTGCTCAATGGCCAACGTTTGTTTCATTTGAATGGTCACTGTGGGTCAGTTTGAAGGAATGGCCAAGCTTGATGCATGCCTTGAGTTTTCACTTAAAGTGCCTTTGACCATGGCAGCTGGATCACCCGCAATGAGGGCGGGGTTCGACCAAAAATAAGCAAGACAGACTTCCTTAAGGCAGCTTTTCACATAGTTTGACCAGGGATTGTAATTAATTTTTCCTGGGCCTGAAACTTTCAGTATTACTCTCAGATAGGATTTCCCATGGTGATTTCGGTTTAAACATAACCAGTAAATGACCGGAGCAAGGACAGCATTGAGATTGAGACCAAACCCAGCTCCAAAGCTAGGGGAAGAAGCCATGGACCCCTGCCCAGGTTCAAGAACGATCTCAGGAAAGAATGTTCCACTTTTGAAGATGTTTAAAGTCACTGTATCCCCATAGCTCTGGGCCACAAACTGCTGTCTCCACTGCTTTTGCCTATAAACTTGAAGGATGACACTTAGTGACTGACATCCAATTTTATAATTGACCCTCTGAACAGCATTGACCACTGCAAAATACTGGATGCCTTATCAACAGTCTCGCTAAGTCAGTTTATTGTTGAAGCAAATCCCGGAGTAATCATATTTCTTAACAGTTTCGAGCACCTGGCCAGAAATCCTTGCGGATTTTTTCAGGGATGGGGATGTCCACATTGGCATTATTTTCGCTTTTTGCGTGTTGATGTGTAGGTCTTTACGATGGCAGTAGCTATCATAGCTGTGCAGCCTCCTGTGCGGACAATATACAGCATCGTCAGCAAACAGGAGCATGACCATCTTTTTGTTGCACAGCTTTGGTACATCAGAGTTCCCCTTGCAGAGGAATTTTTCTGAGACATTCAGGAAGAGAAAGAACAGCAACGGGGCAAGAACACATCCCTGCCGTACTCCTGAGAGAATATTAAAATATGGGGTACAGTCCCCTCTACTTCCATAGCGAACGCAGGCACAGGTTTCTTCTTGTAGCATTTTGAGAGCTTGCAAGAGGTGCTTTTCCACCCTCCATTCTTCCAGTGATTGCCATAGATTGGGTCTATTCACCAGGTCAAATTCTGATTTGGGATCTATAAAAGATAAGTATACTGGAGACTTCAGCACTTTTATATACTTGATGCACACACCATGTATAGTTTTACAGCTTGTTTAATGGTACTAATGTCCTTGCGAAACCCCCGCCTCTGCATCTATCTGGATCGTATTTTTGTCTGTCCAGGCCTGCAACCTGTTCAGAAGAGCGCGGTTAAACATTTTTCCTGTGCTGTCCAACAATGATTTTGGCCTATAATTGTTAGACAAAGATTTGCTTCCTTTTTTGTGGAAAGGTACTACTATAATACCAGATCGCCAGGACGAGGGGACATGATTTTTCCCAGTGCAGCACTGAAGGTCTTAGTCAAGGCCGTTGACCAAGTCTTGCACTTGGAGCGGAAGATGTTGACTGGGACGAAAGCCAGTCCAGGTGCGTTATTTGGCTTCTGCTCCAGGATTGCTCTTTCTGCTTCTGAGCGCAAGATCGTTAATTGCCCCATTGGCATGGGGCCAGTATACTCTGCAGATTGTGACCTGTAATTGCTGCAAGAGTATACGCCCTTCAAGCAATCTACCCAGGTCTGCACTGGGATGTGATGGCCTTGGCTCCTTGGGCCTTCTCTGAATATTCCAGCAATTTTCCCCCAGAAAGATCTACTGTTTTTTCCTCTGCTGCCTTAATCTGATCTTGCCAGACTCCTTGTTGATGGTTCAGTTTCTTTCCTCTGAGTAGGGCTTTGTATTTCTTCCTTGCAGACTTTAATGTTTGTTCTTTTCCTGAGGAAGTGTGCCAGTCCTGGTACATTCTTTTCAGTTCAAACTTGGCAGTTCTGCACTCCTTGTCGTACCAACTTGTATCATGTTACCCGACATTATGCTTCGATGCCTGTGGAGGAGACCAGTAGCGCGTAAGCTCACTTGATAACATGTAGTTTGTTAATATGGCATCACAGCCTTCACTCTCCGCGACGCAAATGCTAGGGATGAATTGGCCTATAGATGGCATCAGCATGTTCTAGTCGTTCAGGAAGTTCTCCGCACCCCATTTTACTGCGCTTCTACTGTTGTTGGGTACAAAACTAGCGGTGAAACAATTGACACTTTTCTGTCCAGCCAAGATTTCACACTTGAAACACTGAGGATTGTGCTCACTCTCGGGTTGCTGGGCTACTTCCATGCCCAATACCAAACCCCATTTTTTATTTGAGAGCAAGATGTAATTCTCTTGCTCCTACGAAATGTAGGGGCCGCAGGGCTATCCGGGGTAGTCTGGCCATTTAGGAAGCTTAGGTGCAGTTCAGAGAGGAAGTTAATGGATAGTTTCCCTTTTCTATGTCTGGTGACTGGGATAAGGCTTCCTAAAACTGGTGAATGGATCCCTCAATTTGCCTCCTCTTCACTTGGTGACCTCCCCCATTGGCTTTCGGGTAGATAGATATTAAAGTCTCCACAAACTATTATATGATACTTGTCACTATTAGCCACCTTGCTCCTTATGTTACAAATAGTTTCTTTTAGGGCTGCTAGTTGTTCCTTCAGTTTGTCACCGAGGCTTGGGTTCAAATATACATTTAGAACGTCCAGTATGGTGTGTGTTTTCTTTTGCATTTGGGACATGTAGCATACATAATGGGGTTGTGAGTGATGACATTTTTGTTGCTATGCAAATCAGTTTTGTTGAAATCAAGGTGGAGAGGCCCCCAGTTGCTCTCCCTTTGCTTGAATTGGTGGCCTTGATAGCAAAATCCATACAGTCTATCGGTACCAGCGTGGCAGTGCTGGTATCCGCAGCCTACGTCTCCTGAAAACAGCATATCTCCTTGGAGCTTACAAATTCCATCCAGACATTGTCCTCAAGTTTGATTGCAGACCGGCAATGTTCCATGACAGAATAGAAATTCCTTTGGCCTCACTTTGGATGTTGTAATTACTCGGGCTCTTGGATTGGTGCTCAGGAGAAGGGGCTTTGCTTCAGTTAAAAGCGTGTAGTCATGGTAGAATGGGCCTTCAACCTGGATGTGTTATTGCTGTTAAGGACTGCTGGTAACCACTGCCAATTGACACCATCTGTTTCAGGTTCAGTTCTCCTTTCTTGTTTAATATCAACTGCCCTACGGGTGTCGTTTCCCGACCTAGTGACGGTCATGTTTATTGCATCCTTTAACGTATCAGGTGGAAGTTTAAACTCTCCTTCTGGCCTTTTAGAAGTACCCTAGACATTGTGTTGCTCCTTATTCACCACATGCTATTCAATATTACCATCTTGCTGTGAGCCTGGTAGCCTAACCCTACTTTGCGGGAGGTGGAGGCAGTCTATATTATCCCTAATCAGCTTCAGAATGGCTGGTGTATAGAACTCCACAGTGCTGAACACATCTGTTCTTAGTTGCCTGGGATGTTGAGTTGGGCCTAAAGCCCGGGTTTACCAGTTTTATGTTCTGTAATGATATCACGGAAAGTGCAGATATAGCCCGGAACACTGCCATCGATGAGTGTGAACTGCTTTAATGCATGGGAGGGCTCCCAACTGTTCAGGGCGAAAGTCCCTAGGGTCTTTGGTTCGGTTTACACTGATGGGCATACTGGGACTGGTGAAGAGACTGATGAAAATGCTCTTGCACAGGGGTTTAATAGGGAAAAGCTCAGGCCTTTTACGTCCCTTGGTTCTTCGATGACGGAGGCAAAGGCTCCTTCTTCAGATGTACAGGGGAGGTTGCTGCTTGCAAGGCAGTGCCTCCTGAGCTCTCTTCTGAAGGTGAATGAGCAGTTGCACGTTTACCCTTCCCTTTTTTTGTTCAACTCTGATTTATTTTAGCTTTCTTGATTTTCCTTTTATGGACTGCTGTTGGGTGCATGCAATCTCATCCACTACTTCAGTAGCAGTGGGGGTCCTTTTAGCGGGCTGAAGTTACCCTTCTGAAAATTGGGTGCAGACGGTTGTCCTCATGATCTTCTGCTGGTTCTCTAAAGAGATCTCTCAAGTTAAAGATGTCGTCCATGTCCGGTATTGTGCCTTTTTTGGGTAATTCCCCCCTCCTTTCCGTTAGCTTTTCCTTGGATTGAGCTTTCTTTTGCTCTCCTTAGTGCCTGTCGCTGCGCTCCTATGAGTTGTTGCATCAAATATAACACTATGCTTGGTAATCCTCAGTGGTTGTTCCCCTGAGCTTTTTCTCAAACAGTGGTTGGATATCCACCCGAGAGTTAGTGCTGTACTTTGTAGTCATACCGTGGCTAATGTTTGGCTTCCAGCAGTTTGCACAATGGTTTGTCTTGTTTTGAGGTCACTGCGCAATGCATATCAATCAGAGCTGTAGTGCATCTCCTCAGATGTTACATTAAGAGTAGGCTTTGCCTCAGGGGTCTGGGCCTCCTTCAGAAAACTGGATGACCCTAATCCTATAGTCCGTGGTTAATTTGTAAAAAAAATAAGTGCCGGGGCTCTCGTCAGGAAGCAGCTTGCACCAGGCCATGTCCCCTGTTAGGGCCGCCTAAAACAGAATCAACTACTAACCATGAAAGTGGTGAGAGGATGTGGGTAATGGCTAGAGCTGCCGACTGGGGTGCCAGGTTAGAATCTCGGCGTCCCTACATCCTGTGATTCTGGGCAAATCACTTAATCTCCCTGTGCCTACTATAACGAATGTGCCCTTAATGAAAAGCGCCAGCGTTTATGATTAAGGACCAATGAGGCTGACAAATGAAAATATTGCTGACACGACATGACGGGATATAACGCAGTGTTTTAATTTCAAAATTAGAATGAGCTGTGAAAACAAGGCACATGATAGAGCAATAAAGCTGAGGGACAGCCATCAGCACAGGTTCTCAAGGGCTGTGGAAAGAAACAATGTACCATCTTACTCTGAGACAGTCATTACTTAGTGTGCTTCTGTTGACTTGATGAAACCTGCGTGGAGTTCGGAGAGGGGTTCACTTGCTACATATATTTTGGCAGGAGTGCAGTATGGGGAAGGAGATTTTTGAAGTGTCATAACTACTGTAGGAAACCCAATTTGATAAGGGGACAGTTCGGAGCATAATGGAAGCCATGAGACAACTAAGCACAGAGCAGCAAGTTGTGCACAGAAACGCAAGGAAGGGCTTAGTTGATGCTAAGCTGCCAGCGTTTGGCAAGCTAGGATTTGCCACAAGTATGAGGCTGGCCTGGACAAAGCAGACACGGAAAGTGGGCAACTCAGTCTAGGAAACCATCCAGGGAAAATTACAGTGGGAAAAGTACATAAGGGAAAGGAGCAACAAAGTGCCATCGCCATCTCCAAACCTTTCCCTCTGAGAATTTAAATGTCTTGTTTCTCCTGCCTAAAAGACAATCAGCGACTACCACAGAGTGGCGCTCTGTGAACCTCATTTTGGCCATAGGGATTGCTTCACTGACCCAGACTTCAGAGGACAGGGATCTGGAACTGCTGCGCAATAGGGGAAGAAAGACCTTACAAAACTAGTCCAGCCCCGTTTCAAAACTGGCCCGTCCCCCGCCCTTCCAGCGTCCCGGCCTGGGGGATTGCACGTGGTGCCCTGGGGCATGATTGCTCGGAGCCAGTCTTCACTCACGGAACAGTAACATACCAACCACCAACACAATCAATAAAAAACAGCGTTACTTACCGTGTCACGTCACGTAACGTTAAGTTTACTGCCTTTATTATAGGAGGCCTGGCCTTCTGCTGCACTCAGCACACAACACGCTGCTTCAAATAATAGTGCCGGTCGGACGGGACTGCCGGTGCCTGTGCGTCGTGCTTGTGTACTTCGTGATAGTAAAGACAGGCCGACGACATGGAGTTTTAAAAAGGTTACAGCACGCACGCTTGTGTGGCTGCAGCAGGACCAAATCCAGCCCAATCAGTGGCCCGCCCACCCGAAACACTGACTGAAGGGACATGGATTTATTATCGACTCTCAGCTCTTCACCGGGGACTCGAAGAGAAGGAGACAACGTGAGTGACTGTGATTGTGAACACATATTATTGGGTGACGTGACACAGACACACGTTGTGCAGTCGTGGTTGATGTTAGTTGGCACTCGGGTCTCTAGACCCGACCCTGATAAATAAGTGCCGGTGCTAAGCACCGGAAAGAACCGGCACAAATGCATGAACATGTACAGAGAGCTATTTTGTATGGCCATGTTTAACAATAGTGTATCCAAAGGTACACACTTGCACGCCAGGCCTGTGTCAGCGTCAACCTACTTGTTTTGTAATGGGCCGACAGGGTGAACTAAACAGAACCAGTGGGGAATTATTCTGAAATATATTCAGACTAGCAGAGTCACACAACCTGATACCGTTAGACAATTTTATTTGACTTTATTTTTTCATCATTACCTGTTCACATAACCAAATACAAACCCATTACAATTCTAGTATTTTTTTTTTTTGCAAATACCCCTATCACAATAGTAAATGACACATTACAGACCTACAGAACCATTTAAAATATACACCTGTGCAAGTGGGTGCTAGTTGGATAGCAGTATGCACGTTGGACACTAAAGATTTTTCCACTTACATCAAAGGTAGTGACCAAAGCGACTCAAAGACTGGTAACATCAGCTATGGGGTAGAAGAGCAAATCTTGACTTGGAAGATCTAGCATTGGTCATTTAATGCCATCAAAACAGTTTCAGTCATGAAGGGGATGTGTTACTAGAGCCTTCATTGGGACGAAGAATCCTACATAATGTTTCCCTATGCCCAGAACATATAATAACAAGCATTGGCAAAGCAAATAGGCCTCGCCTATGCAAGATCTATTGGGTTTGCCAACAATTTTAGCAACAAAAAAAAGCGCTGTGACTATGTCAATGCTGTACACGTCAACACTTTATTTATTTTTTTACTCAACCATGCGATAGCAGTCACACGGCTGTACAATATGGCTTTTAAAAACATTGACAACGCCAAAAAGTAGAGCCAAAAATGAGCCTAGCGCGGGGAAGCAATAACAGGGAGGTAGAGTGGAAAGGAAAACGGGTCAGGAAAAATGCAGGAGGGGGATGGAGCAATCAACAATGGCAGGGCAACAATGCAGGAGGGGGAGTGGGCAAGCAAGGACAGGTATAGTGGGGAGGGGGAACAGGTCAAACTACAAAATCAGGATGGGGTGGTGTAAGCAACGATGATGGGGCAATAACACAGGAGGGGGAGCGGGACAGGACTAACAACGACACAGAGCGGGAGGGGGTTGGAAGAGGATAGACTGCCTGCAAACACATGTACTCTTAGTGAGAGCTGCAAGTAGACGTAAGAAGTAACCAGGTCCAGAAAGTGCGTAAAGGCACTCACAAAGAAAGGACACAGTAATTGGGCCATGCTCCAGGGTAGGGGAAAACACACAATGAGGAAGTGGAGATGGAAGACGCTGATCGAACAGGTGCCAGCAAATAAGAGTGACGATGAAGCCAACCAATGGTAAGCAATGGGCGGGCTATAAGCCACCTTTAAGCGAACATTTCTCGCAAGTGACAATGCATGCACATTCTCAGCTGAGACCTTGTCCACCATATATTGTTCAGCTTGTTCAAGACACATATGGTAATACCTTTATAATACAATCTAATCAGAGGGAGGAGCTAACTAAGGGAATTTATTAGAGACTAGCAAAACTATTACTCTTTACTATTTTCTACTAAAGTCACACTTACCTAGTTGAAGCCAAGTGCCAGGGCAATATCCATGTTATCAGTGGGGTAAAGGAGTCACCCATTATGCCGAAGCATAAATGGTTAACGTAAAATACACAGGTCTCAGTGCTCCATGGTGGCCAAAAAAAACACCAATGACAGAGCCATTCAAAATATTCTAGGGCTCAACTAAGCAGAAAGGAGTTGTAAACAGTACCTAAGAAAGCATTTGTGCCAAACCACTCCCTTTTAATTGCACTACTGTTGTCAATTAAAACTGAATGCTTATCATTAACCTGCATGGAAAAACTGTGAACTGTTCACCAGATAAGACACAGGAATACTTATTAGGTGCATGTCGATGATAAAGCAATGGCACACCTGCCAACGTTATGCAACCAAAAACAGGTTTGATTTTGCAGGTTTTCAAAGTAGCAATTTGTATCATGACCAGAATCTACATCAAATGACCATACGCTTAATAAAGACGTGACAGAAATATCACATACATAACACTGGACCCAGATAACGGGAAATGCCAATCGGTGCAATACAGCATGCATTTTAAGTTACTTTGCAATTTAGAAGGGGCCAAGGAGCTGGTTCTAACCTCTTAACAGGTTTAATCTGCAGTTTCCACAAAAGCAGTATAACAACCCCAAAAATATGTAGGCTGGAGTTTAAACCCCTACTCTGCACTATTGCTGGTCACTGCCCTTGGGTTGTTTTTTATCATTCGCCTTCCAACTGAACTTAGATTTTTGAATTCAACCATCTGGCGTAAATCAGCACAACACACTTAAATTATTCGACCCATCAACTTATAATGCAATTGAATTTGCAAACAGAATTCAACTTAATGTGACTTCAACAATCCCCCACAGGTATGAATAGCTGTTGAATGTATTAACAAGATCAGTCAATGCTTCTGCTCGAGCTCCTACGGATTGAAGGCTGCGATAGGTCATGGGTGTTTACAGTTACATAAGGGTGTTTTTTTAGTAGCGCTTCAATCAGGGCTTGCTGGTTGAATAGAAGCCATTTTATTGCTTGCAGAGCCAGTTTCCTAGGTAGGAGAAAATCATTGACCCATTGCAGAGCTTTAGCTTATCTCATTGCATATTCCCAAGATGCATATCATACTGGGAAAGGCTGTGCCCATGAAACTTGACATAAAAATAGTAATTAGGATATAACTTCCATCCTCCATCCAGTAGCATCAGTCATTTAGACCCCTGTTGATGGTCCAGCAATCTACCATATTACGTTTCACGGGTTACCACCAGCAGGACATTTTCACCGGAAGAGATCCAAACAGGACAGTAGAAAGGGCAATTGGCAAAAATGCATTTTGAGATCAACACTCAGAATTTTTTTGTGTGTGTCAGAAACAAGCCTCCAAAATGGGGATTGGTTTCTGAAATATAAAAAAAAAAGAGGCCCTTAAGAACAGGAAATTTTCTCCCAATGTTTGAGAGAAATTGATTTTTCATGTCCAGATCTGCCATATGTCGCGTAGCAGACAAAGTAGTAAAACTCTCCACCGGCAGACACGACAAAACACTTTTCACCAGTACTCATTTCTTGAAAGTTTATTGGTGTCCAGGGTCTTTAATGCAAGCATAAGAAATGTAGGTGTGACACGGTCAAAACCTAATAAATAAACATTTCTCTGCTGACCACACATCTTCCCCTGCAGGCACCCTACGCCAGTTCAGGAATTCAATGGAATTAGGCGAGAACCCACAGAAGCACATCTGGTTATTTCCCTACATCAATGATAAACGTGTGAGATCACTACCTGCCTCACCTTCTGACTCTCCATATTTTGTGGTAAATTTGCACATGTGCAAAAATGTGCTTTTTTATTAACTGCTTTAGATATCAGGGGAAAAAGCTTTGTCATACAGTTTGAGACTGGTAAGGGCTCCCGTGACCATTGACACCAGACAGAGACACAGTAAATGTTGCTTACTATGGAAATCACAGTCCGTGCAGGAAATAAGGGAGGGATCCAGCTGCTATTATTGAGCCGGATCCTGGATGCCCCCCGTGAAAGAGGCTGAATTTGTCCCGGGTATAATTTGTCGACACCGGGACACATTCAGCAACGCCACCTTCTTATTTTCAATTCCAGCTAGGCCCAAGACAAACCCTGATTTAAAGGACCATCCGCCCTCCTTTTGTTGGAGTATCATCCAGGCTAGAAACTATTGGAGCCTAACACCAATGCAATGGAGGGAAACAAAGAAGCACAACTTCTTATTAATTCACAAGTACTTAAGGGAAACTATAATTTAGAGGCAGGTTTTCTTTTCTTCAAACTCTCTATGTAGGAGATGTGCATTCACTTTAAGAATGTCAGATGTATGTCATTCTAAGTAATAACACAAATAACGATTTAAATAGCAATTTCTAATTCATTATTTTTATTTTTTATAGTGCTACTCATACCAAAATCGGGTGTCAGTGACAATATGGCAGCAAGTGTGTAAATCAATGAACAGAAAATAAGGAAATGTTACGTAAAACGATGAGTATTAGAAGGCGTACGAGTCACACATCATTCTTACTGGTAGGCATTATACGTTAAGAGTGCATGGTCAGAAAAAACACAAAGTCAGAATTTAAAACGTAATGCAGTAGTTGGGGTTTCCTGCATTAATAAGACAATATCAATACTACAGGGCACCCCTTTTTAGCAACCTTAGAATAAGAACAATTTGAGAAAAAAAATTGTTTCTAAACCCATGTCCTTCAGTTTGCACACAGCTCTCTGTGCTATATTACAAATATTGTGACTTATGAACTTGAGAAAGAAATCATCAAGTTTCTAAACCCATGCCTTGCAGTTTGCATACATCTCTTGATGCCGGTTTACAGCTCACTGTGCTACATTACAAATACTGCAGCTTATGAACTGCAAGAAACAAAATGATTTGTGTATGTAAAGCAGTATCCTACTATCCTATCTATGAAAAATATAAGTCTGTGAGCTGCATGTTAATCAATGTGCTTTGTAGCAGGCACATTCGCCCTTTATGCTACTTTATGTGACAAATTTGTGACTATGCAAAACACAGATCTCTCTAGTAAGTGCACTAACCAACAGAGTTATCTTACCAGTATTATTATCACACTGATCTCTGCAGAAGGTGCCTCAACTCCATAAATACAGCCTCCTTAGGACCTTTTAGGTAAGCGAGAACAGGTGGACTGTCACATTTCTCCTTGATGCCAATTCCTTTGCAGAGGAGTTTTTTTTTCTTGTTTTTTTTTTAAACAAATTTATAAATTGGCAGTCGGACTCTTCTTTTCCTGACTTCGCCCCCTTTTTCTGCTGCCAGACCCCAACGTATGGGTTTCTAGAGTAAATTATTTTCCATTCCAGCACTGATCACAGTACTATGTGCAAACAGACTCCCTCAGATTACCAATCTATGGGAACCTTCAACTGGGCAGCGAGAGCGCAGTGACAACTGTTGGAGGACCAGCATGCCCACTCCCATTGGCTGCAGCCCTACCCCACACTCACAACAGATCCTACTTTGAAACATTTTATAATGTAACTAAATGGATAGTAAACAATGCTGCTTTCTAAAAATGAAGAATCTTACACAGCTTTCTGGAAAGTGCTATACTGGAAACCAAAATGTTTAAGAACAGTTGTATAATAGCTCCCTTACAATAATGAAGTTTAAACAGTCTCTTTAAAAGTTATTTTCTTTTGCTGTTAAATATTATCTAATGTACATGACGCCTGTGTATTAAGGTGCTCAAAACATACCACCACTCTCTGAAAACTCTAGGATTCACTTTGCTTTTAGGAGGAAGCACATCCAGTCCAACATGGCTGCCACGTTAGCCTTCTTGCTGGGCTTGTACCGGGATTAGCAGCAGAAGTTTATTTCTCCTCATAGTCAAAAGCAGAACCCGTTTGTCTGCAAAAGTGAACCATCTTCCTTATAATTGCAAATCACGTTATCCTCGGTTTGCCTCCACGGCCTTTACAGTGCACTCCAGCTTCCACCAACCAGATTGTCTGCCATGTAAATAACGGCTCAAGTTTAAGAAAAACTGCGTTCACCAATGTATTTTTAAGTATTTTTCTATTTTCCAATCATCGGTTTAAGATAAAGGTTTTTTTCTTTGCATGTGTTTTTCGCCCAGGTCTATTATCAGTATAACTATAAACATCATGTTGCGTGAGGGAGAGGGAGAGGGAGATAGAGATAAAGTTGTGCATCGAACTTCATGAAATCTGCAGCTTTGCACAGCCCTACTCCTTATCTGACATGACAACAAATATAATTTTTGGTGTCTGCTCAGGAGACATCACCCTATCACTAAGCTTACATGTTTACTCTTTGGATAAGTGATTTATTAGTCGTTCCAAGGACAGGAATGCCCCGTTTTCTGCAAATGTCAAAGCCACAAAGAGGGAATGTGACTGCACAGACAGCAGAGAAAGTCCTCCAGCGACCTAAACTTGCCACTATAATGGCACTGCTGAATTTCACTTTGTGAATCACTCGCGGAGACAGACGGGGAGATTAAAGCAGCGTAGAGATGCAAGGGTAGGTCTGCTGCTTGTAAGAAATGCAAATATTAGAAGTGAAATATCTGCAAGTTCTAATACGTTTGAGCCGAGGAGATACTTTCCGAGGGACCAAAGGAGGGGAAGAGCTGCCACCATGTGTGAGCAGTGGGGGAAAACGCAGCCTGGTCCTCTTTCATCGATGCCAATGAGCGGCGTAGGGGACCGGTGGCCTCGGGCGCGGACAGCAAATATCAGCCACAATCGGGAGTCTCAGAGGCTTATGTTCTCATAATGTGCTCTAAAACAATCACAGTAATCTCCAAAGAAGCTTAGAGTAAGAAGATTAGCTAAGTAACTGTGCTGGGCTTACCAGGGCGGCGACAACACTAATGACACAAAGGGAGGAGCACCAGCCTTGGCCAGGCGGCTGCTGCGTAACCGCCTGTATGTTTGAGTCCTCATTCATTACAATTACAATTTGTGCGTCTATCTCTCACATTCGCATACTCATCACACCACGAGACGCTGCGTCCCATTCCATGATAAGCGCGCCTCGGTGGTCACCATGCACCACATGAAAACACTTACCATATGGGCTCAAAGGACCAACACCCTTCGAACCTCACACCCTACCTTGCTATCCATGCATCTAAGCGCTACACAAATACTACAATACAACACCACCACACAAACCGTGCCTAACCGAGCACAGCATATATCACACAAACATAAGGATCGAATCACATTCGACTGCTATCTGGCTATTCTGCATTGGACCAGGCAATCTTACGCATCTTAAACAGCCATTTGCACCGACCAACTAGAAAACATTTTTTTGCACTTGGCAATAAGTGTACATTTGAAAGCAAAAATACCCTGTCATGGTTAAGAACTGCAAAATAGCCCGCACCAATGCAATTTAGGTCATCTAGGGCCTTTCAATGCCCAATGACATGCATTGGGTAGAGCTTCCTATTCAATGAAAGAAACTAGCCCCTCTCCAGGCTTTTCAAGGAATGTAAAAGGATGAGCCTGGAGCTGAGATTTCTTGTGCCGTTCAAGAAGCAAATGTCTGAGAGCAGTATACGCCAATCAACATGGAACCCGATGTCAAGTAAAAGTTCTGGGTTCTCATTGCAGTCATTTTCATCTCACACTTGTTCTAAACCTGTCCCGCGGGTTCCCTGGAATTTTAGTAAAACTCCACGTGTGCAAATTCTTCATTGCAGTCTTTCCCTAGGGCTGTGAATCTGGCTTTCGGGCATACCCACCAAATATCCTCGATGAACTGCTATGTGAAAAGTTCACGTTTACCCAAATCCAAACATAAAATGCTTTGCACATTAAATTTAACTTTGCTTTGGAAACTATTTCCTAGATAGCAGGACACATTTTACTCAACAGATCACTTCCAACGTTGCCTCTTTCAAACCTCATTGAACCTGATGCAGCCCTGTTCAAGCAAAGAGTGAGCGGCCGCCTCTTCCCATTTCAATCCCATCAAGGGAAAAATGCATTTCCTGCCACATGAATCTCATCAAAGAAAATCACTTAAGAAACTAGCAAATGGGTTATTGCTCCTTCTTGGAAGATCCAAATCCAGAGTAAACAGTTCTGAATTCAATCTCATGAAACTCATCCTGGTGTGCATAAGATGGAGCACACCACCCCAGAAGAGTGATTGATCTGAATTCTGAAGCGGCATTTTCCACTGTTTCTGACAATACTATGCACTCTGCTAAATCAATTTTCCCCTGGTTTGCAAAAAGCCATTAATAATGAGAAGAATCACTTTTAAGGCAATGAAATGCCGTTTACATCACCATTCCTTAAACAAATGCTCTTTTTAGGTTAAACACGTACGCAATAGCTAATGCGGTTACTACACAACATCTTATTTAACTTGTCTACATGTAAATCGAATGCAGGATTTCATACCACACTCTCAGGGGTGATGCATATGAAGTTTTACTCAGATGGTAGAAGAGGTAGTCACAACTTAAATTTTACAGAAAGATTGTTTTCTTAAGTTCGAGTTCACCTTCTTGTCAGGCTCACACTTCCAAACCCAGGCATCAACAATGTGAATTGCAGACCTATAAGCTGCCTCAGACCAGGGGTGCATCGGTTAGTTAGGAAGGTATTAGCCTAAGTTTGCAGGGCCAACATCAACTTCTTTTTGCTGCAGAAGACTCGCGGGGAGAACGGAATGAGCCACCCTGTGGCGGGAACCTATTCAAACAACTGAACGGGTGTAAAGACCTGTATGCACAAATAATTTTGCGCAGAGAAGCGAATTAATATTTATCTAACTAAACCTACATTTGTTGTTACCATAATTATTATTTTTATATGATCTACAACATATAAACAATTAGGAGCCTGCTGTCTACAAGGTACAGCTAACAACAGGCTATGCTTGAAGTTAGAAGGTTCCGGTTCTGTTCACCTGGAGGTGAGGAAATAAAGCTGAAACTAGGCCTCCTATTGGATGGGATGTTCTTTCAAAGGAATGATGTCATGTGCATAAAATAACACCATCCCCTGTGAAAAATAGGTTTTGAATCCGCTTTTTTTCTGAATGAAATCAGCCAAACAATTTATTATATACATATATATATATATATATATATATATATATATATATATATATATATATTCACTGAAAAAACCACAGGTTTCAGGGACGTTATAGTTAGTTGGACATTTCACTCGTACAAAACCATAGAAATTCCGCCGTTATAGTTAGTTCAGCTAACTATAACTCGCGCACCCGCAATGCACTGCTGATGACGTCACATATTACATCATTCATGACATGGTCAGTGACATCACTGATGACATCATCCAGTGACTGTGTGTTTCTTTAAAGTTTAAATATGTATTATATATATGCCAAGGTGTATTGAAGAATGAGTGGGTGTATAAGTGTGTGGATGGAGTATTTACTAGGTGTGTGACTGACTGTTTAAGTGAGTGATTACATGTGTCTTACTGAGTGCATGGGTTAGTGACTAAACTGTGAATGTCTGTATCAGTCTGGTCTGTTGTTGTATAAGCTGCTGCATGGGTTGGTCAGTAGCTACATGAGTGTCTATATGGGTTATTGATTGGTTGCCTGAGTATTTGTATGGGTGCCTGAGTGTGTGTGTGGGTGGGTGGGAGGTGTGTGACTCTGTGCATAGATGTGTGAGTGGTTGATTCACTGGGTGTATGGGTTCAAGAGTGCATGTGGAAACAGCTGTATGGGTGGGTGAGTGTGTGTATGGGAGTGTTGGTGAGTGAATGGATGTCTCAGTGGTACATGTCCAAGTAACTACATATGTAAAAGGCAGTGCATGTGAGAGTTGGAGTATATAAATGACTATACGTGAGAGTCAGTGATTGTGAGAGTGGTTGTATGGATGAGTGTGTACTTGTATCAGTGATTGTATAAGAGAGTAAGTATGCGTTTGTTTCTGTTTGAATAAGTGATGTGGTGTGTGTTTAACTGTATAGGTCAGTAAATGGAAGTGTGATTGATTCTTTGCATGATTGACTAGGTGTGTGAGTAACTCTGGATGAGTGGTGGTGTGTGAGTGTCTGTATAGGTGCATGAGTGCTTATGATAGTGTTGTATTGATGAGTGACTGCATGTATGAGTGATTGTATGGGTGAATGAGTGGATGTGTGTGTAGACCTAGGAATCAGTGAGTACGTATGTAGTAACTGGTTTTGGTGTGTCGATGGTTTCGAAAATGGTAGTCTGTATTTTACAGTGGGTGTATCAAAGGTTATATTAGAGTGTGAGGAGGTGCTTCAGATTTTCACGTGGATGATGTCATCAGTGATGTCATCAGTGATGTCACTGACCATGTCATGAATGATGTAATATGTGACGTCATCAGCAGTGCATTGCGGGTGCGCGAGTTATAGTTAGCTGAACTGACTATAACGGCGGAATTTCTATGGTTTTGTATGAATGAAATGTCCAACTAACTATAACGTCACTGAAACCTGTGGTTTTTTCAGTGAATTTCTAAGGTTTTTTAAATGCTAATTTCTAACTATAACGTGCCTGAAACCTATGGTTTTTTCAGTGAATTTCAATGGTTTTTTAAATGCTAATTTCTAACTATAACATCCCTGAAACCTATGGTTTTTTCAGTGAATTTCAATGGTTTTTTAAACGAAAATTTCTAATTAAAATGTACCTAAATCCTATGGTTTTTTCAGTGAATTTCTAAGGATTTATAAATGCTAATTTCTAACTATAACATCCCTATTATGTCCCCTTGAATCCTGAAGGTCCCTGGTGGCCAAGTAGCCCACCAGGTACCTCCAGTAAGCGCCACAGAGCTGTGTTGCAGAGAGGTGTTCCTAGGCCACGCCCCTTTTTACAACACGCTGCAAACGCGGCTTCTGGCGCACTGCTGCTCGGACGATGAAGTCCACTTGTGTCCTGAGGTCCTCAGGACACAAGAGGACCTCATCGCCCCATCAGCAGTGCACCAGAAGCCGTGTTTGCAGAGTGGTGTAAAAAGGGGCGTGGCCTCGGACCACCTCTCTGCAACGCAGCTCTGTGGCGCATACTGGAGGTACCTGGTGGGCTAGTTGGCCCCCAGGGACCCTCAGGATTCAAGGGGACTTAATCCCCCAACATAAAACGCGCCACAGGGCGCATTTGCACACTTGTCACATCAGACCCCGCCCCCTCCCTGCACCACTGTGCAAACGCGCCCCCTGGCACGTTGTAAATTGGGGGATTAAGTCCCCTTGAATCCTGAGGGCCAACTAGCCCACCAGATACCTCCAGTAAGCGCCACAGAGCTGCGTTGCAGAGGTGTAAAAAGGGGCGTGGCCTCGGATCACCTCTCTGCAACGCAGCTCCCTGGCGCATACTGGAGGTACCTGGTGGGCTAGTTGGCCCCCAGGGACCCTCAGTATTCAAGGGGACTTAATACCCCAACTTAGAACTCGCAAGGGGGCGCGTTTGCAGAGTGCTGCAGGGAGGGGGCGGGGCCTCCGGCGAGATGCCAGCTTTTTTTTTTTTTTTAAGGGGGGCTGTGTGGCCCCCCTTCTTTTACAATATTTGTGGCCCACTACAAGGGCGACCATTGACACTAACATTGGGCTCAGTCGATGCGCTGAGGGGACCCCACACTCCACAAGAGCAGAGGGAGCTGGGAGCTTAAGAGTCACTGAGCGCACTCCGGGGAGAAGGACGAGCGAAGGGCAATAGAACTCACTGCTGAACAGCACCTGCTTGCAGTGCCCTGGGCCGCCTTGTGGGTGACACAGAGCTGACCTGTACCCACGTGCAGTTCAGCACACACCTAGAGAGCTCAAGCACCCGCGCGCGCCCTACCTAACATGGCTGCCTGGGTCACGTCTGGGGTGGAACAAACACTAACTTTCTGGTCCCTTCTATGGCGCAGCTTGAGATCTTCTGTAATGTGCTCGAGTCCATCTCAACCTGCCCCGCTGAGAGGTGCAGGTCAGAACGTGGGGCTTGGCTGTGCAAAGAAGGCTGGCTGTGGCCAAGAGAGAGTGGGGGCAGAAATGGGACTCATGAATGAAGGGCTGGGTGCGAAGGAACACAGACAGTGAGGGTCCATGCGCGTCCTGTACACCTCAGGGGAGAGGGGCGGGGTGATGCAGCAGTGTGCTGTTTCAGGCACAACCTGTTCGCCCACCTCCTAGCCCCCCTCGCGGGAGTAGGGGATTTCAAGACTAGGCAGTGTGTGCCCTCAGACGCTGTGGTGCCGGTCCGGGCTTCTAGGGACTGTAGAGTAAGCCGTAAGTTAGGAGACGAGTAGTGCGCACTGTCCTACGGGGAGGAGGGCACGGCCAGCGGTGAGCATGTAGGGCGCACTGTGCCCGGATGTGCCAGGGGAGACCGGTACAACCAGAGACGATGTATAGTGCGCTCCGTGCTAAGGATGGGGAGGAGGGCACGGCCTGGGGTGAGCTGTAGGGCGCACTGCGCCAGGATTGAGAGACAGTCCAGCGAGATGTGAGATGTAGTGCGCACTGTGTCGAGGCTCTGGGGAGGGGTGTTGTGAGAGGTGAGCTATGTGCAAGAATTGAGGGCCGGGGCCCGAGGGAGAGGGACGCAGCCAGAGGTGAGCTGTAATGAGCCCTGTGCCTGGACTGAGGGCGGTGTAAAGGGACCGGCATGGGGAGGTGTAGCGCGCGTGCCAAGGCTGGCGGGGTGGAGAGGCGCGGTCGGAGGTGAGGTCCAGAGTGTCAGGAGTGATGTTGGAGGGGGTCACAATGAGAGGTGCACAGTCCGCAATCAGGGTGTTACATCAGCGTGCTTAGTCAGGTGTTTCTAAGTGACGATCACTGGTCAGAGATTGATTGGGGGACCCCCGGGGTGGTGGGCGCGGTCCAACGGCTCTTTTAAGATTATAGTTTGTATTTTAGCAGTTCGGGTCAAAGGAATCTTCTGTGGTGAGAGGTCACACAGAATCTGCAATAGAGATAATGTCATATGAGTCAGATTAGAAATGTCACGCTGCTGGTGCTGATCCTAGGGATCGGCTATGATCAGATGTGGTCTTAAGGATCTTTCACGGTGTCAGACAAGATCAAATGGATTCCCCATGATCACGGGCGATCTGGGGGTTCTGCTAAAGTGCCACATTTGATCCAATAGATATTGTAAGCCACACGTGGTCTGGATCATGCGCTGTGGTGTCAGATGTGCCCCCAAAAGATCTCTGCCAAGGGTATGCTGGGATGACAGATTTGATCCAAGAGATCGTCAATGGTGAGGCGTGATTTAAATAATGTGCTGGGGTGTCAGATATGCAATCGAGAGATCCCTGTCAAGGATCTGCTATAGCGTCAGATTTGACTCAAAAGATCCTTTATGCCACACCCGAGCGTCACAAGATGATGTGCCGTGGTATCAGATATGCCGCAGAGAGATCCCTTTTGCAAAAGAAAGGGATCTCTGTCAGGGATCTGCTGGGGTGTCAGCTCTCGTTCACATCTGGGCACAGCGTCACTCTGTAGCTTCTAGGCGCTGCGGGCACCATTGTCAGGTTTGGTTTTATTCAAAGTCCACTTGCACACAGCCCCACAAAGTGTCCCGGTGAGATGCACAGGCAGATAGATCACCTTAGGTCTCCACTCCCCCTGTCCGGCTGCCTGTGCGTCGAGTTGTTCATCACTGCAGGGGCTACAGAGACAGAGCCTGTGAGAACAGGAGCTTCTCGGTACCTTGCAGCAGACAGAGGAGCGCCCACTGCCTGCGGGCGAGGAGCCCCCAGAATACGAACGCGCGTGACTGTACTTACAGTAGCAAAGCGTGGTGTCGAACTGAATCATTGTGTGTCTGGGGCGGGCCGGATGTCACAGGATCACACAAGCCAGGCCAAAGTCATCATGTATTCCGGCACATATCACATGCTGAATCATGCTAAATGTCAAGTCGTGTCATGAAATTATGTACGTAGTGGGCGACATTGTAATAAGCCCCGGGGAGGTGGCGGACCCCGGGGCCCCCGCTATTATTTTTTTGGCAATGCCCCCGGGACATGGCACACCCGGGGCTTCATTTAAAAAAAAATTTCGGCGGGATTCGCGACCCCAACGCGAATTGCGCCGAATTTTTTTTAAAAAAAATGCTTTTTGGGCCCTGGGGGCCTTGTGGGACCCCCTGAGCAGGCCTAGGGGGTCAGGGCTACCCTGCCCCCTTTTCTTCATTTTTCACTTTGTTTTACTGTTTTCTTGTGACTCTGTTCTACCGAGTCACAAGACGGCTGCCAACACTTCCTGGTTTGGAGTGTTGGCAGCCAATCACAGTGAAGATCGTGCTCGGGAGGGTTCGCGAACCCACCGCTGCCCTAGATATTGAAACTTTTTCTTTTTCTAATTTCTCAGCAACTACTGAACGGATTTACACCATTTAACAAAAAGGGATCTTTCTGAACCAAGACCTACCTTTTTGCCAAATTTGGTGTAATTCCGTTCAGCAGTTCGGGCTGTAGCTTTGTCTAAAGTTTCCTATGGAAAATAACATGGGGAAAACGCGTTTTGGGACCCCCCTTTTTTCTCGGCCCCCGCTTGGCGAATCACCCCGAAACTTTCAAGACAGGAGCTGACCAGAGCTGATCACTAGTTTTGAAAATTTCGCGAAGATTCGTCAATCGGCGCCAAAGTTATTGGGAAAACAAAAAACGCTTTTCCTATGGAAACTAGGTCCTAACTATAACTACCTACTGGCGACCGCCAGTAGGTAATATATATATATATATATATATACACACGCACACATATACACTTATTTATAGACAGAATGTAAGGTGCTATACACCTTACATTCCTTACCTTACCGGGCCTCCCTCCTCCCACTTCCGCAGGTGAATAGAATACAGCAAGAAAGGGGGGAAAAAGAAAAGAACATTAAAATGTTTGAAAAGTGAGCAAAGACTTGTGGGAAGGCAAGATGGCAGAGCGGACGTGAATCGTCTCGGCTCCCGGTCCACGCTGGTGTCTAGAGTGAATAGCCACCCACGGACTTCGCCAAATTGACTCCAGGACGTCGCCGTCTACACCGGTCCTGCTGGCGAGTACACAGAGACCTTGTGGCCCCGAAATTATGCAGATGTGAGCCTTTGTGGGGCTCGACTGTGCTGGCCGCGGGGCTACGCAAGATGGCGGCCGCCAGGTCTGTAGCGCGAAATGACTGCTGGCTCACCCCCGCGGGAAGATCGAGTGAACCACTGGCACGACTGCTCCCCTGTACGACCCTCGGAGCCAATGCCTGTGACGGGGTGAGCCTCTCCGGGTGGCGCAAGACCTCGGAGGAACGCGGCAGGGACCGCGAGCTACGCCGCGAGGCACACGTGTGAGGACTTCCAATGCGGCGAGGAAGGTGGGAGCAACAACGGGCCAGCCTGGAGGGAGTGTGGTGTAGCGGGACCACAGGGGACTCGGCCCGGTGGACACTCGAGCGGGAGTTCAATGACCGTTAACTCCACGCCTGACTCTGCCTGACCTCAAGATGGCGGCTCGCACCTCGTCGAGCAGTTGACTGGCGGATGTCCTGACGTAATGCTTGCCATCTGGGGCACGTACTGTCAGCTAGCACCCCCTTAGCAAGGAGGCTTGTGAAAATCCTGCGCCTCCCTGGTGTATACAAGCCCACGGACACAGCCCAGCAGTACTCAGCCTGGCCGGACCAGCTAGTTCGGTCTATTGAAGCAAAATTAGGTCGAAATGGCCGCCTCTGGGGACATCTGACACACCAATTTTCTAATAATGGCCACCATGAGTGGGCCCCTTTCCAAAGCACTCCTTCTCCCCTTGTTGGGGAGGGATCCAGCATTTATGCCCTGGAGTCTCAGAGACCCCTCTGAGAGAGTCCACAGCGACAAGGGAGTCTCACACAGCGGAGGCCTGGGTTCTTACCCCATTACCGCTGGGAGCACAGCACCGTACACCGTGACTGGCGCGCTCAATGGAACTTTTTGGACTATGCCCCCTAGGCGGAAACTATAACCCTTCTGTATGTACTGCGGTGCCCGAGCAACCTTTGGCCGAAGACCGGTGGAGCTGTCCCACGCAGCTATAGAGGAGTTTGGCTCTGGTTCACCCCTCGGCCGTCACCTACCCAGCCGGACGTCGGACACTGTTTTTCCTCGTCTCCCCGTTGTGCCTCCTATACCCTCCCCCTCCTCTTCCCCCATTATTCTCCTCTACCTCCCTATTCCTTCCCTCTCTCCCCTATTCTTCTCTCCCCTTGCCTATTTTTTCCTCATGTTTATGCTATGCTTTTGTACTCATGTAATTCCTGCAACTAAGCTCCAGTAACTGATGTAACCATGTTCTGAAACAATGTTTCTTCCTCATGTAAAGCGCTCTGATACCTCCGGGTCTAGCCAGCGCTATATAAAACTCAATAAATAAAAAAAAAAAAAAAAAAAAATATACATTGCCATTGTTGAGTGTGGGGAAGGTCCATGGCTCATAAGACGTCAAGCCTATAGTGGCTCATGCTGCCCCTTCCCTCCCTAAACAATAAGACTATACAGCATAAAGACAGTTATTTAATCAGAACAGCAGAATCCGAGCACATTCTCCTTGCACAGGCCCACAGAGGGAGCGCGGAAGATTAGGAGTGCAATGGCTAGTGAGGTGGCACCTTTACTGTGTCATTGTATTAGGCCACATTTATTTTACGACATAAGCTCACGGCGCTTTACGCAGCCAGGCGCTCCACGACGGGACAGCCTTTCCTGGAGCTGGGAGATTTAAACAGCCAGTTTGCAACAAATGTGATGCAGCAGATTCAAGCAACGTGCTGCGGTTATTTTCTATAAAAATGGCATTCCATTTTTAAAGCCTCCTTTGATTTTATTGCGAAATAAAATATATTCTTTCGCGTAGCGGGTTGCAGGCCATAATTACTGCGGGATAGCTCCCGGAGATATCCGCTGCAGGCCCCTTGTGGGCGAACAATACGCCTTTTCTTTGTGGTTCATCCAACTGCAAAGATAATGACTTGCTCCTGCCACACAAAGGCGCAATCTGAATTTCTTTCCAGTCCCAGAATGCGGAGATGTAGAAATTATACAGACGCCAAATACAAACTCAATACCATTTGCATTTTATTGCTCCAAGGAACAGGACAGCCGAACTTTAGGGCATTCCGAAGCGTAAGGAAATTCCATATTTAAGCAACGTTGTTGCAAAGTCTGTAAAAATGTAATTCGGCATTTTTAAAATAAGGTCTATTTGCAAGCTTACTTTGTCATACCCTTATGTGTGGGTCGGCACTCCTCTTCAATGATAGAAGGTACCACTGTGGCTCAGGATTAGGGGTGGCCAAATTCCCAGACAATCCTGGCATGAGCGGCTGCGCTTGCAAAGGATGCTGCCAGTCAGGGCCGGACTGGCCGTAGCGGGCACCGGGCGTTTCCCCGGTGGGCCGCTAGGGTGGGGGCCGGTTTTGGGCCCGTGGGGGGCCGTTTTTGTTACCGGGGGTCGGCAATATCGGCCCCCTGTAACAAAATCGGCCGAAACGGGCCCTCGCAAACTGCTCTGCAGCAACCCCCCTCACCCCAGGGAGGGCCAGCCGAGCAGTTTGCCAGGGCCGGTTTCGGTTCCCAGTCCGGCCCTGCTGCCAGTGGCCTAGAACAATTTTCAGTGCAGAGGTGCCAGCTATCAACATCACCTGACTTAAGTCCCTTGATTGTGCTTTCCATGAGTCTGATATATATAATTAGAGGTGTTTTTAATCTGCTTTGAACAGTAAACAAGTCTTTCCCTATGCATGCGTTAGAACACTTCTCGAATACTGTGCCCTCTTCCTTTCACCTGTGCCCCAGTAAACGGGCCACTAGCTACAGTGACATAATACTCTAAACATGCAGTGAAAGGAATAGTAAACACCACTGTCCAAATTAAAAGGATTAGCAGCACTCCGTCACCCAAAGATAAGAACTACAATCACCGCATATTTTTTCTCCATCTAAACTCCACGAAAGATTTATGGGGGTGCTGCAGGACCCCTGCGCCCCTACTTGCAGCGCTACTGCTTGCTACTGTATCTTGTACTTCAAACTAACCAAATCATTTTTAAGAGACGGTAAACACAAACAGCAAAACCAGAATGCCCCAGCGCTGCATGAAGTGTAGGAAGGCAACGGCTGTTCGACAAAAACATGCAACGCAAGAAGAAGAGCGAGAGGTTTCAGCAGGAGACAGACTCCCCAGAAAAGCACACTCAACTGGGACAAACCGCAGGACACAATACAATAGGCATTTGTAAAGCGCACAGCTACCTCAAACAGAGGTTTCCTGGCGCTGCGGCTATCATAGACACAAACGTTAGGAGGGCACCGAAGCGGTGCACGTCACATTATTAACAATAAAGTAACATAACGTAGCTTGGAAAGAGGATAACTAAGTGTTTGAAGTGGAGAAAAAAGCCCCAATGTAGTTCAGGACGAATAGCTGTTCACTCCCATCGCAGCCCTAAGCACACCAGATGCCATCTGCTTGGAAAACGCTCTGGCCAGGGCTAAGCCTGGAGGGACGTCCCTAAAGGGGCGTGGCCTGTGTAACTAACGTCCTGGCTTATACCTGTAAACTACATTTCTGTGCTATCCATAGTGTGCCACCCGACCGGTACTTTCTGTTATTGCATCCAGATATATAACACAACAACTGGCATTCACCTAAAATCGCCAAGGCTATTGGCCTCGTCAGTGGTTGGTTGTTAGAGGTTTAGGATCAATGAGTAACAACAAAGATTTTATTGTGAATAATAATGAAAATGTTTTAATTCTGAATTTATGAGACTGTGAATTAAAAATGACCGAGGCCTGTGGGAGGGGTAGTGATCTTCAGAGTGTCTCAGTAACTCCGGTTATGGTCACTGTATATTGGACCCCTCTGCCCTTTTTCTCTCCACATCTGTCCCATCTGCATATCTTACACCTCATCTTTGTCCTCTTTTCACTCTCTCCTGAATGCACTTCCTCGCATCTCCTTCTCTTCACCACCTCCAAACACACAAAGCACCCACTCACCTATAAGTAATGCATTTCCTTTTACTTTTGCCTTGTCAATATTTTGACAACCGTGCACATCCTTCACCCACCAAATCGTGCACAGAATCACAATTGCAACAAGAATACGCGGCCACTGCTTTGTGCGCTCTGCAGAGAGGCCAACGATTGGATGACCATGTATTCTGAACATCTTTCTGCCCACTGACAGGCACTAAGAAACTCACACTCCTGTCCGCCTCAACTCCAGAGCTCAGAGCCATGGCCCGTTACAAACACCCGGCGGCGACTCAGTTCAAAGTAAGCAGTATACAATAATATGCAATATGGAAAAAATACAGACTCAGAACATCTTGGAAATAGCAAACACTCTTAGGGAATGCAACATATAAACAGGAACCAAATCGCTGACATGGATTGCCTTAACGCTTTTTAAATGTATTGTTCAGAAATCGATCAGTCTTTGCAGGACAAGTTAAGGACATGGATATAGGATAGGGCGCGACAGGGACCCGTTTTATGTCCCTGTTTAATTACTAACAGGTCTGAGACCCGGAGGGACCAGGTCCACTTAAAGCCCTTATTCTAGCCATTCAAATCTAGAAATTTTACAGAGCATCGAGGCAAAGAACACAGGGAATATAACATTCTGCATGACGAATACAATAACAGTATAAGATAAGAAGCGCACTAAACCCGTAGGTGTCAAGGCGCTAAGCAGACACAGTAGGAAAGAGGGAGCGCGGCCTCCAATTAAGAAGGAAATAACATCTCTCCAGTTTAAAAAAAATAAAAAAAACAATGCAGGATCTAACTCCAAACATAAACGCAGCCAGAAAACTAAAAATGGATTAGTATTTGTGGTTGCCCCTGGAACATTACTGAATTATAAATCGCCTGGGCTTCTTTGTACTCCTCCGCACTTCTACCTTCACCTTTCCTTTACAGTGGGTCACCAACACCACCACCCCTGTATTCCGCCGTGACAATCCTTCCATACCCCACCATTCTGTTACCAGGATTTATACCTTGTTCACCTTTTATTAAGCAGATGTTCATTAAACAAAGGAAACTTGTAAATATTATCAGAAGAGTTTGGCAATGAGATATCGAAATGTATTGTTAGGATGAGATAATAATTAATTTGGCGGAAATAGGGCTGACATTAGGCCTCCCACTGGACTAAATCCTATTTCATAGGTAATGTTATATCTGTAACATCCATCATATCATCATGAGCTGTTAATCACAGGTCTTGAAACCGCTGCTTTTGTGCAAAGAAAGCAAACATGTATTGTATCTATCAGATACATATATTGTGTATATGCAGGAGCGTGCAGTGTAATATGCTATTTATTACCACTGTTGAATGTGGGGGCATGAAAGGGGGGAGGGGGTGTTGAGGCCAAGTAGCGAGTGAGTCCGGATGCCCCTTCCCTCCCATTATATTCTGCGCATTTGCATAGATGGTTTATGCCATGGTCTTTTTTGATGTTTTTAAAAAGATATTTAACCAATATCAGGATGCAAGGGGTTAAAATTGTGCATTAAGGTAAAATCACATTGAAGAGGCCTTGGTACCATTAGGGAAATAGTTTCTTGTGTTAAGTAATTCTAATACCCGTGTGGCAGTAAACAGTGCACTTGTAATGTCAGGTTTATTCTACTGTGGTATAAAACTGTCATTTGACTTTTGCGCTGTAGCAATAAATGTGTGTTTATTAGCACAGTTGCACTCAATACTGTGTTACTAGACCACATCGATTGTCACTGCCATGGCATAAATATAAATGGAGCACACATAACGGGTAACCGTGTAACATGGTCCAATATTGCCGTTGATTGGTTCATCATAAAGCACGAGGCCAACAGCAGAGATATTTGTAAATGTCACCAGAACCCTGCGATGGAAATACAGGACCACATTACACATTACCCTTCAGGTATTTTATATTACATGTTTATTTTAGGATAGATATCTTAAAAAATAGCGTTCTTCTAATTGCGGCTAGGAATGGACACTGATTGCAGTTCGGATATTTAGTTTTACCTTGCATGAATACATTGTTGATAAAACAATAGGCAACAGAGAGCGCCAGAGCTTGGGCTGAGACATTCTACCATATAATATTGATTAACTGCATTTGCCACATAATTTGTAAAGTTTTTTACAAAATTTCAGATTTCCCAAAAATGTTGTTTCTAGCTAATATGTGTGAAAATACTGCCAAAGAATGTGCTGCGTTTGGCTGGGCTGACTGTGATTTTAACAACGATGTATCTTCTCAATAACATGTTTTTATCTACAAAGAAATGAAGATTTGAAATTCATTTGTCATTCAACAACTTGGTGATAATTTTGATATTACTGAATTTGTGACTGTTAAATTTTAATATTCAGTGTGCTTCCTCCATATTGTGCTTTTGTTCAAAGAATGTGCCACATAATTTGCGTTTTTTGCCACAGAAAAACTTGCTGCATAATGTGGTACTCCATACTAAAGATTCTAGTAGCACAGACAATGGTAAAGCCCTGCATACTGGTTTTGAGGGCTGTCATGATGATGAAATCCATATTTCGCAGGTAACAAACAGTATTTTTGTTCAATAAAAGTGAGTGACTGTGTGCGTGTCTTCAATGAATCTCACGGAGAGTTACTGTTGGAACTGGCCCTTTTTGTAGGGTTACCCAGAACATTTTGCCTTCCTCCTCCATTTTGTCTGACATGTTTTTGTTTTCTGACTGGGCACTTTACCACTGCTGATCAGTGCTAAAGTGCATCTCTCTTATAAACTTGGTAAGATTGGTCTACACTTGTTTGGCATATTTAATTTACCTGTAAGTCCCTTGTACAGTGGTACCTCATATGCCCAGGGCCTGTAAATTAAATGCTACTAGTGAGCCTGCAGCGCAGCTTGCGCCACCCACTGAAGTAGGGTTTCAAACCTGTCTCGGGCCTCTGCCGCTGCAGGGCCTGCATGCACAATTTACTGCCACAGGGACATAGCACCTAAAGTGTCTGCCCATCTGAAACTCCCCTTTTACTACATATAGGTCACCCCTAAGGTAGGGCCTAGGTAGCCCTATGGGCAGGGTGCTATGAAGGTAAAAGGTAGGACATGTGCCTTTGTTGTGTGGCATGTCCTGGTAGTGACAAACAACCTATTCGGTTTCTCACTGCTGTGAGGTTGCTCCTCTCATAGGTTTGCATTGGGAATTCCCTGATATGTGTTTCAGTGGTAATTTCCAATATGAAAGGGGTAGCGTGGCCATGTTTGGAATAGAGGTGATAAATTCTGCTTATTGGTGAAAGCAGATTTGTTGTTACTATTTCAGAAATGGCACTTTTAGAAGTGGGCATTTCTGTGTGCTTATGACTCTTTGTGCCCTGCCTAGTTGTGTATTCAACATCTGGTTTAGACTGACAGGAGCAGGGGATGTGCATTCACTCTAGACAGTCACAAGGGGGGTTGAGGTGTGTTCTGCCTTTCCTGTGTGACTCATAGTTGGCCTGGTCTGCATTTAGAGTGGTGGGAGGAGTTGCCACCTGCACCTGAATAGGGCTGTACCTGCCTTTCACATTGCTGTCTCCACCCCCCTGTAGTGTGTCTGGAGCCAGGGCTGGGGATTGAATAGGGGTGTAGTGTATTTCTAAAAGTTGTTTGAAGTGCCCCCAGAACAAAGACTTTTGGAGTACAAGTACAGGGGCTGTGACCCCATGATTTTAGACACTGCGTGGGACTTGTAACCAGCTGCTGCTGGCTCTACAGACTGCTCTTTGCCAGAAGGAACTGTGATGCTGCCAGGAGGAACTGCCATTTGACTCCCTTGCTTGTGCTGACCTGTGGTCTGTGAGGCTATTAGAAGGACAGCCACTTTGTTTCTAAGAACCCGGATGTGCTGGCCTGCCTGTGTCCTGCTTTGGTGCCCCCCACCCCCCAAGTGTTCTCTGAAGAAACCCAGCGCGTGGAAAGTGCTGTGTAGGGTTCCTAGCCACTTTGAAACTAGCACATGGTGCATGCTTCATCTTTGGTTTCCAGGGACTCTAGCGCGTGGTGAACGCCAGTTGTTTCCCCCGAGATGATCACTCTGCCCAGCTGAAAGGAGCGTGCAGTGGGAGCTCCGTGACTACTCCAAGAAAGCAGTGCCTGGATTTCCCCATACACACCCCCTGTCAAGGGGGCTGCGCCCTACACCACTGGAGGAATGAGTGTTGTCCCGCAGCAACGCCTGGCTGCCTGGAGGCATGACGCCGCCCATCAGGGATCCCCCTGATAGGGCCCTGCTTCCCCTTCTGAGAGGAGGAGACTAGCGTGGACTCGTGCTCGCTGGCTAGGAGAAACCAAGCGCAGCGCTGTGCCTGGTCCCTGGGAGCTCCTGATGAGCGGAGCAGCTCCCAAGACCAGCTCGTACCTTGGCGAAGCACGGTGGTGAGTGAGGAGTGCACCGCTGTTCCGCGCTACCATAGTGAGTGGCACTGATCTATGTGACGTCATGACAATTGCCTAGTTGGCAAATTGATTTATCTGATTGTGGTCTAAAGTGTTTTATGCACAATACAAAGGACATTGTTTTATATAACCTTGTGTGGAGTCTCTTTTTGTGGTGTCACTGGTGTGTGTGTGTTGCGCAATCGCTTTACACATTGCTACTGGGATAAGCCTGACTGCTCTGCCAAGCTTCCAAAGGGGTGAGTTGGGGTTATCTTGGGTGTGTAACTCCCTTACCCTGACTAGAGTGGTGGGTTCTACCTGGCTTAAGTGCATACCCTAGCCATCCAGAAACCCCATTTTTAACAGCTACTAACGTTATTCGCTTTGTAATTGTGACCAACACATCAGACAAGAGTACATTAGTGGTCACCATATGCAAGATTACAACCAGCAATCACCTTAGCACATCAGGAATGGTTGCCAGCAGTAATGTAAAAGAGGCTTAGTCAATATGGAATGCCTCTACATGAGTAATATGTAAGTCTTAGCTGCAAAGCCTCTTACACCAATGTAATGTCATTTGTATAAAGTCTGCCCTATGTCACGTGATTTATCACTCAGATATCAGTTTTAAATAGGTTTTGCAAATGCAGCCATGTTTCTCCAAAGATCAGCTTATGAGCACAGCAAATAAACATATTTTTGTCTTGAATATGCACTCCCATTTTTGGTATGCTTATATTAATTTAATTATAATTAAAGGAAAAGCATCTAAATGTAGTACTCTGGTCAGCAAATAGGAGAGCTACTTACAGGCAGTTGGAGAGCTACCAGTAGCTCAAGAGCTACTCGTTAGAGAAGCCTGGAATATGGAATGTATGTAGATGTTCAGCATAATATGCTATTTATTAATATTGTTGAGTGTGGGGAGGGGCTATGACATCAGAGAGGCGAGGCCTTGAGTGGGTCCAGCAGCCCCTTCTCTCACTCAACAAAGGTAATACATAACCTACCACTCTCTGTGCCCCTGCATATATAGTTTATTCTTTATGTTCTTTTATGTGTATTAGTTTTAGAAGAAGTTATTTATACAGACCCACAGCACAGCACCATAGCCTAGACTAAGGGTTCAAGCACTGAAGATCTAGTGTATGATAGCTGTGTGGTGGTGCCTTTACTTTGGTAGTAACACAGGATTCAACTTTTGCACTGTGGAAACAAATATCAGATTTTCTTGGCCACGTTTGTTTTCACTAGCATTGCATCAACACAAACTGCTTTCCTGCAGGACCTGCGGCACAGAGCTCCATAAACCGCCTTTCATGGAGTTAGAAGATTTAACCATCCTGTTTGCAACAATTGTGCTTGAGCAGATTGAAGCAATTTACTGAGGTTATTGTCTTTAAAAACGTCATTCCATATTTAAAGCCTCCTATGATTTTCTTTTTCTTTTTAAATTAAATGTATTCTTTCACACAGCAGGCTCCAGGTACTCATTACAGCAGTATAGTTCCGAATGAGATACACAGCAGGCCCCTTGTAGGTGAACAATCAGCCTTTTGTTTGTGGTTCATCGAAAGGCAAAGATAATGGTTTGCTTCTGACAATGGGTGAAATCTGAATTTCTTTCCCACCCCAGAACGCTGAGCACATTCCCGCTCACCAGGCTCTTCCACTCTTAAAAGGTGCTCCAAACCTAAAATCATCTTTGGCCCGAAGCAATGGGCATTTAATATAGCCTTATAGCCCGCCGTAGCGGGCTATATCGGCCATTAAATGCCCGCTCCAGCGTTAAAGCCTGAGTCGAAGGCCGAAGAGTAATAGCACAACAATGGCGGGCTATTACAACATTCCGCCCCATCAGAGCCTGAGCAGGTTGAAATCCCTTTGGGCTCCGTGAGGCCTTTGTTCACAGCTGTTGCTGTGAAATACAAACATTGGAGTGTTGGAGCTCCAGGCTTTTACCAGCCATTAGAAGCCCGTAGCTACTCCACTGTCTTCAGTTGGATCACTCAACATTCCAATGTTGCAATATGCATCCGATCTCCCACTTTAATCTTCCTCGCACTGGACCTTTTTGTTTTTTCCTGTGCCTTCTCTACTCTTAACCTAATGTCCACCTCTATTCTGCTTGTGTAAACCTAGCTCTGATGCTACTTCCACGTACACACTGGGCACAGTCTAGAGAAGTGGTCTTCAAACTTTATTGCATCAAGGCCAACAAGCAAACATTTTGCATGGGCCCCTACCTTCAAGTTGACGTGTATGGAGAGATTACATTGTTGAGAGCAGAAGGTGTATAAAGGAGACTGGGCTTGTTCAAATGTATTGCATTGCAGGGATTTATTGGGCCGTTCCCCTTTCCATCTCTCTCCAGATTCTTGCACCTCTTTCTCACTGTTGACTCCTGCACTGTTTCTGCCATGCCCCCACCGTCTACTGCCTACCCTCCCCGCTCCCACTAACTCCTGCAGCTTTCCCTTCCTCTAGCCACTGTTATAACCCTCCGGACTCTGCAGCACACCCGCCCTTTATGACATAGTGCTCAACTTACCCTCACCTCAAGAGTGTCACCTTGCATGGGCTCATTTTCATCCTTCAAACAAGCAACAGTTCTCCCATTAACCTGAATCAGATCACCCACCCTGCAAACCTTTTTCAACAAAAAAAAAATGTTTTATTGCCACCGATTTCAATGGAATCACTCTTTAAAACCTCTTCATCTTGCCAGACTTAGAGACTCAAAAGGTCGAGAAGTATGCGACAGGAAACCACAGCACTTACTCCCTCCATGCTCCTGCAGCTTCTGTGCCCCATGCTCTGTCAGTGCTCCCTCAGTCCATGTTTCTGCAGAACCTACTTTTTACCAAGATTTTGGAACTCTCCCTTGCTCCTGACCGATTCACTTCATTATTCCTCCATGCATTCTCCCTACATGATTTATTATCACCCCATCTCCACTGGCTCCAGCAGTGCACCATCCCTTGAGACTCCTGAAGCTCTCCCATCCTGCTCGGTCTGCTTCTTTTGGGCTCTATTTCTCTCCTTCCCTGTGGGCCCCAGCAGTGCTCCTTTGCTTCAGGACACTGCTCAGCCCTTGCCCTAGGCTTTTCCCCACTACAACCACAACTGCCGGACAAAAAGTACAAAACAATACTAGCCCACACAATGATGCTGATAAACCTGTCATCAATGTAAGGGTTAAGACTGTTTTAGTCATTTTTACATATACATTTGTGTTTGTTTGCAGGTTCCCACTCTTATGTAACAAGGAGAGTCACCATCCAACTTCTTTAATTTGGAGACACCCCCCTCCCCCAAGAAGAGGCCACGCCCTACAGGGGGCGCACCCCACAGTTTGAAGACCTCTAGTCTAGAAGTGCAAGTCCTACCCTTAAACACTTAAAAAAAACCTAAAACCTGTGTAAGAATGTGGACTAGTTAATTATGATAATGTGGCGTCAACAACCTTGTACACGCCAGCTTTTGCTTCAGACTCACTGAATGCACCTCGCACCAGCATTCTGTCATTCTCCATGAACAATTCATTAGAAGTCTATGCATAGGCTATTTCGACCGGAACAATTCTTGACACAGCTAACCTTGCATAGTATACTTTCTTACTAATTTGAAGTCATTGTCCCTTCCCAAAGCATCTATCCATTCCTTTGTCGAGATCCAACATGATCGAGACAAATCAAACACAGCAACTAAACCTCCCTCTTTTTCCTTTCCTTCCATTGTTCTTTTACCTCAACAGCAGACTTGAAAAGATAGCCTGCCATCCGATTCACCCACCCGCCCAAGGGGCATGAATTACTTCCAATACAATTTTGAACAATGTACAACTCAATCTTGCAACCTTAATGTATGGTCCTTCAAAACATTGCCACAGAAATTGTACGCAAGTGTGTGCAGTTTGTTAACATAGTAATCTTCTCCCCTAAATACAACTCATAACTTTTCATTGCCCAGCAACAATTCACAGCTCTTTTTCAATTACTGAGTATGTTCTTTCAGCTGGACTTCGTGTTCTAGATACAAACATCAAAGTGTTTTCCCTTCCAGCTTCTTTTTTGAGAAAACACTGCTCCAAGACCATATTTACTCGCATTGGTAGTTACACAACACATGGCCTTCATATCATATGATTTCTGTGCTTTCTTCTGACACAATTTATTCCTTCAGCAATATAAATTCTCCCTGACACCCCTCATCCCAACTGAACATCTTCCTCCTCCTTAACAAACCCGTCATGCTCTCTGTCCTGGTTGCGAAATCTTGGATGAATTTAGAATAAAATGTGCACAAGCCCAGAAATTGAGAAACTTTGTCCCTGTCAGTTGGACGCAGACAATTTGCAATTGCATTCACAAGTCCTGCTCTTGGGTCAATCCTTTTATTTGACAACACATTCTATTATTCTCAAACTCACACTTTTCCATATTCCTCTAGATCCCAGTAACCTTAATGTTTGCAGCACCTGATGAAAACTCTATCATGTTTGTCCTGGAAAGCAACGACACCTTCAGTTCCCTTCAGAAATTCAAACATGATTCCCTGAAAATCCAATGCTGCAGTTAGAAGCTCAAACAGCAATTTACAAAAATTGAAATATCCCATTAGAGACACCAATGCTGTCAGGTAGTTTGATTCAGAATGAAACTCAACCGGTAAATAGGTAGATGCAAGATCTATTTTACTAAACCACTTTGGCATTCTAAACATCAACAACAAATCAATCATGCACAGCAAGGGGGTGGGAGTCTATCCATTTACACTTAAGTCAATCTAAATTCCCTACATAGAGTTTATTTTGATAATAATAATTCGTATTTGTAAAGCGTGAACATATCACCCCTCAAGGGTTTCAAGGCGCTGGCGGCCATCGAGGAGATTTAGTGAGCTATTGCCCAGAGTCACATGATGCTGTGCTGAGCTGCCGCTGGGGATCAAACCGAAGTCCCTGTGCTCCGGAGTCAACCGCTCTGGCCGCTGCGCCACACCGCTCCCTCTTTTGAGAGCTATAACAAATGGTTATAACCATAAGGGGTGATTCTATGGGTTCAATTCTTCCGAGACCCCACATTTATTAAAGCTCATCAGCCAGATCTTCTCTACCACTTAAGTGAGAATTTCTCATTCCACGCTTTACTGATATACCACTTTCCTATTTGCAAATCCTATGTTTAAAGCCACAAATGCTGCCTGATTTGAAGCTGAAAACCTCCTTAAATTATTTTGTTATTAACCCTCATTCTACAACTAATTGTTCTCCCACTATCAAAACTTGTTCTTCCATCTTAGCTCCAAATAATTATCAGCGAACAGACCATCAATTTAACTGTGGCTTGCCTGGAATATCCTAACAATTCAATCTTTCTCCCTTCATGCGATACAAGAGCTAATTAAGGGGACGCTAATTTTTTACTGTCCCAATGATGAAATTATCAAAGTGATATGGATTCCTGAATCGACTAACAAACACAATTCACACCCAGCAATACATGTGTGTGTATAGGAAACCAGGTAGTCTTGCATGCTACCCTTAACTGTGAATACACCATCTTAGCTGCAATTGCTCTGATCGTCCTTCATTGTCTTCACTAATGGTAATGATTTTAACTTTCTGCCTCTGACATACCTTAGCAAAATATCCAGCATATCTTAAAAGCAACATTATTCGCTGGACAGCCCATCCTGTCATTTACATGCATAGGATTTCAGCTCTTATATGTTTTCCATTTGAAGAACCCTCCGGTTAAATCTTGTACTACATTTCTTTTCTTAAAACAGGAATTCACTTTGTGTTTTTCCTGAACAAATCCCACCCTAAGGTTCCCATTTTTATCCAGTTCCTTAGAAGATGAAAGAGACACATCAATGCTTTTAAAAATGTAAAGGGCGTCACTCAAAAACGTGTTTTTCAGAGAAAACTATTTTTGTTCAGCCTCCTTGTCCCAACACACGGTAACAATTTAATCTGGATTAGATACAGTGTTTGCAAGGTAAAGTTTTCAGATATACAGTCTGCTTCCAATATTCATAGGGTAAGAACATACTTATCAATGGGCTCGCTACCACTGAACTGGGTTGCACATCGAAGCAAATTTCTCATCTTTTGACCCCAACCTGATGCTCATCCAACTCCTTTTTCTCCTTCAAGCAATTTGTATGGTGGGAAATGTTGAAAAATTGCTTACCCTTCTAACCTCAATTTATATTTTAAAAGAAACCTTTATTCCTATGGGTTACATCTATATTAAACCCATTCCACCTACATACTCCGTAAATGCCGTGAAACAAGTATCCTAATGGCTAAATAACTAGCGGTTTCCAAAAAAAGGTTGTGGTGGATTCACACGCTGCATAGTAAACAAATATGAAATATTATTTCTTGAAAGTACTGAATGTGAAAAGCAGACACAACAGTGTTTGAAAATACTTTATGGAGAAAGCATCTGAAATTACCACCCACTAATACAAGAACACTATATAGATAATAACTTGAATACTAACAAAAAGTCAAGAAAGAAAAAAATAACAATTGGATTTACTATTAAAACTTCACCCAAAACAGACACTATTGGATGGTCCAACGGGCTTTTAAGCAAAATGACAACTGGGGCCTTCAATTAAGCGTCCAGGCATTAGTACAAAAAAAGCAATATAGTAAATGGTGTGCCGATCACCGATCCACCACATGCTTTAGTGTGATAGCGAGGACACAGGTATGAATATTCGGGAGGTGACTAGGGCAATCAGGAGTTGGATGATGGCTTCAAAGGTAAAATATTTTCTGATTTTCCTAATTCTCCGAAGTTGGAGAAAGCAGGAGGAGATTACTGCTCCTATCTGTGGTTTCATGGAGAGATCCTCATCTATGAGGATCCTGAGGCTTTTTACAGCTTCCTTGGCCATGGGGGGAGACATCTCAGGAGGCCAAAAGGAAGGATTCCAGTGGTTGAGTTTGTTTTTAGTGATGACAATTACTGTTTTATCAGAATTTAGTTTTCGCTGGTTAGTGTTTATCCAGTCGCAAATGTATAACATTGTGTTTTGGAAGATTTCCTTGGATTCTGAGGTGCTGTCAATAGTGAAGAGCAGCTGCATATCATCAGCGTAGTTCTAAATTCTTACATTCATTTTCTTTAGGAATGTACAAGGGGGTGAATATACAGGTTAAAAAGATGAGGGGACAAGGAGGATCCCTGAGGTACTCCACAATTTAGTAGGACCTTAGATGAACTAAAGGGAGAGAGTTGGATGGATTGAGAGCGGCCCTTGAGGAAGGATTTCATCCAGTCGAGGGCTGTGCCCTGCAGGCCCGCGGCCTCGACACGGTCAATCAGGAGAACATGGTTGACCATGTCGAAGGACGCTGATAGCTCTAGGAGGACCAGTGCCTAAATGATGCCTGTGTCTGTTTCTTCTCTAATGTCATCTACTACAGAGAGGATGACCGTTTCAGTTGAGTGGGCAGGCCGGAATCTTTCCTGGTGAGTGTTGAGGAAATTGGAGTCTTCTAAGAAGGAGCAGAGATGCTGAGCGACATGAGCCTCTAGTATCTTTGCTAGGTAAGGGAGTAAGGAGATGGGTTTTTCAAGACCAAGGGGCCTTCTCTGGGCTTTTTATGGAGCGAGACCACTACAGCCTCTTTGAAGGAGTTAGGAACACTGCCCTGACTCAGGCAGGCAGGAGGGCGATGGCCGGGTCAGGAAAGAGGGAAAATATAGGTTTTAGAATCCAGGTCGAGGGGAGGGGGTGGGGTGGGGCTGCAGGAGTCTCTTTCGGGGATCCCGACTTAACTTTGGCCAGCAGGTCCATAAGGTGATACTTGCAATATGCAGTATTAAGCTGTGCGTCCACTATGGCTTAAAAGAATAACTTGTGTGCGCATCACAGATGTGTGTCTTTGCATAGTGGAACATACGATTGTACCTCTAAGATAACCGCCACTGGATGTCCTGATTTGGTGAGCTCATCCGGCCAATTCGATATGGCCGCATGCACATAGGCACAGAGTGTAAAGTAGGTGATGCGGGAGGTAATGGTACAAGTTTTAAGTGGGAGCTGACTTTCTCAAGTTTTAAGTGGGAGCGGACTTTCAGCAGAGAACGGCAGCACAGTGACGTCAAGACAGACGTCACGCAGGACATATCTAAAACTAGCCTGGCCTGTAGGCAAAAGTGTAAACTAGAGCACAAGACACAAAGTGGACACAATTCCCCTAAATGGTAACAGGCTTGATCGTACTGTCTCAGCCAAGTATGAAAACCTCCACCTCCCTGTTTCAGTTACTGGAGTGGATAGAGACTTAAAGGACACCCTCACTGTGGAGTTCTGCAACCTGGGATAAAGTGGACAATGCTTGTTGTGATCCAGTAAATAAAAGCCACAATGTAGTCTAAGATGAGTAGCATGTTTAATCCCACTGCAGCACTCAAGCAGCGCCAGGTGCCAAATGCATGCATGGAGAACATTCTGGTCATTGAACTCTGCATATTCTATAAAGCACCAAGGCACAGAAGCATGGGCACAAGAATATAACATGGTGCATGACATAACATCAAGTAAAAAATATAACATCAAGCAACAAATTAAATGTGTTTCCAGCATAAGTGAAATATTCTGTACCAATGTATGAATCTGGTATCTCCAAACTCTAGATTTCGATTACCATCTACGCAACGCAAAGGATGCACATCCAGTCTATTTATAAGGCCATTATCTAAAAGCACTACAGTTTTGGAGTGGTGGCTGCTCTAGGAATAGGAAGGAGTGAAGGTAGCTACGGAAGCCTATTGTTGTACAGCAGTACACGATGTCATATATATGACATCTTTGGAACCTGCTTACTGGGAGAAATGTGGCGAAGGTGAGAATGCTGGGAGCAGAGTTTCATGTCTTGATCTCCATGGGATGATGCAGAATTCTACACATCCGTCCCATCCTTTTGCTTTCCTGACAACATTTACCAGGAGCTGCCAACAATGAAAAACAGACAACCAAGTGAGTGCAAATAAGTGTTCAGTTTTTTTTAAACATTCAATAACCACATTTATTGCCCCCCTCCCACCTCCACCCCCAAAAGAAATGCTAAAACCGAGGCAAAGGGAGATGAGGTAATTTGCCCACAGTCTGTATCCTACTGGGATTTAGGCTGAGTTCTAGACTGTAACAGAGCTGTGCAATACCTGGCCCGGTATAGGGCTCTGGGTTGGAGTGGGCTAGGCAGCCCTTGGATTGGCTGGGCTAGGCAGACAATCTAATGTCTGGTATTGTTGGGAGGTCAGGTATTTACTGTAAACTGAACAAGGTGAAAATGCTGCCGGGATTTGAGTGGGTGATGGACTTTTGCCTGTTGTGGGTTCAAGGCTAAACTGGACTGGACTACCACTGAGCCAGCCTTTTGGGAAGGATTGCAGACAAAGCAATAAAGCACTGTATTTCCTCATCACAGCCAAACCACGTCCAACCAGTGGCCATTTCTTAAATCACAATCAAAACTCCTATGACGATAGATCCCTACCCTTTACCTCCATTACCTTCATGTACAAGCACTCTATGATAGTTAATACCAGTCTCTAACTTTGACGTAAGTAGTATCTTGGTCTCCTTCAAAAAATAGTTTCCTTTTCTGGACACTGGTAATGATACATTCGTCAAGCAGGGCCTCATCACACTTACACCGATCATCAGCAGCCTAATCAATACCTCCTAATCTACTGGAGTCATCCCCCAGACCCTTAAACACACAACCACAACCATCACTCTGATTCTAACTAAATCCAATGTGGGCCCCAAAGTTCTATCTAATTACAGACCAATCTCTGGCATTCCTTGTCCTGAAAAGGTGCTTGAAACTGTTGTCACTGGCCATAAGTCACCTGGATTCAAGAAGTCTCTTAAGTGATTTTTAGTCTAACTTCAGACCCTATCGGCTCACAAAGAACAGTCTATTACACTTATGTGAAGAAACTCTTAACTCATAGCACCATGGCACCCCACTTCATTTGAGAATGGAAAAAGACTATCTCAAGCTCAGAAGATCATCAAAGACCCACTGCTCCAAGCTCAGATTTGGCTAACCATTTCCTTTTCAGGTTAACCCTCTCTAGTTGGATCCCTAAATTCTCTGATCAAACACCCAAGACCGTCTGCGCTTCTTCAGCTCGGGTCTCATTCAAGACTTTGTCACCATATTGGGAACATATTCGATGGCGGGTTATACACAGATAATGTCCACCGCTACTGGATAAGCGACGATCACCACCAGTCTCATGCAAATGTACTGTATTGTAACACGCTACTCCAGGAGTATGCACTCATACACCAAAGCGCATTGAGGCCACTAAAGGGTGGTTAGTAGAGTTTTAATTCGATAGTCTTGCAATTTTCTACAATTAATTTAAATAAAAAGTACAACTGAGTTCAGTAATAATGCTGACAATTATTTTAGCACAAGACTTGTTTGTACTGTGTGTTATATAAACAATTACTATTATTAATGCTAACAGTATTAATGCTTGTACTAACATAATCACCCTTGGTAATTATTCTAAACAATATGTTTGTGTCAATTTCTCCTAGGTGTACAAATGAAATGCTTGACTACAACAATCATGAAGTTTGCAAAAACACTGAAAGTGGCAGAAATCAATGCCTTTTACAGTTTGTGCTAGCATTCACAGCGTCAGCTGTACGAACAAGATCTTCTTGAAAGAGGTGACACCGCTCGGACTCCATCCAACCTTTAACTTCTCTACAGTGACTCTGCAAATATTTGTCATGTGTTCTAAACAGACCTCTTCAGGCAGAACACCATAAATCTGCATCCATTACCAGTATGCGGTTTATGAGCTATCTCAGTTTAAACAAACATTGGTAAAGCCAAAAAGTCTGTGTTAAATGTCCTAACACATGCAGTGTTAGTACTTTTGATAAGGGAGCCAGGAGAGAGCCAGCAGAAGGGAACAGAGAGGGCTATATTCGTAAAGTCCCTCTTGCAACTTAATGCAAGCACTGGAGTAGAGGCAGAAGGATACATCCAAACAGCCATTAGCATTAGGTAAGAGATAAATACTCCACTGGTCTGAGCCAAGACGAGGTTGACAAAGTCGTAAGGCAATGGCTGAACGACAATGGCTGGTCAAATAAAGTCAATGGTTGAAAGGGAAAGGCCCAAAACCCACTCTATGTATATTGTTAGAAACAGGTCAGTTTGACATCTGTGCTGTCCAAACCCAAGCATAACAAGCATTGGCATAGCCAATAGGTCTCGCCTTTGGGATCTTATAAGTGTTTAGTTATCCAGCACAATATCCTTGGTGCAACAACATCAACTGTTGCATGGCTAAACACTAATATGGTCCCAAAGGCGAGACCTATTGGCTATGCCAATGCTTGTTAAGTCTGGGGGTTGACAGCGCAGTTGTCAAACAACACTATTGCTAAAATAGATAGGGGTTGGCTTGGGTCTGCCCCATTCAACTTTTGTCTCTTTTTGACCAGTCTCTTTCAGCCATTTGTGTGAGACTTTTATCAATCACGGTTCGACTCCGCCCATTGGAGTATTCATCTCTCACCTAAAGCTATTGTCTGATCGGTTATATCCTTCCCCTCTACTCCAGTGCTTGCATTGAACTGCACGAGGGGCTGTTTTACAACTATATCCCCTCTCTGTCCTTTCCATGTGTATCACTCTAATTGCTCAAGTCACATGCGTAAGCACAATAAACCCAGAATATTGGCTTCACCAATACTGTTTTTTTTTTTTTTAAGTGCAGTAGGCTGTTTTGATGTTTTAGTCAGGACTCAGATTGCAAGCCAGGCTTATTGGCTTTACCAACTTTTGTTGATCTTCTAGCATTTGGTAGTCTACTCTTACTTCCCCAAAACTAACAAACTAGGTGAATGGTGGAATATAAACCTGGCTACCAATTGACCCTGCACCATGTTCTTGTGTAGTGTGACTTGGTCCAAAAGCTATAGCTGAAGTAGTGGCAACATAAGTCATTGCCTACCTGCTGATGTGCCAATGCAGACTAAGTCTGTCCTATGGGCTCCTCTTGAAAGGGGTAAAATGTGTATTTTCCTGGTAATTCTGCACTCCTGTTCCAATTGCAAGACCCCTCAAGGGTATCCACGCACTGAACACATTGAGGGGGACATATCTGCAGGGACGCAGGAAGAAAGGCAACGGCTTAATGCTCTTGATAAGATCTGTTTGAAAAAGACAATGTGTAAGAAAAGATGAGGGTCTACTTTTCCAAACAGTCCCCAGTCTCTAGTGATGAGTGGGGAGACTGGCCACCTTTATAGAAAGGAGCAGAGAATGCTTGGTAAATCAGATTTTAATTTTTTTCGAATTCTGCATCAAGTGCATGTACACAAGACCACTCTTCTTCCCCACAAAAGCACCGGTAGACTTTCCTAGGACGATTTTCAATCTGTCTTTATCATTTTTGAAATAGGGTCTTCAGAACTGGTCAAGGAATCCCACATTTAACCTCATATCTTCTCTTGTTCCTTGGGGTTCTGTGCTCTACCTGCGTTGCTTTGCACCTGGTTGTATGAACTGAAGTTAACACCTACAAGCCCGTTTCACAGCTCTTCTGAAGGGCACCTCATTGAATGGATTCCCTTTAAGGAGTGACAATAAGTGTTCCTACTTCAGATATTTGTCAGGGGCATGGGCCTGTACATGAAACTTTCATGTGGCATTGAATGGCCACCAGAGCTGTCACAGACATTTTGAACATGTGCAGCAAAGATGATTCTCCCTCACAAATGTATAGTATTTTTCTATGCAACGGCTGAGTGCATGCTGTTTTGATTTCAATTATTTCCAGTCTTGTTATCTCTAAATAATAGCATCTGCATGCGCCAGTAATGTACAGGTGTATTCCTATCTCGAAGACATTGAAAATTATTTTGCACTATTCCCAAGCTTCTAAAACACAAACAGTGGATGACGTAAACTAGAGTCTGGTGTATCTTTCCTTTAGCTTCTCCATACATTGTGTCAGATCCCGGAGTACTTTCTGATATCCTCGAAACCTTAAAAAAAATCTTTAATTCAAAGATGTGATTTATGACCCAACATTGAACTCACACATCCTGCCCATAAGTCCAGCATTGCTTTGCTAGACCGGAAGCACCGTGAACTGCGGCCTCTGTGCCACGGTAATTTACACGTAATACCTGCTTTCTGGAGCATGGGCCTTTCTACTTGTGACACCCATTCCACTGAGGGAAAAGCTTACCAGTGTCCAGTGAAATATAATCGCGGCACCGCGAAAAGCTCCGCACTGTACAGCGGCACCTAAACATTACAAAAAAAACATAAGCTCGTGTGTGCGCACCTAAAAAAAACTACCGGAAAACAAAGCGTTGTGCAAGGAAATTGAATATTGCTACACAGGCTCGGTGTTATTAACAGAAAGCCACAAACTGGGTAACGGGGCTGTGGCCAAGACATGCAGGAGAATGGACTCTATTTACAGCGCTCCGTCTGCTTTTGCCATACCTTGTACAAATCCTGCAATAATCGAGGCCCATGAGTTCCGGTCGGGTCCAGCGCTGTCGTCCCAGGGGAGTGAGAGCCTTGGGGCTGCATCTGCCATGTTGGAAGTGTTTGTACGGCTGTACGCATGCCTGCGCGCGTGAGGGAGATGTTGTGTATCACTCTACGTGATGCCTTCACCATTGTGTGTGTACGGCTGTACGCATGCCCGCACGCGTGTGGGAGAGGGGGGGTATCCCGCCACACGATGCCGGCACGAGTGTGTGTGCGCATGCCTGTGCATGTGCGACAGAGTATCTGTCCACGCGATGCCTGCGCCAGTGTGTGTACGGCTGCACACATGCCTGCGCGCCTGTGACAGGGTGTGTATCACTCCAGCGATGCCTGCACCAGTGTGTGTACGGCTGTACGCATGCCTGCGCGCGCGTGGGGGAGAGAGCCTTTGAGACTGTACGTCTTCACGGGCGCCTGCAAACGTGTAAATTAAGCAGGCGACACGCAGACTGAAATGCAGGGCCGGACTGGCTACCGGGCGTTTTGGCATGCTGCCGAGCTGGGGGCTGATGTCACTGCGGTGGGGGCTAATTTTGTTGATGGAGACCTACGTGTGCTACGAAATAAGCAAAGCAAAACGAATTTCGTTCAGCACACGCAGGTCCCCATCAACGAAATCAGCCCCCAGCTCGGCAGCATGCCAAAACGCCCGGTAGCCAGTCCGGCCCTGCTGAAATGACACCCAACAATGATATTTGGCGGGCCACCAGCGCCTCCTGATGAGGTTTTGAGCGTAGAGGCAGCGCTTGGCGCTTCCTGGGTTGGCCACGCTCACCTGCGCCTCCGCAGTGGGGCACATCGGTAACATCACTCAGTAGATGTGTCTGCGAGGCTGAGAGACAACCTGCTGGTGCCTGCTGCTTGCCAGGGCTGGGTGGCAGCTGTCCAAGGCGGAAAGCCCCGCCGGGCCTTCAGCAGTCTTCGCACCGCCTCTCGAGCGCCAAGAGGCCCACGAGCATCCTCTTCTGGAGCCAGCAAGCGTACGCCAGGCGCTGTACGGTCAGAGAGTCTGCACGCCTGCTTGTTCCAGAGTAAAGTGTCCCTTGAGGAGGGGCTGCTTCAGCAGCAGCCAGCCTTGGACTCAGGAGCTGTGTAGCGCCTGGACTGGTATATACGAGCGGCAACTGCAGCAGATGGCAGTAACACGTCATTTAGTATATCACAGAATGGAAAATAGTCTGTGGTTGCTGAAAACCCTTAAGGGAGGTAGCCACACCAGCTGCAGTTCACGACATTATTACTTTGTGCTGTTGTCTAGATTCAACTAGGCTGAAACATGAGCGTTTTCCGGTAGAATTTTGCGAAAACACAACTGTAAATTCACCATTGATTGATTATATGTAGAGCACAGGGTTCACCTCAGGAGGCATCTTGGTGCTAGGAGTTCCTTACAGGCCTGTACCAATAAAAGAACTAAGGCAACCAGTCACATAATAACACGGCAGAGAATACAGTCAGTAAAATAAACATCAGCACGCGCCTCGCGCTGAAAGTAAAAAAGCAGCAGGGGGAGGGGATAGAGGAGGGAGCCTGGGCCTAGTTCCCTTGCGGGAGCGAGCAGGAACCATCTGTTTGTAATTATTAACAGATGGTTCCTGCTCGCTCCCGCAAGGGAATCGCCAAACGTGCACGCGTTGCCATTGAAAGCAATGCAACGCGTGCACGTTTTTGGGACACAAACTAAATCGATTGCTAAAGGTCTTCCTAAGCAACGCATGCGCGCTGCGTAGGCGAGACCTAAAAAGGACAACTAAACACCTGCAACAGCCACACACCACTCAGAAGGCCATGCACAACAGCGAGATATGTGCGGTGAGCAGGAGCAGTGATGGAGGAAAACAGCAATATTACAGGACCTTTTGACTGGTGCCAATATAAAACTAGGGCAAATCATTATTTTTGGTCCGTGTGGGCTATGAAATGGGGCAAAAAGATTCTGCTCCATTGTGGATCACAGAAAGATCAAATAATTTAGCATCAGGGTAAAAGTGGATGAAATGTACTGTAAACCACTGTCAAAAGTAAAATCAAAAACAGTTAATAATTTTAAAGTTTTGATACAGAGTTAAGAAACAAGCCCTACTCCATTGTTAGCCGTACAAAATCAAAGTGACTTTGCTGCACTTTTGCTTTTTGTATAATATGTAATAAAAAATGGAACAAGCTGATTTTGCCTGAAACTTTGTGCTATCACTCCCATTTTACAAGTGGCAAAATAGGCAAGTTTAAAGCATTTGCTTCAAGTTTGCACAAGAGAGAAACGTTCCAATACAGAATTGAAATAGAGGCTTGGCAATGGCACAGCCTGCTGGGGGCGCCACATGCAACACCGTCATTAATCTCTGCGGTGGTTTGCGCTATTTCTGGAGGAGCACGCATGGAAACAAGGGGGGTGTGGGTGAAAAGTCTGACCATGCACAGTTAGCTTCCCGGATATCGACGTTAGTTAGGAAAAGTGCATCGATAGTGGATCATAGAAAGTCAGCGAGGGTTTAAATACGAAAACAAAGCCCATCGACCAGAATCTGACCAGTCGGAGAACTGCGAGACAAACAGAAAAGTAAGATTTTTTTTTTTTAACACATATTGGCTGTGTCTCAGTAGCTCTGGAGTCAGATCCATCATGTCGGGTACAATTTGAGGTTTGATCGGTCATGTTTTATTGCATTTAATAGCATGCGCTCATGCATGTTTTATGCTTCCGCATACCAGGCGCAAAATGAGTTTCTTGTTCAGCAGCTAGGCCCACAATCCAAATAATTGAATGCATTACATTTTATAATATCTTCTTTCACGAGATGTGAGGAACACAATGAAATGAGCTTTGAGAAGGAAACCTGTGAATGTATTAAAAAGTCTAGAATAAAGTTGCAGTCGTGCAGTGGCAGAATTATAAGTCAAGTTGTAGTCGCCTGTCTGGATGAAAACCTAACCACTGGTACACACTGTGCCCCCTTGATAGGATACCCTTCTCCCAACCCAGACCTAGTAATTCTAAGGCATCTTTAAGTATTTCGTGCATTAGCAGACAATAACCCCTAAAAGCACCATAAACCAGAAGGTGCCCATAACAAGACGTTTACAGATAAGCAACATACAATATGTCAGGCTTCTTGCTTTGACAAGAGAGTTCACTATGCTAAGATCCATCAGGACTACATCCCTTGGCAATGTTTATAAAATTTCAAACTAGATGAGCAAGATGGAGGCAGCAGCTCCCTTGGTGCCTGGAGGGAAACCCACATATTTCAGGGCTCCGTGAGGCAGGTTCTCCCTTTGGCTTTCCTTGCAACGTGCGAAGAGAGGCTGATTCAGTGGTATTCCAGGGATCCCGATGCACAGGGTCAACCCTGTAAAGCCAATGGGCTTCCAGGAGCAGCAGGAAAAGTTCTCCCTGGCTCCACCACCTCAAAAGTGGGAAATCTTTACAATCGTGGAAGTGCGCACTTGGTCTCCTTGGTGGAAGGAGTAGGGTGGAATGGGTGTGGCCACAACATGCAACAAGTTCCCTTTGGAGAATAATAGCACTCAGGATTTCCCAAATGCGATCTGTGATCCTAGCTCTAGGGCGTCTGCTGCAAAGATTACCTTACCACATCCAAGTGGTGACTTCTTTTTTAGCTGGCCATATTTGGATGGGCTCTTCTGTGTTGGGCTCCTTGTGTTGTGTCCCTGCTTAGAGGAACATTGGGCAGGGCCCTCCAAACCCCTAGATTGTTAAGAAGGGTCTGATACCTTCTCCGTAGAGGGGTGGAAAAGGGCGGTCCTACGTTGGGCGGATTATGAAGGGGCGATACAAGAGAGCGTCCAGAAGGGGCCGGGGTTCCTTGGAGGCTGTCAGGGCATGGGAGGCATTGGTGACAGCATTAAAGCACCCTGACTCCTCCTCCCTTGAGGAGGCGCAAGATACCCCCTGATATTGTACGTCACACAACTACTTCCTATGTCGAATTCCGCTCTACAGCCACATAGTTTTCCCTCAGCATGCGATGTCGGAAGGGAGCCTACAGGACTAGAAAATATTAAGTCAGCATAGATCACTACCTCACACCATCAGTATGTTGCATCTCAAATGGGGACATTAGAGTCATCCTCGGCACGCCTAGAGGAAGGGGGGGAAGTGAAGGGAGGGAGGTGTTAGTTTAACCATTCCAGTTTGATTTGCAATATATGCCACGGAGAATCTTTACTTGGATATGGCTGGAAGGGTACCTACATATGAACCTATATTTCATTATACATGATATGTATTCATGGATGGACTAACACTTCCTCATATCCAGCCTAGCCTAAAGGAGGCACCCCTGTCCATCGGAGGATTGAACTCCCATAAGTATTATTGACTGATTGTGTAGTGCCACATTTGTGACTTGATATCACTTTGTAAACAATAAAATCTGTTTAAAATAAAAAGAAGGTTTAGATACCTTCTTTACAGCTTGTGCACTGCTGATTAATGCACCATATGCCAGCATGGCTGTCGGGCCTGGACATGCCCGGGTTATCTCCTGACCAGGTGTCTTCTTGGCAGCAACATTCCAAGGTTCTCAAGGCAGACCTGCCTGCACTCCTCAGACACCCAGGACTTCAGCCACTGTATGGGTGCCTATGTGTCCCATCAGCAGCCTCTGGAGTGAGCTCTACATGCTCCAGGGACACCTATATCAGGACCATACATCAGAAGTGTGAGGGGAGCCCATTCCTTCAAACTCCCTCGACTAGTCCTAAGAGGATGTCAGAGAGTTAGTGCCACTATCCCTGCTGTACACAAAAGTGCAGGGATACAAGTCCCAAATGGGGTCCTTCACATTCCAGACAGGGGCTCATCAATGGGGCAGGTCCGTCCTCCTGTTTCTCTGTTTTCGCTTCTTCTCAACGTTTGTTTCCTGTGAAGGGGCTTTACAATGAAGGTGAAAAGTTTAGAACGTGTGAGTGGTCTATACAATTCAGTGATGCTACATTGCCCCTTCATCCCTTACTGGCACTTCCACATAGTAGCTCAGTAGCAGCCCAATCCCTCACACTGGGAAGAAACTAAAACAAGCATTGGCATAGCCAATAGGTCTCGCCTTTGGGACCTTATAAGTGTTTAGCGAGAGCTATTGCCTTTCCCAGTGTGTTTAAGCTATGGCGTAGCGTAGTGTGTCTGCTGTACAGTACATTAAAAAATTATAAGCATTTTTGTTACCTTATATATAATTAGGATGATATTATGTATTATTGAACAACTGTATTAAAAAAGAAATAACATAAAAAATGCTGCAACGCATGTCTACCATGAAGACAAACCTTGTGGGATGTTTCCGGGTTATGTGCACTTGTGTCAGTGCTGGGGCACCTTGAAAGCAAATGGAAGTGATGATATACTCAAGCTTTAAGTCCCTTGCATGTGAATAACAAGCAAGCTCCTATTAGGAGAATACTATACGCTTACACGCTCTTGGAAGGAGGGGAGACAGAAATAGGGGAGCCCTTTTTCTAACATTAATTTTCTTTCTGAGTGCAACAGAGCTAAACACAAACATATACTTCCATGCATCCAAATTCTGAAATGTGCCTGAAAAATCGAGGCAAAATTACTAAACAAGTTCTGGTAAGAGTAACTGCAGAATCCACTTAGCCATACCGCCTCACAGAAGCCAAGAATAACAAGCAGCTTGAAGTAAATATATTGGCTCAACTCTCTCAAAACTAATGCCCCATTTAGTTTAACAAAAGACACAAAAGCTTACCTTTTTATCATACCAAACATCAATGGCTTTTGTTAAGATTGTCTCCCTGCTCTCAGCATGTTTGCTTCAGCAGAAAAGTGGCTCAGTGTGACACTGTTTCTTGAGGTAGGGCCGTACACAATCCCGAAAACAAGATGGAGCAGTGCAGCAGCGGAGGAACCAAATCCTGGCCCTCGATACTCCTGCTTCAAATGCCGAGGATCTGACGCCGATCACGCAAAAGAACTCCGAGCAATAGACAAACTTTGAAGCTATGAGATCATATCTGCCTTGTAAAAGCGGTCATCGTGATCACGTACCATAAAAATGGAAAAGGTATTTCAAGTAAATAAACAACTCTCCTTACGTGAGATGTTGAAGGGCCATATCTATGTAAACGAAAATGGCACCCGAATAATTATTTTCAGTTTAAGATCATTAAAGTCAATATACCAGGGGCCACTGTCAGTATATTGGTCTGAAGCCTGTGGGTTCTCAGATTTGCTGTTTAAGTTATGAATATATGTTTGTAAATGTATGCTAACTGCTGCCAAACAACTCACCCAAACTTCCATTTTGTATCTTCTCAACAAAGCGCACTGCCTTGGTAGATACAGTCCTGCTCCAGGAGTAGCAGGGACATGGAACAAGCCAGCCATGCACCACAGTAAGTCCCATGCAGCCCCAGTCCAAGCATGGACACAATCTATAGTCAAGTGCAGTTCCAGCCTAGGCCAATAGCAAATGCAGGCAGCAGATACACATCACACTCAGGCCCAAGCAGTCCTAGTCTAGGCCAATATCCGTTGCAGGCAGCAGACACACACAGCACTCAGTCACATGCAGTCTCAGCCTAGACAGCCATCAGTTGAAGCAGCAGACATACATCGCAGTCAGTCTTACTCGATCCCAACCACGGCAACATCAGTTGCAGGCAGCAGACACACAACAAAGCAGTGCCAGTATAGGACAACATAAGATGTAAGCAGCAAACACACAGCAGCCAGTCCCAGACAGCACCAAATTAGGCCAACATCAGATGCAGGCACCAGACACACAGCACAGTCAGTACCAGGCATCCAGTCTAGGACAACATCAGTTACAAGCAGCAAACACACTCTGCAGTCAGTCCTAGGCAGTTCCAACGAAGCCAAACATCAGTTACAGGCAGCAGACACACCACAGGCAGTCTCAGTCTGGAACAACATCAGTTACAGGCAGCAGACACACACCACAGGCAGTCTCAATCTGGAACAACATCAGTTACAGGCAGTAGGCACTCACCGCAGTCAGTCCCATGCAGTCCCGCCCTAGGCCAACATCGCGGTCAGTCCCAGTCTAGGACAACTTAAGTTGTAGACAGCAGACACTTACCGCAGTCTGTCACCTGAAGACCAGCCTAGGTCAACTTCAGTTGAAGGCAGCAGGCAAACACCGCAGTTAGTCCCAATCTATGACATCAGTTGCAGGCAGGGGTTGCACACCTCGGTCAACTTTAGTCAAGGACAACATCAGCTGCAGAGGCACCACATTCAGCCCTCTGCGTTCCTTCCTAGGACAAGATCAATTGCATGCAGCAAACAAACACCGCAGTCAGTCCAGTCTAGGGCGACATGAGTTGCAGACTGCAGACGCACAACACAATCAGTCCTATGTAGTAGCTCCCTAGGCCATTATCAGTTGCAGGCGCAGACAGCTCACCGCAGTCAGCCCCATGCAGCCGAGGCAGAATTACTGACATGGTCTAGATATAACAACACCGCCAGTGCCACGAAGCGAGCACAGGCAGCAGGCACTTATCGCAGCCACATGAAGTAGCAGCAGTGAGAGGCAGCAAACATACTCGGATCTCAGCTGTGATCACTGCAGTCAGTAACAATCGGAAGGCGCACTCTTCTTCCTTTCTAGCAGTTTAAATACAGCAGTAGCCTCACGTGAACACAGCAGGCAGCAGAATGCCTCCCCTCTACGTTCTGCGCAGCCAGCAGGCGCTCTTTAGCCTCTTTAAAACAGTCTCTACTGAGGCCGACGATGGCAGAGATACAGGCAAAACGGACTGGGCAGACATGCCCAAAGCAGGCAGGAGACGTAGCAGTGCAGTCCCTAGGTTTCAGGCAGACCCTACTACATACAACCACAAACGTCAGCTGAAGGGAAACACAGACTTAACATTAACCGCTGACGTAAAATTAAGTCCCTGCACAACCAGCACACCTCACAGTCCCAACCAGCCCTGGCTACATAAAGGACGGCCAGGCAGCACATAACCACGCCTGTGCCTTAAATTCCAGCCCCATAACAGGCAGGGATGCACACCTCGGCACAGGCGGCAAACACATTTTCAGCCTGCACACGAAAGAAGCCGGCAGAGTCACTCGTCTCTTCGCCGGGCAGAGCCAAGACAGGCAACTAATGCACGGCAGCCTGTGCACAGGCAGCAAGCAAGCACACACCTCGGTTGACGCCTGCAGTTCCACCAGAAATCAGCGGGCAGCCCTCATTCCGTTGACTCCGTGCAGCTCCAGCACAGGCAGCAGCAGTGACACAGGCAGGTGACGCGCCTCTCAGCCCACCACAAGTAAAGGAAAGTAGATCCTAATTCCGAAACTGCACGCGCTCTTACCCCACAGAGGCCTGGTCCTGCATGCACGGTGCTCCAAACCCCCTCCTAACAAGCCCGGGCACGTACCTCACTCCCAGCCGGGCAGCACCGCACCACGGGGACGAGGGAGGGGCCGGCGCCAGTACCGAGGCTGGGCAGAGTTAGACGGACTCGTGCCACAGTGCGAGAAAACAAAGAAGCGCCTACCATTAGGTGTAAATGAACTTTTCCCTGTTACAGACTATAAGGGTCACGATGTGGGCGCTCCATGATAAAAAAAGACAAGCGCGCGCCTCGCGCTGAAAGTAAAAAAAAAACAAGTTTGACGAGGAGAGGAGGAGGCAGTAGGGGGAGGGTAGAGAGGAGGGGGCCTGCGCCTGTTTCCCTTGCGGGAGCGAGCAGGAACCATCTGTTAATTACAAACAGATGGTTTCAAAGCTCGCTCCCGCAAGGGAATAGCCAAACGTGCACGCGTTGCCATTGAAAGCAATGCAATGCGTGCACGTTTTTGGCCCAAAAAGTGAATCGATTACTAAAGGTCTCCTCCTATGTAGCGCATGCGCGCTGTGTAGGAGAGACCTAAACATGGGTTGAAGCAAAATTGACTCTTGCATCTTCCTCTGCCAAGAGAAAGCTAACCTCTCTACGGTGGGACTATATTTTTCCAGGGGGCCGCTGATCTGCCATGTGGACAGCAGAGTAATTAACTTTCAAAGCAATGCAGCTCTAAGCATGGATCCCATTATGGCTTCTTCGGGGGAATATGCATAAATGTATGAAAGAACTTATACCCAATACAACAGACTCTTGTTATGAGTTCATGACTCAGAACATTGATAGGAAAGAACACATCAACGATGCGTCTACCATTTTAGGCACAATTTACCAAAGGTGAAAACCAGTTGAAACTCTACAGATTTAAACTTCACCCAAAAAGAAATGTAACACGTCTTTTTGAATCCCTTATTAAATTCTACAGAATTTGAAGGCCACAACCAATTTAGTCTGGGTTTCATCTATGACAGTGCTACCTGTGTGCGGATGCCACACCGAGTCAGACTTACTCACCCGCTGCCCATGTGTGCACCTGTGTTCATGTGTAACTTGCGCAATTACCCCAGCTGCCCGAAAGTGGATCTAATTTTAAAAGATCGGCACTGGCGCTCACAGATTAATATCATTTTCACATAGAAACAACAATGTGTAATACTTCATAAGAGGCTCCCAGGCCATAGCAAAGGCCCAAAAACAGAGGTCCAAAAGCAAATAAATGTGATTTCACAGGTTAGAAACAGACTCTTTACAACTTGCCTTCCATACGCAATCCTTTCAACTGTTTATAAGGCAACCAATGTTAAAAATATTAATAAAGAGTATGATATGAATTTCTATTCATTATGGGGGATCTTGGACCATTATGAGTCATGACTTCCACTTGTAATGCCGGCCTCATTGCGAGGTAACCAGATATAGTTTACAAACACGACTTTGTCATATTGTGAAACCATGCTCATGGTGTGAAAGTCTTAAAGTTCCACGATGTTTCGCATGCTCGCATGACCAGACATGTCTATACAGTTAATACTGGTAATGTTTTGCTGTGGCTTAATTCAGAGTTTGCTTTCATTTAGAAGTTATGTGCAAAAGCCTATGTTCTGCCTGGAAATAAATTATACAAAGAAATTTGTATTCAGCCTAGAAATAAACGATGTGCAAAGGCTTGTAAAGTGATTAAAGTGTAACATTCACTCGCTGTGTTTACGAACACTATGTGCTCAGCTTCGGGGGTATAGCTTGTAAAAAAAAAAAAAAAAAAACTTCCTTTCTAATTCCCTCATGCTCATCTTACAATAAGCGAAGAGGTACATCACACAAAGTGTACAAAAACCCTCAGCACGAGTCCCAAACATTATTTTCAATTAGAGCTACTTGTGTTCAATGAAAAACCTTTTGAGCTGCTATTATTATAAGCGCTGTAATAGTGACCACATCAGACAAGATTACATTAGGGACCAACCTGTGCAAAATTACCACCAGTAATAACTCAGTGCATCAGCAGGGTGGCCAGCAGTAATGTAAAAAGGGATTTATCAACTTGGAATTCCTTTATATGGCCACTACATAATAGTCAGTGCTACAACATCCCAACACCAAGGTAATGGTATTAGTAATAAGTCTCCCCAATGCCAGAGGATTTACCACTCAAATATAACTTTAAATATAGTTTGTCAATGCATCTATTTCTTTCTCCAAACATCAACTTCGGAGTTGTGAAAAAAACACACATTTTCGTCTCAAATGCACACTTTTCAATTTTGGTATGCATATATTAATTCAGCCAAGGAAAAACTTCTAATTTATTAGGCCGGGCTGCACACAGGGGAGCTACTTACAGGTAGCTGGAGAGCTAGCAGTACCTTATGAGCTACTCATTGAGGAAGCTTTAACCAGTCGGAAGGAAGGTAATTCAGTCCTAGCGGACTACGCAGGATGGGTGAACGACCTGGCCATGAACTTTGACTTTCCCTCCGCAAAGGGTAAACTCTCTCTGGCAAGCCAAGAGGAGGGATATTGTACAGTGGGAGGAGGGACACCTTTAGAGACCGGCTACAAATAAAATGTAGGTTCCTACTACTGCTTATACCTACTGCCGCTTATTAAAATGGAAGGAAGTCTGTTGATGTTTACTTTTCTAATAATTGCATGTGCTTACGTTTTACTTATTATAATTTTTCAATGTAATACTTTATATTCCAGATTACAGTATAATAAATGTTTATAAGTACATAATTGTGGTAGGCATTTAGTTCTCAAAACTAAAGGGGGTGGGGGTAAAACAAATCACCTCACAAGAGTTTGTGGTGGGTCTAGAGCAGTCTCCGCATTACTTACCCCACGGAGGTTCAGTTGCTTGCCTAGCTCTGCGTACTTGCAGGCTACTACCCACATGGATTAAAGGGCCACAAAGGAAGGAGAGGGTAAGATTACGTCTGGCTAATAAAAAGCCTTTGTGGCCCAAAGCTTTAGTTAGCCCAGAAGAAGAGATGAAAACCAGGAGTACTTTCCTTTTTAGACTGCATTAAAAGAGTCTTGCTTTCTATTTAAGGATTAACATGAATAAACTGTGAATATAGGTCAAGAGCAGGCATTCCCATGTGACAATGGTGCGTGCCTCATGTACCTCTCAAGTATATGTTGGAGGTGCTGCAGTTCTAAACCATCCAGATGTAAAATTAAGTGTTTTATTTTGAAAACCAGACAGACATTTTCAAAGTATCTTACACTTTTTCTATCAGGTTCAAATGGCATTTTTGTTTAGCACAGCGGAAAGGAATCAAGCATGGTTTGGTTTCAAGGCACTGCTTTGCTCTGGCTGCAGCTTTACAAGCCATCAAATATCCATTTACCTCTACTTAAAGAACCAGGAACCAACTGCAAAAATAACAGGTTTTTAGTGGGGTGTAGCAGATGCAGAGTTTTGATTAATGGACTGAGACACCACTTGTCAAATTCTTAGAACATTTTCTGTAAACCCCGAGTCAGAGAAGCAAGATGTGTGGGCATTTAATATCGCAGATAGAAATGATCGTGTGAAGTCCCTCTGATATGGCGTGTGGTAACTACTGACCAATAGCTTTTCTGAGTGTAGCTCCTAAGGTGGACCGGATGAAGTCACAGTGTATGTATGTGGAAGGAGTCAGTGTAGTAGAGAAGCGGCAAGTGTTCAGAATGGATGCTGACAATCGAAAGGTGAGAGGGCCATGTGTATGAGGCTGCTGGAGTTGCAAGACAACATGAAATTGGCCAACAGATATAAAATTGGTCCCAAAAACCAAGCGTTGACCACAATTGATGATCCAACTGTTTGTATTTTCAAACAAGTCACAACTTGTAAAAATATTTGAAAGTTGTGTATACAAACTACTAATTTCCTTTAAGAACGAGAAGCACCTATTAACGCATTATCAATATGGTTTCTGCCTCTGCTGCAGCATTAAAACAACCACTTTAAAAATTACAGATTAGGCCGCATCATGGGGAAATCGCTCAATCGTAATTGACGCAAATGACCCACAGAGATAAATCCCTACAATGAAACAGCACGTTTTTCCAATGACAGGTGCTGAGAAGGTACACATCCTCCGCAGCAAATAATCATTAAAGGCTAGAAAATATCACCGCAGGAAACTCACGGATGTTTTCTTGTGTTCTTCAGGGCTCTCTGTTAGCTCCGACGCTTTTCAACCTGTAACTCCAGGTGCTGCGTCCTCTGTTTGAGGGAGAAAATGTCTCTATCCATAAAACTTAATAAAAAATGCATATTTCACTCCTGCCTGACAAAACTTCTAACCTTGAGGGTGAACACTTTAAATGCTCAATCTACCAAAAAATGAGTTCATACTCCTCACTGATCAGGGAGAAAATCTAAAGTGAAAGATTTCTCTCCAGTAAAATCACTTATTTTCTCGACTCCACCCTTTCATTTAGCCTTTACAAACACAATTGCCAAAGCTGCCAATTTTCAAATGTGTACTCTCCAGCAAACACTAGAGCAGCACACACCTTGTTCTTTCTCAGTTCGTTTTTGGAAATGCCACATTAGCAGGTTTCCCACAATCTGCCAATGACCATCTGAAAGTGGTTCTTTAACCCATTGCCAGACTGCTACCATGTTCGAAAACATACAACCACATCCCTCTTGTACTTGAATACCAAAGTGAACTTAGAAGCAAAAAAAAAAAAACCTCTACCTGGAAGTCCTGAAGGTTAAATCCCCTCGAACACAAAACTAAACACTTTCTCATGCAGCAACATCCCCCTGGACCGCTCTCTGCCTCTCTCTGTCCAACAAGTAATCCAGGCTCTGATTCCGTCAAGATTGGACTATGGCAACATTCTTTATCTTGGGACATCCAAGTCCTCACTCAAACGTCTGCAGGTGGTGCCAAATGCTGCTGCTAGGTTGCTATTCCATCTCCCTAAATAGTCTTCTACGTCCAATCTTCTTCAAGACCTCCACTGGCTGCCAGTAGAAAAGCAAATCCAGTTCAAAGCACTGTGTTACAAGCATAAAGTCATGCCTAAGGCAGGTCCACAGTATTTAAGACTGTTGGTGACATACTACCGTCCCAGCCGTTCCCTACGTTTCAGTAACTGTAATCTCTGTGTTGTCTCCAGAACCAGAAGAACTCGTCAGGGTAGCCAAGCTTTCTCTTTTCTGGGTCCTAAGCTGTAGAATGCATTATCCGCCTTGATGAGAATGTGCCAATCCTTAAGTGCTTTGACAAAACTTTTGTAGACCTGGCTCTTCTTAATTCAACTTCTGGTACACCGGTCCTGATGCTTTACTAAACATGCATAGCGTTAGAAAACCCTGTCGGGTAGCTTTGCGCTCCATAAATCTAAAATAATAATAATCATCTCCCAGCTGATCTAAAAACCCACCATACTCTATTATCTTTCAGAAGAATTCTGAGAACTCACCTCCTTTGTTTGTTCCCTAACTAGATAAGATACTAAATCCAGCCAACCACTGTTCTGGCTGGATTTTGTATCTTATCTAGTCTGGCTATTTCCAGTACTCGACCCATCACATTTCCATGTATCCTGCATTTCTCGCTTCCAAATTACTGATGCAGACTTGCCTAAAGCAATGTGATACAAAACTATTAAATTAAATCAAAACTGGAAAGGGTCAAGAACTGGAAAGAGAAGATGACAGGTTGAACTGAATCTGAGAGGACCAGAGCTCATAAAACAGACCACAGAAGACATGCCCACCGGTGACACTTCTTAAGAAAGTCATCCTGCGGTCTCCCTTCTGATACTCGATGAGGGGAATTCTAGTGTCCATACCTATAGCTAGACTAGGCCCCTGCCAAGGACCTGAAATGGATGAGGACCGGGCTGATATGGCAACATTTCAAGTGAGATCTAGGATTACGCTCCAGTAGTCGGGCAGATGCTAGACACTCCGGTCAAGTGAGACTACTTGTCAAGAAGGAAAGATGGTAACAATTAGGTTTAACCAGAGTAAGTCCAGGAGGAGTTTGACTGATATAACTCTAATAGATCAGTACTTGGTAACAACTGCTTGATTATTATGATTTGTGTTTCTCCATACAGCAAAGAGGAAGGTTCATCGGCAAGATGTGGAGTCAGATCCCTAATGGGGGAGAGTGCCTGTTAAAGGTGAAAGGTGGGGACATCAAATCCCAAGCAAAGATTAACCGTGTTGATGAGCGGAGATTAAAAGCACAACCTTTTAAAAGGTTGGCTGATGTAGCTCAAGTTGGTTTTACAAAATGAATTTATAGCATAAAACATGAAGAACATAACTAGCATTGGCATAGCCAATAGATTTTGCCTATGAAAGATCTACTGGCTTTATCTATTCTTTATAGACATGTTGCCCAGCAGCCTGCGCTGCTGTGCAACATGGCTTAAAGTAAAGAAAAAAAGGCGCTATGACACAGACAGCGTTGATCGTTTCATAGTGCTTTTTTTTCTTTAAGCCATGTTGCACAGCAGCCCATGCTGCTGTGCAACATGTCTAAAACAAATTCACAAAATTCCCCTAAGGACCAAAACATGAATCGCATGCAACACTCAACTTTTACCAAACATACATACTACATTCAAAAACATTTTTTCCCATAAGAAAGTACCACAAGAATTGTGAAAAATATGTATGGTTTTAATTCTCCTGTAAAAAAATAATAATAATAAAACAAAATGTTTCCACACATGCTCAGTATCCAAATATCACAATTTGTTTAAAAACACATATAAATCATGACCAATGATAATAGTCAATAGTCTAAAATCTTATGACAAAAAGACAATGACATGAGGGAGAACAATTAAGACACAAGTTAGTCTATTAAAAAGTCTGCATGCAAACCTGCTATTTGTATCAACAGGGATTCATGATCATATCCATATCTCATACAGAACATCCCAGTGTACAGCAAATTCTGCTCTAATATTCTGTCAACACATTTTGGTGGACACTTGTTAAAAACCACCTCCTTCAGGACTACACACAAATTTTCTCTCCCACCAAAATTCATATTTCTAGTTTAATTTAGTTTAAATAAGAGAATTAAAACCATATATATTATTCTCAATTCTTGTGGTACTCGCTTGTGGTAAAACAAAAAAATGTTTTTGAATGCAGTATGTACGTTTGGTAAATGTTGAGTGTTGCATGCAGTTCATGTTTTAGTCCTGAGGGGAATTTTGTGAATTCATTGTTAAGTGGTACCCTGTCCCCCTGGCCTGTGGGGTCCCTCTCAATTTTCCTGCTATATGTCTAAAATACATGAAACTAAGCCAAATAGCACTCACATCTGCACAAGGTGATTGGCTTTGTTTAATGATGGTTTGTGGTGTATGGAAGGGAGCCTTGGGGGACGTGGGGGGGAGCAGAGAGAACCGTGGGGGTAGGTGGGTGGCAGCAACATTACAGACACTGGGAGGAGGGGCAAGTAATACGAGGGAGGTGTGGGGGAAGCGTAGCAGCAACACAACGGAGGGCGAGGGGTGCTGGGGCAGGCAACACGAGGGAAGTGTGAAAGAGGAGGGAGGAAGAAGCAACACGACAGGAGGAGGGACTGGAACACACATGCCCTCTTAGAAAGTGCATGTAAATAAGCGAAACAAGAGTGCCTGCAGGAGCCTGAAGCCAGTGGAAGGACACTGGCAGCAGACATAAAACGGTACTTGGTCCATGTTCCATGGCAGGGACACATACTGAAGCCCCAGGAAGAAGTAGGAGGCAAGCGGGAGGCAGTGACCAATAAGAAGCAAAGAAACAAGAGTGACGTTGAAACCTGCCAATGGTAAGTAATGAGCAGGCTCTGAGCCAGTCTTAAGCTTTTTTTTTTATTTTTTAAAACAAAAGAATTTGCCAACAGTGCATGCGCTGTCTTAGACGAAACCTAGAAATGATGGGAAGTTACACTCCTTATGCTCATGCTCAAAAATAAAGTTCACATGTTTAACAATTAAAAAAGTTTTTTTAATGTAAAACGTGTATTATTTCATGAATGAAACTATAAATCACAAACATTTGAAATATTCTTGATATTTTCTTGTAATTTGGATGCTTTATTTACAAACAAGTTATTAGCAAATGTAATAACTCAAGGTCATATTAACAAGCGATACATAGATGTACGCAAACTCCAAATTCTCAAAAACAGTGCATGTATGCTGGAGAGGCCCAGGCCCTAAACTTACATCTGCATTTGCTCGACACTGCAGACTAAATAAAAAATGACTTGTTCTTTTTTCTTTAGAGGGAAAATGATTTGCCATATTAAAGCTTCCCCTATGCTTTCAAAAAATAGGGATGTGCCACTTTCAGCACAACTTACACCTAGGGTACTGTGGAATAGGTTAATAAGTGTAAGGAAGACTAGGAGAGGCATAGCAACATTTGTGACTACCCACAAAGTTACCCCATTGTGGTTACTCATATAATCTTTTTGAAAATTTCCCTAGAACCAGCCACTTCTTCACCCCTTGATAGGACATTTGGATGCTTAAAAATCCGCAAATCTTATGTATTGTTCGCAGTCCTAAAAACTTAGTGCATTTAAAAAAAGAGCAAAACCTGATAACTTTTTCAGAAAAGCAACTAATTGTAGAATATGAAGCGACCCCTGTGCATTCTATCCAAATCAAGATATTCGACCACAAGATAGGCCACATGATAATCAATCTACCTACTAAACACTTGAGGTCTAGACACAAGGCCACCCAGACCATCCCACTGTCAAATACAACAGCTTCACTATTCTAAAGCTGTGCTGTATTATACCTGTGTAGACTTTTTAAAACAGATCTAATTATGTTATCATTCTGATTGGAAAAAAAGCAGGTGCCGAAAGGCGTTGAAATAAAATTCTAACTTAAACTACAGTCTACATTTTCCCTACACAATTCACATTTATATACGAAAATTACTTTAAGAATAGGAGCGAATAGGAGCGTAGAGTTTTCAATCATTAACTGCCACCTTTTTGTAAACAAGACATTTTATTAGATTATCTCACAGGGATATACATTTTAATCCAAAGAACTTATTTGCTTAGTCGGATAGCAGTTTCCACAATATCCTAATGTAGTTACAGTTCATATAGTCTAAAACAACCCTTTTTTTCAACTATAGAAGTGAGTTGTTTCATTATTTCTACGATCACTCTAACAACATTCCACCAAGTATACAATATTACACTAAGGGGTGTAGCCAGCCTTGCCAGAGTGGGGTGAGCAGGGGAAGTAAATTATATAAAACGTCCTGGTGCTTTTGGGCATGTCGGTGGTTCAGGTGCCAGACGGGCATATCCACAGTTCAACTATATTGACTAACGGCACATATGTAACCACTATACAATAGTCAAAACATGGTATAATTTAATTCTCTAATTTACAGAGGGTTGTTGATTTTTAAAAACATTAGGCTAATAGTAGAAAGTTATCACTTAACGTAGGTGCTCAAGTTGTCCTCGAGCATTTAAAAAATAAACAAGAGAATTACCAGCGCCCATTCTACGTGAAAAGTTGTGGTCTCTTGAAAGAAACCGAGGTCTCTCAAAAGGTTTGCTTCAAATGTATTAACTTGTTTCTGTAGGAATCGTCTGATGCTTGTTTGGACTGTATGCATCCAATGTTTTTACTTTTTCCACTTATTGGTTACACATAGTTTGGTGCACAATTTTCAAATTCCCATTGGTCTGCTCGCTCTGAGCACCACCGTTGCTTTGCTCATAGGTTCCAAAGTCTCTTCACTAATGTACTATGTTCTACTACAACTTTTAGCTTCCAACATAAGTTTCCCAATCAAACCAGCCTTGGGTTGAAATAAAGAATACATATCTTACTATTCCACTGCTTTAACTTTCGTTTGAATATGTTTACTGGATACCGGACAGTTCCGTTACAGTAGGCGTGCACAGACTTTTCTTTAAGACACAGAGCTTCTTTCTAATTCCAGCCATTGTAAAAGCCAGCCATGAATATACACAGTGCTATAAAACACCAATGTGCTGTATATAAAGCAACTCAAAACATGAAAGTTTTAAGATATTTTGAAAAATATATTTTTAAATACGAATTAGAAGCCTCTGCTAGAACCTTGCCCATCTGCCAATATTTGGAAAGCTTCATTGTGGAAAGGCAATGGACAGACTGCTATATGAGAACCTGCAAGGGGAGAAGGCATATTTTGAGCCCGTGATTATAATAATGGGATCTGGATATTTGAATAAACTAACTACTATCATTAGAAAGGACCTACTTTCAGAAATCTTTTTCCAAAGTGCCTTCTGCATGGCCACAAGTATTAGAGTTTACAGTTATTGAGAAGATCGGATTATAATGTACAGAACAATTTACCTGGCCAGGAACGGTGCAAGAATATTTGGTGGTCCAGGGAATTGTTTTTGCTGCTGGTGCTCTCCCCTTCCACTAAGAAATGAGAATTTTTTCAGGTTTATTCGTGTAACTTGGTGCTACTTAGTCGTTGCCATAAAACTAGAGCCTGGCCAGAATCTAGCATTTTAAACCACCTGCAATTGAAATACCATTTTCTTGCATTACTGAATTTTATCCACCTTGCATCTGCCCTTTAAAGGTGCCATCAAGTGAAGAAAGGACACAGTTCTATTTACCGAGATCTGCATCAATAACTGTCAATAATAAGCAGTCTAGATGTATATATGTATATATATATATTTTAATTTATAACTTTATTTTCGATCACTAAGATCATAAAAGTGAGTACATACTTCTAAATTAAATAGTACATATTTATAAAGGTCGGATATTCAAATGAATAAAAATGGAATATTGTAAACACAGTTTTATAAAATCACAGTTATAAAAACATGAAGGATCAGAGCATCCAACAACTCGCGTCAGCAATATACAAAATAGGCTTTTTGGCAATTTCTTACACATTGCTTATTGTATATAAACAACATATCGCAGCTTCTGTTTAAGATAAAGTTACCAGTGCAGTGCCAATATACACACACACAGTCTAGAAAATATATATATATATATTTATATAAAAACAGAGAAACTTTCCTTTGCCTGGGTACAGCGGGTGCTTGTAATATAAAACACGGATTCAGAAAAAGACCGGGTTTCAAAAGTATCTGTTTCGTCAATTGGCAACGGAATACTGCACTCCCAACAAAGGTGAAGTGAAAATATAAGTCTTACTTCAGTTTGTTATGCGTAAGGGATGGACAACGTGTTTCCGCTGGCGTATTCTGTTGCCAATTGACGAAACAGATACTATGCAAGGTATACCATATATATGTAAATAATACACAGGAGCCTTCAATTGCTATGTAAATGCTAGTATCTCATTTTCTTACTACAGACGACTTATGACGTCTCTGGTCACCTGTAATAAAGAAATGATGTTGAGGTAATAACCTATTACAATTCTATACTGAGTGCCATAGTGTTTGTTGCTGGAGCCAGCAGCCAGGGTAAAAAGCAGGCCACAGAGCATGAGCATAGTTGAAACTGCAGATTAAACAAGCAGAATGAGAACTGCTGTTTCTAAAATTCTGATACACGTCGCTAAAAAGAACAAGCATTGGCATAGCCAATAGGTCTCGCCTTTGGGACTTTATAAGTTTTCAGCTACAGCTATTGGCTTTGCCAATGTTTTTAAGCTATGTTGTAGAGAATTGTGGCTGCTGTGCAGTATGTTGAAAAGCTACAATAAAAAAAGTGTAATTAGTATTTTTGTTACTTTATGTATAACCAAGAAGACATTATGTACCACTAAACAACCCTATTAAAAACAATTAACATAAAACATGTCTTCTATTATTTTTGACCTTGAAATGCTGCAACCTCTTCCTGTCTGTTCTAATGCTTGTTATAGGAAGGTAGAGATAGAAAAAGGCACAGCGAGGGAGAGATAGTGGGGACCGAGATTGGCAGTTTCCCGCGAGACCAAGGCAAATAAGAGAGACAGATGACATTAAGCTATTTAGAAAAGAAAAACAGGCAGCAAAGGTGGAAGGTGCACGGGGAGTGAGGCGCTAACTAAATATACAGAAAGGGGTGACATGAAGGAAGATGCACAGGCAGATAGGCAGGCAGGGAGGGAGTCATGCATACCTAGAGTGAGAGAAAGCCTGGCAGGCAGGGGAGGGAAGGACAGACAGAGAGGTGGGCCACAACAGTCACAGAAAGAGCAGGGACAGATTATAGGAGAGGCGTGAGGGATGCCCTCAAGCGGGTCTGGGGTGGGGGTCAGATTATGTGAGGGAGTGAGCCAGCAGAGAAGAGAAGAAAGGGAACGGCATGTTTGTGGGAGGCAGAGAGTGAACACTAACACGCATAGACGCAATAGACAGGGACGGAGAGAAGTGCGCACAGAGAGTGAGAGGGACTGTTTGGAGAGAGGCATGTAGCCATACAAAGGCAAAGAGAAACAGGCTTAAAGTTAAAGAGAGGCACATGACTATAGCGAGGGGTTTATAAACAGGCAGAGTGCGAACAGGTAAAGAACAGAGAGGAACAGAGGGCAAGAGATACAGGCAGACAGAAAGGCAGTGAATGGAGAGAGGTTTTGATGGGGAGACGGCGCAGAAGAGGGACACTGGTGGACAGAACGGGGCAGAGAGGAGAAGAGGTTTCTGAAGAGGTTTGCTGTTCAATCCTTCCACATAAAGACTCTGTGAAAACATCCTAAAAATGTTCAGTGCATATAAAACAACCAACAAAAGTGTTAAATTGTTAAGAAATAAGATTACTGCGTTAACATTATAGCTCCTAAAAATGGGAATTAGGATGCTGCATCCCAAAAACAGATCGAGGACACATCCACTGCCTCCCTTTCATGACCAACAATACAAGGAAAAATTATTAATCTAAATAAACTTTTCATTCAGGTCGTATCTTACATCAGAGGAGGGAGGTTGGAAGAGGAGGGGGCCGTTCCAGCAATAGATTTGATGTACATTTTTTAAAGGAAAACCATTGACAGATGGACAAACCCCTCTCCATTTCTGACATGCTTGTCTCAAACCCCTACAAGTGATGCATATTAAATACACATTGTAAATACGGTGTGCTCTGTTTACCCGCCGAAATTTGAGAACAAAAGGTAGGTGGGGGGCGCGCATTCAAATGTGGCCATTGTCTCCCGTCAGGTGAAATGTAAATTCTGCAGATGACGGATGACAGGACAGATTAATAGCAGCAGAAGTGGATGAAATGAAGTCCAATTGTAATACGATACAAGGAGATTGAGCAAAGTAAGATATAATTTGTTCAGGGCATGTGCCATTGAGCTGCGCCTTGAGCGCAGCTGTTGCTATGACTGGAAATGCTGGTGACACCAGGATATGGTGGCGCACCTCCGTACTCCATCCGCCCCAGCCAAAGGGGGTCAGCGAGCCACAACTTTAAAGGGTGAGTTAATAGCTGTGGGATCGAACCTGTGACACTTGTTACAGGCCATTTCCTGCTGCCTGAGCATTAATTTACCCAGCTGTCACAAGCAGCTTCAACTTTCCATGCGCCACCCGAATTGGGGGGGGTGATAGGGGGATGCTGCCCGGCAAGACACCAAATAAGCAATTGAATATGGGAATGCATTATCTTATTGTGGCACTCCCAGAACTGCTTTCACTTACCTGATGTACCGATGGCTGGATCCAGTAGTATGCCTCGCTGAGCTGCCTATCTGTGAGCCGGGGCATCCTGCAACAATAATTTACCCTCTCTTCACCACCCTCTTCTTTTCACCATGGCTCTCTGTGTTAGGACGCCCATTAACACCCAGCACAAGCTCTTATTGTGAAGTGAGAATATTCTGGCGAACTTCTGATCTTTCCCAAGAAATGGTTCTGTCGAGATGCAGACCATAATGCGCCACGCACTGCCGCGGTTATTCGTTTTATTCTACTGTAACAAAAGCGCTTTTGTCTGGCTTGCACTTCTGAAGATGAAAGGGGCCAAGGGTCGGTGATCACATGCGTGCTTTGCAATCTGCCGCAGAACAATGAAAGTTTGTTTCATGTCTACAAAATACCAGCTCCGAGGAACTGCACAAACACATGTTTACCGTGGAGATTGACTGCACTGAGATCAGGGGCCATGCACAGAAAAAAAAACCATTGCAGGTTTTATAATCATATTTTTATCAGGCCAAGTGAAAAAATTCTTTTAAGTCTCAGGAATGCATGAAATAGGATTGTAGCCCTTAAATTTCAGTTTGTCACCAGTCATGCTCAGAATAAAAGGTCACTTGATCTACAATTAACAACGTGATCATTGTATAGGCAGTAGTTAAAAACAAGCCGAGTTTAATTAAGTAATATAAGTTTCCTTCATGCACAGGATCATAGACTTCAGGTCAAAAAGAGGCCAGCAACTGCTTGCCATCTTACATGCACGTGCTTACAGTGAACAGTGTTGTTCCTTCTAAGAATGTACAAACGAATGTAGGCATTGCACCTTTTTGTAAGTGAAAGTGAGTGGGCGATGCGATGGATGAATTGAGTGATATAATATATGGGTGGATGACCACTCCGGAGTGGCCCGTGCGAACTTCTGTCAATAGAAAAACTCAACAAGAGCAGCCGCAAAAGCAAGAAACGCCGCGGGACCATTCAAGGCAAAAATGGATGAATTGAGTGATTTAATATATGGGTGGATGACCACTCTGGAGTGGCCCGTGCGAACGCCTGTCAATAGAAAAACTCAACAAGAGCGGCCGCGAAAGCAAGAAACGCTGTGGGACCATTCAAGGCAAAAAAAAAAACAAGCACTTTTCAAGCAATCGTGGCGGCATCCACCTTGCGGGAGCGAGCAGCGGCGCGGCCACGTTAATTACAAACATATGGCCCATGCACGCCGCTGCTCGCTCCCGCAAGGTGGATGCCGCCACAAGCACGAGTGTGCTTGAAAAGGAGCAGATCGATTGCTAAAGGTCATCTCCTAGAGCAACGCATTCGCGCTGCCTAGGCGAGACCTAAAAAGTGATCAGCGTAAAGTAGATATTTTGTCATTGAATTTAAGATAGAATCTTTGCATGTTTCTACACAATCTGAGACACTGCATTTTTTAAGCTGACTTGCATTGAACTGATTGTAGTATTTTGTAAAAATGACTAACTGATTTTTGGTATGTTTAAATTTTCAGTACAGATTCTGTTTTTATTTTTCTTGTCTGCTGTGAGAGAGCAAGGCCCTAATTGCGAATCGCAATTAGGTAAATGCTATTCCTAAAGTATGAAACTCCATGAGTTTCATTTAGCGATTCCTAAGGAGTCGCAAATCGACCCACATCATTAATATAACTGTTCCTGCTAATTCCTGCTCTTAAAAACGTTTTCGCCACCATTCACAAACGGGAAGGGCTCCCTTGGGGAATTGTAAAATATGGGATATACTTCTCTGTTGCATGAGAAAGATTTTATCATCATAATGACAGACCCCAAAGCACTCTACAGAGCTTTAACACTGTCTGGGCTACTAGGATTATGTAGCAGCGAGGAGCAAATTAAGTTGCATGGTTACCTAGTTAATGTGGCAAAAATGTGAATTATGCAGCACATTATCATTCAGTATTATTTTTATACATTTGAGATAGAAACAACATTTTTGGTGAAATCTGGAAATGTCACTAATTATGTGGCAATTCAGTAAATCGATACATATGCTGTAAATGCTCCAGCCACAGAATCACCTGCATCCACTGAACCTCACCACACCCCACTGTTTTATTCATAACCTATTAAAAGAAAGGTTGTGGGAAATTGGGTTATTGGTTGAAAGGGTGAAACCCTACTCAAGCAACAGCCACAATCCTTGTCAGGGTGAACAAAAAAAACTAAATTAACCTGTGCTTAATCCTCTGGCAGTTTGGCACAAAAGCAGTCAGGCTTAACTTGGAGGCAAAGCGTAAAATATTTATGCAGCACACAAACACCAATAAAGTGAAAACACAAGACAAGAAAAATCCCACACCCATTTAGAAAAATACAGTAAAATGTATTAAATTATTTGACACCAAAATTACAAAAATACAATCAGTAGACAGGGAGATATGCAATGTCAAAGATTTAAGTTGAGTATAGCGCCTAAAAGTACAAAGACCAGGTGAAGGTCACAAGTTCAGGCCGACACAATGAAGAGTAGGCCTGATAACAGGACCAGGTTAGTCTCGCTGAAAAAGTTAACTTCTAAAGTCCAGCATGAAGAGCTCAGTTAGCGGTGAAGGGGGTTGCGAAAAGCAGGGAAAGGATTGCGGATGGTCGTCACTGTAGTGCGAAGATCCTGTCAGGCGTCGTAGACGATCGTTGCTGGAGCTTCGCATTGGCAGTCACAATGGGCTGTCGATGTTGTAGCGCGATGTCGCGTTGCCGGTTGCTTTAGTGCGAAGAGTCAGGTTCACCAGAGCTTCGCATTAGTGAGATCTTGGCACGAACAGGCCCGTTCGCGGTCTGGAACAGTCCAAAACTTTAGGATTTCTCCTTTTCTTCTATGATAAGCGCAAATGACGCCACACCAAGTGTTCAGGACCTGGGAGGCACCTTTTGGGAATCAGGAACCGACATCTAGCAGAGGCCAGCAGGGCTCAGGGAGGTCCAGTTGCAGATACAGTGCAGCAGGTTCAGCTGGGCAGTTGCAGGGAGGCTTCTGGAGCTTGTTGTGTCCCCGCAGCTCAGAACAGGAAGCCAGCAAACTAGCCCTTGGAGTCACTCAGGTAGTCTAAGATACAAAATGCACGTCCATACTTCCATACAGACAGCAGGGCAGGCCTCAAACAGAGGGGAAGTCTTCTGACAGCAGGACAGTCCTTCTCTAGTATCCACAGGTCCAGGAGTACACTTAAGAGTGGGTCTGAGTCCCATTTTTATACCCGGTGCCCCCTTTGAAGTGGGAAAAGCTTCTGGAGTTTACCCCCACAAAGGTGTCTGGCATTTCCTGCTTCCCTGCCCTGGTCCAATTCTGTCTAGGAGCACAACAGGCTAGTGTCAAGTCCTTTGTGTGTGAGCTGGGCCAGTGCCTTTGAAGTGCAAGTGTGGTAGGTGTTAGCTCTGCGCCCCCAGACACTTCAAGCCAGGACGCCCCACCCTGCCAACACCCAGACCCCTATGATACTGTCTGGGAGGAACACACAAAGGCCAACTGCCAACTATACCTAGTCATGTGACCCATGATACAGGATGTAGGACAAGAAAATGCCAACTTTCGGGAAACAAAGTTCAGAATTATGACTTTACCATGAAAGAGGGTTTCAAATTACAATTCCTCACCAAACACAATTTTCAAACCTGCTCCTAATCAAAAGTTTTATCACATGTAATAAAGTAACCCTATGTTATTGCATGGGAGAGGTAGGCCTTGCAATAGTGAAAAACAAATTTGAGGGATTTTCACTACCTGGACATGTAAAACTTAAAAGTACATTTCCAACCTTTTAAGCAAAACAATCCCCACCCAAGGGGTTGTTTTGGGCCTACCCTAGGGGTGACATATGCATTAAAAAAGGAAGGTTTAGCCTGTAAAATGGTCATTTTGCCAGGCTGAAATGGCAGTTTAAAACTGCACACGCGGGCCGCAATGGCAGGCCTGAGACATGTTTTTAAAAGGCTACTTACATGGTTGGCACATTAAGTGCTGCAAGCTCACTAGTAGAATTTAAATTACAGGCCCTCGGTACATGAAGTAGCACTTTACTAGGGACTTAGAAGTAAACTAAATGATCCAATTGGGTGTAAACCAAATTTACCATCTTTAAAGGCACGAGCACAAGCACTTTAATGCTGGTTAGCAGTAGTAAAGCGTACAGAGTCCTAAAGCCAACAAAAACTGGTTCAGAAACAGCAGGGGTGAAGGCAAAACGTTTGGGGGTGACCCTGCAGAGAGGGCCAAGTCCAACAAAAGAAAACAAAGCATGAACATTCTGCTTCCAATCAGTGCTCATTCTAAGCTGCACTTCGAAAACAACAGCTTTCTCAAGCTAACTGTCCCCAAATAAACTTGAAACAAACAAGTTACTTACCTTCGGTAACACTTTTTCTGGTGGATACGGCATCTGCCTGTGGATTCCTCACCTTTTGAATTACCCCTGCGCCAGCATTCCACGGAAATTCTTGTCTTAGTTCTCCCACGTCGACGAGGACGTCAATAATAGCACGGCTCCGCTCGCGACACCGTATGACGTCACCGGAGCCATAAGAAGACCTCGTCGGCGTGCTGACGTCAGTTCCACCCATTTTTTCCGTGCCTTCGAGGCGAACGGGCAGGCCGACAACATAACACAAGTATACCCAGTATACATAATATATATATACAAATACATATAGTATATACATAGTAGAAAGGAAAAGCAAATAACCAAAGCATTTCCTAGCAACAAACTGTATGCATGAAAATGACATATAGAAAATGACAATGTCAGACAGTCAGAACTTTTTCGGTATATGCAGGAGGACAACAGAGAGGCGGGTGGGTCAGTGAGGAATCCACAGGCAGATACTGTATCCACCAGAAAAAGCGTTACAGAAGGCAAGTAACATGTTCTTCTGATGAATACATCTGCCTGTGGATTCCTCACCTTTTGAATTGAATCCCCAAGCTGTCCCTCTCCTGGAGGAGGGTGTCCACGTGCCTATACCAAAAAATCTTGCAGTACAGAGCGTGCAAAATGGCCGTCCCTCCTAACTTCCGAATCCAAGCAGTAATGCTTCGCAAAGGTGTGGAGGGAGGCCCAAGTTGCCGCCTTACAGAGGTCTACAACAGGAACACCTCTAGTCAAAGCAGAAGAAGAAGGCTTAGTTCTGGTGGAATGAGCTCGAATACATTCAGGAGGCTCCTTCTTGGCCAGGGCGTAGCAGATCTTGATACACAAGATGATCCACCTGGAGAGTGTTCGTTTGTGGACAGCTTTGCCTTTCATTCGTCCAATGTAGCCCACGAAGAGCTGATCATCCAGCCTTAGGTCCCTGGTTCAGTCCAGGTAGAAGCTGACAGCCCTCTTAGGGTCCAGACGATGAAGTCTCTCCTCCTCCTTGGAAGGGTGAGGGGGAGGATAGAAGGTAGGTAAAGTAATAGACTGACCTAAATGGAAAGGAGTAACCACCTTAGGCAGGAAAGCAGCCCTGGTCCTGAGAACCATCTTTTCTGCATGAATGGTTAAGAACCGAGGTTTAGAACTAAGAGCCTGAAGCTCACTTACCCTCCTGGCTGAAATAATTGCGATCAGAAAGACCGTCTTAAAAGAAAGAAGCCTCAACGGACAACTATGAAGATGCTCAAAAGGAGAACCCATCAAAAAAGTAAGTACTAAATTCAAATCCCACTGAGGCATAATGAAGTGAGTGGGAGGAAACTTATTGGTGAGGCCCTGAATGAACCTAATAACAACGGGAGACTTCAATAAAGATGGCTGGTCCGGCAAACAGAGGAAAGCCGACAAGGCCGGCAAATAACCCTTTACTGTAGTCACAGCTCAACCCTGCTGGGCCAAGGAAAGAGAAAATACTAGAAAGTCAGATAAGTGGGCTTTCAAAGGATCAATGGACTTCTCTCCACACCATTTCACAAACTTGGACCACCTAGAGGAATAAATAGATATGGTGGAGTGTCTCCTGGATGATAAAATAACATCCACCACAACCGGTGGGAGAGAGAAAGAACTCAGATTGCTCCGTTCAATCTCCAGGCATGAAGGTGCAAGCTCTGGAGGTGGGGGTGTAGAACCTGCCCCTGCGACTGCGTGAGGAGGTCTGCTCTGAAAGGGAGACGGAGCGGAGCGTGCGATGAGAGCTGAAGTAGATCTGTGTACCACACCCTTTTTGGCCAATCCGGAGCGATCAATATGACTTGGGCCCGGTCTTGGCGAATCTTCCTCAGAACTCGAGGAATCAAGGGTATGGGAGGAAATGCGTAAAGGAGTTGCGAGCTCCAATCCAATTGAAACGCGTCCCCCAAAGCTCCCTGCATCGGACACTAAAGGCAGCAGAACAACGAGCAGTGCGCATTCTCCCGAGTGGAAAAAAGGTCCACCCGAGGAAACCCCCACATCCTGAAGATGTGCTGGACTACCTCTGAATGAAGCCGCCACTCGTGATCGGCCGAATAATGCTGACCGAGACTGTCCGCACACACATTTAGCACCCCTGCCAGATGATTTGCCATCACACAAATCTGATGGCCCTGAGCCCAGGACCAGAGCTGCAGAGACGATACGACCCTACCCCTCCCTGTTTGTTTATGTACCACATCGCGGTAGTGTTGTCCGTCAGGACTTGAATCGACTGACCGCGAAGGGAGGGAAGGAAGGCCTTGAGAGCCAAACGTATTACCCGCAATTCCAAAAGGTTGATGTGAAGCAACCTTTCCTCTGGAGGCCAAAGACCTTTGATCTCCAGATCCCCCAGATGAGCACCCCACCCTAGAGTGGAGGCATCCATGATCATTGTGGCCACCGGTGGAGGCGGTTGAAAGGGCTTTCCTTGAGACAGGTTGCCCTGCACACTCCACCAAGACAGCTCCGCTGCAGTGTCTCTGGAGATTCTGACTTTCTCCCCGAGATCTCCATTGTGCTGATACCACTGCCTGCGGAGGCACCACAGGAGCGCCCTCATGTGCCAGCATGCATGGCTGGCCAACAGAATGCAGGAAGCGAACAGACTGAGCAGGCGTAGGACCTTCAGGACTGGAACAACCGCTCCATCGTGAAATAAAGGAATCATCTCCTGAATGTCAAGAATCCTCTGCGGTGGCGGAAAAGCTCGACATATAGTAGTGTCCAGTACTGCCCCTATGAACAGGCTGCTCTGAGAGGGCACCAGGTGAGATTTGGGCACATTTATCGAGAAACCCAAGTTGAACAACAATCGCGTTGTTGCATGCAAGTGACGCAACACCATCTCTGGTGACTTTGCTTTGAGCAGCCAGTCGTCCAGATAGGGGAAAACAGGAATCCCCGACCTTCTGAGATGTGCTGCCACCATCGTCATCACCTTTGTGAAGACCCATGGTGCGGAAGTGAGAACGAATGGGAGGACTGCAAATTGGTAATGTTGCGACCCTACCGTAAACCGGAGATACTTCTGATGCGACTTCAGAATAGGGATGTAGAAATACGCATCCTGTAAGTCGATCGACACCATCCAGTCTTTCTGTTGCAGCGCCAGAAGAACCTGAGCTAAGGTTAACATCTTGAACTTTTCCTGCCTGAGGTAAAAATTCAAAACCCTGAGGTCCAGGATCGGTCTTAGCTGGCCGTCCTTTTTGGGAATCAGGAAATAATGGGAGTAAAAACCCTGACCCCTTTCCTGCTCCAGAACCACCTCTAGCGCACCTTTCTGTAGTAAGGCAAGAACCTCCTGCTGCAGAAGCAGCAAATGGTCCTCTGAACACCAGTCCTGGCAAGGAGGGTAAGGAGGTGGAAACTCTTGAAAAGGTAAGGCGTACCCATTTTCCACAAGATTCAAAACCCAACGGTCTGAGGTAACCGATTTCCAATCTTGTAGAAAATGGGACACCCGACCCCCTACAGGACCAGCATGCTCCAAGATGGGGGATCTAGAACTGCTTTCCCGTGGTACCAGTGGTGGGGACAGGGGAGGAGGAGGAAGACTGCTGTCAAGAAGCTCCCCGAAGACGGCCTCTACCTTTTCCTCTGTACGACCTGTACAGAGGGTTCTGCTGCTGCTGTTGCTGAGGCTGCTGACGGCCTCGAAAGGAAGCCGCCTTCCCAAAGCCTCGATACCTTTTGTATCCATAGCCCCAGGGCTGGGACTGCAGGCCCAAGGATCTTCCAGTAGCCCTACTGTCCTTGAACCGCTACAGTGCAGAGTCCGCCTTGGTACCAAACAATCTTGACCCATCGAAGGGTAGATCTAGTAAAGTAGCCTGTATATCTGGCGAGAAACCTGAAGATATAAGTCAGGCATGCCTTCTAGTAGCAATTAAGGAACCAATGACTCTGGCAACTGAGTCTGCTGTGTCCAGGCCCAACTGGATGACCAGACGGGCTGCTGCTTGCGAATCTGAAAGTGCCTCAAGAAAATGAACACGATCATCTTCAGGAAGTTTAGGAGCCAATTGCTTGACAGAGTCCATTAGAGCATGAATGTACAGTCGTTGTGGGGGTCCGTGATGGACATATGGCCCCCACATTCCCTGCAGGGCTTGAAACCCGACTTCTTCGAAGTAGCCATTCTCACTGCAACACGAAGAGGAAGAAACAAAGTAATCACAGTAAAATGGAGAATCCCAGAAAAAAACCTTACGCGTAGACGGCGCAGAAAAAAAGGAAACTGACGTCAGCACGTCGACGAGGTCTTTTTATGGCTCTGGTGACGTCATACGGTGTTGCGAGCGGAGCGTGCTATTATGATGTCCTCATCGACGTGGGAGAGCTACGAAAAGAATTTCCGTGGAATGCTGGCACAGGGGTAATTCAAAACGTGAGGAATCCACAGGCAGAAGTATCCATCAGAAATAAAAAATACATAACAGGTACCATGTATAATATAGTCCTACATTGCCATCTTGGGATTCTGGTAACATATACAGACATATGGACCGCACTTGAGGTACACAGTGTACCTCTGTGAAACCTGAGGGAGGTCAGTGTTTATACAGCCTGAGGTAGCAGGCTGAGGGCTGTATGAGTAGTGTGCCCTCCAGAGGGGTTCATAAATAATAGAAAAGTGTAATCCACATTTCATATATGAAACCCAAAAAGTTAGGAATTTAGGGGCCAAAATGTACTGCAGTCAATAGGACTTTACATTCTTTGATCAATAAGTAGGGAGCCCAAGACAAGACATGGACTGGCCACCGCTACCTGGAGATCTGCATATTACCACAGAGGGCTTCCAATATCTTGGGATTTGTCTTACCCCCAACCCAACGATTTGTTACACACACAACATACAGCGGGTACTATCAAACTTTAAACAGGACACAGACAGATGGACAGACATACCACTCACCATAATGGGGAGGGCAGCCATGTTTAAAATGATTTCCCTGCCCCTATGCACTACAAAACACATATCACCCCCTGCCCAGATCGATATTCAGGGAAATCGAAACTGAACTTCGTGCACTACTCTGGCTGAAAGGACACCCAAGAATTGCCCTAAAGTCACTACAACGTAATCCATATAATGGGGGACGAGCGCTTCCAGACATCGAGGCATTCTATTCGGCAGTCCACCCTGTACTCAAACGACTGGATACATGCACCAGGGGATCATCCCACCTATAGATTGGAAAGGGAGACATTAACACCAAAAACATTTATGCACTACAGCCTGTATGGAGGGAAAGGGACCCACAGACTGCTTCCTGCAACAAGAGTCACCATAGAGGTCTGGGATAGAACTACTAGGGTGCTGGGCTGGACCCACAAAATAACCAGGACTACCCCTCTGTGGAAGGGAACCTGGTTCAAAGAATTGAACAGGCTCCAGGGATTTGAAACATGGGACCTGCTTGGGATGTCCACAGTGGGAGATATCACAGCCAGAGGTCAACTCAAACCTTTATCTGCCCTCCAAGCGGAATTCCATCTCCACACTTCTCAGTTTCTTAAGTATGCCCAATTGCGACATGCATGGGGCGCAGAAGGTATAGAGGACACCGAATTCCCAGAATATGCACCACTTGAAGGGAGAATACTTCAGGAAGAGCTAACAACCAAGCCAGTCTCTGCCACCTACAAAACAATAAATAACAATATGCCCGATACTCTGGTCAAATTGAGGGGGACATGGGAGGGGGACCTGGAGGAAATGGAAGATATAGACTGGGAGGCTGCCCTGATGCACCCTAGAGAGGTCACGATCAAGGCCAGGCTCTGTGTCATTCAATTCAAAATCCTTCATCGGGTCTATTACGGTAGAGAGAAACTGCATAAAATGAGACGTGCTGAGTCTCCCCGGTGTCTGCGCTGCCAGGCCGCTTTAGGCAATTTCCTTCACATGGTTTGGGCTTGTCCACATATAGGGGCATACTGGCAGGCGATAACCGAAGAACTGAATGCAATCCTGGGAATCTCCCTTCCATTAGACCCTAAATTCATCCTCTTGGGAATCCCATGTGACATTGATATCCCCCGACCCCAGTTACTCTTCAGCGCACTGGGCTTGGTTGTGGCCAAGAGGGACATCGCATGACACTGGGGCGCGCAGGAAATTCCCACGCTACAAGAATGGAAGCGGGGTAAGATCTTTATATGGCAGCAGAAAGGGTGACATCTAAAAGCAGAGGGTGCCCTAAAAAATATACAAAAATCTGGGGCAGCTGGATGAGATACTATGGCCTAACCCGAAGCAGATGGGGACCCACAAACTGCCACAACAGGGACATTGGACTAAAAGGAACTTGATGAATCCAGGAGCTATGGGGGGGGGGAGCGAGTTGGGGGATACAGTTTCATTTTAATATATACTGGGGTTATGGAGGTAATTCTGCTTTCGTTATGTGCCATGTTGATTAGACGGTCACCAGAAATGAGAAAACCCGGCAAACATGTACGGTCTAGGTGCAACTTGTTGTTAATTTTATGTAAATGTTTCACGTCTTTACAGCTAATGGAAAATAAAAATATATATATTTTTTTAAAGTAGGGAGCGAAAGAGAAATGGCACTTTATTTATTTATGGAAATGTAAGACGAAAAAACAACAGAGTAAACAATTCCTTAAATGCCTTTTTACATGGTGTCAAAGGCCAAATCGTGTCAATGAGCAATTAATGTGTGTTCGTTTTAAAGGTCAAAGTGACTTTTGTTCATGTCAGAAGCACCAGTAGGGGCACACAGTTGATTTGACTTAAATATAGCGTCTTAAACAAAGTCACGGAGTTTTGGAAGCAGTAGTCAGTTTCCTGACAGAGCACAGTGTGATGATGTTACAGAGCAACTGTAAATTAATCAATTGGAATTCATTAGATGGTGAAAGTTCACTGAAATATAGTATTGTCACGAAACATTCAGTAGAGCAATGTCCTAACAGAATGGTCTTGAACTGAATACCTTTTGTTGTTGAAAAAAAAAATTGCTGATGGGAGTCCACTTGAGAGTGTGTGATTGCGACGTCATAATAATTGTGATGGCAATGTAAGGACAGGGTGCAGAACTATTGACTGGCTGGTTGCCATAAATGGAAGAAATTGGGGAAATTCCTAAGTGTACATTATATACTACACTGTGTAATTTTTTATTAGGTGAGAGTTTCTATGAAAAGAGCATTTTTGTTTCACTACATTGGCACCACTTGACGAATCTTCACAAAACTTTCCAAAAAAAGATTCATTCAGCTCTGCTCCTTCCTGGAAAGTTTTGTGCCCATCCGTCAAGCCGGGACCAAGAAAAAGGAGGGTCCCAAAGCACTGATTTTCCAAACTAATCCCAATAAAAAATGTGGAGAAGCAATATAGAAAAAACAAGCATTGGCATAGCCAATAGGTCTCGCCTTTGGAACCTAATATGTGGTTAGGCTTGCAGCACATTATCCGGGTTGTTTTAATTATAGCTTAATTCCTGAATGTGTGTAAGGTTATATCAAGCCCAAATTGCATCTATTAAATACAAATAAAAATAAACTGCACTCAAAATAAAAAGTGAATGCCAAATTTTAGGCACATGGAGTGTGAAGCAAAGTAAACAAGTCTCATGAAGATGAAGGTACCACCCATCCTACCCTTGGACGGGCCTGGGAATTACCCATTTTAATGAGGAGGAGTATGCCAGAAGGCCAAGTAGGAGGACCAGAGTGGACTAGGCAGGGGGCTACCATGAAAGAACAAGGTACTGTGTATCAATAGAGAGCTGAACCTTGTATACGTCACAACTAGGAGGACTATATCCAAGAAACCACGGAGAGCATATAAAAAGAGACAGGGTGGTATATGAACCTGACAGTCAGGAGTATATATTAAAAGGGATCGATGATCAAAGGGGGCAGGGACAGCATATAAAAGTGGGCTGGGGAGCACACAAAAGTGAGAAAAGTGTATTTAAATAAGGAACCAGGAAGAGAAAGTACATAAGAACTGATTAGGCAGGGAATGTAAATGTGGCAGTGTTGATCCCATATAGAACAAGTTAAATTGGTGAGTAAAAAAGAAATAAAGGCAAAAGCCTTTTTTCTTTCTTTCTTTTTTTAAATTGGGTGGGTCGAAACGAGGGAGGTTGGTTTGAACACCAAAGCGACACAGAGGGTGAGCAAAAGCAAGAAGGGTGGCTGAAGGAGACGCCAAAGAAAAGGGGGCGGAGCAAAATAACACAAAGCTTGAGGGAAACTAATAGGAAGGGTGGAGGTGGGGGTGGCCAATGCAGAGATTACGCAGGCGAGCACAAAAGGGAGGATGGCTGGCAGAAACAGTTGGGCAACATGGAGTGCAGGGGTAGAGTCACTTTTGGGGAGTATCAAGGGTGGTTTGCAAATGCTTGGTTCCAGTTTACAGTGTAACAGAAAGATAATGACTTATAATTGGAATCTCGAAACTGCTCTAGACGTTTTTAACGGTAGCAAGGACCTATTAAAACTTTGGTTTCCATGTCAGATGCACCATTTTTTAAAAGGTACAAATTGTCAGACTAAGTTTGGACAGTAAAGTAAGGCACTGTTTTAATTTAAAATTATTTGGATAATATGTTACAGGGAATAGCTTAGGGACTTCAGAACTGTATCGCTCTATCAAATGTCCTATAAAGTAAAGCCTATTATTCTCCTCCTACGAAGTGGAACTTTCCCTCTTAAAAACTTGAAAGCTAAATGAAAAGGCCTAGTTCCGATATCTGAGACATGTATTTTATGTAATCTGGGTTACCAAGATCTCTTCCACGTATTGCATCTCTGCAATAAAGTGATTCCAGGAAACATTTTATATACATTATATATAATATATATAATAGTGAATTTATTGACACATGAAGACCTGTTGCACTTTATCTCTCACCCTCCATTTCCTCAGATTTAATATATGCAATTTAAGGTTTTTAAGGGGTTTGTATAAGTGTTTTGAAAACAAAGTTGTATATTGTGCTTTTATATATTTAATCATGATGAAATGTATCGATTGGGGACGTTATTCTTTGTATGTTGTTGTTGACCTCAGTAGAGGTCTAGATCAATAATAAAAAAAATGGTACAGAAAGGAAAAAGTGGGTTTGTAAGAGAGAGAAAATATCAGGGTTGACTTCTGGATGGTCAGACGTGTCACGATTCAAGGAAGCGTGCGCCACATGATACTGAAGGCCATACAGTGACACTTGATTATCTTAAGCTGGCACTGACTAAGCTACCGGAGTTGAGGACGTCAGCTGAGGTTGCCAAGATGACCAATTTCCTGCAATGCCAAATGCTCATTGCTTTATAAAGGCTTGTTATCACCAGTGCTTGAAATGGAAAAATAGAAGTGCAGGTACTCTGTCCAGAGTACCTGCTTGTTTCTGAGAAGTGCATGTACTCTCCAATTAAAAGCATTACGTCACTCTTGAAAAGTGCAGGTACTCTCGGTCTCAAAAAAAAAAGTGCTGGTACTCAGTACCAGACAGTACTACCCCATTTAAAGCACTGGGTATCACATTCTCCAAAACGTGTGGGAGAAAGCAGGACATAGACAGCTTACTTTTTTCAGGAACTTGGGCTGCTGGTAGTAAATAAATGAATTTGGGCATCGTCTGTGAGGAGGATAGTCGAAAGTGGAAGAGTATGAATGGGATGCGTGCAGGAGGAAGCACAGCACCATTTCAAAACATCAACGAGTGAAGACATACATGTTTAGCACTACTGACAAAAAGAAATCTAAGGGTATGTGAAAAAGCCGTCAGCTGAGGAGGGGTAAAAGGATCTTTATGTGCAGAGAGCAGGGTGCAAAAGGAAGGGCCTTCTTGGAAATGTCTCCGAGTGTTATGCTTGACATGAATCTTCTCTAGGATAGTCTTTGACCAATTAAAATGGGTTCTATAGTGCCAGGGACCTGTAGTGCTTTAGTATGCTAGGGGGCTTGGATCTCTTATTAGCCTCTTATGTGGTTGTGGTATAGATGTCTCTCAAAACTTTTTGTCGTAAGCTGTAGGATTAAGTATCCGGTACTGTAGATTTATTGCGTTACCTAATTTAGAGACCATCCTCCTTTCTATACCATATAACATCTTATCAACCAGAATGCTCCCAAACTCTTCAAAATAGGCCATTTTAAAAAAAAATGGTAACCACTGTCTCGAAGTGAAATATCTGCAATGATATTAATAGACTTGCCCTCTAAAACGTCTGATTTCGCCCTCATTAGGATTTCAACTGATTGATAGGTATGCTAAAAATCACGTAAGAGATGATGTCTGCCTAAATGCCGGGGAGTTTTGTGTTATGCTCTGTCACATGAGTCTCAGTGTGCCGGGGCAGTTTGTCATCTCAGTCCTCCGGTATAGAGTAGCTTCCTCGTAGGCCCTGTGTCCCAACACCCGAATGAGGATGTAATGCAGTTCTTACTGCTCTTCGCTAAAGCTCCCTCGCAAACATCCCACACTTCCATCACCCTCACCCCCTAAGTCGGACTTGATGAAGTCGCAGTGCCGTTCTTACTGTCCAAGGGAGAACATGATGCTCGGTGACCTGGAGTCAGCAACAAGGAATATCTTGCAGGGAGCAATAAGACTGCAAAAGTAAGAACAGCACCAAGCATATTCATTAACAGGGCTTTGGCTGCACAAATGGAGTTTTATGCCCCAATCTCTTGCGGGTCACTCGCCCCTTCCTCTCCCCGTGGCCTTTACTTCACGCACGCTATCGGACCTACCGAGAAAGCCTTCATGTTAATATGAACTGGAACCAATATCTGCTTTAGCTGTCAGGGGGTTCTTGCCCCCCCCCCCCCCCAACGACCCTCAGCAGCCAAGGGGACTTCATCCCCTAACCAGTAGTGTGCCAGGAGGTGCATTTGCAGAGTGGTTGAGAAAGGGGGCAGAGTCTTCAACGAGCTCTGAGCAATCCCACTGTGGAGGACTTACTTGTGGGTGTTATTTAGCCCCGGGGAGGTGGTGATCCTCGGGGCTCAGGGGCGGCCCCCCTTTAATCTTTCTTTAGCCCCGGGGAGGTGGTGGTCACCGGTGCTCATTCAGCATCAGGAGGGGGTCCCGTGCACTCCCTAATTTTCTAAAAAACTGCCCCCCGGGACCTGGCCCACCCGGTGGCTGTATTCAAAACAAGCGCGGGAACCCGCACTTTAAAAAAAAAAAATTATAAGGATTAGCAGCAATTTTTTTTTTTTTAAAGTCATTTTTGGCCCTGTCGGGTTCAAAGGAGAACCCCACCACCACACCTAGAGGGTTAGGATATACCTAACCTGCCCCCTTTCCTTTTATTTACACATTTTTGTGGGACTCGGCTGCAGCAGAGTCCTAAGATAGCTGCCAACACTTCCAGGTTGAAGTGTTGGCAGCCAATCAGATCTCACCATGAGATCTGTGCTTAGGCTCCGCCCAGATATCCCTATATGCTTTCCCTAGATTTCTCAACAACTGCTGAACGGATTTACACCGGATACCTAAAGGCGTGATCTGTGAACCAAAATTTACCTTCCTGCCAAAGTTGGTGTAATTCCGTCCAACGGTACGGGCTGTGGTCGTGATCAAAGCTCCTATGGGAATTAAACGCTTGATTGATCACCCTGAAACTTTCCATGCACAACAAGACCCACTATGACACTTTTTGGGGAAAACTTCGTAAAGATTTGTCAAACGGCGCCAAAGATATAGGCAAGTCAAAAAACACTTTTTCTATAGAAACATGGGCCTAATTATAACTACCTACTGGCGACCACCAGTAGGTAATACACACACACACAAATATATATATATTGCAAAAACGGACTCCACACTACTCTCAGCAAGGATCCCACAGCACGGAGAAAGAACGATCCACAGGTAGGTTTTTTAACCAGTAAAGTGCATTTATTTAGTACACCATTGTGCAAGCATGGACGGTCTACGCGTTTCGGCTCCTGCCTTCAACTGGACCATACATATATATACACACACACATATATATACACACACACATATATATACACACATATATATATATACATATATATACACACACACGCATATATATATACACACACACACAAATATATACACACACACACAAATATATACACACACAAATATATATATATATACACACAAATATATACATATATATATACACACACACACAAATATATACATATATATACACACACACACAAATATATACATATATCAATCAATCAATCACAGAATTTGTAAAGCGCACTACTTACCCGCGAGGGTCTCAAGGCGCTAGGGAAAAAAAAGGGGGGGGGTGCTGCTACTGGTCGAACAACCAGGTCTTGAGTAGCCTCCTGAAGGTCAGCAGGTCTTGGGTCTGTCGTAGGCTTAGTGGAAGGGTGTTCCAGGTCTTGGCGGCGAGGTGGGAGAAGGATCTGCCGCCGGTGGTAGTTCTTCGAATGCGAGGGACGGTGGCGAGGGAGAGGTCGGCGGAGCGGAGTTGGCGGTTGGGGACGTAGAAGAGGAGTCGTCTGTTGAGGTAGGCTGGGCCAGTCTTGTGGAGTGCCTTGTGTGCGTGGATGAGGAGTTTGAAGGAGATTCTCCTGTCGACGGGGAGCCAGTGCAGGTTCCTCAGGTGGGGGTGATGTGGCTGTGGCGTGGTACATCGAGGATCAGGCGTGCGGAGGCGTTTTGTATGCGTTGCAGTCGCTTGATGAGCTTGGCCGGGGCTCCCGCATAGAGGGCGTTCCCATAGTCAAGTCTGCTACTGACGAGGGCCTGGGTGACTGTTCTTCTTGTGTCTGTCGGGATCCACCTGTAGATCTTGCGAAGCATGCGGAGGGTGTTGAAGCAGGAGGATGAGACTGCGTTGACTTGCTTGGCCATGGAGAGCGTTGAGTCGAGGATGACTCCCAGGTTGCGTGCGTGGTCGGTGGGTGTCGGGGCTGCTCCCAGCGTCGTTGGCCACCAGGAGTCGTCCCAGGCTGAGGGGTTGGAGCCGAGGATGAGGACCTCTGTCTTCTCCGTGTTCAGTTTTAGTCGGCTGATCTTCATCCAATCGGCGACGGCCTTCATTCCTTCATGGAGGTTGGATTTGGCGGCGAGGGGGTCCTTGGTGAGGGAGAGGATCAGTTGAGTGTCGTCGGCGTAGGAGATTATGTTGAGGTCGTGCTGTCTGGCGATGCGTGCGAGCGGGACCATGTAGATGTTGAACAGTGTTGGGCTGAGGGACGATCCCTGGGGTACGCCGCAGATGATCTCGGAGGCTTCGGATCGGAATGGTGGGAGGCGGACTCTCTGGGTTCTGCCGGCGAGGAAGGAGGTGGCCCATTCCAGGGCCTTGTCTCGGATCCCTGCGTCGTGGAGGCGTGCGCGTAGAGTGCGGTGGCAGACAGTGTCGAAGGCGGCGGAGAGGTCCAGCAGGATGAGGGCTGCGGTCTCACCGTTGTCCAGCACACACACACAAATATATACATATATACACACACACACACAAATATATACATATATATATACACACACAAATATATACATATATATATATACACACACAAATATATACATATATATATACACACACACACAAATATATACATATATATATACACACACACAAATATATACATATATATATACACACACAAATATATACATATATATACACACACAAAAATATATACATATATATATATACACACACACAAATATATACATATATATATATATACACACACACAAATATATACATATATATATATATACACACACACAAATATATACATATATATATATATACACACACACAAATATATACATATATATATACACACACACAAATATATACATATATATATACACACACACAAATATATACATATATATATACACACACACAAATATATACATATATATATACACACACACAAATATATACATATATATATATACACACACACACAAATATATACATACATATATATATCTATACACACAAATATATACATATATATATATACACACACACACACAAATATATACATATATATATATACACACACACAAATATATACATATATATACACACACACACAAATATATACATATATATACACACACACAAATATATACATATATACACACACAAATATATACATATATATACACACACACACAAATATATACATATATATACACACACACACAAATATATACATATATATATACACACACACACAAATATATACATATATATACACACACACACACAAATATATACATATATATACACACACACACACAAATATATACATATATATACACACACACACACACACACAAATATATACATATATATACACACACACACAAATATATACATATATATACACACACACACACAAATATATACATATAAATACACACACACACAAATATATACATATATATACACACACACAAATATATACATATATATACACACACACACACAAATATATACATATATATATATACACACACACACACACACACACACACACACAAACATATACATATATTGGCCTCGAGATTTTATTAAATGGGGTACATTACCCTGGATTGGTGAATCAACTCTATGCCATTGTGCCAATTAGCATGAATATGATCTCCATTAATATGTGGTATAAGGTTTATTCTTGATTTCGAGCTGCTATAGTTCCTAATTTGAGTACTGGGATTAGGAACATCGCCTTAGATTAATTGTAAGGTGAGATATATGGGACCATAGTATCTCCCCACACAACCAGGCGATGCTTTCTTCTGTGGCAAATACAGCACATGGCAGGATGTTTATACATATATTTCTTCTATGTCTATGATCAACATCGCAATGATTACAATTTGCAAGCCCAGCAAGGCAATGGTGACATGTATTTAACCAGTACAATTGTCTATTTATTTTGAATTATTTTGATTTATACATTTTAATTACGATTGATTGTGTTTGCAGTATGTTTTTCATGTTTATGAACTTGTCTGAGTATTTCTATGGGAATTGGAACGTAACATACTAACTTGATAAAGGCATCGCCGAAACGCGTTGTTTGTGTGCACAATAAATTTGTGTATAGTCCTCTGGTGTGCCGCTTGGTCTTTGTTGGAATTCCTGCATCGTCCTGTGGTTTCTATATATATATATATACACACACAAACATATATATATATATACACACACACAAATATATACATATATATATATATACACACACACACAAATATATACATATATATATACACACACACACACAAATATATACATATACACACACACAAATATATACATATACACACACAAATATATACATATACACACACACAAATATATACATATACACACACACAAATATATACATATACACACACACACACAAATATATACATATACACACACACACAAATATATACATATATATATATATATATATATATATATATATACACACACACAAATATATACATTACCTACTGGCGGTCGCCAGTAGGTAGTTATAGTTAGGACCTATTTTCCATAGGAAATTCACAACATTCTATTTCCAATAACTTTGGCGCCGATTGATGAATCTTCGCGAAATTTTCAAAACTTGTGGGGCGCTCCGGTCTGCTCCTATCCTGAAAGTCTCGGGTGATTCATCAAGTGGGGGCCGAGAAAAAAGGGGGGTCCCAAAACGTGTTTTCCCCATGCAATTTTCCATAGGAACCTTTAGTCGCAGCTACAGCCCGAACTGCTGAACGGAATTACACCAAATTTGGCAAAAAGGTAGCCCTTAGTTCAGAGTCGTGCCTTTTGGTTAAATGGTGTAAATCCGTTCAGTAGTTCCTGAGAAATTTGAAAAAGAAAACACATATATATCTGGGCAGAGCCTAACCACACATGTCATCGTGAGATCTGATTGGCTGTCAGCACTTCATCATGGAATTGCTGGCAGCCATCTTGGGACCAATATAAATGATAGTACCCCATTGAAATGCATTGTAGTGAATCGAAGATTTTGAGGGTTACCAAAAGGAGAACTATAAAGGGTGATAACAGACTTTAGTTACATTAGCATTCATTTGTTGATGGTACCATACTAATTTCAGGAATTGTGGTGTGTTCTAAGGTGATTTTACCTTGTGAAAAACTTTCTGCTGGGATATCATGAATCATGTTTGAGAGAAAACTATTTTCACATGCTTGTCCCATACAGTTTTGGAAGGTGCTCCAAAAGCTAAAATGAGAGCATATTTTCTGTAAATTCACATTATCTTTCACAGTCATGTGAGAATGAAGTCTGACATTCTCAGTAAAACATGTACATCCAACAAGGGCAGAGACTGTCAGTTGATTCCTTTGTGTTCTACTGCAGCTTCCCAGAGTGTTCTAAAGAACAACTAGAGTGCTAACAGCCTTACTTATGACAAAAGTATGGCACACCTGAAGCCATCTTGATTGGAATAAACTGGTAACACTTAAAACATTTAATTTAAAAAGAAACAAAATGATGGGGTTCATTTTGTCATAGAAATTATGGTTAGTGCTGTAGAAAGAAAAATTAGGACATGTTTCAAGTGTGATCTCCAATATCTTCCTGTTATATTTCAACAGGAGCAGCCTGTCAGTTGATGCCTTTGTGTTCTACTGCAGCTTCCCAGAGTGTTCTAAAGAACAACTAGAGCGCTAACAGCCTTACTTATGACAAACGTATGGCACACCTGAAGCCATCTTGATTGGAATAAACTGGTAACACTTAAAACATTTAATTTAAAAAGGAACAAAATGAGGGGGTTCATTTTGCCATAGAAATTATGGTTAGTGCTGCAGAAAGAAAATTTAGGGCATGTTTTAGTGAGATCTCAAATCCTCTTCTATTTCATTAGAAAATTCTGACATGCAGACTGAAACAATCACTTTCAATACCAGCAGTAGACTTCCAGTTAACTCCCTGGTGAGCAGTGGCTTTACTACAGTGATCTAATGAACAACTAGAGTGCTAACATTCTGATTTTATGGCAAATGTGTGACACATCTGAATGCCTTCTTGATGGAATCAAAGTAAAAACTGAAAGCATTTCCTACTGAGGAGACTGCAGTAAATGACGAAATTAGGAAACTTCATAACAAATAAGTCTCCCAAGATGGCCACCAGAGAAAAAAAGAGCCCAAATGTAGCACAAATATCACCCAGATGTAGCCCACATATAGCCCAATGACAGAAGTGTGCAAAACACTTTTTATTTTTAGTTTTTCTGCAGTTTTATATAGTGCAAACTGGTCAGGTATTGGAGCGTTACATCTTACTTGGACCCCTTATTGCGTATTTTGCACGAAGTACATGAGATTGATCTTGCGAAACATTGAACTTTACGATTCTGTTAACCTGAAGTTGCTCTGAACCGGGCTTTGTAACACCCGTTTTTACCTACTGGTTTTAATTAATTCTCACTGTATTGTATTAGGAGAGAGGATTTACTGTTTTTATGTACACTTTTATGATCTATGTTTCTAAATCAGATCAAATAAAGTATAATGAATTCTATGGCAGGTCGGAGGCGAGGATTATGCTTATCTTTCCTCACTTTATTTGCATAGCAGTTCAAAGAAAACGTAACACAACAATCATTAAACAAAAGACTACACAACCCATGAACCATTAGGGGGTAGTCTCCAAGGCAACTATAGTCCAATCATATCACAGTCCATCGTATATAATATCGTGACGTCCCTTCCGCTTCCTCTTTCTTTACTGCTCGTCAGTTAAGTGCATTCCTTACATTCTTGGCTTAATCTGACGTTGTTGCTGTTTGTATAGCGGTTTCTTGTGCACGTTATTAGCATTATTGCCTTGGTATTGTTTCATATTCCCTGCGCAGCAGGCTCTTGCCCGAGCGCGTTCTCCCCCTCGCAGTTTCTCCCGCTGTGTGCTCTGCGTGCGGTGAGATACTGTCAGGCGCGTCTGGTCCGAGCGAGGCAGCTCCGTCGAGCGCTCCCGCTGGTCTTTACGCGCGTTTGGGAATCCGGTCACTCCTTTAGTGTCCGCTTGATTCCCGACCAACCCTCGCCTAATTTTAACACCGCTACGCGGTGATTTCCCCACACGGCCACGTTAGTGACCAGCGCCACCTGGTGGTGGTAATTGGTATTGCGCCTCAGTCTATTCTTATAACAGCTTCGGGGAAAGCCCAGCTGTTGGAGCACCGGCGAGGGGGCTGTCTTAAGGATTTTAAGGGCATTTGTTCTGTGCTCACACCCTCTGCTATCATGTCTTCTCCAGAAGACCATTTTTACTCCTCCTACCAGGAAGTGGAGGAGGAATGGCCCCCAACTTCTCCCTCCAGCAGTGGACCAAGCCCTCTCTCTGGCTATTTCTAGGGCGCTGGCTCCTCTTAGGGATCAGGTTGATAAGCTGGCGAAAAGCATCCCTGGGGTGTTCAGTGACCCAGATCTGGTGGTGGCGGGTCCAAGTAGCTCCCAGATGGGGAATAAAAGGGCCGTTAAGCATAACGCGGGGCACTTGGAAGGATTTGATAAACTTACGGAGACCTTCCTCAAGAGTGCCGGGAGGAGGAGGGGCCCGGAGAAAATTGCGACACTGTCACCACAATTGTAGACCCCGACGGCGGGTTTCCCTTAGAGGGAGAGGGTGTATCGGAGGACGATTTCTCCTCCGATGAGGATAAGGACTCGGGGTGTCCCTGGCGTCCAGAGTCCCACTCCTCTGAGTCCCCGGTTGGGGACGGGGTCCACTCGGACATGTTCGAGCCTACCCAAATTTACCTTCCTAGGTCGGCAGAGTGGACACCTGACGCCAAAGTGGCAGAGTATGTGGTGGGGAAAATCCATCAACCCCTTGAAAGGGAGGTCAGGAATAGGATGAGGGGAGAATGCCCCAGGCCCTCACTGAAGGGGAAGGTGGCACACACGCCTGAAATTGATGAGAAACTATGTACCTTTTTCTCCAAGTATATGAGGGATCCCAAGAAAGGAATTGATAGGTCTTGGACGTGGTAGGGCCCTTGACCCAAATTATTCAATTGACGGAGCGTTCCAAAGAGTCAGGATCCCCTTTGTCCACGGATATTGTGGCTGGTTGGGCGCACTACCCTAAACCCTAAAACACTACCCCCTCCACTACCCAAACACCACTGCACTACCCTAAACCCTAAAACACTACCCCCAGCACGACACCCTACACTACCCAAACATAACTGCACTACCCTAAACCCTAAAACACTACCACCAGCACGACTCCCTACACTACCCAAACACCACTGCACTACCCTAAACCCTAAAACACTACCCCCAGCACGACTCCCTACACTACCCAAACACCACTGCACTACACTAAACCCTAAATATACCCCCAGCATGACCTCCCACACTACACAAACACCACTGCACTACCCTAAACCCTAAAACACTACCCCCAGCACGAGCCCCTACACTACCCAAACACCACTGCACTACCCTAAACCCTAAAACACTAACCCCAGCATGACCCCTACACTACCCAAACACCACTGCACTACCCTATACCCTAAAACACGACCCCCTACACTACACAAACACGACTGCACTACCCTAAACCCTAAAACACTACCCACAGCATGACCCCCTTCACTACACAAACACCACTGCACTGCCCTAAACCCTAAAACACTACCCCAGCACTACCCCCTACACTACCCAAACAACACTGCACTAACATAAACCCTAAAACACTACCCCCAGCACAACCCCCTACACTACACAAACACCACTGCACTACCCTAAACCCTAAAACACTACCCCCAGCACGACCCCCTACACTACTGCACTACCCTAAACCCTAAAACACTACCCCCAGCACGACCCCCTACACTACCCAAACACCACTGACTACCCTAAACCCTAGAAAAGAAACCCCCACCCCATGCCCAATCCCCCTTACCTCTCACTCCTCATGGTTCCTCTCTCCTCGTGGTTCCTGCTTCACGTCATCTCTGAGGGGCGGTGCACGTCGTTGTGAGGAAACTGAACAGCCTTTGTTTCCTTACAACGACATGGATCGTCTACATGTTTTTTAGAACGCATGGTCATTTACCATACATACCTTTACAACAAAATTCGTTGTAAAGGCATGCGTGGTAAATGACCATGCGTTCTAAAAAAATGCGTAGCAATGACTTCGTGATGTACAACGCATGCGTATTAATGCATGCGTTGTAATGGTATTGCAAAGTAAAAAAGTCGTTGTAACGGCTGTTTACCGATCGAAGCTGGCCCCTGTTCTTCAGTGAGACGTTTATTTGATTAATTAGGAGGAAGGAATGTGGTTTTTTTACCGAAAAGTGCATTCCCGGCTGTTGTATTGTGAAAGTGTCCGCGTGGCCTGGTTTCACTTCCGGTGAGAGAGTGGAAGAGTCTGTTTGGATCTAAAGGAGTTCTGTTGTTGGACGGGGCCGGCGCGACATGTCATCAGAAAACATAGCTAATGGAAAGCCTCCGCCCTGAAGTGTGGAGCAGTGCCATGAGAGGTCAACGAGTGTGCGTCACACCGCAGTATGACCGTACCGCGTGACCCATGTGCCGCCTCCAGGGTATGGGAGGCAGAAGCGGCATCGCAGGTCCTCTTGAAGACCGTTGTAGCACTAATTCTACATTTTGGTTCTAGGGCATTTTAACTTCGTTGTTCCTGCCAGATACAAAGAGAAGATCCTGTGTTATTCAGTGCCCTCGTTACCTTTTTTGTGGGTTGTGGTGCTTGTCACTTTGCTGCCCCGCCGGTGCACACGACTGGGCACCCCACCTCGTGTGCCATCTGCAGGGCCTCTGCCCTCGGATCACTGGTTTCGGTTTCTGGAGTGGCAACATAAACAGTTGCTCCCAAAGGACTAGCCTGAACACTTAGGTGAATATCCCCTGCACCAGCATTCCACGGAAATTCTTTCCTAGCTCTCCCACGTCAACGAGCACGGCTCCGCTCGCGACACCGTATGACGTCATCGGAGCCATAAGAGGACCTCGTCGGCGTGCTGAAGTCAGTTCCACCCATTTTTTCCGTGCCACCGAGGCAAACAGGGGACCGAGACATTTTCACATGTATACATAGTATAATAAATATATATATATTCACTGAAAAAACCATAGGTTTCAGGCACGTTATAGTTAGAAATTAGCATTTAAAAAACCTTAGAAATTCACTGAAAAAACCATAGGTTTCAGGGGCGTTATAGTTAGTTGGACATTTCACTCGTACAAAACCATAGAAATTCCCCCGTTATAGTTAGTTCAGCTAACTATAACTCGCGCGCCCGCAATGCACTGCTGATGACGTCACATATTACATCACTCATGACATCACTCATGACATCACTCATGACATCACTGATGACATCTCAAATGACATCACTGATGACATCATCCAGTGAATGTGTGTTTTTCAGAAAATTAAATATGTTTTATATATGTATATCTCAAGGTCGATGGAAGAATAAATGGGTATATAAGTGTCTAAATGGATGATTTTTTTTGTAAAATTGATTGTATAACTGACTAAGTGTATCTTAGTGAATACATGGGTTAGTGAGTAATGTTTAAATATGAAAATATCTGTATCAGTCTTTCACTTTGTGTATAAGTGGCTGCATGGGTTGGTGAGTAGCTACATGAGTGTCTATATGGGTTATTAGTTGTTTTTTTGAGTATCAGTAGGAGTGTCTGTATGGTTCGGTGGGGGGTATTACTTTGTGCATAGATGCATGAATGAGTGACTCACTGTTTGTATGTGTTGAAGACAGCATGTGTGCAGGACTGTATAGGTGGATGAGTATGTGTATGGGTGTGTTAGTGAGTGAATGACTGTCTCAATAGTGTCTTTATGAGTAACTACATATGTTTTAAACTAGTATATGTGAGTATTGGTGTATATAAGTGAGTATATGTGAGAGTGAGAGATTGGAAGAGTTCCTGTACAAATAAGTAGGTGTTTCTATAAGTTATTGTTTAAGAGAGTAAGTATGTGTAAGTTTCTGTAGAAGTGTGGTAGTGTGTGTATAACTGTATATGGATGTTTGATACTTTGTTTGCATGTGTGACTATGTGTGTGAGTAACTCTATGGATGAGTGGCGGTGGGTAACAGGATGTATAGGTGTATGAGTACATATGATGAGTGAGTACATGTATGAGTGACTGTATAGGGACTGTTGATGAATGAGTGGATGTGTGTGTAGATCTTGGAATTACTGAATAGGTGTGTTGTAACTGGTATTGGTATGTCCATTGTTTTGAAAATGTTAGTTTGTATTTTTGAGTGTGTGTATCAAAGGTTATATTAGGGTGAGAGGAGGTCTGCCACTCTATCACAAGGATGATGTCATCAGTGATGTCATTTGAGATGTCATCAGTGATGTCATGAGTGATGTCACTGACCATGTCATGAGTGATGTAATACGTGACGTGATCAGCAGTGCATTGCGGGCGCGCGAGTTATAGTTAGCTGAACTAACTATAACGGGGGAATTTCTAAGGTTTTGTACGAGTGAAATGTCCAACTAACTATAACGCCCCTGAAACCTATGGTTTTTTCAGTGAATATATATACACACACAAATATATACATATACACACACACACAAATATATACATATATACACACACAAATATATACACACACAAATATATACACGCACACTCAAATATATACATATATATACACACACAAATATATACACGCACACTCAAATATATACATATATATATACACACAAATATATACATACACACAAATATATACACACACACAAATATATACATATATATATATATACACACAAATATATACATATACACACACACAAATATATACACACACAAATATATACATATATATACACACAAATATATATATATACACATACAAATATATATATATACACACACAAATATATATTATATATACACACACATATATATATATATATACACACACAAATATACATATACATATATATATATATATATACACACACAAATATACATATACACACACAAATATACATATACACACAAATATACATATATATACACACACACAAATATACATATATATACACACACACAAATATACATATATATACACACACACAAATATACATATATATACACACACACAAATATACATATATATATATACACACACAAATATACATATATATATACACACACACAAATATACATATATATACACACACAAATATACATATATATATATACACACACAAATATACATATATATATACACACACACAAATATACATATATATATACACACACACAAATATACATATATATATACACACACAAATATATATATACACACACAAATATATATATACACACAAATATATATATACACACAAATATATATATACACACACAAATATATATATATATACACACACACACACATATATATATATATACACACACACAAATATATATATACACACACAAATATATATATATACACACACACATATATATATACACACACATATATATACATACAAACACATATATATACATACACACAAATATATATACATACACACAAATATATATACATACACACAAATATATATTATATATATACACACACACACACAAATATATATATACACACACACACATATATATACACACACACATATATATATATATATATATATACACACACACACACATATATATACACACACACACACACACACACATATATACACACACACACACAAATTATCTACTGGCGGTCGCCAGTAGATAGTTATAGTTAAAACCCGCAACATTCTATTTGAAATAACTGTTGCGCCGGTTGACGAATCTTCGCGAAAGCTTCCAACTTGTTGGGGCGCTCCGCTCCTACCCTGAAAGTCTCGGGTTGATTCGTCAAGCGGGGGCCGAGAAAAAGGGGGTCCCAAAACGCGTTTTCCCCATTCATTTTTCCATAGGATCCTTTCATCGCGGCTACAGCCCGAACTGCTGAACGGAATTACACCAAATTTGGCAAAGAGGTAGCCCTTGGTTCAGTGTCGTGCCTTTTGCTTAAATGGTGTAAATCCGTTCAGTAGTTTCTGAGAAAATCACAAATAAAATCACATATATATCTATGGCCGAGTAGGGTCCGCGTACCCTCCCGATCACGAGCTACATGCTAATTGGCTGTCAACACTCCAAATCAGGAAGTGTTGGCAGCCATTTTGTCCCTCGGTAGAACCGAGGGACAGAAACAAGTGCGCAAAGCGCAAAAGGGGGCAGGGTAGAAACACCCTGACCCCTAGGTCTGCTCAGGGGTCCCACAAGGACCCCTGGGCAGAAAAAGCATTTTTTTTTTTTAATCGGCGGAATGCGCTTAGGGTGCGCGGATCCCGCCGAGAAAAAGAAAAGAAACAAGTGCGCAAAACGCACAAAGGGGGCAGGGTAGAAACACCCTGACCCCCTAGGTCTGCTCAGGGGTCCCACAAGGACCCCTGGGCAGAAAAAGCATTTTATTTTTTTAAATCGGCGGGATGCGCTTAGGGTGAGCGGATCCCGCCGAAAAAAACGAAGCGCGGTCTCCGCGCTTCGTGGTTAATTGGCCCCCGGGTGGGCCAAGTCCCGGGGGCATGTGGGGGTTTATTATTAATTATATGGGGGGCCTCTAAGGCCCCCCCAAGCCCCGGGGACCGCCAGCCCCCGGGCCTTTACACAAAATGGTGCGGGAGGGTTCTGAGCCCTCCCGCAGCACCGGGCACGCCACCCCCGGGGCTTCTTTTTTAAATTTAAATCACCTGTGTGGGGGCTCCAGCCCCCACACGCCCGGGACCGCCACCTCCCCGGGGCACTAACAAATTTAAAATGGGGGTCCGTTCTGGACCCCGAAGCCCCGGGGACCACCACCTCCCGGGGCTTTGCAGATGTGGGGAGGGGGCCGCGCGGCCCTCCTCCTGGAGCCCTTGATGGCCCTGGGGACCGCCACCCCCCAGGGCCGGCTCCTGCAGTGTCCCGGGGTGCCTACCCCAGGGACACTGTAGTTTGCTATGACAGGACGGGAGCCTCGCGGCTCCCGTCCTGTCATAGCAAACTGCTTTGGATATTGGAAGAGAGAGCAGGAAACCTGCTCTCGCTTCCAATATCCACAGCAAATTGCTTTTCCACATGGGGAGCTGCTTGTTAGCAGCTCCCCATGTGGAAAGCAATGCCGGCTCCCGCAGGAGGCAGGGAGCCGGCAGGGTCCGTGGGGAGTTGGGGTCCCCCACGGACCCCAAAGGATAGGGCCAGCCCCGGGGATGGGGTCCCGGGGCAAGTAGTGGCCCGGGAGGGGGCCACACGGCCCCCTCCCCAAAAATAATAAAAACATTTTTTAAAAAATAAAAAATAAGGCCTGCCCCGGGGGTGGGGTCCCGGGGCAAAAGGAGGCCTGAGGAGGGGGATACGCAGCCCCCTCCTTAAAAATGTATTTAAAAGTGTGGCCATGCCCCGGGGATGGTGTCCCCGGGGCCGGATTCGGCCATGGGAGGGGCCACGCGGCCCCTTCCCGTTTAATTAAAAAAAAAGAAAGGGATAAGGCTCTGGGGGATGGGGTCCCCAGGGCCCAAAATAGGAAAAAGTAAGGGGGCCACACAGCCCCCTTGGGGAAAAAACAACAAAAAAAACGATCGGGCCGCAGGCCCCGCCCCTTCCTTTACAACTCTGCAAACGCGCCCCTGGCGCGTTTGCAGATGGGAACGAATTCCCCTTAAATACTGGGGTTCCTGGGGCCAACTAGCCCACCAGGAACCTCCAGTATGCGCCAGGGGCTGCGTTGCAGAGAGGTGTACAGAGGCCACGCCCCTTTTACACCTCTCTGCAACGCAGCTCTGTGGCGCTTTTGGAGGTACATGGTGAGTTAGTTGGCCCCCAGGGACCCTCAGGATTCAAGGGGACTTAATCCCCCAACTTAAAACGCGCCACGGGCGCGTTTGCACAGTGGTGAAGGGAGGGGCGGGGCTTCAGGTGATGTGTGCAAACAGGCCCCGTGGCGCGTTTTAAGATGGGGAATTAAATCCCCTTCAATCCTGAGGGTCCCTGGGGGCCAACTAACCCACCAGGTACCTCCAGTAAGCGCCACGGAGCTGCGTTGCAGAGAGGTGTAAAAAGGGGCGTGGCCTCAGAACACCTCTCTGCATCGCAGCTGTCTGGGGCATACTAGAGGTATCTGGTGGGCTAGTTGGCCCCCAGGGACCCTCAGGATTGAGAAGGAATTAATTCTCCAACTTAAAACGCGCCACTGGGTGTGTTTGCAGACATGTCACCTCAGGCCCCACCCCCTTCCTTCACCATTGTGCAAATATTCCTCTAAAATCAGCCGAACTACGAATTCCGATTTACTCACCTGTTATCAGGCGAGACCTCAGTGCTGCATCTTTGAGCCCAGTACTGATCCTGAAAAGTAATTTTAACCGTACTTACCAATAACTTGAATTTCCTTCCATAGGATATCATTGACTGGTTTCACTTGGAAATTCTTCTAAGTGTGGAGTTTTGGAACTTTATAATATTCCTCTAAAATCAGCCGAAATACGAATTCCGATTTACTCACCTGTTATCAGGAGAGACCTCAGTGCTGCATCTTTCAGCCCAGTACTGATCCTGAAAAGTAATTTTAACCGTACTTACCAGTAACTTGAATTTCCTTCCATAGGATATCATTGACTGGTTTCACTTGGAAATTCTTCTAAGTGTGGAGTTTTGGAACTTTATAATATTCCTCTAAAATCAACCGAACTACGAATTCCGATTTACTCACCTGTTATCAGGAGAGAACCCAGTGCTGCATCTTTTAGCCCAGCACTGACCCTGAAAAGTAATTCTAACCGTACTTACCAGTAACTTATATTTCCTTCCATAGGAATCCAGGATCCAACACTGAGTAAGAAAAAGTAACGATAACACTACTTACCTGCTAAGTGAATTTCCTCCCATAGGATAACATTGGTGATTCTATGTGAAAAAGTTTGTGTCAACTTTTAAAATACAATAATATTCCTTAAAAATCACTACTGTAACCAAAACTCTTTTACTCAACTGTTTACAGGAGATGTCCCAGGACTGAATCTAGGATCCAGTCCTGTGGTTAGAAAAGTAATCCATAAAGTAACTAATTGCATTTAACTAGAAATTCACATTGAGCTCAATGTTGCATTGTGTTTGAAATTGTGTTGCCCATTGCAACAACTGTAACTACTGTACTTAAAAGTCTATTCCCTATTTGCAAAGTATTTAAACTAAAGTAATTCATTCAGAGAAAGTATATTTTGTAATGTAATGTATAATGTAATTACAATGTAATTTAAAAAATAAAATATGTAAAAATAAATAGTTTAAAAAAATGTAGTAAATCAGTATCAAAAAAATAAATATAACAATTAATACATTTAAAAATTGTCATTTACAAAACCTTTGAAATTCACTGAAAAAAAACATAGGTTTCAGACATGTTATAGTTAGGAATTAGCATTTAAAAAACCTTTGAAATTCACTGAAAAAACCATAGGTTTTAGGGACAGTTATAGTTAGAAATTAGCATTTAAAAATCCTTTGAAATTCACTGAAAAAACCATAGGTTTCAGACATGTTATAGTTAGAAATTAGCATTTAAAAAACCTTTGAAATTCACTGAAAAAACCATAGGTTTTAGGGACAGTTATAGTTAGTTGGACATTGCACTCGTACAAAACCCGTGAAATTCCCCCGTTATAGTTAGTTCAGCTAACTATAACTCGCGCCCCCGCAATGCACTGCTGATGACGTCACATATTACATCACTCATGACATGGTCAGTGACATCACTGATGACATCACTGATGACATCTCAAATGCTACAGCCCGAACTGCTGAACGGAATTACACCAAATTTGGCAAAAAGGTAGGTCTTGGTTCAGAAAGAGTCCTTTTTGTTAAATGGTGTAAATCCTTTCAGTAGTTTTTGAAATATTAAAGGAAAAAGAAAGGAAAAAGAAATATCGATATCTGGGCGGAGCCTAACCACACGTCATCATGAAATCTGATTATGATACCAATCCTATGCACACGAAAAACAACTTTATACAGGGTAATGATAATCACTATCCCAAAGGTAAAAAAACCATGAATTCTTCAGCCGTTATAGTTCATTTTAATGTTCAGAGTATTTTTCAAGCCAGCCAACACGTGTTTCGTCAGTGGGTAATAACCCTTGACTTCTTCAGGGCTCAATTATGATCTGACCAACCATTCAGACCTCTTGGCAGGTGATAGTTCCAACCCGGCGGGGTCGTCTTACAGTTGTTTCCTTACAACAACAACTCGTTCAAGTCCTCGGATCCTGTATGTCGCATAATGTCCAAAGTGCCCTTGCACAGCCCGTATATCCCTTAAATACGGCGCTCCTCGTCTTTAAGGGGTCCTTAAAACCATCTATAGACGGAAAATACGCCGTCTACACCAACTCAATTACGAGCTAATTGGCGAGTACACCAACGCGTCCCGATAGTTCCCGGGATTTCAATCAACCGGAATCTGATTGGCTGTCAGCACTTCATCCAGGAAATGCTGGCAGCCATCTTGGGACTAGGTTGAACCAGAGTCATAAGAAAACAGTTAAACAAAGATGAAAAACAAGAAAAGGGGGCAGGGTAGGAACACCCTGACCCCCTAGGCCTGCTCAGGGCCCCCAGTCCAAAACAATTTTAAGAAACGTCCGAATTCGCGCTGGGTGCGCGAATCCGGAATAAAAAATAAAAAAAGCATTGGCATCGCCAAAAGGTCTCGCCGTTGGGACCTTATAAGTGTTTAGCCAGAGATATTGGCAATGTTTCTAAGGTATGTTGTAGAGAGAGAGAGAGAGTGAGACTGACTGACTGAGAGAGAGACTGACTGACAGAGAGAGAGAGACTGACTGACAGAGAGAGAGACTGACTGACAGAGAGAGAGACTGACTGACAGAGAGAGAGACTGACTGACAGAGAGAGACTGACTGACAGAGAGAGAGACTGACTGACAGAGAGAGAGACTGACAGACGGAGAGAGAGACTGACAGAGAGAGAGAGAGACTGACAGAGAGACTGACTGAGAGAGAGAGACTGACTGAACGACAGAGACTGAGTGACAGAGAGAGAGACTGACAGAGAGAGAGAGACTGACAGAGAGAGAGAGACTGACAGAGAGAGAGACTGACAGAGAGAGAGACTGACTGACACACAGAGAGAGACTGACTGACAGACAGAGACTGACTGACAGAGAGAGAGAGACTGACAGAGGGAGAGAGAGAGACTGACAGAGAGAGAGACTGACAGAGAGAGAGAGACTGACGGAGAGAGAGACTGACAGAGAGAGAGACTGACAGAGAGAGAGACTGACTGACTGACAGAGAGACTGACTGACAGAGAGAGATATACTGACTGACTGAGGTAGAGAGAGAGACTGACTGAGAGAGACTGACAGAGAGAGACTGACAGAGACACTGACAGAGAGAGACTGACAGAGACACTGACAGAGAGAGACTGACTAAGAGAGAGAGAGACTGACTAAGAGAGAGAGAGACTGACAGAGAGAGACTGACTGACAGAGAGAGAGACTGACTGACAGAGAGAGAGACTGACTGACAGATAGAGAGAGAGACTGACAGAGAGAGAGAGAGACTGACAGAGAGAGACTGACAGAGAGAGACTGACAGAGAGAGAGACTGACTGAGAGAGAGACTGACTGAGAGAGAGACTGACAGAGAGGGACTGACTGCCAGAGAGGGACTGACTGCCAGAGAGGGACTGACTGCCAGAGAGGGACTGACTGCCAGAGAGGGACTGACTGACAGAGAGAGACTGACTGACGGAGAGAGACTGACTGAGAGTGACTGAGAGAGAGACTGACTGAGAGAGAGTCTGACTGAGAGAGAGTCTGACTGAGAGAGAGTCTGACTGACTGAGAGAGAGACTGACTGACAGAGAGACTGACTGACAGAGAGACTGACTGACAGAGAGACTGACTGACAGAGAGACTGACTGACAGAGAGAGACTGACAGTCAGTCAGTCTCTCTCCGTCAGTCTCTCTCTCTGTCAGTCAGTTTCTCTCTCTCTCTCAGTCAGTCTCTCAGTCAGTCTCTCTCTCTGAGAGAGACTGACACAGAGACTGAGTGAGGCTGACTGAGAGAGACTGACTGACAGAGAGACTGACTGAGTGACTGACAGAGAGACTGACTGACAGAGAGAGAGACTGACAGAGAGAGAGACTGACAGAGAGACTGACAGAGAGAGAGAGAGACTGACTGACAGAGAGACTGACTGACAGAGAGAGACTGACTGACAGAGAGAGACTGACTGACAGAGAGAGACTGACTGACAGAGAGATACTGACTGACAGAGAGATACTGACTGACAGAGAGATACTGACTGACAGAGAGACTGACTGACAGAGAGACTGACTGACAGAGAGACTGACAGAGAGACTGACAGAGAGACTGACAGAGAGACTGACAGAGAGACTGACAGAGAGACTGACTGACAGAGAGACTGACTGACAGAGAGACTGACTGAGAGACTGACAGAGAGACTGACAGAGAGACTGACACAGAGACTGACAGAGAGACTGACAGAGAGACTGACAGAGAGACTGACAGACTGACAGAGAGACTGACTGACTGACAGAGAGAGACTGACTGACAGAGAGAGACTGACAGAGAGAGAGAGACTGACAGAGAGAGAGAGACTGACAGAGAGAGAGAGAGAGACTGACAGAGAGAGAGACTGACAGAGAGAGAGACTGACAGAGAGAGAGACTGACAGAGAGAGAGACTGACTGACTGACAGAGAGATATACTGACTGAGGTAGAGAGAAGACTGACTGACAGAGAGAGACTGACTGACAGAGAGAGACTGACAGAGAGAGACTGACAGAGAGAGAGACTGACAGAGAGAGAGACTGACTGACAGAGAGATATACTGACTGAGGTAGAGAGAGACTGAGAGAGACTGACTGACAGAGAGAGAGACTGACAGAGAGAGAGAGAGAGAGACTGACAGAGAGAGAGAGACTGACAGAGAGAGAGACTGACTGACTGAGAGATATACTGACTGAGGTAGAGAGAGAGACTGAGAGAGACTGACTGACAGAGAGAGACTGACTGACAGAGAGAGACTGACAGAGAGAGACTGACAGAGAGAGAGACTGACAGAGAGAGAGACTGACTAAGAGAGAGACTGACTAAGAGAGAGAGACTGACTAAGAGAGAGAGACTGACTAAGAGAGAGAGACTGACTAAGAGAGAGAGACTGACAGAGAGAGACTGACTGACTAAGACTGACTGACAGAGAGACTGACAGAGAGAGAGACTGAATGAGAGAAAGACTGAATGACAGAGAGAGACTGACTGACAGAGACTGACTGACTGAGAGAGAGACTGACAGAGACTGACTGACAGAGAGACTGACTGACAGAGAGAGACTGACAGAGAGAGAGAGAGACTGACTGACAGAGAGATACTGACTGACAGAGAGATACTGACTGACTGAGAGAGAGGAATTGATGAGTGACTGCATGTATGAGTGATTGTATGGGTGAATGAGTGGATGTGTGTGTAGACCTAGGAATCAGTGAGTGCGTATGTAGTAACTGGTATTGGTGTGTCGATGGTTTCGAAAATGGTAGTCTGTAGTTTATAGTGGTTGTATCAAAGGTTATATTAGAGTGTGAGGAGGTGCATCAGATTTTCACGTGGATGATGTCATCAGTGATGTCATCAGTGATGTCATTTGAGATGTCATCAGTGATGTCATCAGTGATGTCACTGACCATGTCATGAATGATGTAATATGTGACGTCATCAGCAGTGCATTGCGGGGGCGCGAGTTATAGTTAGCTGAACTAACTATAACGGCGGAATTTCTATGGTTTTGTTCGAGTGAAATGTCCAACTAACTATAACGTCCCTGAAACCTATGGTTTTTTCAGTGAATATATATATATAGTTCAACTGAAAAGAACAAAGGTTAAAGTGACGTTCTGTATGTTAATAAGATCTTCGATTACATACAAAGAAATAGATATTGACTGAAAAAAACAAGGTTTAAAGTGACATCATAATTAGGTGTTGAAATGAGATAAGAAAAAACACAAGTTCACCAATTATTGCTTAGTGAACTAACTATTGCTTGCGTCCCCATTCTGCTGTGCATATGACCTCATATATAACATCACTCATAACATGTTAAATTAAATCATGTAATGATATCTCAAATTACATCATTGTCGACATCTCAAATGACATAATTGATAACATCTCAAATGACATCCTCCATGATAAACGTTAGTTCATTTCAACACCTAACTATAACACCACTTAAACCCTTGTTTTTTTCAATGAATTTCTGGGGGGTTTTCGCACACCAAATACAATGCTTATTACCTCATTGTTTTTCCACCAATAAATAATAAAGCAAAATTAAATTAAATGACAACACATATTCACACCGATAAATACTAAATTCATATTTGTTGCCTTCAAAATTGTTAGGGTACTGTGATACGTAATTCGATTTGTAAGAATAATTTCAACATTTGTAATTGCATCTATTGCATTAAAGGCTGAGGTCATGAGCATTGCATTTGGCACGAGTTATGGTTTGCATGGCTGTTGTGCAAGTTATGCATTGAAATCCTAACCATAATTTGTGAATTGTAGTTTTATTTCATAACCATAACTGCATGTTAAAAGTTTTTTTAAGTAAATGTATATATAAAACACAGACATACACAACACACACACACACACACATACATATATATATATATATATATATATATACAGCAGTACTTAATACTCAAATCAACACATAAACCGGAAGATTTATGCATTTGCTTTATATCAAGGTTTATTAAAGAGTCAGACATGCCTTAGCTGCATGTGAGTGGTTGGTGTAGGTAGGCAGATGCAATGGACTGGTGGTGCAATGTTGTACAGTGTAAACAGCATAATGCCGGTGACCCAGTTATACAGTGCCGAACAGTAAATTATACAGTGATTAAAGCAAATCAATGAAAAAGGCACTAATCAGACAGAGTTACTCATAAAAATCTGTGACCCACATTTTGGGATAGCAGTTAAAATAATCAATACCACATATATCTGAGAAAGAGCTGAATTGAGCTGAGAGGAATTATATAGCTAATGATGTGGGGGCACATCTCTAGGTGTTATTCAACTCCTCAACTCAGAGCTAGCCGGAATGGCGGGAACGAGATTTGGATGAAAAGCTGGGATTTCACACTTCCCTTAAACTTCAGAAAGGAAGGTCATATAATTCTAAGTGCACAGGAAGAGTGCTCAAATGGAGGAAACTTAAGACAGGACAGAAAGTGCATGTGTTGGTGGATCTCTACATCCTATTGGTAAGGGGAAGCAACACCTTATCAGTTAAGCATGAAGGAACAGTACTGTGCAGGCAATAATGTGATAGGCATAGGCAATTAAACAAGACAAGGCTATCTACTAGCAGAACAAGCATTGGCAATGCCAATAGGTAGTGCTTATGAATGCGGTGCCAAGCCAGACCTAATAATCCATGTGCGTTCCCTCCTCCTATCTGTGCTGCTGCCATAGAGAATTGCCATAAACTACCTAGTTTTCTAAGACACTTTAATACATTGCAATGGGTATGTGTGCGCCCCTAGAAGTTCAAGCTCAGGCAGCTGGATAAATAAACAAAATGATCACAACTGTGTGGAAAGCAAGCACTTTTTTTGTGGAAACACACACCTTCGGCCCAATCAAAACAGGCCAAAGCTCCTCTCCAGGTGATACTTACATAATTGTCAGGCAGTAGCTGTGCTGTCAAGCCAGACAATAAAAAGTTTGATTCTGTCCAGCCTCAACCAACATACTTTGCCTCATGCAACCTCTACCTCGGCTGTCTTGGAATGTCTAAATCCAGAGCATTAGCACAATTCAATCGGGGGTTTACTTGTATACCCACCATTTGACTCTTAAGGGCAGTAGGCATAAGTAGGATGAACTTCCCAAGAGAGCAAAGAAGAAGACTGTTGCGCTTTCATAGATAAGCTTAAGTTCATTATTGATTGTGGGCTCAACTTATCACAGGTTTTTGGACAAACTACACGAGCTATATCTCTATGAATGCAATAGTCTGGCAAACATGCCAGCTTATTACTTTCATAGATATTTTTTCTCCCTGCCTCGCACACCTTTCCTGCCTCATCCCTCTCTTGATTAAAAATGACTCCCCTTCTCCGGCTTGCCCCAGCCCCATCATGCTCTGACTGCAGCCAAAGGCTGTATCGGTGGGTCGCCATCTGTAAACGATTTATAACCAATTCCAAGAAGGCCTCCCCTGTGTGATGATACATTTGGAAAGTGGCCATCTTGGAATAGCCATTTTAAGAGGGCCGGCATGAATGTGCACACATGTGGAGGATCTCTTAACATTGTTTTTCTTGTGCTTTTAGAACAAATATTCCAAGATGGCTGCCATGCGTGCACAATCACAGCAGCCATCTTAAAATAATTTAAAATTACCAAAGTGCAAAATGAAGTTGTTGGAAATGGCCCTTTTTGCAGGGTTACCCCAAAATTTTTGCCTTTACTCTTCCTATATTTTCTGGCCTCGTTTTTGTTGGCTTTAGGACTCTGGGCACTTTACCACTGCTAACCCGTGATAAAGTGCATGTGCTCTCACCCTAAAACATGGTACCATTGGCTCATACCTAGTTGGCATATTTAATTTACTTTTAAGTCCCTAGTAAAGTGCACTATATGTGCACAGGGCCTGAAAATTAAATGCTTCTAGTGGGCTTGCAGCACTGCTTGTGCCACCCACATAAGTAGCCCCTTAACCATGTCTCAGGCCTGCCACTGCAGGGCCTGTGTGTGCAGTTTACTGCCACTTCGACTTGGCATTTAAAACTACTTGACAAGCCTTAAACTTCCCTTTTATTAAACATAGGTCACCAATAAGGTAGGCCCTAGGCAGCCTTAAGGGCAGGGTGCTGTGTAGGTAAAAGGTAGGACATGTGCTTTTATGTTTACAAATAGCCCTTTTTAGTTTGTCACTACTGTCAGGGCTACCCCTCTCATAGGCCAGGATTGGGAATGCCCTAATATACTTTTAAGCTGTAATTTCTGATCAGAGAGGAGTAGCTTTTTCATGTTTGATATGTTTGGAATAGTAATGATAAATCCCCCCTTACTGGTGAAGTCGGATTTAACATTACTGTTTTAGAAATGCCACTTTTAGAAATTGGACATTTCTCTGTACTTAGTGCTCTTTGTGCCTGGGATGGGTTACAGCTACACTTTGTGCATTCCCTCTAGACAGTAACAAACACAGGAAGGACTGGCTGCAACAGAGAACTCATCTGCATTCATCTGCATTCTGATAGCCTTCCTTGGCAGGAAGGGGGAGAAGTGGCTCACACTTACGTCTGAATAGGTTGTGTCCTGTCCTCACACAAAGCACTGATTTACCCCACAGAGTTAGCCTGGCAGACAGGACTGTGTTGAAAGGGATCCTTGTGCACTTCAAAGAGTTCTTTTGAAGTCACCCCCTAAATCAAAGGCACTTTGAGTATAGTTACTGGTCTCTGACCCCCCTGTCAGAAGAACTGCTGTGCTGCTTAAAGGACGCGAATGGACTGCTTTTCTGGAAGGACTGCTTTTCTGCTTGTAGTCCTGCTTCCTGCTGCTCCCTGACTCTGCTAGAAGGAGAGCTGGACTCTGCCTTCCCTCCAAGTGATCTCCAAGGTCTTGCTGACTTGACTTCTGTTTTCTGATATCTCAGGGATACAAAAGACTTCCTACAATTCTGTTGGTGCTGCTGGACTCTGTTTTCTGTGAGTCCTACCCTTGCCTGAGGTGCCCCCTCCAATCTCTGGGCCTCAGAAGTGGGTTCTGCAGCTGCTTTCATCACCTACAGCTCCTGGACCCCAGAAATAAAGTTTTTGGTCTCTTTTAACCGCAAAGGAGCCCCCTCAACTGAGACTGCGTCGCTCGCTTGAAGGATCAGCGCGAGCCACTGCATCGTGTCCTCGCACAGCCAGCATCACTGCCCACGACTGCGAGGCCCTGCCAACCCTTCATGCCCGCGGAATCATCGTTGGCGATGCTCTACCTACTCCCAGCGATGGTCTTCCCCACGAACGGGGTACATTGCTCAGCTTAAGGTAAAACTTCAGAGGGACCTGTTTGAAACTGTATCGAACCCGTGCTCAGTCGGCCTGAAATTTTGATTTACCCCTGTCTAGCGCCACCTAAAGTAACCTTTTATGGCTATTGACTTCCAAGAACGGTTTTGGTTTATTCTTTGAAAATTCATAACTCCGGTTCTACTTATTGGATTTTTGTCGTTTTCATCTTATTTTATTCATAAAAATATAATCTATATTTTTAACCCTGTGTGGAGTATTTTCGTGGTGTATTCATTGTGTTACTGTGTGTGTTGCACTAATACTTTACACATTGCCTTTGTAGATAAGTCTGACTGCTCTGTGCCAAGGTACCCAAGGGTAAGCACAGGTATCTTATTGTGTATCTAGCTTACCCTGACTAGAGTGGTAGTTCCTGCCTGGCCTGGGTGCATACCTCAGCCAACTAGGAACACCATTCCTAACAGAAGTGCTATACAAAAAGTTACAACAGTGGAGCCCTCCCCCCCCCCTTGTTGCATGGTGCTAAAGTCACAAAACTAAAAATATACAGAAATCATAGTTAGTAAAACATGATGGTAGCAACCTAACAGGCACACGCAATGTGCACTGGCTTTTAAGACATTGGGGGTGAAAAAGCCATTACTTAAAGTGCAGTTCTGAAAACAAGCAAGACGTTAGTGGGAAATGCCAAGCTTTAGAGTTTGAAGTCTCTCTCCTGTTCACTCAAGTTGCCAGATTACATCACATTCACTGAAACGTACTCCCAAGCCAAATTACACCTAACACTGCCTTCACAGAATTAAAGAGAGCTTTAAAAGCACTCCTACTACATGCAGAGAACTTTAACCACCCCAAAACATGTAGCATACTGCCTGCCCAACTCCCACTCAACCAAACAGGCAAATGTAAACGTCTACATATCTAAGATGTCTATGTAATGCGTAGGGGACTAATATGGTATATGAGATCTTGTTCAAACCATCACAAAAAAAAAAAAACTCCAAAGGGAGGACCATTCATCAACCCAAACTGTATAACAATTTGGTATTGTGTTGTTTTCATGCTGTTTGGGCAGAAGACCATTCAACCATTTTGAAAATGATTTATAATTCCTTAATGCACATCATAAGCACCCCAATAGTACCAATGCTGGAGATATGGTGGTTACATCAGTTTGAAAACATGTAATGACGATCTTAATTCAATGGAAGGATGGGGGATGAACCACTTTAGGTGACATGCACCCTGGCGAGTTTCCTTTAACATTTGAGGGGGCGTAGCTTAATTTTGGGGTGGGTTCGGGACAGTTCCTGAAATACGCCAAGTTGGCAAACACAGCCAAGGAGAAATGGACAGGATTCCCCAGTGCACCCCAGACTTCTGTTTTAGATATACTGCTTCAATTGGGACACGCTGCTCAAGGTGTGTCCCACCTATAGAGTGCCCTAAAAAAAGATAGGCACAGACCTTTCATTGCTTACAGGGGATGGGAATATAGATTTAGAAACACTGTTAACTGATGGAGAATGAGAGACGACTTATGGGCAGGTTCAGATTATATGCAGCAATGCTCGATTCAAGTTGATACATTTTGATTACGTTCAAAGTGCATATTTGGCCCCGGCCCGCTTGCATAAGTTCCACCTGCCTAGGCACCCGACATGCCCTCGATGTGGGACGGGGAAGTGCAGACTTTTTACATATGACCTGGGGTTGTGCTCAGTTGTTTTAATACTGGCAAGGGGTGGTCAATAAGTGAAGACGTACATTGAGGCTACTGATTGAGAAAAATGTTGCCAGTTGTGACATAAATTCCCCTCTCTGGGGCTAGTTTTGGCAAAGCACTGTATTGCTATTCACTGGATCTGCCCGCAGCCCCTTAAAATGGCACCATGGGAAAAAGATTTTCACAGACGATAAAGTGGCTGAAGATTTACATGACTGGGCTGAACTGCTCAATGTATCAGTGTATGACTGGATGGGATGGGATGGGGTGATGGGGAGAGTCGGCAGAGTGAGGGGGACCACACTGTACAATGGAGGTTCTGCTTTAACATGCTTTCACACTCTGTAAACTGTATGTGATGGGAGTGCCTTGCACTGACTGTAATGGATCTTGTTATGCACATTGCCGCTGTAATGTATGGTTTTCGCTACGTGTTAAACTAATAAAGAAAGTTCTAAACAAATTAAAATGGCCGTCTAGCGCTACCTGAAGTACCTTCTCATCCTTATTTAATTCCAACATAACTTTGAGTACGGCTGAGCCTGGAAGCTGTAACATCAGTAGTGTACTTATGATTATGTTCTTATTAATAGGAATCTTTTGGATTAAGCTCTTAAGATAATGTATTCATGCAAAGAGTCATGCAACTCATATTAGCGCCCTGCATGGAACCTTGGGAACTGGTACAGCCAATCGAAATGCTCGTTTTGCAGGTTGTAGGTATCATTACTGGCCGGTAAAGGGATCTTTCTGTGCTACCAGCTCACTGTCCTCTGGTGTGCTTTGGAGCATCCCCTCTCGCAGTCCTCTTCAGTCTAAGGTCAAGCGCTGGGGATAATAAAGAGAGCTCCAGGAGCTAGCTTTCACCTGAAGCATGCAGTGAAAAAAGTACCCACTCGGACTGTGGTGTCTGGAATTGCTGCTTCAGAGGTGGAGGCTGAAGGACCACAGGAGAATGGAAACTTTTTTCCACTCTATGCTTCAGGCAGAGGAAGCTCCTGCTGCACATTCCCATTTTGAGTTGGGGGATTACTAACAGCCTTTTTGCCCTTATCTGTAGGGCAAGAAAGGTTGTTAACTACCACCCCAGCCCCTGTTATGCATCTTCATCTGAGTCCAGGGTCCATACCTGCGGAGTGGACCATTAACCGCCATCAGTGGGTGCAGGAAATAATGCTTAATTTGTATAGCAATGTATTTCTTCATTCTTATGTAAGCAGGAATAACAGTGTTAAGATGGTTGTTTAAGCTTCCATTAAACTGGAAACGTATATTTCACATAGATTTTAGAACGGCCATGCATTACTGTATTAACGGAGAGAGAGAAAATAAACTGAGCAGACCTTGCTTGATCAATAGCTACAGATAAATATGGTTTATAGCCGCACTAAAACAAACGTTACCTGCTAGAAGCGACCTTTTCTACCTGAACCTAGGGTAAAAGCATTTTTTAAAAGCCCACGTTCTCGGAGCTCAAACATAATGTGTGCTCAATTCACAAATGGTTTTTTTCCCCAATCTGTGCTAGCAGTTATTGTTTTCATCACTTTGTACTACTGCCTCCTCCCATATCTCACGCCCTCAACTCTGCTCTCCAAGAAACAAGCTGTTTGGGAGGCGAGTCTGTTTTCCCAAAGCCAACAATCACGGGTAGAAATCTACCACCACTAAGAGCCACTTCTAACACATATCGTGTAAAACCAACTATGATCAAGTAAGAATGGAGTTCATTTTATCTTCAGCGAAAACCACCACCAACCCCGAAAGTATCTAAAACCTGAAAATGCTGATCTTAATACAGGTTTTAGGAGATAGCCCTGACACCATAGTAAGAGGAAAGGAGCAAAGGGGAGGAAAGGAGCAAAGGGGAGTAAAGAGAAGAGCATCTACAATTTCACACCATTCCATAGTTAGTACATATTCAGGGGTGGTGGGTGTAATACGCTGTTTATTACCACTGTAAGGAGGGGCCAGGACTCAAGAGATGTGAAGCCTGAAGTGAGTCCTGCTGTCCCTCCCCTTTCTCAACAGTGGTAATAAATAGCATATTATGCTCTGCATAAATGGCTTATGCCGATCAGCGCTACGTCGAACACCATAACATTTAGATAAGAAATAAAACTAAAAAGTATTTTTAAACAGACGTCCAAGAAAAGTACATTTATCCATCGCAAAGAACGCTCATAAATACATAAGTGTTTTTAAACTATTGTTTTCCAGTAACTAGTAAAGATGTTTTCCTCTCACGGAAGGCAGCAGTGACAGTTGGCGAACGACAACGAGGTAAACAAACAGGCGCCCGCTGCATGCCGGGAACGGCGCGGGGTGAATCCTGTCCCTGTGACAGGCGCGCGCTGAAGCCACCTGCAGCCTAACATGTGACATTCAACACTGCAATGATCCCTGGAGGAAGTGACATGGCAGGCAGCCCGGGATGCCGCGTGCTGCCAGAACACTGACAGATGCGACCCGTGCACTGCGACAGCAAGGCGTCTTGCAAAGCACAGAAGATGAAAGGTCGCCCCATCCAGGAACACGCTGCAGAAATATGCTGACTGGACGCCTCCCAAAACCTTCACGCTATAAAACACTGACAAGCGAGTAATGCAGACAAGTGGTCCTGCAGCAAGGACAGGGAATTGTTGTGTTATGAAAGGCTACGCCCATTAAATTCGGAGATATTGTCTCACAATGTTCACATCACCGCTGAACGATTTCGTACTGATTCTGCTTGCTGGTGGTCTTAGTGATTTCTCAAAGTATTCGGGTCACTACTGGCCTTTCTTACAGTAGGAGGTCACTGCTGGCCTTCGTGATTTCTTACATTATGAGGTCACTGCTGACCTTCGTGATTTCTTACATTATGAGGTCACTGCTGGCCTTCGTGATTTCTTACAGTATGAGGTCACTGCTGACCTTCGAGATTTCTTACATTACGAGGTCACTGCTGGTCTTCGTGATTGCTTACATTATGAGGTCACTGCTGACCTTCGTGATTTCTTACATTAGGAGGTCACTGCTGACCTTCGAGATTTCTTACAGTGTGAGGTCACTACTGGCCTCGGGGATTTTATGCAGTATGATGCCACAGCTTTATTTAGTGATTTCTTACAGCATGAGGTCACTGCTGACCGTAGTGATTTCTTACAGTATGAGGTTGCTGCTGACCGTAAAGATTTCTCTCAGTATAAGGTCACTGCTGGCCTTGGGGATTTTATGCAGTATGATGCAACGGCTTCCCTTGGTGATTTCTTACAGGAGAAGGTCACAGCTGACCGTAGTGGATTCGTAAAGTATTCTGGTCACTGCTAGCCTTAGAGATTTCTTACAGTATGAGGCCATTGCCGGCCTTAGTGATTCCTTAAACTGTAAGGTTAATGCTGGCTCGAGTGATTTCTTACAGTGTAAGGTCATTGATGCCTTAGTGATGTCTTGAGAGTATGAAGCAGCTGCTGGCCTTAGTGATTTCTTACGGTCTAAGGTGACTGCTGGCCTTAGTGGTTTCTTAAGTTATTCAGGTCACTGCTGGCGTTAGCGGTTTCTTACAGCATTCAGCTCACGCATGGCCAGTGATTTCTTACAGTAAGAGGTCACTGCCGGCCTTAGCGGTTTCTTACAGCATTCAGCTCACGCATGGCCAGTGATGTCTTACAGTAAGAGGTCACTGCCGGCTTTGCTCACGCATGGCCAGTGATGTCTTACAGTAAGAGGTCACTGCCGGCCTTAGCGGTTTCTTACAGCATTCAGCTCACGCATGGCCAGTGATTTCTTACAGTAAGAGGTCACTGCCGGCGTTAGCAGTTTCTTACAGCATTCAGCTCACGCATGGCCAGTGATGTCTTACAGTAAGAGGTCACTGCCGGCGTTAGCGGTTTCTTACAGCATTCAGCTCACGCATGGCCAGTGATGTCTTACAGTAAGAGGTCACTGCCGGCGTTAACGGTTTCTTACAGCATTCAGCTCAAGCACGGCCCGTGATGTCTTACAGTAAGAGGTCACTGCCGGCGTTAGGGGTGTCTTACAACATTCAGCTCACGCACGGCCACTGATGTCTTACAGTAAGAGGTCACTGCCGGCCTTAGCGGTTTCTTACAGCATTCAGCTCACGCATGGCCAGTGATTTCTTACAGTAAGAGGGCACTGCCGGCCTTAGCGGGTTTCTAACAGCATTCAGCTCACGCGTGGCCAGTGATTTCTAACAGTAAGAGGTCACTGCCGGCCTTAGCGGTTTCTTACAGCATTCGGCTCACGCATGGCCAGTGATTTCTTACAGTAAGAGAACACTGCCGGCCTTAGCGGTTTCTTACAGCATTCGGCTCACGCATGGCCAGTGATTTCTTACAGTAAGAGGTCACTGCCGGCGTTAGCGGTGTCTTACAGCATTCAGCTCACGCATGGCCAGTGATTTCTTACAGTAAGAGGTCACTGCCGGCGTTAGCGGTTTCTTACAGCATTCAGCTCACGCATGGCCAGTGATTTCTTACAGTAAGAGGTCACTGCCGGCCTTAGCGGTTTCTTACAGCATTCGGCTCACGCATGGCCAGTGATTTCTTACAGTAAGAGGTCACTGCCGGCCATAGCGGTTTCTTACAGCATTCGGCTCACGCATGGCCAGTGATTTCTTACAGTAAGAGGTCACTGCCGGTCATAGCGGTTTCTTACAGCATTCAGCTCACGCATGGCCAGTGATTTCTTACAGTAAGAGGTCACTGCCGGCGTTAGCGGTTTCTTACAGCATTCAGCTCACGCATGGCCAGTGATTTCTTACAGTAAGAGGTCACTGCCGGCCTTAGCGGTTTCTTACAGCATTCGGCTGACGCATGGCCAGTGATTTCTTACAGTAAGAGGTCACTGCCGGCCATAGCGGTTTCTTACAGCATTCGGCTCACGCATGGGCAGTGATTTCTTACAGTAAGAGGTCACTGCCGGTCATAGCGGTTTCTTACAGCATTCAGCTCACACATGGCCAGTGAGTTCTTACAATATTCATGTCAGGGCGAGCATGAACTATTTCTTACAGTATTCGAGTTAGAACCGGCCTTAGCCATTTCTTACATTACTCGGATCACTGGCGCGGATGTTGATCTCCAGCAGTATTCATCTCACTACTGGCCTACGTGCTTTCACAGCATCAAACTCTGAGCAGCCTTAAGGATTTCTTACAGTACTAAGGTCAATAGTGAGTGCAGGGATTTCTTACAATACAAAAAACCATGAATGGCGCCATTGATTTCTGCTGGCCTTTATGATTTCTTACAGTATTGGGACCAGTCCTGACCTTGGTCATTTCTTACATTATTCAGCTCACTGTTGGCCTTAGTGATTTCTTACATTTCCGGTTACTGCCAGCCTTAGTGATTTCTAACGTTATGCACATCACTGCTGGCCTTCGTGATTTGTTACATTATTCAGGACCCTTCTGGCCTTTGACATTTGTTACACTATTCAGGTCACTCCTGGCCTTTGGGGTCTGTTACATTATTCAGGTCATTGCTGGCCTTTGGGGTCTGTTACATTATTCAGGTCACTGCTGGCCTTTGGGATTTCTTACATTTCAGGTCATTGCTGGCCTTTGGGATTTCTTACATTATTCAGGTCACTGCTGGCCTTTGGGATTTCTTACATTATTCAGGTCACTGCTAGCCTTTGTTAAATTTTTCCGGTCACTGCTTGCCTTTGAGATTTGTTACAGTATTCAGGTCACTGCTGGCCTTTGAGATTTGTTACACTATTCAGGTCACTGCTGGCCTTTGTGGTCTGTAACATTATTCAGGTCACTCCTGGCATTTGTGATCTGTTACACTATTCAAGCCACTGCTGCCATTTGTGATTTCTTACATTTCAGGTTACTGCCAGCCTTAGTGATTTCTAACATTATGCAGGTCACTGCTGGCCTGAGAGATTTGTTACATAATTCATGTCACTGCTGGGCTTTGTGGTCTGTTACATTATTCTGGTCAGTGCTGGGCTTTGTGGTCTGTTACATTATTCTGGTCAGTGCTGGCCTTTGTGGTCTGTTACATTATTCAGGACCCTTCTGGCCTTTGAGATGTGTTACATTATTCAGGTCACTACTGGCCTTTGTGGTCTGTTACATTATTCAGGTCACTACTGGCCTTTGTGGTCTGTTACATTATTCAGGTCACTGCTGGCCTTTGTGGTGTGTTACATTATTCAGGTTATTGCTGGCCTTTGAAATTTATGATAATATTCAGGTCATTGCTGGCCTTTGTGGTCTGTTACATTATTCAGGTCACTGCTGGCCTTTGAGATGTGTTACATTATTCAGGTCACTGCTGGCCTTTGAGATTTGTTACATTATTCAGGTCACTGCTGGCCTTTGTGGTGTGTTACATTATTCAGGTCACTGTTGTCTTTGTGGTCTGTTACATTATTCAGGTCACTGCTGGCCTTTGTGGTGTGTTACATTATTCAGGTCACTGCTGGTCTTTGTGGTGTGTTACATTATTCAGGTCACTGCTGGCCTTTGTGATTTATGATATTATTCAGGTCGCTGCTGGCCTTTGTGATTTATGACATTATTCAAGTCACCGCTGGCCTTTGTGGTCTGGTACATCTTTTTTTTTTTTTATAGAGTTTTTAAATAGCGCAAACTTTACCCGAAGGTATCGGGTATCAGAGCGCTTTACATAGCACCAGTTGCGTTACATGAGGACAAATTATTCAGGTCCCTGCTGGCCTTTGTGGTATTTTACATCATGCAGGTCACTGCTGGCCCTTGAGATTTCTTACATTACTCACGTCATGACTAGGTCATCTTTGTCCTAGTGTGTCCAGAAATGGAAGCCTCATCTGCAGTGTTCTGCCCAGTTCGGGCGGCTACGCCTGGAGTGTGTTTTCAGTTTTGGAGGTCACTTCTGTTGTTTTGTGCACATGGCAGGTGGGCCCATCTGGAGCACTGTTCAGGGCTGGGGACCATATCTGATGTGTGTGTTTGCACGGCACAGAATGCCTCATGGAGCCTCCAGTGTCCCGTTCTGGACCTTGCAAGAGGTTCACAGGAGCATCCATGCCGCACATCAACATTATGCTCAAAGTCAAGCAGGCTAATGCCTGGTAAACTGACTGCCACAGGACTTGATGAAACATGCTGCCATGCAAAGAATAACCAGGTTACATTTTCTGATAAGACCAGATGCTACACATTCTAAAAGGATTCAGCTCTGATTGATCACAAAATCACAGGAAGCTGTATTAACTGTAAAGAATACATCAACTACAGTGCTGGATGTAGCTTCCATGCACTGTGCTACAGAAGAATTTGTCAACTAGAATGACATCACACAAATGTATAAACAAATTGAGTGCACTCTGCCACAATTTCACAATCCATGGTGCCTCCTTCAAACGAATCCTCAGGGTCTCCTACTGATAGCACCTTCTGTAACCTCAACAACTCTCTACAGACCCCAGGTACTATCTAGTATTACCCATGGACATTCGAAGGCACCGGTGCTCAGCAGTTATTTCACTTGTCCATGGGGACAACCTGGAGGGACAGCAGACGTGATAAGCGAGGTGCATGCACAACATGAAACTGAACATAGGAAAGTATCAAACAACCAGTGCCAGGTGATGTAAACTTCATTCACAATGTTTATGAGGTCAACCTAGCTACACAGGAACACCAGTGTCAATATATCCTCCTCACTAGACTGCTGAGCAGACTCATCAAGACAAGAAAGGGCGAGAAGCTCTGCTCAGCCTCTTCGGTGACAACAAACTGTTCTTTGTTCACCAGCGGGGCTTTCACCCGAGGGGACATCTAGCCGGAACAGGCCCATTTCAAGAGAAGAGTATTGTGTGTGACACAACCCATCAAAGACCTGATCTTCTCGGATTCTCATTGGCTGGCAGCCTCGAACGAGAGAGTGACCTTTCAGGGTTTCCCAGGGCTATTTGATTCTCTCGACAGATTCTTAGGCTCTGGGTAAATTAACTCAAGCCAATGTCACCAGCCAATGCAAGGAGAGCCAGAGCTGATAAAGCATCAAATACTATACCCTGCAGCCTGAACCCGACACCCGGGGCCGACTTTCTCATCTCTTGGTGATCTGCTGCCTCCTCCTCGTTCTAAGGAACAAGCTGGGCTCAAACTTCTGTAAAAAGACTAAAAAAGGATATAAAAAGACTCCAAAGCATATATGGTTGGCAACCTCAGTCCTACTTCCATTCAGCAGAATTCACGAACCATCCGTCTGGTTTCTGGAAGGATTGATTATGGCAATAGTGAATTTTGACAGAATTGTATATTCACAGCCAGGCTCTGCTCCAAAATATAACTACTAATGACGTAAATGACAGACTACTAAATATCCTAAAAATCTATGCCAACTAAGGCACTGATGACATGCGCTCATTTGACAGAAAATGTCAAAATAATAAGTGTTCAGTAATACATTCTCTTTCGCATAGCTGTACCCCATGTTATTTCTGCTGGTGTGATTGGTGTATGTTGAAACCACCTGTATGATTCCAGCCTGCACGTCTACATCCACCTCTACTGAGAGTGTGGACGCAGGGCACATGTGCACAAACCTGCCTGTACCTTCCTGCCAAGAGTGCACAGACACCTGAGAATACACTGTCCCCAAATATTCTAAAACTTGAGGTCGAATAGTAAAATAAATAGCCTCTCCTCAAATATGTGGGCGCATGTTTAGGGCCTGCCCATGGTTGGAATATGGAGACATCAGAAAGTCACAGACACACAAGAAACATCAGAAGATTATCAGTTTCTTCACACATCTTATTTTGGGAGTTAATGCATTTTCCTATTAAATTATCTGGGACACGGATAAAATGCCCTGGGAACTACCATTTCATTTGACTTTGTTCTCCCACGTTGAAATTTAAAACCAGGGTTTTGACGATGGGCGCCATTTTGGATTATTACAGTTTAAAATGTATTTTGTATAAATATTTTGACTGGGAAAGCAAACACAAGTACTTTTGCTACAATACATTTGGTCATCTATTTTACGGGTTTCAGACTACTTGCTCATTATTTGCTATAAAATAACTGGATTAAAGCAATACGTTCAACTATGTGCTGTTCCTATGTAATATTTGTGTCTGCTGAACTACTGCAATTGTGTAAAAGACGATTTGCGACTCACCTGGAGCAGTATATCAGGGTTGTTCAACCTAAGCCCTGGAGGGAAGTAACCTTGCTAGACTTTCATGCTACCTACATAAAACACATCTACACACAAATCCATCTACATGAAACTCCTTTATGTAGTCAGGATCACCCTGAAAACTTGTCAAAGGTCAAACTGTCCTGGACCTACCTTAGGCCCCTCTGATGTAGAAACTTTGCTTCCTGCCACTGAATATTACACACTAAGTATAAATCAACTGCAGTGGTCCTAAAAAGCGGCCATCAAGAAACCGCATGACTCATTTTTTATTCTTCGTATTCTACGAGTTGGTTATGCAGCCTTTATTCGCATACCTCCCGTTGTTTTTTCTTATTTTTGTTTTCCAATTAGGCCATTATTAAACCTGCAGATCTCTAGAGCCTAAACACAGCTCTATACTCCAAATAGGTGTTTGATTCACTGACCTGACTGCACTACTCTTCCCCTGTATGTTCCCAGTCCTGGCCAAGGTTACATGAGAATGGACTGTGAATTGAATTTGCAGTAAATATAAGTAATAAAACAAACACAGCGTGAGCTATGGCTTTCCGAAGCACAACCTGACGATTTATAATTAAGTTTTACACAGTTTGGAGTGAAAGCTTTAGCACCAGAATAGATGCATGCTTAAAAGCTAATTACAGGCAGCAAACAGCAGTATGTACTTTGCAAACACACACACCTCCCCATACATCAAGATGTCAAAATATAAACTCAACTTCGCCTGCATGCGGCAGGTTTCCGCAGCATATAGTTTGAAATGTTATATCCCAGAGCCTTTTGAAAGTAAATATATTAAACAGTTCATATGAGTTCGTTTGAGTTTGAGAGTTTCTAGCCAGTGGACATTATTACTTATGAGGAAGCAGTTTCTAGCATGCTTCCAAGTTCCCACTATGGTGCATCTGCACAGGCTGCCCTTCACTGTGGTACATCTCCACAGGATGTCCTTCACTGTGGTACATCTCCACAGGCTGCCCTTCACTATGGTACATCTCCACAGGCTGCCCTACACTGTGGTACATCTCCACAGGCTGCCCTTCACTGTGGTACATCTCCACAGGCTGCCCTACACTGTGGTACATCTCCACAGGCTGCCCTCACTGTGGTACATCTCCACAGGCTGCCCTTCACTGTGGTACATCTCCACAGGCTGCTCTTCACTGTGGCACATCTCCACAGGCTACACTTCACTGTGGTACATCTCCACAGGCTGCCCTTCACTGTGGTACATCTCCACAGGCTGCCCTACACTGTGTACATCTCCACAGGCTGCCCTCACTGTGGTACATCTCCACAGGCTGCCCTTCACTGTGGTACATCTCCACAGTTCTTCACTGTGGTACATCTCCACAGGCTGCCCTACACTGTGGTACATCTCCACAGGCTGCCCTACACTGTGGTACATCTCCACAGGCTGCCCTTCACTGTGGTACATCTCCACAGGCTGCCCTACACTGTGGTACATCTCCACAGGCTGCCCTACACTGTGGTACATCTCCACAGGCTGCCCTTCACTGTGGTACATCTCCACAGGCTGCCCTTCACTGTGGTACATCTCCACAGGCTGCCCTTCACTGTGGTACATCACTACAGGCTGCCCTTCACTGTGGTACATCTCCACAGGCTGCCCTTCACTGTGGTACATCTCCACAGGCTGCCCTTCACTGTGGTACATCTCCACAGGCTGCCCTACACTGTGGTACATCTCCACAGGCTGCCCTACACTGTGGTACATCTCCACAGGCTGCCCTACACTGAGCTACATCACAACAGGCTGCCCTTCACTGTGGTACATCTCCACAGGCTGCCCTTCACTGTGGTACATCTCCACAGGCTGCCCTTCACTGTGGTACATCTCCACAGGCTGCCCTACACTGTGGTACATCTCCACAGGCTGCCCTTCACTGTGGTACATCACTACAGGCTGCCCTCACTGTGGTACATCTCCACAGGCTGCCCTTCACTGTGGTACATCTCCACAGTTCTTCACTGTGGTACATCTCCACAGGCTGACCCTCACTGTGGTACATCTCCACAGGATGCCCTCCACTGTGGTACATCTCCATAGGCTGTTCTTCACTGTCGTACATCTCCACAGGCTGTTCTTCACTGTCGCACATCTCCCCAGGCTGTCCTTCACTCTGGCACATATGCACAGGCTGCCCTTCACTGTGGTACATCTCCACAGGCTGCCCTACACTGTGGTACAATTCCACAGGCTGCCCTTCACTGTGGTACATTTCCACAGGCTGCCCTTCACTGTGGTACATCTCTACGGGCTGCCCTACAAAGTGGTACATCTCCACAGGCTGCCCTTCACTGTGGTACATCTCCACAGGCTTCCCTACATGGCGGTATATCTCCACAGGCTGTCCTTCACTGTGGTAAATCTCTACAGGCTGCCCTTCACTGTGGTACATCTCCACAGGCTGTCTTTCACTGTGGTATGTTTCCATAGGCAGCCCTTAACTGTGGTACATCTCCACAGGCTGCCCTACACAGTGGCACATCTCCACAGGCTGCACTACACAGCGGTATATCTCCACAGGCTATCCTTCACTGTGTTAAATCTCTACAGGCTGCCCTTCACTGTGGTACATCTCCACAGGCTGTCCTTCACTGTGGTACATCTCCACAGGCTGCCCTTCACTGTGGTACATCACCACAGGCTGTCCTTCACTGTGGTGCATCTCCACAGGCTGCCCTACACTGTGGTACATCTCCACAGGCTGCCCTCACTGTGGTACATCTCCACAGGCTGCCCTCACTGTGGTACATCTCTACAGGCTGCCCTTCACCGTGGTATACATCCCCAGGCTGCCCTTAACTGTGGTACATCTCCACAGGCTGCCCTACACAGTGGTATATCTCTACAGGCTGTCCTTCACTGTGGTAAATCTCCACAGGCTGTCCTTCACTGTGGTAAATCTCTACAGGCTACCCTTCACTCTGGCACATCTCCACAGGCTGCCCTTCACTGTGGCACATCTCCACAGGCTATCCTTCACTGTGGTAAATCTCGACAGGCTGCCCTTCACTGAGCTACATCACAACAGGCTGCCCTTCACTGTGGTACATCTGCACAGGCTGTCCTTCACTGTGGTACATCTCCACAGGCTGTCCTTCACTGTGGTACATCTCCACAGGCTGCCCTTCACTGTGGTACAATTCCACAGGCTATCCTTCACTGTGGTAAATCTCGACAGGCTGCCCTTCACTGAGCTACATCACAACAGGCTGCCCTTCACTGTGGTACATCTGCACAGGCTGTCCTTCACTGTGGTACATCTCCACAGGCTGTCCTTCACTGTGGTACATCTCCACAGGCTGTCCTTCACTGTGGTACAATTCCACAGGCTGTTCTTCACTGTGGTACATCTCCACAGGCTGTTCTTCACTGTGGTACATCTCCACAGGCTGTCCTTCACTGTGGTACATCTCCACAGGCAGTCCTTCACTGTGGTACAGCTCCACAGGCTGTCCTTCACTGTGGTACAATTCCACAGGCTGTTCTTCACTGTGGTACATCTCCACAGGCTGCCTTCACTGTGGAACATCTCCACAGGCTGTCCTTCACTGTGGTACAATTCCACAGGCTGTCCCTCACTGTGGTACATCTCCACAGGCTGTCCTTCACTGTGGTACAATTCCACAGGCTGTTCTTCACTGTGGTACATCTCCACAGGCTGTCCTTCGCTGTGGTACAATTCCACAGGCTGTTCTTCACTGTGGTACATCTCCACAGTTCTTCACTGTGGTACATCTCCTCAGGCTGTCCTTCACTGTGGTACATCTCCACAGGCTGCCCTTCACTGTGGTACATCTCTACAGGCTGCCCTTTACTCTGGCACATATCCACAGGCTGCCCTTCCAAGCCGCATCTTTCTTGTGCTCTACTTCATCTCCAACGAAGCAGTGATGAACAGTGTCCTACCTCAGGCGGCGGAGAAAGTGAACACGTCCAGGCTCTGACACAACAAAAGCAGCCAGGACACCGTAAGAAGGTGTAAAGTGCAGAAACTGCAGAAAAGAAGCACCCAGAAGCAGGTCTTCTCCAGTGAGTCACCCAGAATCTGGAACAGAACCTCTGTGAAATCAGAATGAGCCCAGCCCTCCTGCCATCCAGCTTTATAAAGCGAATACATATCTCCAGGGGCCATCAAAGTGCTGTACAGGTGAGGACACAAAGATGCAGATAGATTTACAATAAGATCTCAGGAGAATAAATGAGCCCAAATACTGAAGAAATGCAGCAATACAGTAAGGCGAGAAAGGCAAGGGATACAGTCTAGGGGCAGCAGGATGATTGTGGTCTTCCATGATTCGCACAAGCGAAGCGGAAGCCTGAGGTGCAAAGGGAGGAAGTTCAAGTGTCTCTGCCCAGATGCGGACAAAATCTGTTGACACAAGCCTTCTTTGGGAGCCTGAAGAAGTACCCCTGTCTTGTGGTTTGTGGCATCCTGGCCCTGGCCTGCCTTGCTAAGTTGTCTTGGGCCTGGCTGCCATAGTGCTTTTCTTTGCACACATTACTCTGAGCCGTTGTTCTATCGACCTCTGCTCTTGCCAAGTTCTTTTTGCACTGTCTGCATTTTCTATCTTTCACCTTTTCTCTTGTTCACTTTGGGCTCAGACTGCACAACATGTACAAGGTCGAATAACAACGTTTCCTTGTCTTGCTGATTTGGCCAGTCCCTCACACCTAGACATAACACTAGGTACAGCTGCCATGGAAAAATTAGTGTGCTTTTAATATTGCGTTTGGCCCGCGATAGACACACTTGGAGACAACCTTTCCAGGGAGAAGAGCTGTGATTGTTTGCTGATGTAGTTTTGCATCTAGAGACTGAGGTATGGGGGTTCGCTAGTCAAAGCCCAGAGGTCTTCTATTATTATTATTATAAACTAGCTTCCAGCACGGGGAGGGTGGTAATGTTAGTTTGACATATATCCACTGCTTTATGAGATGCTTTCCCCGTTTGTATTCTATGGAGTTGTAACCATGCTGATTATATTATTCATATGTATTATGCTAATAGTACTGACACGTGTACTGTATCTTAGAGCACGTAAGTTGAAATAAACATTTTAACCTATACAGTGTCTCTTCTTACGCACGTTGTGAACAGGTACGAGTGAGTGACGAAAGAGTGTTCTTGCTTCTGCGAGTCCTGAGATAGAGATACCGTGTTCTGGGTTGTCCAATCATTGGTACATTGGTGCTAATGGGACGCTAAGGCTAGTTGGGTTGGGGTTTTAGGTGCTAAGGTCTATGGTTGGCTCACCACTATATTCCGAGGTTCTATTATCCTGTGCATAGCTCTGTGTGTGCAGAATCCCTATGACATGGCGCGACCAACGAGTGGGGCAGCTTATCTGCGAGACGCTTGAGTAGTACTTGTGCTTGTCCACGACCCCCTCACATACGCTTCCGGAAGCGTGTGACGGCGATACCTCCTATATTGAGTTTTTGTAGGTTCTTTCAAGCTTGAAGTTGTTAAAAAAGGTTTCTAGAATAAAGCCCTGATTGTGCTGCCTTCTATTAGATTGTCGTCTATTACTAGCCATAAATGGCTGTACAAATTGCGGCACATAGCCGCGGGCGCTCCGAGATCACTTACGGGTGTATGGAGTGCCAGATGCGGGTGTTGAGCTGATCTTTGTGGTACAAGCCGATCCAGCTTACCACTTCGAGGTGTTCTACTCATGGATCACTTTTCCTGCAGTGGATGGGACTGATAATATGTTCCATGAATATACAGCCACCGCAGTTCCTAATCAATATATACCTTATTCTAATCTTGAAGTACCGCTCACGGCGTGGCAGCACCGTGTTTGGTTTGATGGCGCCCTCCCCCAACCGACTACCACGGTTCGTTTAGGCCCCTTATCTATTGATGGGGCCACTTGGCCTGTTTTGGCCGGGTACACACCACATCCGCGCTTTATGCAAATAACAGTCGCGGAACTGCGCAACATGTATTCGGCTTTGGTGCGAGTGCATCGAGCCTTAGTGCAATATGTTACAGGCAACATCCAGGGAGCCCCTCCTGGAGTTGCAGGCCATCCAGCTGGTGCAGGCGGAGTTACCATAAGTCCTGTAATGGTGAACTCAGTGATGGGCAAACGTCCACAAAATAAGGACGACTTTCCTTATTGGCTTGCAGAAAAGTTTGACCAGTTGGAGGCTGTTTTTCCACACACAACCCCAGTGGATAAACACCGTATTCTTACGATTAGTTTGCCAAAAGACTTAATTCCCGAGTTGACAGCCTGCGACAACTGGAGTAAGGTATTCGCAGCAGTATATTCTAAGTGTTTTGGTACTCCTTCCATGACGGTTCTCCCCTCCGTAATTAAAAATGTACAGGATGAACATGGCCCTGAAGCGGCTGTGGAATTAGGGATGAGACTGGTGGGAGTGTTTGAAGTAGTAGCTGAGCTGATCCTTGCGAATGTCAAGGGCGATGCAGTGAACTTTCAAGTAGCGAATGCTTTGGCTTTGGTCCCAGAATTGGACAGGCCTCGCGAATTACCGAAAATTATTACCCAGGCTTATAAAACTATTGGCAGAAATAGCCTGGGCAACAAGCCTTTTGCAAAACAGCAAACACAATCGCAACAACAACAACAAACCAAATCTCAGCCTGAGAAAGATGAGAAACCAGTCTTCACTAAAAAGAGTTGGAGGCTGAAAAAACAGGGTAAGCAACAAAAGAAGCCGGGGTCGAGAGGCGCATCCCCGGTTTCAGTCTCTTCTGAACGCACTTATGATTTACGCGATAGAGCGAGAATTAAATCACCGGATAGGTTTCAAATCCCTGATGCGCGTTCTCCTCGTTCTTCGCAGGTACAGACTTCGTCACAGGCCGGTGGAGGAGACCGCCAGGATAGAGGAAGGGACCGACAGGCTCCCCAGGGACGAGACCAACCTCGACAACAAGTCAGAGGAAAAGCAGAAGACTTTCAACGTTTTCGACCACAATTTCAGAAGAAGAAGGTTGCCGCTGTAACAGCGAAATATGCCACAGACGGTGAGAATGAGACTCCTGAATTGGACGTGGGCAGTAACCCTCCTAGACAGCGCCGCGGAAGTTACCATAGTGCGGGAGGCGCTACGTCCTCATATGGAGGCGACAGCAACTGAAACATTCATTACTGTCGAGACAGCTGACACCAGAGTGGCACCCCCTGATAGACTTTTTAATATTGTCATTCAAATTGAAGGTGATATACAGCGCATTATTAAAGGGATTTTTGGGAAAATCTAACCTCTTCATATGACATTTTATTAGCGGAGGTGGATTGGCCACCCCCATTCGTTCTTGCTGCACGTACAGGGAGGAGGTAATCCTTCCGAGCTTTTCTCGACATGTCCCAAAGGACAAAGCGGAGGCTCTGGCAGCTGAGTGGGCTGTGTCCCTGGCTCCTGCGTTATACCGCAACCACGTGGGTTGGGACGAAGATTCTCCCCCATGAAATACCTTTGCGGTCACTACCGCAGCCACAACCCCAATATCCCATAAAACGTGAAGCCAAAGGCCCCGTTTCCGAAATTCTGACTCAGTTGGAATATCAGGGAGTAATCGAAACCTGCGTATCACCTATGAACAATCCCCTTTTCGCGGTTTCTAAACCCGATGGATCGTACCGCTTAGTTTTGGATTACCGGCATTTGAACTCTCATTGTCGGACCTTTGCGGTGCAAAATACCCATAGTTCTGCACTTGTAGACAGTCTTGTTCGTAAAAAATATAAAACGACACTTGACCTTTCAAATGGATTCTACACGCACAACTTAGCCCCGGAGAGTGGCCAATGGTGTGCTTTTACTTCCGGTGGTAAAATGTTCAAATTCAGGCGTCTTCCTATGGGCTACAAGAATAGTCCAGGCGTATTCGCCGCTCGTGTTGTCTCTTTGTTAGACGGCATCGATCCAGACGCATGTTCGTACGTAGATGACATTTATCTGACTGACGACGAATTGTTCCCGCATCTGACCCGAGTAGACCGCATTATTCTTGAATTTGCGGTTCAAGGTTACAAATTTAACTTTGCTAAATCTCATATTGCTGAATTCACCGTTTTGTTCTTGGGCTACGAGCTCAACAATGAAGGTAAGGGCTTAGCCCCCATTTCCTAGAGAAATGTGCACTTCTGTGCCCTCCTACTAATCTGAAGAAGCTTCAGTCCTTGCTGGGTTTTTGAACTTCGGACGTACATACATTCCCGAATACGCCCAGCGTATCAAGCCACTGTATGCCTTGATACAACCTACTTTTTCGAAGTCTTGTTGGCTTCCGGAGCATACCTCCATTCTACAGTCTTTACAGACTGACCTTCTTGAGTCTAAATATCTTCTGACGCGGGATAACCACACAAACCTGGTGATTAGAATCATTCCAGGGGCAGTGGGTTTCACGTACTTAACCTTTAACGAAGGTGATACAGTACCCATCGCATACAAGTCACATCTGTACACTTCCGCGGAAATGCGGTTTTCCTCTGTAGAAAAAGTTCTAACGGCAGTGCAAATAGCGATTCTAAAGGAGCGCGCACTGGCACAGGGAAAACGCATTCTGGTGGTAACACCATATCCTGCCCTAGAGGCAGTGACCAAAGCAAGTGTACCGAACTCTAAAGCTTTGCACCCCGTTGGATTCAATGGGCAACCTCTTTGACGTCTCCAGATGTCACCTTCATATTCGATTCTTCTCTTCAGACTCAGGAGTTTTTACAGTATGAATTCGTTCATCCTCCTCCTCTGTCTTTACTGCCGCTTGAGGATTACGACTGTGTGATCTACACCGATGGTTCGGCACAACCGGCCACGGGGTCCAAGCATGCTTATTCAGCCGCATGTGCTATTGTTGCAGGTACCTTTGTGAACGGAGAGTTCAAATCCATTGTAGTGCACACTCAGACACTCGGGGATAGTACCGCACAATTGGCCGAGCTGCGCGCTTTGGTGCTTGCACTCGAGTTCGTTAATCCTGATGTGACCACTCTAATTGTGTGTGATTCTTACTACTGTGTTCAATCATACAATGACAATCTGTTCTTTTGGTCGCAAAACGACTATAGAGACGCAAAAGGCAACACAATCAAGCATAAAACGCTTTGGGTTCGAGTGGCAGAATTACAACAACGTCTGCCGCTCACACAGGTGGTTCACACCCTAGGCCATCAGCGGGTGGGCGCACACGCTGTTGGTAACAGTTTGGCAGATGAAGCTGCCAAATCAGCAGTAGTCACGTGTTCAGTAGCAGCAGTTACTAGATCCATGTCTAAAATTGACACCGATATCTTGGCAGCTATTGCTGCGACCAAGGAAGGTGCTAATTACCCTAGGGGTTTTCCTTCCAAATATGTTTATCAGTTAGGTCCCGAACAGGCTCCTTATGTAACAATACCCGGCGTTGGGGATCGGCTGATCCCCAACGCGGACCGCAGGCTTTCCTTGATAACGGCAGCACACGAAGGCATGGCTTCGGCTCATGCGGGTGAGTCTGCGACAGTTTCCATCTTACAGCAGCGTTACTGGTGGCGTGGTTTATATAAAGACACCCGTACTTATGTGCTTTCCTGTGACGTTTGTCAACAGATCAAGCCTTCCACGGTTACACGACCACCTCAGACCTCGCTAGGCATTTCTAACAGACCCTTTGGGTGTGTTTACCTGGATCACTGCGGTCCATTTTCTTCAGACACTGCCTATAAATATATCTTAGTGGCAGTGGACTCGTGCACACGGTTCATCTGGGTCTGGCCACAACGGAGTGCTGACGCTCGAAACGTCATCAGGGATTTGCGTGTCTTTGTGGGAATTTTCGCATGCGGCACCTTCCATTCTGACCAAGGTCCGGCGTTTGCCTCTAAGGCTTACAAGGACGCAATGGGTTCATTGGGGGTGCGGGTGAAATTTTCGTCTCCGTATAGGCCTGAGGGCAATTCTATCGTTGAACGAATGAACCGTGACTTAAAGCAATCCTTGACAGCTAGAGTTATAGGTACTGGCAGGAACTGACTGGCCCACTTGTATACCGTACAACGTGCACTTAATAATCTCCCTAGAAGACCTCTGGGTGGGCGGACCCCATACGAAATGCTTTTTGGTATACGAATGTTTGTGCCTGACCTTGATGGTCTAGACATGGCGGCGCAATCCGCCAAGTTTGATGTAGATAACCATTCTGCTATGTTACAGGACTTACAAGAAGCCCGAGACAAACTTGTAATTGCACATTTGCCTTCAGCCACAGACCCCGCTCTGCAGATTCCGGTTGCCGGCTGGCTTCCGAAGATTGGAGACCTGGTTCGAGAGAAGGTGGAGAACAAAAAAGAATTCGGCCCCTCTTTTCGTGCACCGGTTCCAGTTCTGGGCTTGAAGGGAACACGTACAGTAATCTTACCACCGCTTCCTGGTCGCAAGGAGAACAGATACATCTCAGTGGAAAATGTCAAGCTACAACATCTGGCCGATCCTGAATAGTGTTACACCAGCGGTCTCTTGTCCTGCCATTTATCGGACATGTGTTCGAGGCACTCCTGCCCGAATGGTCACTGATGTTACCATGGAGATGGTTGATTTGCCTGAAAATATATTCGAACCCCCTGCATCGACGAGGACGAGTATACCTATCCCGCGACAGAGTCGGTGGCACACCAACCAACAACGCCACTGAGCCCGACACGTTTTTCCTTTGACTCGGATTCCACCTCTTCAAAAGTCCCGTCCAGGTTCAGTCTTTTTGTATCCTGGTTTAGAGACAATTTTTGGTTCCACCCTGGACATATCTCTGGTTGGTGCTATGCTTGATTTTTTTGTTCATGTCCATTGGCTTTGTCACAGTGTTTTTCTACTCATCAATGGTCACTATTTACCTGAACGCTCTGCTGTGAACAGTGTTGCTGGAACTTTAGCTCCCCATTCCTCATCTCACATTATGAAGCGTGACCACACATTTGTGAACATTTCAGCGTTTCCAGTTGCTGATGGCATCGTATGGGATGCGGTAAACTTTCAAATCCATGGTCCGACAGAAATTATTAATGTACCGAATGTCCTTCGTGTTTCGATGGGTGATGTAGTAAAAAGTAATATTCATTCTGACGATTGGGATGTGCATGCCGTTGAAGCATTGTTTGCTGATTTAAAATATTATGCTTCTTTTAATGCTGAGGATTTGTGTATGAATTCTGCGAATTATGCCGATTTGTACTGCTACCAGCACTGGGGCAACCATTTTCTCCACAAACCGAGTGCACTACGTAGCCCTGTTACCTACACCCAATGGGAACATTGCCCAAACCCCATACCAGGTAACTCCCAGACTCTTAGAAATAAATTTACCTATTTCACTGATTTCAATCGATCAAACCCTGGGTCCTATTATTTTAAACTGAATGCCCCAAGCAACTCAGAAAATCATGTTAACCCACACGAAATTACTTTATTCAGGTTCCTTCTTGAACGCCTTAGCTGTGGGTGGTTATGAGTACTGGAGGGACACTGTGGATTTGAAATCAATCTGGGGCTCAAAGCCATAGCAGGTGCAGGGCACAGAGGCTTTGCACCGTGCTTGCCTTATCCCGGCCCAAATCGTGTTTCTAAATGCTTCCATCTATCAGACTACGTGTTGGGGTTTGGCTACTACTAAGCAATTAAACGCACCTTCCCTTCCATCCCTGTCAAGCGCTCCCAATGATAGTTCGCGTTTTAATATGTCCCTTGCGACTTTGCAGGCCATGTTTCAGGACAATTCATTCAATATTTCTACACTTGTACAGTCACCCTGGTTGGTATGGCCAATATCGTCAAATGCATGCCAACTGCGTTTTCACGGCTCAGTACCTGGATACAAACAGGACAGGCCTGAGCCGAGGTTTTCTGATTCCCGTACTGTCACCACATATTCTGTTGGTAAATTATGCAAACAGTGGTTGCAGCATTCGTCCCTAGACTCTGTTAAACAGCATTTATCCCTCCTTTCAGGCAACATTGAACTGTCCGACTTTGTTTTGGGGCCTCGTGGTCCACGACCAAAGAGATTCATTTATGAAGCGTATAATGAACTCTGGAAGCTATCACAAATGGAAGCTGCATCCCGTCTTCGGGAAATAGACCAAGCAAATTTGGAAAAGGTGCTTGCTGTTGTTGACAATAGTATAAATACCCTGTCTTCCCGCATTTACACATTAGAGAATATTGTGTCCTCTGTTGTTGATATTGTACAAGATGATGTTTCTATATTGTACCATGGTCAAAATCAATTGCGTTCAGTAATGCAGTTTGCGTGGACTTTGCAAACCCTTAAGTTAGGTAAAGTTCCTTGGAATTTCTTGAACACCACTGCCCTATTTCTGCCTTTTAATTTGACTGAAAAACAGCAGTTCATGTCCATGAAAGATGCATCTTACACTTTGTTACATATCGAGAAAGTGGATCCTTTACCATTCTCTGTAGCAGAACTAGATTCTGCTGTGTGGCTAGTTCATGGGGTTATCGCTTTACCTTTTTCCTTGTTTGAATTTAGCTCGTGCATGAAACATTATCCTGTGGGCCGTTTCCAGCCTTTGGGTAGTGCCTTCCTGCATGAACTCTGGTCCTTGCCTTTCATGTATAAATGCCTTAGAGACGGCAAGGAAGTTTTTCTCACGGGGAGTCTTGTGATTCAACTGTAGGTCATTCACTTATTTGTAAACATATTAAGCTGCACGGAGCTTGTAGCGTTTCCGTTCCAAATCTTGCATGTGTGCTAAAGGGTATTCCTGCTCCTGCTATTTCTCCTACCTTTACTTTGCTTACTAATGGAAGCTATTTGCTTTTGAATAACGAAGACTGGTGTGGCCTACAGGCCGGCATTCCGTATATTGTCACGGTTTCGCACAGAGTTGTCTGCTGCAAGAATGTGCTTTTTCCTCCCCCTCACGACATCGTTGATAGCTCTATTTGGCCTTCCATTCCTACCATGGAGGCAGATTTCAATAAGTTGAGCAGAATAAAGGCCCTGTTATTGAATGAGGAGGTTATGCTCACATCCGCCCGGGAGACATTCATTCTCCAGGTGGCGAGTACCCACAGTGAAATACAGGCCCTTTTGAACACAGACCTCCCCCAACATTTCGGGGAGTTAATTCATCGTATTTTTAACGCATCAAACACTGAGGGTCTGGTGCACTTTTTTAAGATTGTGGGGTCCGGCCTGGTGTCCACCTTCCAAACTATTTTCGGTGTGATACCGGCGTTCATTCATTCTATTTTTTCCAGCGTCTTTGGTGGCTTCCCATTAATCCTCGCCTTGGCGGCTGGCGTCTTGCTGTTGGTCTGTTTTCTGCGCAATGGCTGCTCCCCGATGGGCCCTTCTCGATCCCGAACGCCTCCAGCTGCTCCGTGAGCGACTCCTGGATGGTTTCGGTGTTCTGCCATTGGCGACCATCAGTGTGTCATATACCCATTCTTTTCGCTTTGCGTATTTCACTTGCGTGCAACCTGTGATGTCTTGCATCCGCTGTCCTTTCACCTGGACCATGGATTATTGCCTCTCCAATTCGTCGTTGTCTGTTCCGGATTTTGTTCGGTTGGTGGGTCCCTTGGAGGCCCATGAACAGGACTGTTCCGTTACTGGCTGAATGACGCGTGCGGCTGCACTTGGGATTTTGGCACAATGGGATATCTGGGCGGCTGCTCAGGATCTCCTACAACAAAGCTATATTGAATATCACGCAAGCTGTCCCGCATTGCTTTTGGATGCTCCGTTCTCGGAGGAACATTCCTGCTCGTTTGATCTGTTGGACTGGATGGCGTCTATGTTTTCTGACACTTCCAATGATGTCCTTTTGGATGCTATAGCGTTTTTCTGCACTTACACGCTTCTGGATTGAAATGGCCTGCCTCGCTGGCTCTCGTTTGTCATTGGACACGTTTGTTTTTATTGTCCCTCTCCCTCATGGGGACTGCATAACCTACAGATGTTTCTGTTCTGCTCTGTCTTCGTCCTTTGTCTTGGCCGATGGACTGTCCAGGGGAGGGTGTCTTGTGGTTTGTGGCATCCTGGCCCTGGCCTGCCTTGCTAAGTTGTCTTGGGCCTGGCTGCCATAGTGCTTTTCTTTGCACACATTACTCTGAGCCGTTGTTCTATCGACCTCTGCTCTTGCCAAGTTCTTTTTGCACTGTCTGCATTTTCTATCTTTCACCTTTTCTCCTGTTCACTTTGGGCTCAGACTGCACAACATGTACAAGGTCGAATAACAACGTTTCCTTGTCTTGCTGATTTGGCCAGTCCCTCACACCTAGACATAACACTAGGTACAGCTGCCATGGAAAAATTAGTGTGTTTTTAATATTGCGTTTGTCCCGCGATAGACACACTTGGAGACAACCTTTCCAGGGAGAAGAGCTGTCATTGTCTGCTGATGTAGTTTGGCATCTAGAGACTGAGGTATGGGGGTTCGCTAGTCAAAGCCCAGAGGTCTTCTATTATTATTATTATAAACTAGCTTCCAGCACGGGGAGGGTGGTAATGTTAGTTTGACATATATCCACTGCTTTATGAGATGCTTTCCCCGTTTGTATTCTATGGAGTTGTAACCATGCTGATTATATTATTCATATGTATTATGCTAATAGTACTGACACGTGTACTGTATCTTAGAGCACGTAAGTTGAAATAAACATTTTAACCTATACAGTGTCTCTTCTTACGCACGTTGTGGACAGGTACGAGTGAGTGACGAAAGAGTGTTCTTGCTTCTGCGAGTCCTGAGATAGAGATACCGTGTTCTGGGATGTCCAATCATTGGTACATTGGTGCTAATGGGACGCTAAGGCTAGTTGGGTTGGGGTTTTAGGTGCTAAGGTCTATGGTTGGCTCACCACTATATTCCGAGGTTCTATTATCCTGTGCATAGCTCTGTGTGTGCAGAATCCCTATGACACCCCTCGATATCGATAAAGAGCATCCCACCATCTCCAGGGCCCTACAAAAGGAAAAACTCCACTTCACTCCAGTGTCACTAGTTGCACTGGACCTTGACTCTTATGTGGTTCTCCCTTAGGTACGATGCTTTTTTGCTCCCCAGCTAGGTTAGCTACAAAAACACAAACACAAATCCTAAGTTTAAAAACAATGGCAGAATCATTTGGCCTCCATCAATTGCAAAATGAAAACCGTGCACCCCCAACTGAAACAATTCTGTATGGGCGCTTTCTTTAGTGCATGTTAATCAAGAACAAGAAGTGGGAAATGTGTTCAATACAATATGATCACTGGCATAGAACAGAGCTAGGCACATTTTTATCTTCGGACTCCCACACCAATTCATCAATAAGCGCCGAAGCCCGCCAAATATCCCAAATCACCCGTCTGTGAACCATCGGCACTTGCTTCCAAGATCTCCACATGCTTCCAAGATCTCCACATGCTTCCAAGATCTCCACATGCTTCCAAGATCTCCACTTGCTTCCAAGATCTCCACTTGTTTACAAGAATGTAGATTTTTTAAACTGTGTGTTGGGGAGTTATGATTACACAGCAATTTATCCTTAATCAACTTGTTTTTGTCAGAAATCGATTTATTTCAATTCCAAATCAATCAGTTTTCTTTCAGCAACATAGAAATGTATAGAATTTATCAGCCTGCAGGGTTTTGCTCGTAAGGCAAGAAGCCAACTCTGTGAACATCACTTCACTTGTTACCTAACAAACAAGAGAATGGATTCAAAATCTAATGCCTTTTCCATAAGGCCCTTCGCAGTGAACCACTCAGATACTTTTCCAACCCAATGACAATTCCAGCTAGTGAGAAACCAAACGGGGACCACAGAAAACAGGAATTTATTTCCCGATGGGGATGCAAATGCTTTGGAGCCATAAAGCTATGAGTACATGGCTCCTCCCACTCGAATATACCTTCTTTACATCTTTGTCTCCTACTTTCTGAGTTTCAGAGCAGCCCAAATTGGTTCTAGCCCACCTTTCCACTGTGTCAGTGTTGGAAACTCCCTAAAGGAGAACATTTTTGCTGTTAGATGTGGTCCTGAACATGCATGGTTTTCTCTACAGATTTTTACCACATCTTCACAGGGGACCTGCAAACAGGCTCAATACTATATAAAAAAAAATACCACCAACATTAAATACATTTTAAAAAATGATGATGACCGACTAAGGAAGTACAAAGTTTACCCAAGTCACCTTTGGGTAAAGCAAGACCACTGACCCATTGTCAGTGAAATTGCTCCCCCTCCCTCGCAGCTCCACCACTAAGTGAGGCCTGCCCCTGCACTTGCACTCTCGTGTGTGGGTTTTCGAGGCCCTCCTCCAGCCGCAGGTCTTCCCTGCGCCTCATCCCTGGTGGTCCAGTGGACCTCTGTCTCCTTCCTCTCGCTCTGCTCTTCACTCGTTTTCACTCGTTTTTCTGCCCCTTCTATTTGTCACCTTTCTGCACTTTTCTGCACCTCTGCTCCTCTCTACCTTATTTCTGCTCTGCTCTTCACTCGTTTTCTGCCCGTTCTATTTTTCACCTTTCTGCACTTTTCTGCTCCTCTGTGCCTTATTTCTGCTCTGCACTCGTTTTTCTGCCCCTTCTATTTTTCACCTTTCTGCACTTTTCTGCACCTCTGCTCTTCTGTGCCTTATTTCTGCCTATTTCTCCCCCTTTCCTTCACTTCTTTAGCCCTTTTTTCCCCGCCGCTGCTGCCCTTGCGGCCCCTCCCCCCCAGCGCGACCGGCCCAATCCAGCTCCCTTCCCCGCTCGCGCCTCCCAGCTGGCCAGCCCTCCCCGACCCTACTTAATGGCGGGCGCTGCACGGCCGCGCCGCTGGCCCGCCAAAGGCGCGCCTAAGGCAAGCCCGTCCGCGCCTGGACCGCGCCCAGTGCCAGACCCCCTGGCCCCCGCGTGCGCCAGGACACCCGACACGACTCCAAAACCCTCCACGCACTCAACGCCGGCCGACCCTCCACCTGCTTCCAGGCCACCCCGAAGCTCACCCACGGACCCTTCACCTGCCGAAACTGCAGCTACACCAGCCAGCGCACACCGGCATGTCCTGCCCATCCCACCAAAGCAGGCCACAACAGTCTCAGATGCATACTGCTCAACACCCGCTCAGTCCACAAGCACGCCGTCGAACTCTGGGACCTGCTCGATTCATCCTCCCCGGACGTCGCCTTCCTGACGGAGACCTGGACGAACGCCTCACCGGCGCCTGACATAGCCATAGCCATCCCGGACGGCTACAAGATCACCCGCAGGGACAGAAACAACAAACCAGGAGGAGGAATCGCCATTGTCCACAGGAACTCCATCAGAATTTCTACCAACATCGATGACTCCCTCAGCATGGCCGAACACCTACACTTCCAGATCCACGTCGACCACAACACCACCCTCAGAGGAACCCTTGTCTACAGACCGCCGGGACCCCGACCACAGTTCAGCGACTCCATCGCCGACCTTCATCAGCACGCACGCCCTCGCCTCCACAGACTACATCCTCCTCGGAGACCTGAACTTCCACCTCGAGAACTCCAACGACAGCAACTCCACAACCCTGATCGACAACCTAGCCAACCTCAGACTCAAACAGATCGTCACGACACCCACCCACTCCGCCGGACACACGCTCGACCCCATCTTCTACGCCAGCAGCCACGTCACCTTCAGCCACACCACCGAACTCCACTGGACCGACCACCACTGCATCCACTTCTCCTTCAAGAAACACACCGCGCACATCCAACCGCAACGAATTCCACACCGCAGCTGGAACAAAGTCACCGAAGACCAGCTCCTCACCACCCTCGCCCGTGACCCTCCACCCGAACCCTCTGACACCAACGCAGCGGCCCACAACTTCAGACAATGGATCGACGACTGCGCCAACTCCCTCGCCCCGATCAGGAGACCCTCTAACAGGCGCACCAACACGAGAGCCACCTGGTTCAACGCCGACCTCCAGACTTCCAAACAAACCTGCCGAAGAATCGAGAAGCAGTGGCGCCAAGACCAGACACCAGACAACCACGCAGCCCTCAAGAAGGCCAGACGCAAGCACCACCAACTCATCCGATCCGCCAAAAGGACCTCCTTCAAGGAACACGTCGACAACAACGCACACAACATCAAAGAGCTCTTCAGCATCGTGAAAGAACTTGCATTCCCCAGCTTCAGCACGAATGACATCCCGCCGTCGCAAGAACTCTGCGACTCCCTGGCAACCTTCTTCCACCGCAAGATCGCAGACATCCACGACAGCTTCGACGCCCAGACACCGACGACAGACGCCGACACCCCCGACAACACCCACCAAACACACCGACCTCCTGCTCTCCTGGAACCACGTCAACGACGAAGACACCATCAAAATCATGAACACCATCCACTCCGGATCTCCTTCCGACCCCTGCCCCCACCACATCTTCAACAAAGCAAGCTCCATCATCGCACCCCGACTCCGAAAGATCATCAACAGCTCCTTCAAGACAGCCACCTTTCCGGAGAGCTGGAAACACGCCGAGATCAACGCCCTTCTCAAGAAACCTAAGGCGGACCCAAAGAACCTCAAGAACTTTCGACCCATCTCCCTGCTCCCGTTCCCGGCAAAAGTCATTGAGAAGACCGCCAACAGACAACTAACCCACTTCCTGGAGGAGAACAACATCCTGAACTCCTCCCAATCCGGCTTCCACAGCAATCACAGCACCGAAACCACCCTTATCGCTGCCACCGACGACATCAGGACCCTGCTGGACAACGGCAAAACCTCGGCCCTCATCCTCCTGGACCTCTCGGCCGCCTTCGACACCGTCTGCCACCACACCCTACGCACACGCCTCCACGACGCAGGGATCCGCGACAAAACCCTGAACTGGATCACCTCCTTCCTCACCGGCAGAACCCAGAGAGTCCGTCTCCCCCCATTCAGATCCAAAGCCACCACGATCACCTGCGGCGTACCCCAAGGATCATCCCTCAGCCCGACCCTTTTCAACATCTACATGGCACCGCTCGCCAACATCGTCCGAGCGCACCACCTCAACATCATCTCGTATGCCGACGACACCCAGCTGATCCTCTCCCTCACCAAGGACCCGGCCACCGCCAAATCCAACCTCCATGAGGGAATGAAGGCCGTCGCAGAGTGGATGAAGACCAGCCGTTTGAAACTGAACTCTGACAAGACGGAGGTCCTCATCCTCGGCTCCATCCCCTCCGCATGGGACGACTCCTGGTGGCCGGCCACGTTGGGAGCTCCTCCGACACCCACCAACCATGCACGCAACTTTGCCTGGGTTTCATCCTGGACTCAACGCTCTCCATGACCCAGCAAGTCAACGTGTCTCCTCCTCCTGCTTCAACACCCTCCGCATGCTCCGCAAGATCTACAGATGGATCCCCACCGAAATCAGAAGGACGGTCACCCAAGTCCTCGTCAGCAGCAGGCTGGACTACGGCAACGCCCTCTACGCGGGAACCACGACCAAACTCCAGAAACGACTCCAACGCATACAGAACGCCTCCGCACGCCTCATCCTCGGAACCCCTCGCCACAGCCACATCACCGCCCACCTGAGAGACCTGCACTGGCTCCCGGTCAACAAGAGGATCACCTTCAAGCGCCTCACCCACGCCCACAAAGCACTCCACAACGCCGGACCAGCATACCTCAACGAACGACTCACCTTCTACACCCCGAACCGCCAGCTCCGCTCCGCCGACCTCGCCCTCGCCACCATCCCACGCATCCGCCGAACGACGACGGCGGCAGATCATTCTCCCACCTCGCCGCCAAGACTTGGAACACCCTCCCCATCCACCTGCGACAGACCCAGGACCTGCTGACCTTCAGGAGACTTCTTAAGACCTGGCTGTTCGATCAGTAGCTGCTTCATCCCTCCCCCCTAGCGCCTTGAGACCCTCATGGGTGAGTAGCGCGCTCTATAAATGTGTTGATTGATTGATTGATTTGGGCAAATACAAGGTGCAGTTTGGGGCGAAGCTGTGTGAGTAGACATAACATGATTTCTTACCTGACCAGTGTCCAGTGGAGGTTCCAGATCTGTCGGTGCAAGTCTCACTGACGGGTTTAAAGACGGTCTCCCAGCCACCTGTGGCGTACCGCCAGCTCTGAGACTCCAGGATTAGTGTTCGCTGGGTGCCGTATGCGATCATGAAGCAGTAGACAACATGATGAAGCTGACATCCATAACCACAGCCTTTGTTGATGTTGCAGACCAGCTTCTTGGCTTTGCTACAATCCTTGGGGTTCTGAGAGAGGAAAAAAAGCTATGTTTTAGTCATTTTTATGCCCCTGCAGTTAAATTTGCAAACCAGCTTATTTAAGACTGTCTAATTACCATATTAAATAATACGTATAAACACCCACACAAGCTTAGGTGGGTTAAAACATAATGTAGTTTATTCAGTGTAGTATGTAGTTTAGAGTAGTAACAAAGTGTAGATTATGAAGAAAGAAAGAAGGCAACTGCATACGCTGGGTCGCTCAGTGTGGCTTGCCCACTGCTGTTACCCGTCACCATCTGAAGGTGCAGGTGGTAATTCTGGACTGCTTTGTGAAAGGGGGCACAGGTTCTGCAAACGCTCTCTCTTGCTTCAAATTATTCCCAGAAGCGACGCCACAGGGACCAGTCACACTTTATTTCAGCTTTACAATTTTCCACCAAGTTTACTCGAACAGTGAGTTGATGGAAAGGGGAAATTTGTAGACCAACCGGGCATGTGTTCTGCAGTTTCAGGAAAAGTCCCTCAAAGGATTCCAAAGATACTAAACAGCCGGATCACAGTTGGGGACATATTCAACAGCGTATATCTCCAGGCACTGAGCAACGTCAGGTGATCAACTGGTTCCCACCACAAGTTCTAGCAAATGTAGTGTAGGGTAAAGTGCTGCTCCCTATGACATGTGCCCGTACCCTAAAGCACTGAGGCCACTGTACACTGATTAGCAGTACTCTACAAAAACAGAAATAACATCCTGGGGAGAGGAGTTGGCCTAACGGCTAGGGCGGTCGACCTCGAATCTGGGGAACTGGGTTCGAGTCTCGGCAATGATGCTGAACATCCTGTGATTCTGGGCAAATCACTTAATCTCCCCATGCCTAACAAAAAATGAATGTGTCCTCATGTAACGCAACTGGTGCTATGTAAAGCGCTCTGATACCCGATACCTTCGGGTCAAGTTCACTCTATATAAAACTCCGTAGAATAAAAAAAATAAAAAAACATAACATAGCAACTATTATCATTAGCTTGTGACGCAGAGGGCAGATCTATTTTTTTTTTATAATAAATTTTTTATTGACTTTCATATTACTAACAGGGAATCGTTTGCTTGCTTCCTATTGGTTAGCATCTCCTCCTCGTCTCAGTCTTCTCCTGGACTTTGAGTTGAGTCTTCAGCCAACCGTGGAGCCTGGACCAAGTACTGCTTCCGGTGGCCAGTGTAAGGCTCCTGCAATGCAGGTACGCTCTTTTACTTTTTCTCCTCCTCTTAACTTCGTCAGATGTAGGCTATCTGAGTCCCCATTGAGCCTCTCAGTATTCCGGGTCTTTAGAGAATTGCATTTCATGCTACCCACTTGTTTAATATCAGTCTCCAGGAGCCATCCTTTCAATAACTTTAAAACAAATCGTAACGCGGGCCTCGTGAAGCGAAATACGATCCTAAAGGACCAATGTTTCCTTGCAGGGGTTGGTTGGCCGTTGCCAGCAATGCCCTGCCTTTCCACATCGCTTCTCACCCTACCACTTGCAGCTAATTTGAAAGTTAAAACTACAAAAACCAGAATGCACATCGGTAGCCGAGTTCTAGAACAGATGACACATTAGACGGGAGTTACTTACTGATTATGTGGACTTTGGGATCCTCTATGAAAAATGAGTAAGACAGCTCAAGGTGCATGTTACTAAGTTTACGATTCATTCAGAAGACTGTTTATATAGAACTGAAGTTTCATACAGCAACTTGCTAAAAAGGTACACGCTTCGACAACTTTCTACCCTATGGTTTTAGCGTGTTGTGTCACACTTGTTGATTATGCAGTTTAGGCCCGGACAGATCAGACACATTTTTTTACTCGGTTTTACACTATTTTTTACTGGTGTTTTTTTTTCTTTGTTTTACAGTTTCACACTAGCTTTTTGTATTCATCTGTAATTTTATTTAAAAAAAATTAGCATATGTTTTTAGAATTACTTTATTTATACAGTCCCAAACAATTCATTTTAAAATTGAAGTCCACTGTCGCTAAGCCAGAAGGTGCACTTCTGAGAAAGACTTAATACTTTTGTTCTCATTATGGGTGTGTCGGAAATCTCCCAGGCAAGTCCATCCCCCACCACTGAGTTACCAATAGAGGGGTTACGGGTAACTCAGAGGGGAGATGCGGAGCAAATAGGGATTACCAGTGGAACACCGACAAGTGAACAATTAGCAGGCAAAAACAGCAGTTTCTAGTCAGATTCCCCCCACAAGTCATCATTTTGCCCCAGAATTTCAGCTGGATATTTCGGCTGCTTCCAGTAGCTGAAGTCTCCCGGTGAAAGTAAACAGATCTCCTCCACGGCGTTCCTGTGATCTCAAAATTCTAAGGGGGCCGAAAACGGCCTTTGCTGGCCCGACTGGAACTAAGAGGCCCCACATAATGAGGGCTTTTGAGTCTATATGAGGGTCTGCAACAAACAGCCTGCTAATTATCATATACATTGCCAACATGTTCTTAGCAATTAATGACTGATGTGTGTGCTATGCTGGCATGTCAGTCTCCCAAGGAAAAGAATGCTCAGCTAAATATGATAGCACATGAACAGTTAGGTAAAAATAAAAATGAAAGCTAAATAGAACTTGGTCTTATGAAACATCGGAGCCAGTTCAACGCATTGGCAGTGTTCCGAAAAGAAGGATGTAATAGTAAGAATTAAGCCCCGCCCACCGGTTGTAGGCCATCTCCATGGTTGACCGCTCATGAGACTGGAAACAGGCAGGCTTGGGTGGGGGAGCAGGAGGCTCCACCCTTTCTGAAAAGCTCATGGTGTAGATAAATATTTCTCCTGAATCAGACCATGAAGAAAGTACTACGCTACTCAGCAAGTTTCTCTTTTAAACTCTCTGTAAAGTAGAGAGCATTTTAGGCAAGATATCTGGAAAAAATGGTGGTCTAAAATCAAACAGTTGGGCCAATTTATTAAATAAATATATATATTCTTGTCAAAATGCCAGGCATACTTAACTGAGCTTGGGACAGATATTTAAAATATTCTACATGGCAGCATTTTGCTTCCAAACCAGCCAGACACTTTCTATAGGGTACAAATAGACAGAATTGCTTCAGATAACAATTAAAGTAAAAAATGCAAAAATTACAAAAATCCGCAGGAAAAGTGAGTAAAAGTCATACGGTCTACGGCCAAATACAAATAAAATGTCTTAGAGGGGGCACCCAGAAAAAAAACAAAAAAATGTCTCTTTCCCCGGTCACTAACAAGCACCAATAGTATGTTGCTTTGTTTGAGCCTAAGCTCGAACATGGGCATTACTGATACAAGGGGTGTGAATCTAAATGATGCCCCCTGCCCCCCAAGTGGGTAGGGGCCCCTGTGACTCCCATATTTCAGAGAATGATTTGGGCTCAAAGTGGGCTGCCTGAGAGGTGGGGGTTCCTGTGTACTACAGGCGCCTGCGTTACGGCCCTGTGTGAAACATCCAAGCTCCAAAAGATACTCGAAGGTAGAGCCAATTGAAAAGAGCACAGAAGGTGCTTGATGTGGTCTTGCGGCTTGCAAACACTGAGCCTGGCGGTGCAGATACCACCAAAATAGGATCCTTTCGTAAAGTCTCAGCAATGACCAGCTCCAAACACTCCAGCTTCAACGGTCAATGCCCATCTTCTTTTCTTCATACCATTTACTGGTCCCACAGAAACCTTTGGCTTGGTTCAGGGCAAGCTGTCACCACCACCTGGGCAGTCCAGCTGGAAGTTCAGACGAGTGTTTGCTACTCTCCGAGATGGATCTTTTGTATGAAAAACTGGAATCAAACCACCCTCTTGGCCCAGGGCATGGCCCCCAATAATGATAAATAAGTGGATCAATAGTTAGAAGAAACACTGAAACTCTAGGCCCTTCTACATGGTTCTAGGGTAGAGGGATTAGGTATTACCTTTCACCAACACAAATACACCTCACATGACCACCAATGGCATGAGAGGCACAGAGCCCTAAAGCAAACACAGCAAGATCAGGTGATCAGGGGAGCTGTGTTGCTAGTCTGGATTCGGAGTGTGATCATCTTTTAGCAATTTCTTCCACTGCCCTCAGTTTCTATTCGCCTCTAGGATGGACATCAAGAGAAGGCAAGGTCTGAAACTTCACCGAAAACTGTGGTTCTGCACAAGACAGTTCCTTAAAATGTCACTTACTCTAGGGATCTGCAGACATTGCCGAATGAAGACTTGTGCTGACTTTCCTTATGGACGCTTTGATGGTTGCCTTCCACTTATTCTGAGGTGGACATATTTCCAGCAGTACTGTGCATTTTTTTCTAGCCGATCCCGAACGCCCACTTTTGCGATTAATCACCAAGAATAACGTGATGAAATGAGTCTTTATTGAGGAGCAGGACTTCAGTCAACCTACCCCTGGAAGCTCTATCAGTTTTCCTCTTCCCCAGGTTCTGTAAGTCCCAGTTCCAGGATAGAATGTGGCTCCCAGTTAATACATAACCTATCCCCCTTTCTATACAATAAACAAAATAATAATGTATTACTGAAAATGCATTCATTATTAAAACAGCACAACACAATCAAATGATATAAAGTTATTTTCCAACTATATACAAATATCCGATATTATGAGGTATAGGTAACAAAAGTAAATCATTCAATTAAGTATACAAATTAAATCAAGAGATTTAATAACAAACACAATCATCCAACTTGCTGGTCTTCTTCACCTCAGGCATCCCCACACTTCCCATTGGGACCTGGGCACCACCAGTTACTTTTCTGCTGCCCGTCATTGCACAGGAGTGTGCTCATTCTACATCAGGGGTCTCCAACCTTTTCTGTACTGAGAGCTACTTATGTTCAATGAAACACATTGAGAGCTACTAATATTATTAGTGCTGTATAATCTCAATGTTTTATGTGTATATTAATTCAACCAAGCAAAAGCTTTCTAATTTAATGTGAGCTACTCCGAGGTAGCTGGAGAGCTACAGTAACTCACAAGCTACTGGTTGGAGACCCCTGGTTGTTGCACCTCGTTACCCTCATGGCATTCAAGTTTTTCCCATCTTCCAACCAGTGTTTCCCTTTATACTGCATATTTCCTGGAGACGTGACCATCTGAAAGATCTCCCTACACCACTTGTTCTCTACCAATCACCTTCCTTATAGTCACGAGGATCTTTCTTCAACCTGTCATTATACCTCTCTACATACTTGCTCTGGTACTCCTTTACTCCCTCCTTCAGCTTATCATTGTCCACACACGAGAGATTTACTCTTTCCATCGAAGCAGGTATCACCTTGGTACACGAAACCCTTCCTCTCAGCAAACGGTAAAGGTGTTTCACCCATAAATGAGTGTGGTGTGTTTCGGTAACTCTACAGCATATCTTTAACTTCATTCCTGCAATCTAGTCCAGTCTCAACAGCCAACAGTATGCATTCGTTCAATACTCAATTGAAGTGCTCCACAAGACCATTTTCGCGGGGATGGTATAACGCAGTTCTGTGATAACTAACATCATGTTTTTCCAAAAATTGTTCAAATTCTTCAGCCACAAATTGTGGACCATTGTCTGACACTATCCACTCCAGACACCCTTCTCTCCTGAACACCTCCTCACAAAACATTTCTACATCCGATGCTCTCATCTCCTTCGTGAAAGCCACCTCTGGCAACTTGAAGTAGTAGTGCACCAGCACCACAGCATATTTGCTTTCTAACCCTCTACAACGAAAAGGGCCACATATATTCCCAACCTTTGCCACGCCCTGGATGGAAATTCCATGGCTATGATGGGAGTTTCAACCACGGTATGTGATTTATCACTGCATGTACTCGCAGGACACTACTGCATGAACCTTTCTATCTCCCTGTCCATTCCTAGCCACCGAAAGTCCACTACCGTTCTCCTTTTCATGGAAGACATCCCATCATGTCCCTCATGCAGCAATTCTATTAGTCTCAAGTGCATTCTGCCCGGAACCACCAACCTCCTGTCTCTCCTTACAATACCATCCACTACCAACAACTCAGCCCAAACCTTCTTAAAGTCACAAAACTCTGGCCAGTTAATCATATTTACACCATTAGTCTCCAACAGATTAGAAATGAGCAGTTGGGGAGTTTTGTCAGTAGACAATGCTTGTCTCCATTCACGCTCAGAAATAGCACCTCTGCACAACCCTTCCACATTAGCTACTACCCAATCATCATCATCTGGTTCATCCTCTCATTGAACAGGAAAATGAGACAAACAGTCTGCAGTCACGTTTTTTTGTACCCGGAACATAGTTGATCTCAAAAGTTGTATTCCTGCAGACGGTACAACCACTTGGCTATTCTGGGAGTTGATCTTCCTTCTTCTTTTGTGGAAAACAATTCTATGAGTGGCTTGTGGTAGGTGCGTAACCAAATATAGTCTCCCAAACATAGGTATTGAAATGCTGCCCACTCCACTAACAAGCTAATGCCTTCTCCTCTATGGTAGAGTATGTTCCCTCGGCTCCTCTTAAAGTCTGTAATGCAAATGCGACTACTCTCTCCTGACCACCTTTCTGCTACATCAGCACAGCTCCAAAACCATATGCACTGGCATCTGGAACCACTATGGTCCTGTCTCGTGGGTCAAAAGTTTTCAAAATCACTACTTTGAAAATGGCCTCCTTGACAAACTCAAACGCCGACTGACATTCCTTGGTCCATTCGTGCTTCACTCCTTTCTTCATTAACAGGTGCAACATGCATACCTTGTCTGAGAAGTGTTCTACAAACCTGGAATAATATTCAGCTAGGCCCGAAAAGGAACTAAGTTGTTCCTTGTCTAAGTGTAAAGGAGCCTTTTCAATGGCCTCAACCAACTTCAGTTTAGGCCTGATACCATATGAAGATAGTGTGTGCCCCAAGTACTCCACTTTCTGTACATAAAACTTACACTTCTCCCTGCTTACTGTCAATCCTGCACGCTCCAATCTTCCCAGCACCATTTCCAACACACTATTGTATATCTCTTTGTCTGGGCCCCACGCCAAGATGTCATCCTGAAAGAATAATTGAATATTTGAAATTGGCCCACGCACTCAGTTGTTTTCACCAGGTTTTTGTCCAAGATGAATATGCTGCCGAAAAATCCTGAAAAAATAACACAATAGACAATCCCTTCCGGACAATGCAATACCGCTGGCATTGATGCTAACCTGAAGGGCATGCGTACAAACTGAAAAATCCCTTCAGGTGTGATAAAAGACGTCAGATGTTTTGACTCAGTATGTAAAAGCACCTGGTGATATGAACTTGATAAGTCCAAAGACGAGAAATACTTGGAAGTGGTTGGCGGTCAACTCTCATTCAGATTCCTTAATTCCACATGCATCCTTAATTTCCCATTGGATTTGGTTGTCAATACAACTGGACTGAACCATTCAGATGACTCTATTGGTTCGATAGCCCCAGATGTACACAACCAGTCCAATTCTTCCCTCAATTGACCCCTCAACACTAAAGGCACGTTTCTCACTTTGTCTACCTTGGGAAGACATCCCTTCTTCAGAATTATTCAAAGTTCAAACCTTTTTAGACACCCCAATTGATTAGCAAACAATTTTGGATATTTGTTGCTCCAGAACTCATTGTTACTACTGTCAGTGAGCAGCACCTGGTCTGGGTGATTGGGATTTTAAAATATGCCTAGGGCTTTCTGTTCCTTCCATCCCAACAACGCTTTGACCTTTTCAACCACATACACTTTTGCACATGCAAATCTCTCTTTATATTCTAATGTGACCATAAAGTACCCCAATATGGGTAGTTTCACACCAAAATAACCTTCAGGCTCCACGTCTGGGGGAACAACTTGGGACCAGATGCTCTTCTCCACATAGATTGATCTATAAAGGTATATGGCGAATACGAAATCAGCTCACATAGAATGTTTTTGCCACAGATTCTTATTTTACATTTTATGGGGTGATGTCCCTCTTTGATGTTTCCAATGACACATTCTTGCTGACTGCTCTCATTCACAATTAAAATTTCTACCCCATCAACAGATGAATCCCTGAACCTGCCAGAGTCACACACAACTTTCTGCTCAACTTTAACATTAGGTTTATTCCCACTGCGCACTTCCAACTTGCACATCCTTGAAAAATTACCAACTTTCTTACACTTGCAGCACTTGGCTTTTGCGGCTGAACAAGACTCAGACTCTGCCAAATATCTACTAGTCCCACAATGATAACATGATCGCTTCACATATTGTCTCTTGGTTGGCAGCTTAGTACTGGTGTTATCTTTCTGTGAGCTTGGTGTTTTTTGCACTACATGATCACCCTCAGAATTGTTTTTTTCTTACCCTTGATCCTCATTAAGGTCCTTCACACACCTAGATGTGTTTTCCATCATTTGTGCAATGGTGATTGTTTTTTCAAGAGAAGCATCTTTCAATTCTGTTATGTTATGTTAGTAAAGATTTCTATAGCGCACGTTCACCGAGAGGTTTCTTGGTGCTTTACTTTGGGCAGTGTCAAGGCAGAGACGGATTACGCATGAGCCTGCTCAAACAGCCATGTCTTGAGCATTTTTCTAAACCCCAAGAGGTTGTTGCAGGATCGGATCACTAGTGGTAGGGAGTTCCAAAATTTAGGGGCCAGATAGGAGAACCTAAACCCTCCCTGGCGTTTGAGCTTAAAGGTAGGGGTAGTTAGCAGCTGGAGGTGTGCTGAACGCAGGTTGCGGGGGGGGGACATGCCTCGATATCATGCAGCTGATGAATTTAGGGCTTCTACAATGAAGGGCCTTAAAGATTAGGCATCCCGTCTTAAAAGCAGCGCGTTGGGCGATTGGGAGCCAGTGAAGTTTTGATAATAAAGGTCTGGCAGATTGCCATCTTGGTTGTTTGTGAATTAGTCTCGCAGCTTGGTTTTGCACTAGCTGGAGACGTTTGAGTAAGAACAGTGGCAGGCCGAGGTAAATAGAATTAGAGAAGTCAAGATGAGAAAGTACCAGGGCGATCACTACCTGTATGAGAGCGGTGTGGGTAAGCAGGTGGGCAATCTTCCTGATTTTGCGCAACTGGAAGAAGCAGGTAGAGAGCACTGCCCCTACTTGGCCTCTAAGTGAGAGATCAGCATTTATGGTAACTCCTAGGCTTTTTACGGAGGGGGACGGGATGGGGGGGGAGGTCCCAGTTCCGTCGGCCAATAGTGTGGGCCCCAAAAGATCTGGCCCGACCCGGGCAGGACTAGCTCGGTCTTGCCCGGATTGAGTTTAAGATGGTTGAGGTCCATCCAACGCTGGATATGGAACATGGTGGCTTGGAATTCATGGATTGAGTCAGAGGAGTTATCAATAGTAAAAACAAGCTGAAGATCATCAGAGTAGTTGAATATGGTTACTTTCCTGTTCCTTAGAGAGTGAATCAAGGGCAGGAGGTAAAGATTGAATAGGTGGGGGGACAGCGACGATCCATGTGGGACCCCACACGTGGTAGCGATCTTGGGAGCAGTAAAAGGGGCAAGGCGTACTGCTTGGGTGCGGCCCTCGAGGAAGGACTTGATCCAATTGAAGGCTGAACCCTGTATGCCGGCCTGTCTGGCACGGTCCATCAGGATTTTATGGTCGACCGTGTCAAAAGCGGCCGACAGATCCAGAAGCACCAGGGCCTGAGGGGTGCCCTTGTCTGCATTTGCTCGTAAGGCGTCCAGAACCGCGAGAATTACAGTCTCAGTGGAATGAGTGGGCCGAAAGCCTGCTTGGTGAGGATCAAGGTGTTCGGAGTGTTCAATGAAGTTGGATAAACACCTGGCAACATGGGCCTCTAATATCTTGGCCAAGAAGGGGAGCAGGGAAATGGGGCGATAGTTCGATGGATTCAGGGGGTCAGCTCCTGGTTTCTTTAGGAGAGGGACCACTATTGCATTCTTGAATGCGTTTGGGACCCTGCCCTGCGAGAGAGACTCATTTAAGAAGGGCAACACGGTATGAGGCAGGGCAGAGAAGATGTCCTTTAGAATGTGAGGGGGGCAGCAGTCTCTAGGGGAGCCTGATTTGACTTTGGCCAGCAAGTCTAAGAAGGTCTGTGAGCAAATGGCAGGAAAGTGATCTATGGTGACTGTATTGGTTATCATAGTGTCGGAAGGCTCCATGTGTCTGGAAGTGGAAATGCTGGCTTTAATGCAGGACATTTTATCCATGAAATAGTCATTCAGCATTCAGAGAGTTGCAAAGGTCTTGGGTAGGGGTCTGTTTGGGGAGGATTCTCTCAGCATTACAAAGATGATTGACTATCGTAAAGATTTCCTTCGACCTGTTGTGGGAGCTCAGGATTCTGGCAGAGAAGTAGGCGGCCTTGGCTGCCGTTATAGCGTTTTTATACTCTTTACAAGCCTTTGAGTACTGGATTTTTTCTTCGAGGGAGTATCTTAATCTCCATCTCCTCTCTTTTTGGCGGAGCGCTAGTTTTTGCTTTTTTAGCTCAACAGAGAAACATTTCTGAGCGTCGGCTTGGCGCGCACGATTGAGTTTTGTTAGCGGGGCATGTGTGTTGCACGCCGCAAGAAGCCAGGTAGAGATGCTCTCTTCCGTGGAGTTAATATCGGGGGCGGGCGCTGAACTGGCCAAGGTGTCGATGAATTCCTGTTTATTGAGAGCCCTCCACTTTCTTATCATGCCACCCTCAGCCGTAGGGATCTTGATATTGAGGGGGATCATTGCTGTGAATATTATTAGATGATGATCTGACCATATGCATGGTAAGATTGTGGGTACCGACAGTGTTAGATTGGTGGACCAGATTTGGTCCAATGTGTGCCCTTTGATATGGGTGGAAGAGGATATGTGCTGTGTAAAGTTAAGGTTGGAGAGTAAGTCAGTTAATTCTGCGGCATGTGGCCCACCGAGGGCGTCGTTAAACCAATAGTTCAGATCGCCTATAAGTAGTATGTTAGTATAGTTCGTGGCCAGATTAGCCATTTGTTCACTCAGAGAAAGAGGAAATGAGGGCATGTGCTGTGGGGGCCTGTAGACAATAACACAGATGAGGGGACCAGAACTGGAATCCAGTTTGATGACTATATTCTCTACCGCCGGAAGACTGAGAGGGGTGATGGTAGTGAATTTATGATCCTTATGAATGATGGCGGCTACTCCACCACCAGTTTTAACTGGGAGCCGGTTTGCATGTAGTATGTAATAATCCTGAGGTAGTGGCGCTAATATGTCCGGGGTGGAATCGAGGTTTAGCCAGGTTTCCGTAACCAGAAAAACGTCTGGTTTTTCTGACATAAGCAGCAAGAAGATTCTAACTTTTTCCTGAATTTTTGTGCTATTGGTCGTGTTTATAAATTGGTCCCTTATGATTTCCTCGTGCAAATCTTTGAATGAGCATGTCACAGCTACTTTTCTCAGGACAGATACATATTGCTCCACACTCTCTCCGGGTAACTGGGCACAGGAGAAAAATGTGTGCCTCTACAACAATGCTCACCTTTTTCCCGTAATTCTCCTCCAAAGCCCTCTTAGCATCATTATATTTGACATCAGGCACCTCATCCAACTCAGAAGCATCATCATTATTGCTTTCATCATTCACGGGTATAGGTAGAGTTTTCAGCACCTTTCTTCCGTCCACCCCAAGGTTATGCTTTAGTATAGCGAACTTCCACTTGGAAACAAATTCATCTCCACCCACTGCCTCCAAGTAAGTCTTAAACGACTCCCTCTAATCCTCCCATGGACGACTAGGGCTCTGCAAAAACTTAGGAGGACGACAAATCAGCTGCACAACACTTCAAACTAAAACAATAAACGTTGTCGCCATTGTCCTGGGTCTAAAACAATAAGCTGAAACGATAAAAGTCGTCACTGTTGTCTTTTTTTTGTGTATCACCAACATTTGCCGTGGATCTAAAAACAATAAACTGAAACAATAAAAGTTGTCACCATTGTCATTTTTTTTTTGTATCACCAAAACAGTCACACAATAGTCACTGCTCTGGATTGCTCATATGGTGCCAGATGTGAAATTCTCTTATTCTTTTCCCAAAGACTACACTCAAAGAACATGACTGTCGAAAGTCCTTCTACTAGGTTTATGGTCCGTCCTTTATGGTCCTTTCACAATGCTTATGCCGCAGACTAGTCCTCTGTTATTTTTCCTCCTAGTGTAGCAAATTGTCAGAGACTAAATGGGCAGGCACCCTTCAGAGAGGAAATGACAACGCTGTAATTACAGGGGCAAGGCATGTGCCGGAAACTCAGTCCATGCGATCCCTGCTGATACACTTGCGCCCTGGGCAACGCTGAGTGAAATACAGGTGAGTGCCAACTTTAAACAATGCAGACTGAGGGGCCGATTCTGATTCGGGCCGGAAATCTCTCCGACCGAGCCGGACCCGGAGAGATTTCCGACCGAATCGGACCCGTGCAGCCCGACTGAACGAGTACGATGCGTCCGTATGCTATCGGACTCGAGTCGGTCGGACTCCCATTGAAGTGAATGGGACCCGGTCGTACAACGCGTACGCGGGCTCCCATTGCCTCAATGGGTGCGAGGCGAACAAGGGCGCCCCCTACAGCGGGTACGCGGCGAAGCGACTCGCGCCGTACACGCACAGGTAGGGGGGACCCATGTGTCCTCCCTGTGTGCGACTCGCGCGGCTACGCGTACAGGGGGGTCCGACACGGACCCCCAAAGTACGGCTCCGACTGCTCTTTCGAGCCGGGCGGCGCATGTCGGTCGGACTGCTCGCGGCGCACATCGTACTTACCCGGCCGGGGAACGTCTCCATTGCGCGGTGCGAGTCATGTCCGAGCGAGTCGGTCGGTGCGGTTAGACCCGGGAACAAGTCGGTCGGAGCGGTTGGGACGCCCGAACGAGTCGGTCGGCGATTTCGCATCGTACTCGCTCGTCCGGACGCGCGTACGAATTGGTCGGGAAATAGGGCTTCGAATCGGATCCGGTTATGCCGAATCCGATTCGGAGCCCTACCGGCCGAGATCGGAATCGGCCACTCAGTGTTACGAGCGCAGCGCTCATGCGGGGCTCGTCTACACTGCTAAACCTACTTCAATTAATTAAATTTTCTGTAAATCGATCGGACTTCCAACTGGTCGAGTCTAGCTCCTTCCGATCCCACTCCGTCTGATCACACTATTTCCTCTTTTTTCTTCCCACTCTGCCTGTCGCAATTTGCTGTGACGAATACTTCTCCCACAAAGTTACTCTCAGGTGTTGGCTACACAGGATTTGAGGGCTATCAGGGATTCCATCCTCGTCGCCAATTTTGCAATTAATCACCAAGAATAATGTGATGAAATTAGTCTTTATTGAGGTGCAAGAATTCAGTGAACCAACCCGTTGCACATCCATACGTTTTCCTCTTCCCCAGGTTCTGGAATTCCCCGTTCCATAATAGAATGTGGCTGCAGTTAACACATAACACCCTCTCTCTGCTCCTTACTGGAGCAACTTTAAGGCTGAATGTATTTTGATAGTGAGGCAGCATATTGTAAAAATACTGGGGCAGTGCATGCTTTCCACTTCAATGTGACAACAAGTCTCTGTGTCCTACGTTTATGTTACAATCTGTGGGGAACAGGCTGGCAGCTACCTTTCACAGTGACTGGGCTTTCCAGGGGTAGTGGCTTGATAGTGCACAAAGACTCAAAGCTGACTATTTCTGCATTGAGATGGGGTCAAAAATGCATGAGAGTTCTATACTTGAATCCTGTGTGCCTATACACCACCCTAGCATGGCACAGCTGGTTGGAAGTTGCAGGCTCCCCAGCCATATTGACTGGCTGCTAAGCTGTATTGTCCCACCCAATTTTTCCAAATTTCCTCCATCTCTTGCAACACCTCCATTCTACTGTTGGCCCAAACCTTATGTGCGCCTCTTCTGCACTCAAATGCCCGCCTCCTCCTGGAAGAATTATTTGTAAACTTAGAAAGTGCACAGTTACCTTGGAGGGCCCTGGAGGCTTCTAGATTCTACTGTCCCATTTCACTTGCTGCAGGACCACTGTCACTGTCTCTTCTTAACCCCCGCCTCTGTTTATACTCTCCTCCACCTTCACACCTCTCCCTTTTAAAACACTAAAGCAACATCCTGGCTTTGTCAATGTTTTACATGTGAGGCTACAAAGGCTGCAGAGGTCACTCTACCTTACAACTGTAACAAGCATGAGGAGAATGAGCGCTATTCTCTAAAGTAGCCAAATAAATTAAGAGGTGCACCTGCCTGACAACCAAATCAGTGGTCTCTAGTTACGTATATGAGCTGTACGAAAATAGCGTGAAAGCAAGCAACACAAAGCGTCTACAGAGTCAATGGTAGGGCTTGCATTGCTATCTCACCGCAGACCTCCAGTGACGATCATTTTCTGGTCGTACAGACTTCCAAATCATTTGCTGGACTTGAGACGCATACTGGGGAACACCATTTTAACTATCTGAAGTCATCCATTAACATCGCCTCCCTGTCAGACCTCTACATTTAAGTGCCCCCAACCAATCACAAGAAAGATACAACATGGTGACAAAACATTCAGGAATGAAGGTTTGCGATTACGATCTCTTCGAACCATTATCCGAGAGGTATCCCGAGGTGTGCCAGCTTCAGAAAAAACCTCAAGCCAACCAAAGCCTTGACTACTAGCTCCCTTATTCCCGTCCTCTTCCCTATTCCTTCCTCTAAAGCTTCTCAGAAGAAACACTTATTTTGGCAGTGTGTAAATTATGTGGTCATTCATTAATTAAATGTGTTGTGATTTCCAATTTATATAGTCATTATAAATACAAATCAATGGAGTTTCCCTTCAGTATACCTTAACAAGAGAATACTATAGGAGCAAGTAGGACATCCAGCTAAAAAGTATGCATATGAACTTACTTGGTGCAACCCATTGCAAGTAGTCTATGCAACAGTGCAAGATGAGATGTCAGGAGATGGGAAGGTGATGCATGATGGAAGGTATGTCAGCCTGGCTGATGAGGGTTATGAACCCGAAACCGGTCCCAGGATGCTTGTTTCCGGTCCAGGGAAGACATGGCTTGGCAGTTCGGGCTGGACTGTTCCCATGAGGCACAGGGTCAGACTGATTTGCATATGGCCATGTCTGAACTGGGGTGGCGGAGTGAGCTAAAGAATGATGATGGATTAAACCCAGATCAGTTGACTGGGGGTGAGTGCTTGCAATGTTCAACACTCCGTCCATCATCCCCTTTGGTTTTGCTAAGTGAGGCAGAGGGTGTCATCAAATATCAGGCATGGATAGGCCCTGTAGTGCGGGAGCTGGGCTGTCTCGGTAGGGTGGCAGCGGTTAGAGCAGAGCTGGCCAGTCGAGTGGGGGGGGTAAACGTTCAGTCGGAAGTCAGGGCGGGGTGTCTGTTCAGATGCAGCAAGGAACAAAGAGGGCACGCACGAGAAGGTGCTGCTTGAAGGGGAAGATAAGATCATTTGCTAAATGCGCTGCTCTTGAATCCATACTAATTTGCTACAATCGTAGAAAAAAATCACCAAGGAGCCGGTGAACTCAAGAATAATTCTATCAAGCTAGCTACTGAATGCTAGAGGTGTGCTCCCATCTCAGCGGGAACACATTTTCTAGCAGTGTATGCGCATTAACTGCTTTACACAGTTCATTTTTGTTTTCTTGATGTCAGCTCACTGAACACAATGAATGTATTTAGCGGGGATCTGAAGACAATGCAGACTGCTAAATTATTGATGGACTCGAAGCCTTCACAATAAATCTGTGGCAGCAAAAGTCTTCGAAATGAGTAAGTCTGTCAGACAAGAACATAAACATTCTTTCTCTCACCACAGTATCATTTACAATTCTGATTCTCAAACAAAATGAGAATTTCACACCTATTAAGTCATACAACTGAGCTGACTATCAACTAATTTCAGGATCTCTTTTTCCAGCATCCCTTCATTTCCTCATTTCTATTACTCCCAGCACAACACAGGCTGCTGCACATTGATAAGCAGGCAGGTTCAGTCAAGATCAACAAGCAGATGAGGTTACCAAAGGGCCGGTCGCTTGATACAGGCATGGTCTAGGCGTGATTGGGTCACAGACTTCTATCCCTCCACTATCCTTCTCAATCCAAATAATTGACTAACATATCCACCACTCAAATTACTTTCATATTTCACTATACCAATTCACCACTAATTCTTTATAGGTACTGGAGTAGCTACTTGCCGAAAAAGGGCATTGACACCTCATCAGGGGTAGTAAGCGCTATATAAATGCAATTACAATACAGACTTAATTCTGCTAAATCCCTTCATGTTTAGTGGTTCAAGTGCAAAAATAAAAGTAGGAGAAATGTGGCCTTGGCTGCAATGCACTAACTGGAGAGGGGTTGATTGGTGGGTGGGGGAAGAGGATCACAAATCCAAGCACAGCCAAGCATTGATGTTCTAGTTTTTTTTTTGGTGTCCTTATTTCCTGGTCAAAATAGATACTAAATATGTTTGCTTCAGGTGTCTGTCACAGACCTACAGGCTGTAGATCTGAAAGCAGGCTGGAGTGTCTCAGTCTTACATCCTTACAACTTTACTATAATGAGTACAACTGAGGTGGACAGTAATTCTATGAATTACTTTAGAGTAGCAGTGTCCAAAAGAGTTCAAGCAATGTGAGACCCATCCCAGATTTGCAGCATACTAATAATCTGTAGCTTGAATGGTACTGGCAATGTCCTTAACTAGTTCTCCTCTTAAAAAGCCAAACGGATCACTGACAGAATATCGCCGACAGGAATATCGAGGTACACAAATATCGTGTACAGAATATCGATGTCAAGAATATCGACATCCTATCTCTACAAAGGTAAGTACAAAAATATCGAAACCAAAATATCGTTGTTTAAAATATCGTTGTTAAAAATTTCGTTTTTTTTAAATGTCTTAAAAATAATATAAAATAAATTAAATAATAACTATAATTAATAAAAACATAGTTAGAATTATTAAAAAGTGTTACAAATTATAAATAATAAATGTAATATAAAAAACAATTAAACATACATATAAAAAAATTATTATATATATATTTACTTAATATTAATAAACAATTATTTTATTAAATTATAAAATGTTAGAAACATAATATAAATTATAAATACATATATATGTATATACATATACCTGTAACAAATATAAAAATAAAATATATATATAATAAATTAAAATATTAAAATAATTATTTATTTTTAAAACAACAGTTTACCCTACATTAACTAAAACAGTAGGGAAAATGTTGGATAGCGGAGGGGATAAAATTACTATTCCCACTCCAGCGAGTGCAACAGTAGGGAAAGTGTTGGATAGCGGAGGGGATAAAATTACTATTCCCACTCCAGCAAATGCAACAGTACGAAAGTGTTGGATAGCGGAGGGGAATAATTTACTATTCTCACTCCAGGGAGTGCAACAGTAGGGAAAGTATTGGATAGAGGAGGGGAATAATTTACTATTCCCACTCCAGCAAGTGCAACAGTAGGAAAAGTGTTGGATAGCGGAGGGGAAAGATTTACTATTCCCACTCCACGGAGTGCAACAGTAGGGAAAGTGTTGGATAGCGGAGGGGAATAATTTACTATTCCCACTCCAGCAAGTGCAACAGTAGGGAAAGTGTTGGATAGCGGAGAGGAATAATTTACTATTCCCACTCCAGCAAGTGCAACAGTAGGAAAAGTGTTGGATAGCGGAGGGGAAAGATTTACTATTCCCACTCCACGGAGTGCAACAGTAGGGAAAGTGTTGGATAGCGGAGGGGAATAATTTACTATTCCCACTCCACGGAGTGCAACAGTAGGGAAAGTGTTGGATAGCGTAGGGGATAAAATTACTATTCCCACTCCAACAAGTGCAACAGTAGAGAAAGTGTTGGATAGCGGAGAGGATAAAATTACTATTCCCACTCCAGCAAGTGCAACAGTACAAAAGTGTTGGATAGCGGAGGGGATAAAATTACTATTCCCACTCCAGGGAGTGCAAGAGTAGGGAAAGTGTTGGATAGCGGAGGTGATAAAATTACTATTCCCACTCCAGGGAGTGCAACAGTAGGGAAAGTGTTGGATAGCGGAGGGGAATAATTTACTATTCCCACTCCAGCAAGTGCAACAGTAGGGAAAGTGTTGGATAGCGGAGAGGAATAATTTACTATTCCCACTCCACGGAGTGCAACAGTAGGGAAAGTGTTGGATAGCGTAGGGGATAAAATTACTATTCCCACTCCAACAAGTGCAACAGTAGAGAAAGTGTTGGATAGCGGAGAGGATAAAATTACTATTCCCACTCCAGCAAGTGCAACAGTACAAAAGTGTTGGATAGCGGAGGGGATAAAATTACTATTCCCACTCCAGGGAGTGCAAGAGTAGGGAAAGTGTTGGATAGCGGAGGTGATAAAATTACTATTCCCACTCCAGGGAGTGCAACAGTAGGGAAAGTATTGGATAGAGGAGGGGAATAATTTACTATTCCCACTCCAGCAAGTGCAACAGTAGGAAAAGTGTTGGATAGCGGAGGGGAAAGATTTACTATTCCCACTCCACGGAGTGCAACAGTAGGGAAAGTGTTGGATAGCGGAGGGGAATAATTTACTATTCCCACTCCAGCAAGTGCAACAGTAGGGAAAGTGTTGGATAGCGGAGAGGAATAATTTACTATTCCCACTCCAGCAAGTGCAACAGTAGGAAAAGTGTTGGATAGCGGAGGGAAAGATTTACTATTCCCACTCCACGGAGTGCAACAGTAGGGAAAGTGTTGGATAGCGGAGGGGAATAATTTACTATTCCCACTCCAGCAAGTGCAACAGTAGGGAAAGTGTTGGATAGCGGAGAGGAATAATTTACTATTCCCACTCCAGCAAGTGCAACAGTAGGAAAAGTGTTGGATAGCGGAGGGGAAAGATTTACTATTCCCACTCCACGGAGTGCAACAGTAGGGAAAGTGTTGGATAGCGGAGGGGAATAATTTACTATTCCCACTCCAGCAAGTGCAACAGTAGGGAAAGTGTTGGATAGCGGAGAGGAATAATTTACTATTCCCACTCCACGGAGTGCAACAGTAGGGAAAGTGTTGGATAGCGTAGGGGATAAAATTACTATTCCCACTCCAACAAGTGCAACAGTAGAGAAAGTGTTGGATAGCGGAGAGGATAAAATTACTATTCCCACTCCAGCAAGTGCAACAGTACAAAAGTGTTGGATAGCGGAGGGGATAAAATTACTATTCCCACTCCAGGGAGTGCAAGAGTAGGGAAAGTGTTGGATAGCGGAGGTGATAAAATTACTATTCCCACTCCAGGGAGTGCAACAGTAGGGAAAGTGTTGGATAGCGGAGGGGAATAATTTACTATTCCCACTCCAGCAAGTGCAACAGTAGGAAAGTGTTGGATAGCGGAGAGGAATAATTTACTATTCCCACTCCACGGAGTGCAACAGTAGGGAAAGTGTTGGATAGCGTAGGGGATAAAATTACTATTCCCACTCCAACAAGTGCAACAGTAGAGAAAGTGTTGGATAGCGGAGAGGATAAAATTACTATTCCCACTCCAGCAAGTGCAACAGTACAAAAGTGTTGGATAGCGGAGGGGATAAAATTACTATTCCCACTCCAGGGAGTGCAAGAGTAGGGAAAGTGTTGGATAGCGGAGGTGATAAAATTACTATTCCCACTCCAGGGAGTGCAACAGTAGGGAAAGTGTTGGATAGCGGAGGGGAATAATTTACTATTCCCACTCCAGCAAGTGCAACAGTAGGGAAAGTGTTGGATAGCGGAGGGTAAAAATTTACTATTCCCACTCCAGCAAAATAATAAACATTAATTAATAAATACTTAAATAATAAAAAATAATTTACCTCCCACCAAATCCCCCTATAAATGACACCACCAATATTGTAAAACATGACAATTAACATAATTGCTTAACAATTAATTAATTAACAATGAACATTCAAATTAAAAACAATTAGTAATAAATTAATTCACACTATTAAGACTATAAAATAGCAATAACTAAATATTATATAAAAAATATATTACATTTTAATTACTTCCCACACTACTCCCCTATAAAACCACAACCCGCTCCTAAAAAAATGACACAATTTACATATTTACCAATTAATAATTAATTACCAATTATTAAGTAATAATAAATTATTTAACACAATTAGCAATATAAAATATTAAATGCACAAATATTAAGTAAAATTATTTATTAATTATTTATAATTAAATTACTTCCCACCCTACTCCTCTATAAACCCACAACCCGCTCCTAAAAAAACACAATTAACATATTTACCAATTATTAATAATTAATATCCAATAAATATATTACATTTTAATTACTTCCCACACTACTCCCCTATAAAACCACAACCCGCTTCTAAAAAATGACACAATTTACATATTTACCAATTAATAATTAATTACCAATTAATAATTAAGTAATAATAAATTATTTAACACAATTAGCAATATAAAATATTAAATGCACAAATATTAATTAAGTAAAATTATTTATTAATTATTTATAATTAAATTACTTCCCACCCTACTCCCCTATAAACCCACAACCCGCTCCTAAAAAATAACACAATTAACATATTTACCAATTATTAATAATTAATGTCCAATAAATATATTACATTTTAATTACTTCCCACACTACTCCCCTATAAAACCACAACCCGCTCCTAAAGAAATGACACAATTTACATATTTACCAATTAATAATGAATTACCAATTAATAATTAAGTAATAAATTATTTAACACAATTAGCAATATAAAATATTAAATGCACAAATATTAATTAAGTAAAATTATTTATTAATTATTTATAATTAAATTACTTCCCACCCTACTCTCCTATAAACCCACAACCCGCTCCTAAAAAAATAACACAATTAACATATTTACCAATTATGAATAATTAATATCCAATTAATAACTAATTAATAACAAATTATTTAACACAATTAACAAAATAAAATAGTAAATACATAAATGTTAAATAATAAAATTATTAATTAGTTATAATTAACTTACTTTCCACTCTACTCCCCTATAAACCCACAACACGCTCCTAAAAAAATGACAATTAACATATTTACCAAGTAATAATTATTAACCAATTAATAACTAACTAATAAATTAATTAATACAATTAACAATATAAATTATTAAATACATAAATATTAATTAATAAAATTACCAATTAATTAATTATAATTAAATTACTTCCCACCCTACTCCCTATAAACCCACAACCCGCTCCTAAAAACATTACACAATTAACATATTTACCAATTAATAATTAATATCCAATTAATAACTAATTAATAATAAATTAACACAATTAATATAAATTATTAAATACATAAATATTAATTAATAAAATTATTAATAAATATATTATAATTAAATTACTTCCCACCCTATTCCCCTATAAACCCACAACCCGCTACGGAACTAAAATACGCAAAAATTAATCATAAAATTATTTCTAAATATTTCAAACATACATTACAAAAATAAGCTATACTTATACAAAATATTTAAATCACATACTTTTAACACATATACTAAAATACAGAACACTAAAATAAATTTCGATATTATTAACAACGATATTTTTATAACGATATTACTAACTTCGATATTAAGTAAAACGATATTTCTAACCTGCATGTCGATATTCTGGTCGACGATATTCTTGCAGGTCGATATTATGCCACATCGATATTTAAACATCGATATTCTGGTATATCGATATCTAAACATCGATATTATGTCTGCTTACCAAGCCAAACAACATATGCTCCTTCATCTGGGCACCTCCTGCTCTCAGAAGCTTCGAATCACCTGCAAAGTCCCAAAGAGTTCTATTTTGCCCCTATGATCATCAACCTCTACCTGGAACCCCTTGGAACTCAATGATAACAGCATCAAAACCAAACAATATTACAACGGTAGACAACTCTACTTGAATGTCTCCTCTGCTCCACACATAGGCCTCAAACAGTGCTTGCACCTACTGTGGATCTGGATGCACAGCAGAAACCTCAAGTTCACCCTCACCAAGACAGAATTACTTCTATTGCCCAGAACAACAAACATCTAGTCAGACCTAGCTCTATGAAACAACCCTGATTGATTCATACCCCGCCCTTCACCCAGTACCAAGCCACAGAGCTGCACCCTGCAGACCGACCTCACCTTCAAGGAACATATCACCAAGAAAATCAAGAAGACCGGGTACTGGCTCTTTCTACTGAAGAAACTGAAAATATTCCTCCTAAAAAGTGACACCAAAACTGCTGTTTAATCCATCATACTTCTTGAATCGAGGTGGCGGCAAAGCCCTGCTTTCCTCCCAGAATCCACATTGGCCCCCTTCCCCAAGGGCATCCTACGTGCCACAGCACACTTTCGAAATATGACCACATCACACCACTGATGAAACTACACTGGCTCTCCTTGCCAGCCAGCACAATCTTCAAAACAGCTGCTTTATCTACAAAGGCATCCCAAACTGCACCCTATCTAGCTGGCTGACATGCCGACAATCTCTGGCGACTTTCAGCAACCGCCCAGCCAGGAAACCGCCACACTGGTGATGATGAAGTGCAAAAAAGAAAAAGAGGATGCAATAGGTCTTCTCCATGTAATCATCCAGGGTCTGGAATTACAACTCTGTTTCCATGAGGACTGCCCCAACCCTCTTCTCATTCAAGAAACAGCTGAAGACACCGTCTATAAAGAACACCAGCTCTACTCCCAGAAGTCAGCTTCCCCTCCAGTCACTCACTGATGTAGTGTATGTCTTTGACCTTGTAAAGCGCTCGGCAGCCTTTTTGGATAGTTTGCTTTATTCAAATACCACATAGGTACATGTAATGCTTTTGCCAAAACACTTTACATAGACTTTTTTTTATATATACATTTTATTACCAATCGAAATTGGTACTCATTTTATCAAGCCTGGAAGGATGAAAAGGCTGAGTCGAGTTTCTGGGATTCAAACCTGCGACCTGCAGAATTCGGGCTTCTGAAGGACAGTGGAATCTGAAGAAGGCCTGGCTTAGCCAGCCCCGCATGTCCCGAGCCCTTTAACGAGTGACCACCAATTACGACTACGGCAACCAGGGCAATTGAATAGAGACTGGTCCACCACCGCTGTCATTTGTAAAAGGGCATAGAGAAATAGGGTACATCCCCTGGGCCCTCCCATACACCACTTGGCACACAGGAAGCGGATCCTCGAATACTCTGAGACTTGAAAGACTTACCCGATCCCTCCATTTTCACGCTTGGTTTCAGTTTGCTTTTCCTTTACACCCCTTAATTCAGTTTGCGTTTGTGGGTTCTTATTACCTTTTACTGAGCCTGTGTATTATACTGCCCATGCTAAAATAAACCTCAATAAAGATGTTGTTAAAAAAGACTGCCTCTAAATTTGTCTAAATCAGTGGCTAAATTACGACCCTCTCTAGATGTAAAACAGCAACGTTTTAACAATTTCTGAATCCATGTTTCAGAATAATTTTCAACTGTAGATAAGATTTATGAGGCAAAGTTTAATTACACAAACATTAAAAACTGCAGTAGTAAACAGCAATGTAGCACTTAAATCTCCCAGGCAGCCACTGATTGCTTTTCAGGCATTTGTTAAAATCAATAAAGAATAACATGAAGTCATCCTTGCAGAGCAGGTGGTGCTGGTTTACAGGAGCTGCCAAATTCAAAATATCCTTTCAGGAACAGATTGTTGGATAGTGTAACGGAGGAGCCATTTTGCGAAAAACATTGAGTTTACCAAAAAAGACAGATGCAAATTACAAAGATACACATTCACAGTCACAAGCGCTGTCTTACAGAGGAAATATTTCATCTTAAATTAACATGGCCAATGCTGCCAGGAAAATTTAAAACAGCCGTAAACGATCTTGTTGGTTTGTACTCACTAAATAAAGTAATTACTCGCCGTTATAATCTTATTTGTTGATTTATCAGTTTGGACCTTGAGTTGCCTCTTCACTCAACTTGGTAGCTACTACATCCTGTACCGTTCTCAAGTTTGTTGTTGTTCACTCTACTTGTTTCTTCTTTCCTGTCCATTTGTAAAGCCCTCTGATGCACTCATGGGTCATATTCGCGCTATATAAAATGTTTTAAATAAATAAATCTATTTTAACAGCTTCTTTAATATTTAACTTAAGGTTTCAATAATGCAGGACATCTGTATTTACGATTATTCGGCTGAAAGAGACATTGCACTCTATGTCATTCAGTGCAAGTTTGCTAAATATCCAGAGAGCATAAAACTCGTTACTAATACCTTTGGTAATAATGGATACATGTTAAATTCTTTTTGGACTTAATGAAAATAAAGGAGTCTAATTGTCAATCCTCACACATATCCTTAGTTTATTTGCTGACAATCAGCATTATGTTTCTTAAACTTCAGTTCAAGGGGTGCAATGATGGAGGCCTTTAACCCAAAATGTTACAAGGTTGGATCATTGCATCTGGCACAAGTAAATATATAGTTTGGAGAAAAAAAACATGTTATTTCCCTAGCTCATTTTAATTAAAAAAAATAGTGTAAATAATAACTGCGGGTTGACAAGTTATATAGACAAAAATCAATAAACCAGTATTACCTACAAGAGTTGACTGCATGTTCCTTTCAAACAGAACGTCTGCATCCGAGGGCAATGGTGCCCCCCATACAGTTAATTCCTAGCTAACAGCTATCAAGCAATTTTTCAGATTTCCAGCTGCAAAAATACACTTTTCAACTGCAGCCACGAGCATGCCACGGAAGTGAAGTGAGTAGCAGGAACATAAGCGCATGCTGCGAGTATACAGTCATGGTGGACATGTCCTTCATCGCTACACAAAAGGCTGTATGGTTTTTGCCTTCATATAATAGATATAGTATACCACACTAAAGCCAACATCTTGGGTGACGTTACTTTCTGTTCTCTTGCAGGAGGAATCGAATCACATTTTAATGTGAAATATTGGAAGATAAACCTGACACATTTTGAGTTCTGGTGCTCTTAGGTGAGATTAAAAGAGAACATCACCAGAAAGCTAGTAAACACTTCTATGCTCATTTGGGGAAGGAGACAAAAGTTATACAATCCATATTAACTTTATTTTCTCTATAAGTAAAAATACATCTTCATTTTATTCCATCTACAGTTAACTGGTTCAATCTCAAAAAGTTCAGTCATTCTCTTGTTCTTAATCTTATAATGTCTCTCGTCCAGTGACTCCAAGTTAAATGATTATAACCTGGATACTGAATTCCAAACACAAAAAGACTGGCATCAAAATATATGAAAACAATCTGTGGATAGGAAGGGTAGAGTGGAAAATGTAAACATCAAAGAAAGAACAAGAACATCTCCAAGCTAAGGGTACACCGGTTGACATAAGACATTTATAACAACAATATGCATCAAAAATCCAAAGTAAAATTGTGTTTAAATCATTTTATATACCGAGGAAAACAATCGTCTAAATTCTGACTTTACAGCGAGTAGCCGCACAAGGGTACCTCAACACCATGCTTAGTTTGCTTTGCAGTCTTTCTCATGAAATCACATAGATATCAATTTCTGCAATTTAGGTCACTCAATAGGATAAGTATGCCCTTGCCACCTAGCGCCACAAAAGGATGCTCTCTAGATTTCACTTTCCACAGGTCATAAAGTCCCTCAGATTCTGACGAAAAGCCATTCTGATGTAGCAAGAAGCTTGTCTGTTGAAGAAATATCACCCGCGGCCATCAGCTGAAATACTAAACTATTCTTGCAAGGAAGTATCGCTCTCCATAACAGCAGCAATGACATTGGATCGTTTTGACGTTGCCACTCAATACAACCACAATGTGCTTCATTGTCTGGAGAAATTTGAGTAGGAAAACAAAAAGGGGGTTGAGTCAAGAAAACTATGCGGATTCGTTAGTCTCAAGAGGTGGATCTCGGCAGAGAAGAAAATCCTTTAGAGAACAGGTATTCAGAAGCACAGTGTATGTTTCTCATGTTGATAATACTTTGCTAATTGGCTAAAGGATTCCCCACAGATGGTAAGACAGCTCAGTGAATTAAGCACTAAATACTGAAATCTGGTGTCAAAAATGATTGAATAGGTCTGAATACCGGCAAAGTTGAAGTCAGCATTTCTTCCTTGTTGGAGGGGGGTGGGGGGTCAATAAACGGAACACCAAGGATCTGGTTAATACCAATAACTGCTACTTACTGCACCGTGAGACAGCAACACCACTTTCATTTTATGCAAACACTTTAAGACATACAGCCTTTTGAGCAAGAGATTTGATGGGGATGTAAATATGGAAATTTGGGATAAATTGGACAAGTGAAAAAAGAGAAGAAGCAAAAGAGTATTTAATAAAAATATCTGTCAAAATGGAGAACTAGCGGAACATCAATGAAGGTTAGTCTGAAGTAGACTGTCAATGATACATGAAATAAAATCAGTATGTTTTTATTTTCTTAGAGGGGAAGGGCATTAGAATCCTTGCTTCCACAGTCCAACACTGGAGAGGGAAGAGTACATGGGATGGGCTTGATCTGATGAAGGTGAGTTAGGGTTCAGTGCAATGTGAGGATTTTGGTCCGCCTAGAACAATCAATCTCTTGCAGCCTCCCTGAGACTTCATCATCACATGTCTTCAAAGTCATCTTCATGACTGTTGTGGGATCCCCGTTGATCTGATGTGGGAATAGGCAAGGGGACTTATTTCAGTAGTGTCAGACTTGACTGATCTATTCTCCAGAAAAGGACTGGAATCGAACTGATTAAAGTATTTACTATTTTACTGTTTTCATGTTACTCCCTATTCTTGTTGCCTATTTTCACCTTGAGCTTGGGTTGTCCAGCAGACAGCTTTTATTGCTGGTCACTTATTTAATTCAGTCGGGTTCGGCTGAGGGGGTTAGTCAAATTCTCAAACTGGGGTGAGAGATGGGTTGTGAATAACCCTACCACCAATATGGAACTGCAAGTTTTGAGGGACTTATTTTACAGAGGAGTAACATCTATCTCTTTCCACAGGAAACTGTTTAATTTACGTCACTAAGGAGAAGAGCTTACTTGAATAAAAGTGAAGTTGTACTTAAAAAGACGCTGTTGTTTAGGCCTAAAAAATAACTGTTTAGTTGAGAGGTTCAACAACATAATTTGTGAAGGCATCTAAACCACGCTTGCTACTGGGGTGAATATAAAGGATTATTGTGCTGAAATTCTATAGTACCTCCCACATGGCAGCGCAGGTTATTCACTATTCGATATGCCACGTTGAGATTGGTGTGAGGACTGTTGAAGAGAAATTGTATGAGGCACAGAGGTCTTGGGAGGCCTACGAGTGGTAAAGGTTACCAACATCTATTAGGTGATTTTGTCAAAGTCATGTTGCATTTTATAGCAGTTCAAAAGTAAAGTACATAAACATGTGACTGCTAGGTGTAAACAGTCATAATTACAGTAGTTGAGGAACAAAAATGTCCCATACAAGTGGCAAAGGGCTTGTGAATGATATTGTGGCAAAAGGAGTGCCTGCCTGGTGTGAAGAAGTGGGTAAGAAATGAGTGAACAAGTTTTGTCTGGAATCTGTGAGTGTAGACATAGAAAAGTTTATAAGAAACTGATAAGTCTTTCTTTGCTGGTGCTGTGATGTAAAGTGTAACCTTTCTCCTTTTAGGCAGCAGAGGCGTCTGTTGGTGCTGAAAGGTGCATATGTGGTAGATGCCACGGGTGTGAGGTTACAGCTGGATGAGCAGGGAGGTGATGGGAGATGCACATTCCAAACAGGAAGCTGACACGAAAAGGGAGAGCTTATGAGGGATGCGCCTGACAGAGGACATTCATACATTCAAAAATGTATCCCTACCATCCCAGTAAAGTACTGTTTCGAGAGGGACGGATTCTAATGCAAAACTGTCACACATTTACTAGGAATATCAATTACAGGCTTATGCCCAACCAACTGTGGGTAACAGTGCCATGCTGTCTTCAACCCACTCCTGCCGCTTCTACCTACCATACTCTGCCGTCCTCCGGTAGAGTAAGCGGACATGATGAGCAGGCTTGCTATAAGCTCTAGGATAACTACATAGGCTGAAGGATTTGTGCTCAGGCGCATTCACTGCAGATTTGATGCAAATGAGTTGTAAGTGTGTTACACAAATAATCACTTTGCTCTGGGTAGGAAAGATGGGGACAGCTTGGACCGAGCTCCTGAGAGCCTTAACTATCCTGAGAGCCTACACTATTGGCTCAGAGAGTGGATGGGTAAAGTGACGGTAGGAAGTGGATGGAAGTGGGGGAAGAAAGGTGCGGTGGTGAGACCCCACGCTAGGATATCATCTCTCCAACTTACCAATATTTTGTAATCCAATCCCTGTCACTCTTTCCAATCCACATGTAGCCTCCCTTACCCCCACCACACCCACACCTCAGCTTCCTCACCATGGATTTACTACTTGCTGAAAGCTCTTCCTAGTGGGAAGGATTGATGTGCTTCCTCAGATCCATTGTCTAGCAACTGGGAACTGCAGAATGGACACAGGCAATAGTGTGCAGAACAGCGCCTGCCAACGCATTCAGCATCAGAGCGCCACAGCGTGGCCCAGTAATGTGGGAGTGTGGCAAACTGATCCCACCTACTCCTCCCGCACATATCTGATCCACTCCTGCTCCCGACCTGGAATGCTGGTTGGCTGCTTCCTAATATTGTTATACTGATATTATTTAGAGGAGAGCAGTGAACATCTTGACGTACAGGGTTTCTAGAATTAGCGAGGTCCTAATACTTTCCTTCGCAAAACACTGGAGATCGAGACCAAGTAGGAGAGGAGAACTGGCCTGGCTCAAACTTGAAGGGAGGAATCTATGGCTCCAGGAGGGTTTCTGTCGAACCCATCAACACCAAGATGTTCTCCGATGACAAGTGGCACTATCACCATTCCCTCACCCCTGTACTCTCTCACTGTGAGCAAACAATAGGTTTCCTCGAAGCATACATCTGTGTGCAGAAATGAAACGTTTTCATCCAAACTCTTTTCCCCTGCACACTGTCAGCCTAACCATTTTTGAGAAGCTAGCACCTTGAATTCCTGTTATTTGGTAAGTTCGGTTTGTGAGCTCTCATAGCCAAAACCTCTTACTGCTACACCCAAGCTGCTTACCTTTGTGAAAAGCAGAAAAAATAAAATCATTAAAAGGAAATCTATCGACACAGACATTGGTTAAATACAGTTTTTCAGCATGTTCCTAAACATAGTAGCGCTATAGTCCAAACAGAGATGCAAAGGCAGGGTGTTACACATCCTGGGCGCGCCAACAGAGATTATTCTGTCACCACAGATAGAGTTTGGATTTAGATATCTACAATGGCCTGCAGATCGCAGTCTTCAAACCGGTCTGTACCAACAAAATTTAGAGACCAACGTGGCAGGAGTATTGTGAGAGATAGCTTTATGCCCAACAGTCAGAGACTTAACAAGCATTGGAAAAGCCACTAGGTCTCGCCTATGAGAGCTTTTGGGTTCGTTACTATATCTTTTACCCATGTTGTAGAGCTGTGTGGCTGCTGTGAAGCATGGCTAAAAGTTATTTTTAAAAGCAGTAAAACGCGGAAGTGGGAAACTGAAAAAATTAAAGTGCTATGACTAGGTCCGCGTTTGCTGCGTCATTACGTTTTTTTTTCTTATGGCGGATTGGAGGCAACACAGACAAAAGGAGGATGGAGGGTGTGAGGGAAGAAGCAACACGGACAGCGGGAGGGTGGGAGGGAAGAAGCAACACGGACAGCGGGAGGGAAGAAGCAACACTGACAGCGGGAGGGTGGGAGGGAAGAAGCAACACTGACAGTGGGAGGGAAGAAGCAACACTGACAGCGGGAGGGTGGGAGGGAAAAAGCAACACGGACAGCGGGAGGGTGGGAGGGAAAAAGCAACACGGACAGCGGGAGGGTGGGAGGGAAAAAGCAACACGGACAGCGGGAGGGTGGGAGGGGAAAAAGCAACACGGACAGCGGGAGGGTGGGAGGGAAAAAGCAACACGGACAGCGGGAGGGTGGGAGGGAAAAAGCAACACGGACAGCGGGAGGGTGGGAGGGAAAAAGCAACACGGACAGTGGGAGGGAAAAAGCAACACGGACATCGGGAGGGTGGGAGGGAAAAAGCAACACGGACAGCGGGAGGGTGGGAGGGAAAAAGCAACACGGACAGCGGGAGGGTGGGAGGGAAAAAGCAACACGGACAGCGGGAGGGTGGGAGGGAAAAAGCAACACGGACAGTGGGAGGGAAAAAGCAACACGGACAGCGGGAGGGAAAAAGCAACACGGACAGCGGGAGGGTGGGAGGGAAAAAGCAACACGGACAGCGGAAGGGTGGAAGGGAAGAAGCAATACGGACAGCGCGAGGGAAGAAGCAACACGGACAGCGGGAGGGAAGAAGCAACACGTACAGCGGGAGGGAAGAAGCAACACGGACAGTGGGAGGGAAGAAGCAACACGGACAGTGGGAGGGTGGGAGGGAAGAAGCAACACGGACAGTGGGAGGGTGGGAGGGAACACCAATCAACTAGGCAGGCTGCCATATTTTGTGTTACTCAGAGATGTGCTGATTAGCGTGTGAAGCTGGATAAAACGTATTGCCATATGTAGACTGGACTGGATTAAGGCGTTAACCAGCCGATGGAGGTGAGAAACTAAAAAAGGAAGAGGCCCCATATGGAGTACCAAAACGTGGTTCCAGTGATCTGTTTCACAGAAATGAGTAAAACTTCTGTTTTTGATTTTTTTAATTTTAGAAAATTGGTGGAAGGATTCCTAAAACATTACTCATTCTAGTTTGGTTTTCACAGAAAGAGGGACTTTGTGGAGAGCAAGAAATGGTGAAGATCTGCATGTGTTGTCTGCTACAGTCTGAGTATGGAATTGAAGGAGGGTGCAAGTGTGCCACTGCCTTTATCATTGTAGCTATGGTGCTTCTCTCAGCTCCCTACATTTACACTCCTTCTCATGAGTTGGTGCAAGGAGTCTGGTAGGTGACATCTGCCATCCTCTCCTAAAGAAGGTTGTCATATTTCATATTCCACGGGGTAACATAGTGTACCCTAATTGGTGATGCCCTCAATGGATGCCCCCTCTGCCATAGCACTGGCCCTGTCCTCTCCTTTATAAGAGAGACTGTGGCTTCCTCACATCACCTTCTTCATAAGACTACCTTCCTTCTTCATGCTGCTCCTTCCTGTAGTACTGCACATAGCATAGGTGCTTTGGTTCTCTCATTTTTAGGTCCTCTCTTACTTCTGCAGGCGGCTTCCTGAAGCCAGACCGTTGCCGCACGTGTTTTGAGGTCCTCTGTGGTGGCTATGCTCTTCTCGGGATTGTGTAGTCACAATGCAGGCACACACTCACCCCAAATGATGGGGGCACAGCTCAGAGATATGGTGGGCATACAAGTAGCAGACATTTGCAGAGGTATGAACATTAGGCACAGAGGCCTCAAGACCCTACTCATGCAAGTGTTTGCGTTGTTTACCAAATTAGTCCAAAAACTGGAGTTCTTCTAAGTTCATGAACTTCAAACGTATACATTGGTCAAAATTACAGTGGATGAGTCAATCACACATGGATTCTACTAGATCGAGTTGCTGTCATGAGTTTTTGGATACTGCTAAGCAGTGGTTAATTTGTGAAAAAATAGGTGCTAGGACTTTCGTCAGGAGGCAGCTTGCACCAGCCCATTGCTCCTATTAGTGCCGCCTATAACAGAACTAATTACTAACCATGAAACCCTACTAGTGGGGAGAGGATGTGACGTAACTGTCAGAGCTGCCGACTTTGTAGCTGGGGAACCAGGTTTGAGTCTCAGCGTAGGCTCAACATCCTGTGACTCAGGGCAAATCACTTAACCCCGTGCTTACAAAAAATGAATATGTCCTTAACTGGTGCTCATGAAAAGTGCTCCAATACCTTTCGATCGAGATTGCGTTATGAGCGCCGGTTTTGATGTTTAAGTCCCGTTGCTGGCACCAGAAACCACCAGCTCAAATTAAGCACTGCTACTAAGGGGAAAATTCTAGTTTGTTGGACCGAATAAACTGTGCTAATTGGAAACAGTTGGGAAGCCTATTTAAACAATAGCATACCATTTTTTCCACCAAGGGGCAAAGCATAAAAAAATCTATGTTGCATCTCAACACGATAGTAGAAGCAATTTGAAATGTCAACATTTATTGATGCAGAAATAAAACATTTTTGTTGTTTTTCCCTGCATGCCAAAATAATTGTGTAAGAAAGTTCACTGACCGCTATAGTCATGTTCAGTAATTATGCTGAAAGCGTAATAGGTGCTTCGGCCAGAAAATGTTGTGGTAGGGGGCGCTGTGCAAATGCTTACTACACGACATAAAATTTCAGTTGTAAAATGGATGTAATTTCCATCAAATGTTAACAAGGAGTTATGATTCTAACGTATCGTATTAAGAACTATGAACTGACGATTCGAAAACATGCATGTTTTGTAATGTTCACTTTTCCACCAAGACGAATCGTTTTCACGAGGACTTACATGACAGAACTCCTCGTATGCAGGGGTAAGCTATCACTATAGTTCAGGCCATCACACACACCCAAGATACAGAAGATACAGTACACGCATACACCCAATCAGCATAAACTAGGTAGACCTTATCACATGCATCCGCCACACTTCTGATAAGCCATAGTGAACCACCATTGCACAATCAAGAGCAAGTTCACCCAGCAATACTTGCTACACAGCATCTTTCCAATGGCATACAGAATTGACCTTAATCAAACAGAAAGTGCTATAGACAGACCCAATCACACCCCCCATGAGCACAACATGAACCCAGAGCCATGTAACTGACAAAGGACTGCCAACTAGACAGCAATCCCCATGCACAACAAACCACACATACAATAACAACACGCCATAGCAACACATCGGGCTAGCGATAGATGCCTGGAAATTAGTCACTGGCACAACAATGGGCAAGCATTCGAGGAGCAACAAAAAAAGGGAAAATTCTTCGACATGCTATTTGATTTTTTTTTATATACTTGTAAAGCGCAAACTACTGCCCAAAGGCGTCTAGGCACTGATGCCAGAAAAGGAGGAAAATTTGGCAGAAAGAACTGAAGCTAGACCTCTAAGAAATAAAAAGAGAAGTGCTTATTGGATAAAAAGCCAGGTTTTAAGGGCCTGGTATGGGTGCAATCTATTTCAAATTAATTTTTGTTGTCACGTTAACAAATATGAACCATAACTAAAGCAGGCATGTATCAAGCTACCTCTACAAATGAAACTCAACCAAATGGAAACACACACCCACACCGAAGACATGGAAACACACATCCACACCGAAGACATGGAAACACACACCCACACCGAAGACATGGAAACACACATCCACACCGAAGACATGGAAACACACACCCACACCGAAGACATGGAATCACACATCCACACCGAAGACATGGAAACACACACCCACACCGAAGACATGGAAACACACATCCACACCGAAGACATGGAAACACACACCCACACCGAAGACATGGAAACACACATCCACACCGAAGACATGGAAACACACACCCACACCGAAGACATGGAAACACACATCCACACCGAAGACATGGAAACACACACCCACACCGAAGACATGGAAACACACATCCACACCGAAGACATGGAAACACACACCCACACCGAAGACATGGAATCACACATCCACACCGAAGACATGGAAACACACACCCACACCGAAGACATGGAAACACACATCCACACCGAAGACATGGAAACACACACCCACACCGAAGACATGGAATCACACATCCACACCGAAGACATGGAAACACACACCCACACCGAAGACATGGAAACACACATCCACACCGAAGACATGGAAACACACACCCACACCGAAGACATGGAATCACACATCCACACCGAAGACATGGAAACACACATCCACACCGAAGACATGGAAACACACACCCACACCGAAGACATGGAAACACACATCCACACCGAAGACATGGAAACACACACCCACACCGAAGACATGGAATCACACATCCACACCGAAGACATGGAAACACACACCCACACCGAAGACATGGAAACACACATCCACACCGAAGACATGGAAACACACACCCACACCGAAGACATGGAAACACACATCCACACCGAAGACATGGAAACACACACCCACACCGAAGACATTCATGGAAATCCGAGAACATTGTGTAAGGGTGGGCAGATCACGGAAGTGCGATGATTTCCTACAAACGGTAGAAGAGCGCTATGGAAAAACATAATATACACAGGGCAATTACATGCATCGCTCTGAAAATTGTTCTCAAATGCTGCATTAAAAAAAATTCTCCAAACCGAGTGCTGCAGCCGGGCACATTTCAGCTACACGGACAATAAAACAGAGAATTTAGATATGTATCTGCAAGACTGATAAAAAAAAAAAAACTATATTGCAATTTCCTACCTGCAAGAGGCAAGATTTATCTGTGACGGAGTATGATTGAGAATGTGTTCTGAGGTTACAGCTTTAAACCCAGTGTATTAAGCTAGTTCCTGATCTTTAGATTTGTATCTAGCTAAACAAATAATTCAGGGATTCCTCCATTCAATTATTCACTTTATCTCCAATTCCCTGTGCGTAAATCACTTCTCTGGCTCATTACTGTTTTGTGTTGCTCAGTAACAGAGATAAGAGCATGCCAAGCTGCCTTCAGACTTCACCGCATACTCTACATCTGCTGCCTCATCTGTAAATATGAGGTGAAGCATCCTTGCCTGTGATACTTTTGGGCATGTGTTTTTGTGCACTATTTGCAAACGTATAGGCCTTCTCTTTGAATAATGGGGTCACTGTACAGCACAGAATAAAGATTTTAAATGCAGACCCTTGTGGCACACTACAGGAGAAGACAAACTCAGACAGAAGAAACCCAATGTGACCTGGTGGGTGCAGTGAGAGGGAAAAGCTGTGAACTATCGAGGACTGTTCATCGAGCGCTCAAGAGTTTTCAGAGATGCCTAAGAAGAGCACTGAGCTCCACTGTGTCAAACGCTGCACATCGCGCCCTAGGCATAAGCGGGTGCACTCCAGTATTTACAAGACTCCTTTCAGTTCTAAGTCAAGGGCAGAATCCTGATGGTTAGGCTCCTGATTTTTTATTTTTTTGGCTGTCGCTGGCGACACAAAGTTTTTCAAAGGACTGACCCTTGAGAAGGCCTCTGACATCCAGGCATGAATTGTGGCCATGCAATCCCTTAGTCGGGTGATGCAAGTTTTGATTAAAAGCTTGAAGCACAGCTTCGTATCAGCAGCATCCTGATAAATTTGGACTTTGGTCTAGGCCTGGAGGACTCCAAGGCATTCCATGCCAAAGTGTGAACATCACCGGAAACAGTAATGAGCGTTTGGGTATGGGAAGGTTATGGGGATCGGTTCATACCTGAAGGAGCTCATCCGAGTGAGCAGGGATGGATTGTTCATCTAGGGTGCGAATCATTGCAGGATGGCGTTTTAGAAGCCCATCCCCACCAAGAAGGTACTGAGCAGGGCGTGATAACCAGTGGACTCAAAATCTGTAGTGAAGCTGAGCAGGATGAGGAGATAGTGGTCACCAAGGGTAATGATCTGGAGTGAAGGGTCAGGCACTTGGATGGCGGGCAGCTTTCCCTGCACTGCTTTGTGGTTTGCAATCAGAGTGGTATTCTTGGAGGTGGGCATAGATTTTTTGTTAAGCTAAGGGACTATACCCTTTTTTTATCTCACCCACAAAATCAGGTGGGCGATACCTCGCTGGTGATTATCAGTGTCCAGGCTAGAATATAACCGATTTTCAGCAAGCGAGCACAAATCCATAGAGTGAAGGATTCATTTATTACATTGGGTGGCGGATCTAAAAACCTTGAGTTGTTGCCTTTCATGTTAATGTTTGCATAATGCCATTTTCATAGATGTGGCCTTGAGCGAGTTCATCCACTCTGATGGGGAGAGTGCGTTGAAGTGGGTTCACTATGTTAACTATGATGGGGAGCTCCGTGGATGATGAATAGAGCTTCCATGTCGATGTCTATATGAACGTGTATCCACAATCAAGACTGAGTTCATTTTCATCACCAAATCCTCAAATCAACTCTCTAGTGGTCCTTTGTCATGCACCTAAATGGAGTTAGGCCACAATCCCCAAAAAATACAAAATCACTTGGATCAGTCATTGACAGCAACCTAAGAAACTATAATGCTTGTTAAATCCTGATAGCCTGGTGCCAGCTATGGCTCCTATAAAATATAAAAACTTAGCTTCTGAAAGGCGAACACGCAACCACCACAGAAATGTTGGTTGTCTCTCAACAGTGGCAATAGTCCGTTGACTGGTATCGCTCACCAGATTCCACTGAATAGCGAACCTAAGGCCACCAGTAGGCTCTTTAAAGCTCTAAAGATGAATGACCCAGATCACAAGTACAGAACTACCATGGACCACCATATTGGCCCAAATCATCTCAAAGACCTGCTGTGCCATCTATGAGGCAGTAACAACCAATAAGCCAACTTACCTGATAAAAAACAAAGGAATATCTATTTCAGAAGGGAAATGCAACACACAGTTTGTCACTGCCAAACTGGGAATCAAGAGGGACACATAGAAAAATATCAGAAGAAAGGTATTTGTAAGATTTGTACTAAAGACTCTTTAATAGCATCCAAAAGCAGATCCTCCTGTTTAGAAAGGAGTTGAAGACACTTCTCCTCAAGGAATCTCTCATCTGCCATCACTAGGATGTCCACTGACTTCGCTCTTGGCTCTGGATGTATGTATGTATATATGTATATAAGACAAGACCAGGGTGAACATAGTCAGAGGTGAAATTAAAATTAGGCTGGAAAAATATGAAAAACGGATAAAAGAGAGAAAGGCTACTAAGTTCCTCAGAGACCGTCTGGATTATGAGTCAGGGCGAATTTATACTTTTGCAAAGAAATTCGATCCTGAAAGAAGGCAAAAAATCCAGAGCGGGGCTATAGATCAACAGATCAACTCTCAAAGTGAAGCCAGTTCTGATACAGGGTCAGAACAAGAACAAGAGGAACTAGGTAGAAGAGGTATGAGGGATGTAAGACTTGCTGTGACTGACGAATTCCGTTTTATGTTGCTGGAGCAACAGACAGACCATCGTTCAGGGAGAGGTCGTGGAAGAGGAAAGAGTCAAGGAAGAGGAAACAAAGAAGAGGGGGTGAGGGATACAGGAGGAGCACAAGAATGGCAAACAAAGCGTTCTCTGCGCTCCAATGTGAAGAATGCAATGAAGAAGTGATGACAAGTAACACGATTATTAATTTAAGTACTGTGATTCTAACAGCGGAAGAACAATCGGTACTAGAATTGGGACTTTCATTTTGTGACAATAATGATTTTAATTATCCAAGTTGCAGAATGGATTTGTATCGTTTCACCCGGAAACTTAAATTAATAAAGTTGCATTATAATCGGGATTCCCAAAGCTCCCAAAGACAAGAAACAATAATAGATCCTCAACATGAACTAAATACCTTAAGTGTTAATGATATACCTATCCTGACAGACCTCTTGACATTAGCCAATGATACTAATATGGATATGGATAATTCTGAAAATATGAATGAAACATCAGGAAACAATGAACAAGCTGAATGGATGGCATTAAGCTTAAAAAGTGGGGATTATACTCCATTCAGGCCACCGTCAAGATTTGTACCACAGCTGCCAAGAGATATTGTGGATATTTTTAGTAAGAATGTAACGAAAGATTTGAAATTGTTATATTATGAGCTAAATCAAAAGAAAAAACAAACAAATCCGAAAAAGCTCTAATACATAAAACTGTGGCAAAATTACAGAAAGAAGATGGAATCTTGATAAAACCCTCGGATAAGGGGGTAATGTCGTCTTATGGGGCCGTGAATTAAACAAAAAGAAGCATTGAGTCAATTGAACAATCATGAATGCTATCAGAGGATTAGCATGAAAGAATATGAAGGAGTGAAGGATTTGTTTTTTGACAGACTCGAAATATGGAAACAAGATGAACTGTTAAGCTGGGATGAGTTCAAATTTATTAAAAAAGAGAAACCAGTAATACCAGTGTTTTATATGCTCCCGAAGGTGCATAAAAGTACCACCACACCTCCGGGCAGACCGATAATTTCTTCATGTGGCAGCTTGTTCGAAAATGCATCTAGGTACATTGATTATTTTTTAAATCCTATTGCTAGAACATTGACTTCACATATCAAGGACTCTACTGATTTTCTCAAGTGTATTTTTGATATTTATTGGGATGCTACCACCATGATTTTAATGACATTGGATATCTCCACGTTGTATACGAGTATACGTCATGTAGATGGTTTAAAAGCAGCAGAGTACTTTTTGAATAGAAAACCAATAAGATTCATGAAACATAATCGAATGATTTTAGAGTTAATGGAGTGGTGTCTGACGAAAAATATATTTTTATTTGGGGATGATCTCTATTGGCAAGAACAAGGGTTGGCGATGGGCACCTGCTTCGCCCCCAGCTATGCTAATTTGCATTTAGGCTGGTGGGAGGAGCAGGTGCTCGGGGGGCCGCCCTTAGAACATTGGTCAGGTAACATTTTACTTTGGGTAAGATTCATAGATGACGTTTTCGTGCTGTGGCAGGGCACGGAAACGGACATAGAACAATTCATTGTGGATCTGAACCAGAACTCGTTGAATTTGAAATTTGTGGGACAGTTCAGTAAAACCACCATAGATTTTCTTGATATCAGAATTCAACCAGTAGGGGAAAAACTTAAGACCACTATATTTCGAAAACCCACTGCGGGAAATACTATTCTCCACGCGGGGAGTGCCCACCCAGCACCATTGATACGAAGTATTCCCTTTGGGGAATTTTATAGGGCTAAGCGGGCATGTAGCAGCCAGGAAGAGTATCTAAGAATCGAACAGGAAATGATGAGTAGATTCATTGAGAGAGGGTACTCACCACACATAATAGAAGGTGCAGCTAAGAAAGCCAGGATTCTTGAGAGACAGAAGGTACTCTTTGAACCATCACAAACTCAGAAAAAGAAGGAGAAAACCAAGCAGAAAGATCGGAAAAATGTGGAGAATCCAAGATTTATTATGACTTTTAACACCAAACATAAAGAAATCAGAGCCATTTTAAAAAAGCATTGGTATCTGGTACAGGGTGACCCTTTGATAGGCCCACAAGTGAATAAACAGCCTAATATCACTTATAGGAAATCAAAGTCATTGAAAGATTTAATTGTGAGAAGTGAATTTCAGGAACGGAAGAGTGGGGCCTTGAATTGGCTCCAACAAAAACCAGGTTTTAAAAATGTTCTAAATGTAAAGCGTGCCAACATGGAATGAATGGCACGAATTTTAAAACATTTTTTAATAAAACTATTTTCATCAAAAGTTTTTAACCTGTAGATCAGATTTTGTTGTCTATTTATTGCAGTGTGACTGTCCGAAGGTATATATAGGTAGTACAACTTTACCAGTGTATAAAAGGATTTTACAACACAGGAGAGCAATCTTAAACAAAGATAGAACTTACCCGGTCGCAAGACACTTTGAGAAGTATCATCAAAGTAATCCCTCCAGCCTACAGTATAGCTGTATAGCAGAAATTCCCGTAAAAAGAGAGGAGGAGATAGGGAAAAGGAACTCAGGAAATTGGAAACCTATTATATTTTGGAGTTTAATAGCAAGGAACCTCATGGATTGAACGTAGATGAGGACCTTTATACATGTCTACACTAAGGTTGTTGAGGGAAGTGAATTTAAGGGTAAAACTGCACAAAATGAGACTTTTTTTACTTTTTTGGTTTTTATTGGTATGGTAAGAATTTGAGGAAGAGGTACGTAAAAGGATTAGATGATTGCTGTACATAAGAAAAATTGTTTTTAAGATGTAACTTTTTATATGTACAGCTTCTTCCGTTATTTCATACAGACTAAGAAGTAATTAAGGGGTAGTTCATGTATATCGGTTTTAGATATTTTAGGATATTAATAGTGTTTTAAAAAGTGTTTTTTTTTCTCTATGGAGTATATGAAATAAGTTCTTTTTTTAATGTGGAAGAATAATATACTGTGAAGCACTTGCATTTTAGAAATTTGGTATATATAATGACATTTTAATTATATATTTTTTGTATATTGTGTTTTAATTAGTATATGAAATATATGTAATAATATACTGTGAAGCACTTGCACTTTCAGCGATTGATTTGCACTTGGTATTTGCACTTTAATAATTGAAGAACTTTACGATATATTTAATTGAAAAATAATCTTTTTACTCCCCGTTGGCTTTGAAACTGTAGGAATATATTTAGAACGTATAATTTGAGGAATTAGAGGTTGCAAAAATAGTAACATGGTTCAGTTAGAATTGGATGTTTATTTGATTATTTTCATGAAAAACTGATATGTGAAATATTGACCGGATATCTGGATAATAAGTACAAGGGACTTGGAGTCTCTGTTAGATATAAAACTTCAGAAAGGCAAAGTACAAGTATGATTTAAACATCCTCTATGGAAATTCTATGCTACTAATAGCAGAAACAATTTTAACAAAAGGAACTATCCTTGTAATGTGTTTTTGTATATACCTTGCATGTTCTAATATGGCCGCCGTTGTAATAGAAGAAAGCGTGCTGGCTAATGTTTTTAATTCTCGTAGTCCCTCCTCAATGTTCTTTGTCTTTGAAAGTGAGTATTTTAAGAAAAAAATGATGGCGCTCAGACATCGTGAGCAAGGCAGCTGAGACTGCTGAAACGCGTTGATGTTGTTTGTCGTTCGAATAAAGAACTGAGTGATTGAACCCGCCTGGGAGTGCTGGACGATTATTTCTGAAAAGAATATCTCATTTTGAATATATATATATATATATATATATATATATATATATATATATATATATATATATATATATATATATATGCACAGCCCGTGAACAAGAGGCATGGAAGCTTCGAAACGCGTAGGGCTACGAGAATGTTGCCGAGAACTCTGCTGTTCAACCCGAATAAAGATCTTGCTCGACACGGCTGGGTCTGCCTGTCCTTGAGTGCACTTCAAGCTGTGGACGCTTCTGTTTTTTCTATATATATATATATGTATATATATGTGTGTATATATATATATATATATATATATTGAACCGAATAACTCTCCAAACCTCCATGCGGCGAGTAGAGAGTAACGGACACCCCAAAACAGTTTGGCAAAGTTTATTGTTCACACTCCTCCGTTTGACGTGTTTCGAGCAACAAAGTGCCCTTGATCACATGATATATATATATATATATATTCTTGAATCATCCCCGCCCTCATTATGTAAATAATCCTAACCACCGACCATCTGTAAATCCTTAGCTGATTTTCTGTTACATAAACTAATACATTCAGAAATTCCACTGCAACAAAACATGCATCTTCTCCTGAAATTGTATAGTTCACCAGGCCGTTGCCAGGTTCTTAGCAGAGAAAAACCCTAAAAGTCAATCATCTGAGGGCACTACCGAATGCAGAACCACCAGATGCATGACCATCTTAGAGATTAGAATAGCACCTCAAAATTACACATTGTATCAAAAGATACCTCAACATCACCTAATAACTAAACCCCATCCCTGATGCCAAATCCTGAACCTAATATTCACTGCAGAAAACACCACTGTAGAATAGAATGTTCAAAACCACGTATTAGTCCCGCCCCTCACACAGAGAAGGCAACCTTCAATACCCTATCAGAAATGGGATGTGGCACATTAAAAATTCCACTTATCATAATTTATCACTGATAAAAGCCACAAGACTGACAGTTGCTTAAAGTTATGATTCTAAAAGGCTATAAGACTGGGCAAGCATAACCACTAATGTGTTAAACTCTACAACAGAAACACACAGTACTACATCCATCAATGAACCAAAAAATGCCACAAACAAACCCAATAATCAGCAGTAAAGACAAAAAACATATAATAATTATTGTAGGGAAAAACAAACCTGCATGCCTTACAGGATTTGTTTACATCAGGAGCACAATATGCAGCAACTTTGCTAAAACTAAGTCACAAAAGTCTAGCAAATGCCCAGGGCACGATGCATCACGATTCTCCTCCAATCAAGCAAAGCTAAGAGTTAGATACTAGGTGGTGCAGCTTCTCGTCCCTGCTTCCATGGAGTTGCTTCCACCCACTAAAATGAAGGGGCACATTCTTAGAATCCTCTTTGGTTCAAAGAGGTCCTTCTCTCCTTAGATGTTGGGCAGGGGATTCTCTAAGTACTGATCACTCCTCTCAGGAGATTGGCTTGGTGCTAGCACTGGTAATGCCCAGCGTAAATGATTGCAACAGCAACACCGAGCCATCTAGTTGCACCTACCAGCCAAGGTACCAAAGAAACTTCAAAGTGTCAGAGCCGAGACTCACAAACTCTTCGATCATCAACAGCCCAACCAATCATATCACCTTCATCATGAAACCTCTTCACCGGCTTTTGGCGTGGCAAAGGATACAGTGAAAAACCCTGCTCACACAGCTCAGCAGCAGTGAAATCCTGCTACCTCAGCAAAATACTCTGACTTCCCAGCTGTCCAGATGGCAATCGCCGACCTCCTACAAGCTACTTGGTATTCACTTGGTCAAGTACAAAAGATGTAGCTAAAGGTCGCTCAGCACACAAGGCTTGCGCCTCTCCTGCAGATATTTTGGCTCGATAACAGTTTCTGATGTGAGCTGAAAGCACATTTGTACCAGTCAGACAACACGAAGCCTGTAGGCCATATGCCTGACTCTCAACAGGAGCTTCCGCGGGTTTTAATCATTTAAGGTTAATATAATGAGCACCTTTGAGTTGGCTATTCTTATTTACAACATTCTGCAAAGGCAAATCTCTTGTAACAAGAGCTACACAAATATTTACAATAAATAAAATCTAACATTGGCTTATCTTTCAGCTCAACCCATGACCATACAACAAAATTGCTTAAACGCTGCAGATCATTACCTCTGGGGAGAGAGTTCCTTCTGTCTGCACAATCAACCTCCATTTTCTGTGCTATAAAATCGGTCCAGGCACATTATCAGTTTACATACTGAAAAGTCACAGCTCTAAACACACAGGCACAATCAGGGGTACTTTGGAAAGAGTGCAAGACTGCACCAAGCGGTAAGTGAAAGACCCATACAAACAGGATTTCATGCGGTCAGCGTCACCTCGTGAGAGTGCACTGGCTGCCCAGTCAGGGACTGCTTCTATCCCACTCACATGCACTCCATTCTTGCAAGCACAACATTGCAATGTATTCTTGAAGTAAAGTGAATGCGGCTCTTTGTTTCAGAGCTGTGCTGCCTGCAACTCATGCATTACTCACCCGCAGTGCTACCCTTTCCCCAATGTGTTGGGTCGCCCTCTCTATTTGGAGTCGGAAGAACTATCATGTTTCCACCAGCAGAGGCGCTGCTGGCTTGGCCAGTGGAAACCTTGAGCCGACGTCCTTGCGGAGTTTGGGCCGTTAGTCTAAGTACCTACAACCGTCCATCCTATTAATGGCGGACGTTCCTTTTTTCTTGTCCAGTACCACCAAAGAAAGCCTGGTGGTCCTGAATAGGAAAAATTTAAACTGGCGCACACCATGGGGATAAACCTCCCTGGATTTCAGGGCCATCAGCTATTTGTTCTTCAAAATCAAACTCTCACTTTGAGAGTTTGTTTTTGTAAAACAAAAAGATTTGCCGAGCTGGAGCATGAAACTTGTTGGCCGCGCAGAAAACTTACAGCAGCTTTAGCGGCGGCTCACCTGAAGGCCTGCTGGGTTCTTTAAATATCGTAGGCTCTTGGTCGCCAGGGCAGCAGAGTGCATGTCTCTGATGCTGTGGTGGGACAGAGTGCAGCCCACCAATCCTAGACAACCCCCTTAAACTGAAGAGCGTCAACTGATTCCAAGACTACGCAGAAGTGACCTCAGGTACTGCAACATGCAAGAGTGTTTTAGGAGCACTGAAATATATGGAGTAAGAGACTACATTTAAATCACAGGGACTGTTCCACTTTACATCTCAGTGTCTAACAACTTCTGACAACATTGGTGCACCTAACTGGACATACTTTATTTTTCTGATGTGTTACATGAAAAGAACACTAAGGATATCAAGCACCGGCAAAGCAGGTAGGTCTGGCCTTGATAGGCGTGGAATGACCTATTTATTTTTTCTAAACATATGCAACATGTTAAGAAGAGGAAGAATGTACAAATAAAGAAGCGATCCAGCAGCCAAGGCACACGAGTCCTAGCACTGAATTACACTCCTTTGGGGGTGGCTGCGCACCTGCAAAATTCCGTCCCTCACAGTATAAGAGCGACAATGTATGCTCAGGTGGACGGAAGTAAAATGTGAACAAGACTTGAACAAACCCATGGATGAAGAGGGCTGGCTCGAAGAAAGCCTCTATACGTATGTATAGGTCTATCTCGAGGCTAAAGCTACATACGATGACCTCTATTGTTTCTGTTCAGACCTAATTCTCTACATTGGATATAGGTAATGAACCCTGCGGCGTGCATAATATATTCAAACACTGTCCAGCCATGCACAGCACTCAGCCTGCTGTTCCACCTGCTGTGTGACCTGGTTAAGACCGCAGGCGTCACTAAATCTTACTCGTTCACTCTTCTACGCTCACATTTTCTCTGCACCCATTCAGGAGCCAAACAGGGCTGGGAACTCAAAGCAGCCCTGGCAATTTTGTCGAACCAGGCGGAGGATCGGGGGGTGTGGAGTTCTGTCGCAAGTGTGATGCACAGCTGCTTTTGTTACTGGGGGCCGATATTGCAGCACCGCTGCAAAACTGGCCCCAGTAATAAAACCGGCCCCCACTGCTGTAAAACCAGCCCCCACCCTTCCAGCCTCCCGGGAAAACGCCCGATACGGGCAGCCCGACCACGAATGCCAATCACACACACACACACCAGTCTTTCTCAGAAAATTAAGCCCAATGGCTGAAAAGGTGAGTGTGTGTGTGTATGTGTGTGGCGGGTAAGGCTGGACATGGCTGGGTAAGGAGTGGAACAGAAGGCTGTGAATTTACTTCTTGTTATTCCTGGAAAAGGATGCAGGAGGCTGCCTCGCTTGTAAAGATTGGGAGCAATCGAATATCATCACATAACTATTCAAAGGCAAAAACTGTTTGTGTCAACCATGGAGGGTTCACATGTCCAACAGTTTGTCAATGTGCTGTACAACAAATGAGTTCTGGGTGAACCATAAATTATGCGGTGTAATTCGCTCGTGCTTGCTACGCAAAATTCCTGTAATAGGCCATCGTGCCACGATATGCATTTACTCTACCATTCGCAGCTAAATTATAGCGCGGGAACAACAAGAAAGAAAGCAGCCGGTGTTCGCATCAATTGCTTTTTACATTCTTTTTTAGCGCAAAATGTGCCCTTGCATCAAAATGTGAAGGCAGGATGCATTACACACTAAAATAAAGCGCTAAATGGCAGATTGGCATTTCGCTCAATTCCACACAAAAAACTAAACTTGGTCAAAGTCGTGCACCCCCTACAATAAATACAAAGTTGGCTACCATGCTATATTACCTTATACCTTACTGCAATTGTGTGCATTTGTATCACACAAAACTAGCGATAGAGCAGTTGAGCTCTGTATAGAAATGGTAGGACGTTCAGTGTAGAAACATATGGGAGGAACACTGGTTTGTTGAAGAGGGGAGCAAAGGAAAGACAGGGTCAATTGGGCGGGGGGTATAGTTGGAACACTAAGGAAACGCTGACGTGACATAGTGGCGAGTAAGACCAGCTCTGGCTTAGGAGAAAGTGTGAAATGTATTACTGGCTTAAAACAAAGTACTGGGGAATCTCCCAGGGGCGCATGCTGCTGATATTGTCAGAATAAGTCAATGAAATAGTGACCCACCTGGACTTCACATGGAAGGCATGGCCGATATCCTGTGAAATGTAACAAAGACGACTTTCTAGCTGAGCGGTTTAATAGGGAGTTTGGCCTGCATGGTCATTAGGAAGGAACCTCATTGTAGCAGATAACAAGCATTTGCAATGCAATAGGTCTCGCAACTGCGAGTTTTGGAGCTATTGGTATTGTAAATGGTATTGTAAATGACAATGCCTTTAACTTATGTTGTACCAACCAAAACATAAATAAAAGGCATTGTCATTTACAATGCCAATAGTTTAAACTTGCGTAAATGCGAGACCTATTGCATTGCAAATGCTTGTTTCAGGAGGATTCCTCCTCGCAGGCCCCTTGGAAGAGGCAGCCTGTCAAGCTCTGGGTACTGCGCAAGGCACGTGAGCACAGGAGACAACTGTGCTGGGAGGAAGAGCGTTTCCGATGTGTTTGAGCACACAGACCCGAGGTGCCCACTGTAGTGTGGAGTCTTGTGACCACGAGAAGGCAGTTCACAAAAACAAGTCATAAACTGTAATGCGACGCTGGAACGAAAGACTAGTGTCTGTAGGGTTTTCTCTTGTGGCACTCTGCAGAGGTTGCTGCTGCCGTCTTCCATCGTTGCCTCAGCAGAACCCGTCCGTGAATAAAAAAAAACCAAGCGCTATGAAGCGGCCAATGCTTCACAGTTGGGAGGGTACGAATAAAACGTCAGGAGGGCGTGTGGGAGGGGGACAACAAACTGGCACAGGGAAGAAACGAAACAGGATTTGGGTGAGTGGGGACAAAGTAAACAAAAAAAGCCATATATTGCCTCCAAATCGCCTTAAATAAATGGGTGAGCAGTTATTTAAAGAAGAACTTTAAAAGAATTCTTTAGAACAATGGCATATATTTTTGAAACTACTGAATTTTGAATAATTCCGGTTGGACAAAAATATACATAAACACACTAACAAATTAAATTTCTGGAAATGCAGAGCAGCAGTCATGAATGAATGGCATCTTATTCCCAAACTTAATTAGCAAGTATTTGTTTGCTTTGAAAGGGGAGGGGGGTTCGTGAGCCTGTTGTTTTTGTTTTCCCTGAGACACTGAACTGGCCAGCCTTTCATGAACGAAGCAGAGTGTACAAACAGGACGGTGTGACTCAGCTCGATGGAAAACTGTGGGCTCATGAAGGTGCCTGGTGAGTTGGTGGTGGCACCTACCAGGAGACTGAGTAAACGCTATGTCCCTGGCAGCAAGAGGTTTTATCGACATTAGTATGCCTGATTGAATGACCATTTATTTACTGTAGAAGTTTGCCTGCTTGGGAAGCTGAAGGTGTAGGCACAGCATAAGAGGCTGTTCCAAAATGAGGTTTTTATGGTGAAATCTGCAGATTATGCAGCAGATGATGGATTATGTGGCAAATGTGGAAAATCCATAATTATGTGGGAAACGCAGTGGCCGCAAAACCGCATCATGCCAGTGGCCCAGGTTAAGGGTTAAACAACGGTCCAGCACTAAAGGTGGTAGAATTTGTTTTATTAATCATCACTATATTTTTGTATTCCACTGTGAAAACCCACTACTTTTATGTCCTTTTTTTCCTATAGTCTTAATTTTTTAACGATACTTTTTGTTTTAACATACAATTTACGGAAGCAGCACCACGTGCCGTTCGAACCCTGTTGGATACACAGGAAGTGACAGCAATGACCTTTGGGCCAGAGAATGTGCCATTTTAACTTAAGATCACGCAATTTTTTTTGGGGGGGGGGGTGCGTTTTATATAGTTGGAACTCGACCCGAAGGTATCTGAGCGCTTTACATGAGCACCAGTTGTGTTCCAGACGGACACATTCATTTTGTTAGCCACGGAAGGTTGAATGATTTGCGCAGAATCACATGACGTTGAGCGTCCCTGCCGAGACTCAACCCTGTTCCCCAGCTTCGAAGTCGACCGCTCTAGCCGTTAGGCCACATCCTCTCCTTAAAATCAAAAAGTTACGCAAAGTAGCAAATATTAAAGACATTATGACCATCAAACCCCTAACTTAGACTGATTACGTGAGCAGGGTGGCAAAACAGGCACCAGAAATGGCAAACAGCTACACAGGAGTTGTTCGTCCCCGTCCAGCCCCCAAAGATGCCCTGGGTGCGCCAGTACCGGACAGAGGGATTCGACCTTCCGGAGTATGGCAACCTATCTCTCGGCCTCGCCTTAGGTTTGAAGCCATATTTCGAAAAAATATGTTTCTTGTGATCCTTTTTATTACAATCAGACGCTGCCATCCTGAGAACAAACTGCAAGCAAATTGTTTCTTATCGGGGACCTTTGAAATGCGCATATTACTGGTTTGTTTTTCATTTGATTGGGCAAGGAGCTGCTTGTTTTGACACACAGCATTAAATGATTTGTGATGTTTACCCAGAGCTCGAAGGGCAATAAAAAAAAGGTGGCGGGACAGTGATGCAGCGCGGAGGGTTCAGGCAGGGAAGGGGGTCGGTTGGTCTAAGGCATGGGTACTCACAAACTTTCTCTCGGGGCCAAATTTACAGTGTGGTTTGTGGCTGAGGGCCGCACCGGTGGCGGCGGGGTCATTGGGGGAGGGGGCGGGGCTGGAGCAAAAAAAAACTGTGACCATGAGGTGGAACACAGGCCCCTGCAGCGGACGCCTTCGTCCACTGAGCCACCGGACCCGGCATACACATCTCTCTCTCTCTCTCTGTCTCCCTCCCTCTCTCTGTCTCCCTCCCTCTCTCTATCTCCCTCTCTCTGTCTCCCTCCCTCTCTCTCTCTCCCTCCCTCTCTCTCTCCCTCCCTCTCTCTGTCCCCCTCTCTGTCTCCCTCCCTCTCTCTCCCTCCGTCTCCCTCCCTCTCTCTCCCTCCGTCTCCCTCCCTCTCTCTCCCTCCCTCTGTCTCCCTCCCTCTGTCTCCCTCCCTCTGTCTCCCTCTGTCTGTCTCCCTCTGTCTGTCTCCCTCCGTCTGTCTCCCTCCATCTGTCTCCCTCCATCTGTCTCCCTCCATCTGTCTGTCTCCCTCTGTCTCCCTCTGTCTGTCACCCTCCTCCCTCTGCCTGTCGCCCTCCTCCCTCTGCCTGTCGCCCTCCTCCCTCTGTCTCCCTCTGTCTCTCTCTGTCTGTCTCCCTCCCTCTCCCTCCCTCTGTCTGTCACCCTCTGTCTCCCTCACTCTGTCTCCCTCCCTCTGTCTCCCTCTGTCTGTCTCCCTCTGTCTGTCTCTGTCTCCCTCCCTCTCCCTCCCTGTCTCCCTCCCTCTGTCCCTCTCGCTCTGTCTCCCTCTCTCTCTCCCTCTCTCTCTCCCTCTGTCTCCCTCTGTCTCCCTCCCTCTCTCTCTCTCCCTCTCTATCTCTCACTCTCTCTCCCTCCCTCTCTCTCTGTCTCCCTCTGTCTCCCTCCCTCTCTCTCCCTCTGTCTCCCTCTCTCTGTCTCCCTCTCTCTCTGTCTCCCTCTCTCTCCCTCTCACTCTCTCTCCCTCCCTCTCTCTCTCTCTCTGTCTCCCTCTCTCTGTCTCCCTCCCTCTCTCTCCCTCTCTGTCTCCCTCCCTCTGTCTCCCTCTGTCTGTCTCCCTCTGTCTGTCTCCCTCTGTCTGTCTCCCTCTGTCTGTCTCCCTCCGTCTGTCTCCCTCCGTCTGTCTCCCTCCATCTGTCTCCCTCCATCTGTCTCCCTCCATCTGTCTCCCTCCATCTGTCTCCCTCCCTCTCCCTCCGTCTGTCGCCCTCCGTCTGTCGCCCTGTCTGTCGCCCTCTGTCTGTCGCCCTCCTCCCTCTGCCTGTCGCCCTCCTCCCTCTGCCTGTCGCCCTCCTCCCTCTGTCTGTCTCCCTCTGTCTCTCTCTGTCTGTCTCCCTCCCTCTCTGTCTCCCTCTCTCTCCGTCCCTCTGTCTCCCTCCCTCTGTCTCTCCCTCTGTCTCCCTCTGTCTGTCTCCCTCTGTGTTTCCCTCCCTCTGTCTCCCTCTGTCTGTCACCCTCCTCCCTCTGCCTGTCGCCCTCCTCCCTCTGCCTGTCGCCCTCCTCCCTCTGCCTGTCGCCCTCCTCCCTCTGTCTGTCTCCCTCCCTCTGTCTCTCTCTGTCTGTCTCCCTCTGTCTGTCGCCCTCTGTCGCCCTCTCTGTCTCCCTCTCTGTCTCCCTGTCTCGGTCTCCCTCTGTCTCTGTCTCCCTCCCTCCCTGTCTCCCTCTGTCTGTCTCTGTCTGTCTCCCTCTCTCTCTGTCTCCCTCCCTGTCTCCCTTTCTCTGTCTCCCTCTCTCTGTCTCCCTCTCTCTGTCTCCCTCTCTCTGTCTCTCCCTCTCTCTGTCTCTCCCTCTCTCTGTCTCCCTCTCTCTCTCTGTCTCCCTCCCTCTATCTGTCTCCCTCCCTCTATCTCTCTCTCCCTCCCTCTGTCTTCTGTCTCCCTCTGTCTGTCTCCCTCTGTCTCCCTCCCTGTCTCCCTCCCTCTGTCTCCCTCCATCTGTCTCCCTCCATCTGTCTCCCTCCCTCTGTCTCCCTCCCTCTGTCTCCCTCCCTCTGTCTCCCTCTCTCTGTCTCTCCCTCTCTCTGTCTCTCCCTCTCTCTGTCTCTCCCTCTCTCTGTCTCTCCCTCTCTCTGTCTCCCTCCCTCTGTCTGTCTCCCTCCCTCCCTCTGTCTCCCTCTGTCTGTCTCCCTGTCTGTCTCCCTGTCTGTCTCCCCCTCTGTCTCCCCCTCTGTCTCCCCCTCTGTCTCCCCCTCTGTCTCTCCCTCTGTCTCTCCCTCTGTCTCTCTCCCTGTCTCTCTCCCTGTCTCTCTCCCTGTCTCTCCCTCTGTCTCTCTCCCTGTCTCTCCCTCTGTCTCTCTCCCTCTCTCTCTGTCTCCCTCTGTGTCCCTCTGTCTCCCGCTCTCTCTGTCTCCCTCTGTCTCCCTCTGTCTCTCTCTGTCTCCCTCTGTCTCCCTCTGTCTCCCTCTGTCTCCCTCTGTCTCCCTCCCTCTGTCTCACTCTCTGTCTCCCTCTGTCTGTCTGTCTCCCTCTGTCTGTCTCCCTCTGTCTGTCTCCCTCTGTCTGTCTCCCCTGACTCCCTCCCTCTGTCTCCCTCTGCCTCCCTCCCTCTGTCTCCCTCTCTCTGTCTCCCTCTCTCTGTCTCCCTCTCTCTGTCTCCCTCTCTCTGTCTCCCTCCCTCTGTCTCCCTCTCTCTCTGTGTCCCTCCCTCTCTGTCTCCCTCCCTCTCTGTCTCCCTCCCTCTCTCTCCGTCTCCCTCTCCGTCTCCCTCTCCATATCTCTGTCTATCTGTCTGTCCCTGTTCCTGTCTCTGCCACTATCTGTCTCTGTCTGTCCCTGTCTCTGTCTGTCCCTCCCTCTGCCTCCCTCCCTCTGTCTCCCTCTCTCTGTCTCCCTCTCTCTCTGTCTCCCTCCCTCTGTCTCCCTCTCTCTCTGTGTCCCTCCCTCTGTCTCCCTCTCTCTGTCTCCCTCTCTCTGTCTCCCTCTCTGTCTCCCTCTCCCTCTGTCTCCCTCTCTCTCTGTCTCCCTCTCTCTCTGTCTCCCTCTCTCTCTGTCTCCCTCTCTGTCTCCCTCCCAGGCCTGAGCTCCCTGGCCTTGGCTCAACTCTCTGACTACAGGCTGGCGGGAAACATCACATCACAGGCTCTTAACGCACACCTCACCCGGCTCTCACTCCCTGCTGCCCTCCGTCACCTCACCCGGCTCTCACTCCCTGCTGCCCTCTGTAACCCTCTGCCATCTCACCCGGCTCTCACTCCCTGCTGCCCTCCGTCACCTCACCCGGCTCTCACTCCCTGCTGCCCTCCGTCACCCTCTGCCATCTCACCCGGCTCTCACTCCCTGCTGCCCTCCGTCACCTCACCCGGCTCTCACTCCCTGCTGCCCTCTGTAACCCTCTGCCATCTCACCCGGCTCTCACTCCCTGCTGCCTCCGTCACCTCACCCGGCTCTCACTCCCTGCTGCCCTCCGTCACCCTCTGCCATCTCACCCGGCTCTCACTCCCTGCTGCCCTCCGTCACCTCACCCGGCTCTCACTCCCTGCTGCCCTCCGTCACCTCACCCGGCTCTCACTCCCTGCTGCCCTCCGTCACCCTCTGCCATCTCACCCGGCTCTCACTCCCTGCTGCCCTCTGTAACCCTCTGCCATCTCACCCGGCTCTCACTCCCTGCTGCCCTCCGTCACCTCACCCGGCTCTCACTCCCTGCTGCCCTCCGTCACCCTCTGCCATCTCACCCGGCTCTCACACCCTGCTGTCCTCTATCATTCTCTGTCACCTCACCCCGCGTGTGTGGCAGCCCGGGCTGAGACAGCTTCCCGGGCACACACACAGCCGCACCCGAGTACTTCACAGGTCTTTAAAAGACCATTTGCATGATAACGAGGCTTTGTTATATTTCACCTCTTCTTAGCGCCCCTGCAGCTCCACTCGGACTATCGCTGGAATCGCCCGGCCCCCATAGAGCAGAGTCTGTTTGCTGACACTCTGTAAATAAAAAAAAAACACAGTTACGATGTCTGCAAGGTCCGCGGGCCGTCAAGGAAGGCTTGCCGGGCCGCTGGTGACCCGCGGGCCGTACTATGAGTACCCGTGGTCTAAGGAGATAACATTTTAGGTGCTTCTCAGCTCACCAGGAGCACACATGGAGCAGCGTTAAAGGATTGATCACCATTGTAACAGAAAAGGACAGGCTTAGTCTGGAAAAATGCAAAGTATGGGAGCTGTGCAAATGGCTGTAAAAAGCAGTGGACATTAGTTCCCGCTCTCTTGGACCTCTAATGTTTGTTCTTCTGCAAATCATTCTGGTATTGGGGCCCGGTGGTACAAGGAGGTGGAACTGTAGGTGGTCTTGTGCGTGGGAAGGGTGGGACAGACATAGCTTGGATGCATTTATGATGAGTGGTGTGAATGTGGGTGCGTGAGTACATGTGCAGGCACATTAAGTGAAGTCACACCCCTCACAGACGAGCTTCCACAGCAGCGTTTGGAGGAAAACAGGAAGCGGCTGGGGGATTTTAGGAAGCGGTTCGGGTAGGCAGAAATCGCTGAAGGACATAGCGGCACGTAGTTAGGAGGACATTGGATTTTACACAGAGCAGTGAGAGATTAGGGCTGGGGTTGGCGGAAAGCGCTGCGGTTTGGAAGTTGGAAACCGAATACGCAGCACGTGAGCAGATACATTTAGGCGCTCTTCTGAAAAATATTGAATTGAGGGGCTATTGAGGTACCAACACATACACTCGTGAAAACACAGGGCAGACTGCAAAGAGGTGAGGGGTATGACCGTGTGCTGGTAAGAGATACAGTGCAGATAGGCACCGCGAAGTAATGGGGCCATGGCAGGCTGGTAATAAAGTAGATGCCAATATGCAGGCAGACTCGGAGTGAAGGGAGAAGTGCAGGGCAAGCTGGCGATGCTGAGGAAAGGAGCAGCGGCGGGAAATAGATACAGGACAGAGCCCAGGGCAAACACTGAATGACAAGGTCGGGCAGTTTGGCAGTGCAGAGAATGAGGTGCAGGGCAGGCAGACGGGTTAGAGGATAAGTTGCGGGGCCGACTGACACCACTGAGGATAAGCCGCAGAACGGACAGACAGCGCAGAGAATGAGTTACAAGACAGGCTGACTGTCCTCCATGTGACCCCGTGCGCCTCTGAGCTCCGTGTCTGCTTCACAGCTGTCGTGAAGTCTTTTCTTATCTGCTTGTTAAATAAACAAGCAGATAAGAAAAGTCTTCACGACAGCCGTGAAGCAGGCGAGCCAGTCCACCAAACAGCCAAAGGGAGGCAACGAAAAACCCTCCTTTCCAATGGGAAGCCAGCGTTTACCATAAACGATGATGCTACCCAATGGAAATGAGGGGCGGGGCTCGAGTCCCCTACTCGAAACTGACTTGTTTACTATAGCTCTCGCAGGCGAGGAGCGCATGCGAGCTCCAACGCCAGGCGAGACCTAAAAAAGGACAACTGGTATTGCAAATGGCCAAAGCAGGGAACTGCCCCCACATGTAAAACAAGCATCCGCAATGCAATAGGTCTCGCATTTACGCGAGTTTGAGCTATTGGCATTGTAAATGACAATGCTTTTATTTATGTTTTGGTTTTTAAAACATAAATAAAAGGCAATGTCCTTTACAATAGCTTAAACTTTCGCATATGCAAGACCTACTGCATTCCAAATGATTGAAGGCATCGCTGAGTTGCCCCCCCTCTGTCTCCCATGGCTCCTGAAGAACTCCCCATTTGCTACGAGTTAAATAAGCAAGCCGGTGGTCACAACTGCGCACAAGAGACCCTCCTGCCGTAAGAGAAACTCATTAAAGAAAATAGTGCTTACAGACTAAAGAAGATGTAAGGTGTAACAACCAAAGTAAAAGGGCCAGTCGTCATGGGAGGTGATAAATGAATACAAGGCGATACTAAGGAGGGACTAACAAGCTTAATAACGAATCAGAAGCCAGAATTTACGAAGGACAATGACAAATATGGACGGAGAGTGGGCGGGGCTCCAAGTACATACTCTAATACAGCATGGCTCGCAGAGCAGCACATGCGCTGCCCAGGCTAAGACCTAAAAAACTGCTAGCTATGTATGAATGTATGTGGCATTTATAGATCATCAAGTGGCCAGAGAGGAAACAGAGATCCGGGAGCCCAAGTGGACTGTTAATTGGGCATGATGTAGTGTTCTTTAAAGAGGTGGGTCTTCCCCTCTTTCCTAACTTGGAGTAGAGTTGGGTGGTCCATCAGGATACAATGACTGTATTCTACAACCTGGGTGCATAGATGGCAAAGGCGTGCTGCTAGTTATTTTTAGGTTGAGCGCAAGCTGTCTGCTTGTGAAAGGCATACTGTGAGCTTACCAAAGACATATAAGGGCCTGGAGCTCACCCACTGCTTACCACTGGTTGGCTTTCCGGTCATCTGGATGCTTGTTTGATGGAGTTTTTGCCAATCTTGTGTTTGTCTTCCACATGGAGCATTGTCTTGTTACCATCTTTGATTGGCTCGCTTCTATGCTTCCTCTGCTCGCTTTTAGGGAGCTATTTTTTTCTTTTTGCTTAAGCACTTCATTACGGTGCATGCATTTCCTAGCTGTATCCCTCATGTGCTTTTCACCCCCACACTATCTCTGCCCATGTGCTGGTCTCCCCCACACCTGTACTTGTGTTTCTCACTCTTTGCTGTGTGCTTCTGCCCCTTGCACTCCATGATGCTCTCTTTCACCCATATTCTGTCCTTATCATTGCATCTCCCCCACCTGCTGTGTTGCTTCACCTATCGCCCCCTGCCCACCTCCCTCCCGCAAACCGGTCATCCCACCTCTTTTTGTAAGTGCTTTTGCGCTACTAATTTCTTATTTACCAATCCATCTTGGATCGGTGAATAAAAAAGTGTCCTTTAGTAGGTGAGCGCATGCGTATGGCACAGTGGCCATTTCATGCATTTTTTTAGCCATGCTTCACAGCGCGACTAAAGGGTCAATCATTGGTTCTAACAGAAGTGCTATGAGGAATGAGATAATTTTGTTACAGTTCAAAACCTTAAGATGCACGTTTGCTAACCCTTTCACGTATGCATAGCTTAAGCTTTTGACACTTTCGCACAACTGAGTCATCAGTTTAATCTCGGTAGCAGCAGGTCCCTCTAGTGTGCCCTACGGACAGCGATCGATGGACACGTGGGGCCTTGAAATGACAGTAGCGGCCATCTTGGAACTACCTCTCTACATGAGGCAATACGTCAGGCAAAGGACATACAAATATAACATACAGTGCCATGCAATTCCACTGAACGTTATTTGACCTCGTGATGTTGTACATCTTTATTTAAAAATTAACCTGTGAACACTGAGTCCTAACAACATTAGTGCTTACCAAAAAATATTTACTTATTTTCTGATAAAAACAATAAACTAAGGGGCTCATTACGATGGCGGGCGGAAGCACAACCGCCGTGCTGGCGGATGCAAAAACCACCAGTTACCGCCGGCACGCAGCAGTCCACACGCCCGCCCAATTACGATGCGAAAAGTAGGCCAAACACCGCCGGCAAGCCAGCAACACCGTCCGCCATCAAAGTGCGCCCGTACACGTAGCGGCGCAGCCCAACTGACACACACCGTCCGACGAAACACGTCCCGCCCGGCGCATAAATTACGATGCCGCAAACAAACGGCTCCCACGGCCAAGAGATACCGTACGACAAACCGAAGCGGTAACACGGACGCCGAGCACGGACAACGAAGAAGCGGCTCCCCGAGCATGAATCCAGCACTGCAGGCCCTCCCCATGCTCCTGCTGATGCACCACCAAGGACGCAACGTACCGCGGAGACGCAGGTAGGCACACACACAACAAGTGCACGCAAACAGCGCACACAGTGCAAGGGCGGAAAAAGCGGACAACCCCCACCAGCGCGTGTACACTACACATCCACCATTGCATCCACATATGACACACAGGCCAAATCGTAACATCGCGTAACACATGTGTACACACCACCTGGGACTAGGAACCAACAACCCCGTCACGGCCCCAAAGCGGCGATGACGCCGCCACACATGCGCACAACGCAGAGGCCAACCGCAGCGCCATGCATGCGTCGCACACAGACACAGGGACACAACCAAGCAGCACACACATCAGCCCCACCCCGAACGCACATGACACGTGACAGGCCTGCCACAGACATGTCCCCAACGCCCAATTCACGGACAACACCCAACGCCACACAACCGACGCACACATGTCAGTGAAGACACGCAACAGCAGGACACACCCCAGTGTAACAAACATGGCGTAGCACACAGCGGCGGCAACACCAACTAGGAGAAGCAGGGCCCCTTCGGGAAGAGGAACGCCAGTACCACACTGAAACACCCATACCACCCTGCACATATGAACAAGACATATAAAACGGAACACCAAAGAGCCCGGGGACCGACAACAGGTGGCCCAAGAATAACATTCACACACAAGGCCCAACGCAGAGCGGAAAGGCAGCCTGCCGCCCACACAAGGGAGAGCAGACAGCACTGAATGACCTTCCATTCCAACTCCGAAACCACAGCCCTACGACAGAAGCCGGTGAATACAGCCATTGTCCAAGAATAGACCAACACAGGCTTGCCGAGGAGACCGACCACAGGGCAGATAGCGCATATCACAGAAGCACACAACGGACGGGGAAGAAAGAAGAAAACACTCCCCCATGTCGGCCACATGCAAGTTAATTGGAAGGAGTCACACATCACTGACCTTGAACTGTCTGAGAAGCATGTGGGAAGAGGGCCCGTGTCCTCCAAACAAGCCAACAGAACACAAGTCCTGTCTCCCTACGACTACACAGAGCTCACAGCAACCTCGGAGCGTGCACATTGCAGACTGCACACACAGCCGGAGCACGCCACCACAACGCACCGCTGCGAAATGGCAACCGCAACACACCTACCCAACTACGCCGAACAGCTCAAGCTGTACAAAACCAACCTGTTTCATACATTGGGATGCGATCTCCTGTCCCTGCTGAACGTAAGTTACCGACTGACTTACCGCATCACATTGTTCAGCTGCGTCATGCCCGTCTTCTACTGTCGGAGGTGTCCCTACCAGCATCCCGTGGAGATATGCCTCTCCAACCCGGCATGTCTGAAGGCGGACCTGCTACCACTACTCCTCCCTCTGGACGCACACGACAGGGCCTGCTCTGCCTATGGGGGCATGGCGTATGTGGCCAACATCGCACCCGCACTGAAATGGGACCACTGTGCCTCCACACGACGGATCATCGAGAACAGCTACATCGAATGTCACCCAGCATGCCCCATCATGGTCCTCCAAGGGACAACTTACGAACAACACCTTGACAGCCACCATCCGCTACATTGGCTGGCAAACATGTACACCACCAATGACATGGAAGCCCTGCTGGACGGCATCGCATACCTGACAACCTGTAAATTCGTCGGACCACAACGCAGGTTCCCCGATTGACCTATGATGTCCAACCCCGCACACATGCTTAGCTTCCGCACGGACTGGCCAGTCACCACCACAACAGCCATACCAAACGACCGGCAACTGTAACCACACCATCAACGACATCGCCATGACATCGGATATGACCGGGACATGCACACTGTTCCCCATCACATCCAGGAACACCGCATGCATCGTGGGAGGCAGTGGCATGGGCTCTGTGTATCGCACCCACATGGACGGAACTGCACGAACAACCAGGACACGACATGGATCCAGCGCCCATGGACACACACACCGCTCAGTGGACATGAATAGGTCGCCTGGAGTCTGTGGGTGCTGCACCCCTCCCACCCCCGCCCCGGGAATCCCATACCAGGACCTTTGCATGGACGACAAGTGCATACAACAACAACACGACCCCAGTGACTGTGACATGTCCAGTAACCACCACAGTGCAACAACAAGTGGCACGCCGCTGCATGCACGCAAGCACATGCCCTGATGTCATCTCACATGCACGCGTGCATGAGGAACAACCGCAGCAAACCTGTCACATGGAACTGAGATGGACTGTGCCCATGATGCCAAGCGGTCTGGTAGGCTACATGTATACCGTCTGTGTCAAAGTCCGCAGCTCCGCAGCTATACGTAAATGTACATTAGCACAGCCTTGGCCAAGCAGATGTCACTCTGAAGCCCACATCCCACATGCAACAGCCAATCACATATAACCCCACACCCTATCCCATTTGCAATCATGCTCAGTATATCCTCAACATGTATTCCGCTGCCAGTAGTGTCCACTATACTGCATCACAGAGGACAGAAGACTCAATATAATGTTTGAAACCAAAACTGTCTCCGCTGACTCATTTCACAAGTACGAATGAGAGAGGATGAGAGTATGTGAAGTACACGGCAGTCGTGACATGACCATGTAGTCCACTGGTATTGGATGTCAACGCAAATGAGTAGCACAACTGTGGAAGACACACATGTGTCGTGTGAAGTCGTATGGACGCAGTGCTCAGGTGGGTGGGTGTGACGGGTAGATGCGCACATGCCAAGTTGGAGCACGCCGTGTTGGGAGGGGTCATGAACAGTACACCACCGCTTCCCTGGGCATTGTGAGAGGACACCTGTCGGGGGGAGTGAACACGTGTGTGCACAGCAGCCGGGCACACGTACAAAGCGGTACCAGGCGCACCTCAGCCCACCCTCTGTGGACAAGCTGGATCCTGTTGTGCGCCCGCCATGCCCCTTGACAAGGCACACACAGCCCCAGTCGACCAGGTGTAACCCCAACATAGTCAATCCGCACAGGCGATACAGGGCACGGGATGGCAGTGGAGCATGGTGTGTGAGAGGTCTCCTCGCGCTCCTCCTGGTCATATCACGCAGGCAATAGAACCTCAACGTCTAGCATGGCACAAGTCAAATGGAAGTGTAGGGGGACGCACCACAGCACGAGCAGCACTGACGTCACGGGAGGTGGCTCGCACCATCCCATCCATTGCCCATCATACCAACCACGCCACATGCCATTGCGACTAAGTGCAAGCGCGTGCGCCACCACCCCCGAGCCCTCCCCAGAGAGGCCAAAGAGTGAATGTGTGGGCCATCAGCCACAGACGGACGCGGCCTGGCCGCAAGGGCAGCCACAGCCACTGGGTGTCGCAGGTGGCGGATCCGGAAGGCGAAGACTGTGATGCATAATCCATGCAGGCCGGGTCTCCATTTGGGGCACCACGCAGGTGGACGGCGTCCCGCCACACATCATACCCTGAGACAGCCCACTCGTGCAACTGGACCCACACATACACTCCTTGCCCTCTCTGGTGCGAGCTTGGGGCTGCCTGTGCAAGCGCTAGCCTCGCAGGTGAGCATGCATATTGGGGGAGCGAGGGGAGGACATGAGGGCTGGGGCGAAGATGACTGTATCACTGTCAGTTAGTACAAGGGATGACCCAGATGTGGAAAGGAAGAGACGTGTCCCGTGTGTACTGCAACTAGTCGCCAATCCAACTACCCCCATGTCCGGAATGTAAGCCCGCACCTAGGCCCGCCCATCCGCCACATCGAACATACCACCAGCACGACAACCTTCCCATTCGAAACACTGACTGGGGGTGGCGACCAGTGAACAATCATGTGTAGCCTACCCACGCGTACATGTGGGCCCTCCATGATCCATGTCACCTGCGGCAAAGTCATGACATGCGCAATGAGGGAAGTGAGGAGAGCTGTCCGCCCCACGCGCAGAAGGTGCATCAGCTCCACAGACCCAGCAGCGAGTCCAGCAGGGGTCACATGTGCAGGGGCAGCTGTGCCTGGTGTGAAGGCACATGCATATAGACAGCACATCGACCAATGTGTAGTCTGCCCACATCTACAGTCCATCATCATGCGGACATAGGAATTGAACACAGGGCAACACATCTTCAGTTGGTGCACCCACCGTGACCAACAATGCGCAATCATCGACGTACCCGCCCTGTGCATGGCCCCCCACCCAACGGAGGCACATCCAGTGCCACCATCCCACACACACAAGCCTTCCACGGAACATGCTGTGTCCAATGGTCAGTACAGAGTCAGCGCCCATCTGGTGGATCCTGAACAGGAGACACATGCACACACATGCCAGCTCCCACTATGTACGTCTGCCACCTGGCACGTGCAATGTAACCTCTCACCTGTGACGTGTGACTGCAAGCACACAGCCGTCTTGGCATGGGGCTGTCAATGTGGACACCTGTCAATGTTTCGGGAGGTGTGATCCGTACAGTGCTGTACATAGGGTGCAGTGCTGACACCTACTACTGTCTCATATCCCCTCGTGCCACAGGTCCCACTTGTTTTGGCCGCTCAGCCTGTGCCCACATCGTCGTCGTGTGCCATACTCATCCAGCCGCGGAAGCAGTTCCATGCTCAGCAGACATTCATGTTGCTGTGGCGTTGCCGCTTGACGGATATGCAGTCAGTCCCCATCAGCACGCCCCGCAAGTCATTGGGGCCTAGATCCCCATGTGCATGCACATGGCAGTGGTTTGTATCACTAGCCATTGCCATTGTTGGGAGACCTGTGTAAGTGTATTGTGGCCGTGCCGTCCCAGCTTGACAGCTGGGCTGTGGCTCATGTGCTTGCTCAGTCATGTCAGTGATGTGTATGCGAAATTGCTATGTGTCGTGTTGCTTTGACATGTGTCCTCTGCCATTGTCCCTAGGCGGAGACCGAACATTGACCGCCCATACCAATTGCTGGCGGACATGGACGATACAGAGGTTATTAGGAAGTTTCGGCTGGACAGGCCAACCCTGCATCGACTGTGTGCCATGTTAGAACCCAATCTCCGTCCCCGCAGGGTGTATCCGACTGCTGTCACCCCCACGGCTAAGGTGATGGCCGCCATGCATTTCTTTGCCACTGGGTCATTCCAGCACACAGTGGGCATTGGAGGAGGGATGTCCCAGCCCATGTTCAGCAAGGTGCTGAGGGATGTACTGGCAGCCATGATGCTGTACCGAAACAGGTACATCCGCTTCCCCAGGGCTCGTGAATTGGCGGCAGTGAAGGGTGCATTCTATGCCCTTGGCAGAATCCCACACGTCGTTGGAGCCATTGACTGCACACATGTCGGCCTTGTTCCACCACAGGCCACTGAGCACCTGTACCGCAACAGGAAGCACACGCACTCCCTGAATGCGCAAGTGGTGTGCCTTGCGGACATGGTGATCACCCACGTGTGTGCAAAGTTCCCAGGCTCGGCCCATGACGCACACATAATGCGCAACAGCATCTTGCCACGACTGATGTCCAATATGCAACAGGATCGTGGCTGTATTGTCGGTGAGTATGTGGAGTGGTGTAGCGTGCTGGTTGTGCGATGCTGTCCCCTGTCCAGTTGGAATAGCAACGGTTCTCTGTGTCCCTCACACCCAGGTGACTCTGCGTACCCGAATGGGGCATGGCTGCTCAGTCCATTGAGGAATCCTCGCACCCCAGCAGACGATCGCTACAATGAGGCACATGGGAGGACCAGACGTGTGGTCGAGCGTACCTTTGGCCTCCTCAAGTCCAGGTTCAGGTGCCTGGACCACACCGGGGTGCGCTGGCGTACTCCCCACAGAAGGTGTGCCGGATAGTGGTGGCGTGCTGCATGCTGCACAATCTGGCCATTCGGAAGCAGATCCCCCTCATCGTGGATGACGGAGATCAACCAGGGCCCCAGCCCGCAGACCAGGACAGCTCGAGTGAGGAGGACAGCGGAGAGGAGGAAGCTTGTAATGTGCGGCAGCAGCTCATCGCCCGCTACTTCACTTGACGGTGAGTGTCCATGTACGACGGCTGATGTGGCTGTATCTGTGCAGGTGTGTGTGTGCTGTGTCAGGGTGGCCGCTTGTTCACTGCGTGCTGTGTGTCAACGCTCCATGGCCAGGGTAGTATGCCACTGTTGGTGGCTGTGGCATTGTGCCCTATTGCTCTGTGCGATGTGTGTACATTGCTTGTAGTTGTTGACATGTACTGTGTGATGGGTGTGTGACACACTCATTGAATGTGCTCCTGTTCTGTCTCCCACCCCTAGGTCCCTACAGGCCCTCCGGATTCCATTGCCATGCCACGCATCAGGTGCCTTTCCGCCCAAGGTGGCCGTTGTATTCCGTACAAATAAAACACAGGGCACAAACAGCAGTTAGTGTAAAAGGTGCATTTATTTCAAACTGTGACATGTGATTGTGTGTAAGGTGATGACAAAAGTGGTGCGTGCAGTGACAATGAGCTGTCGGTCATGGCTGCGTGATGCTCAGGGTGTACCCACTGGTTCTATGTCCATAGTCCAACACACACATGCCATCCAGATGGCTGTGTGGAGTGGGATCGTAGTCCAAGTCAATGCAGTGGCTGGTCAAGGAAGGCTGGCGGAAGGCTGGCTGGCTGCCTCACTTGCGTTTGGAGCGTGCGAAGTCCTCCCGGGAGATCTGTTTCCACTTCGGACGGCCCCTTCCACGTTTGCGAGGGGGTGCCTGCTTGCGACATGCTGGTGGTTGAGGTGTGCTCACTGGCTGTGGACGCAGGGGAACTGGACACTGCTGCTCGACCCTGCGCCCCGGCAGGTGGTGGCGGAGGGAGCTGCTGTCCCTGGCTGTGACCTCACCGCCACCACCAGCTGGCCCATGAGGTCCACGAGTTGGCCCATACGGGCGTCCATGGACCTCAGCACCCCCAGCACCTCACGCGTGTCTGAAGCAGACCGGACCCATTGTCCTTGGGCCTCTTCATAGGCCCCAAGGACTCTGGCCATTTGAGGCAGGGCATGGCTCCCAGGGAGGCTGGCGTTTCCCTGACCCTGCTCCTCCTACCAGTCCTGCTGCCACCGGCCTGCCCACTAGCCACATTGCTCACCACGG